>CM030896.1:7598886-8198886 GCA_018136845.1 Heterotis niloticus
ATGGGGCACCAAGGAGTGCTACCAGAGATCATTTCTCCAAGCGGCCATCAGGCTGCACAGTGAGTCCTCTGCCAGGGTGGTGACCTTTTACTGACCTAATGATGGCTTCCTATTGACTATATCCATTACACATTGTACCAAATCATGCCACACTACCTTCTCTTATATATAAATATGCTTGCCTGTTTGTTTATTCTCTTACTTAGCAGATTACTCATTCACCTACCTATCTCCTTTTTTTTTCTCTTTGTCTATGTGTTTACAGTGTCTGTACTGTATGTGCAGTGTATGGTTTTTGTTTTTATGGTACTGCAAATAAGTGAATTTCCTTCTGGAGTTAGTGGTTTGGTTTCATTTATTTTTTTAAACACTTAAGCATCCTGAATACAATGGGAATGTTGTGATGACCATATGTGTCTTTAGGGCTCACTGTCGGAGACACTGGACAGCACGACCAGTGGGAATGCCCAACGGCTGGACATGATCTACACGATTGAGGACACTCCCCCCTGGTACCTCTGTGTGTTCTTGGGCCTTCAGGTGAAAGCAGACCTGCAGTACTATGGCCACACACACACAGATGTACTGTAGTTACACAAATACAGATGCATACAGTTTTTTTTTTTTTTTTTTTTTAAACTGACTCCCATTTACAGGTTAGTCATGTGCTAGATCATAACCAACCTTCTGCTCTCTACAGCATTATCTGACCTGCTTCAGTGGGACCATTGCTGTGCCCTTCTTACTGACCGAGGCCATGTGTGTGGGCTACGACCAGTGGGTCACCAGCCAGCTCATTGGCACCATCTTCTTCTGCGTTGGTATCACAACCCTTCTGCAGACCACACTGGGTTGCCGGTATGAGTGGCAGGGGGGGTACAAACACAAGAGGCCATGTGCCTTAATCTTGCTTTTGTACTAACCATCAATATTCCCTGTAAATACATACATGTCATTCTGCTATAATTTGAGGGATGGTGTCACATAAAGGTATGGCCAGTAAAATCTGCCTTGGCATTGTGTAGAAACATTGCAGTGTACCATTTCCATTGCCACAGAATGCCTGTTAATCCATTAGTTTGGAGTGTAAGAAAGAGGAGATACCTGGCATTGCACACCAGAGCAGTGCTGTGTAATCCTACCTATTAAGACACACCCACTACACATGCTCAGTAGTCTGCTTCCTCTAGAAAAACCTCATTTAAGAGTGAATCATGAATAGTAATTTTTTATTTATTTTAAGTTAACATTTGTGCACACTGTCCTCTTATGCTGAGCTTCCTGGAGAACAAGGTTTTCTGAGCAACAGTCACTTTTAATGGATTCCCTTAAGGCATCTATTACTGTACTCAATGAATAATCGCTTGGCCTTGCTATGTGCAGGAAAGTTTTAAATAACTGTATTCGTAAGCACACTAAGAGTGAGCCCTGTTTAACCGTCATCAGCCCATTGTGTTCTGCTCTCAGCCTGCACCCGTGATCTGATCTGTCCTGGTACCTGCCTGGTAAGACTATGTCTCTGTGGCTTTGACCCAAGATGACACCGATGTGGTTTTTTTCTCCACCCAGCTGTCTCATGTGAGGGTTCTTAGTGGCACACCCAGCCCAACATAATGGGCCCTTCACCAACACCTTCCTCCGCACTGCTCAGATCCCATTTTGTCTATCCGACGTTAGGTGGAACGTGTTTGAACCACATGATGTTCACTCCCCCCTCCCCCCGTCACTTAGTCACGCTATTACGACAGCTGAAGCATGCATTATTAAATCTGTACCATGTTTGTCAAAAAGCACAATAACCAAACGCTGACTTTGAAACTTAAATTTGCATAAGTCTGGTTGAATTTACGTAAATTCCAAAACTTCAGACACACTTCTGGAAATGTTGTTTTATGCTCAAAACTATTTTTTGCTTCTGCTAAGATGCGGGATAATTGTCAACGTTTCATTATACAGGTTAAAGTAATTCATTGAGAAATGAGAAATTAAATATTTTATTTCTGTAAAATTTGATCAATTTAAGCACATTTTATGCCTTGAAAAGGTCTCAGAAATTTAAAAACATGCTGTAAATGTACATGGTTATTATTTTTATATAGAGTTTGGCATCCAGTTTTGGCATTGGAGGTTTTGTTCAGTAGATAGAGAAGAAATTAATTGTTTTTGTTTGTAACCTAAGCCAGCATTTTTAATGTTGGAGTTATTGCTGCTGTCCCTGAGTTTTATGATGAAGCATCTGATGATTCATTTGAGTGAGAAATTCAGAGATCCAGGAGCCAGCTGAAGTATAGCCAGCTGAAATGATTCAGGCACCAGATACTGAGCTCTCCTGAGCTCCCACCTCCCCCCATCTTCTGCATGGGACGTGGTCACAGTCCACTGGGTGTGGGTCCAGGACCCCCTGGAAACATCCTGTCTTTCTGTTGCCCAGGGGCTGCATGCGGATGTTACTGGGAGCAGCTAGATGCTCTTGTTGCAGAAAGAGAAGCACAGTCTGCCCAGCTTGTCACACTAGGACAAGAGGTTTTGGAAAGCTGCACATCTCTGCATTTTTACAGCAAACCACATGCTGTGCTGTTAGGGCTTTCTGAGACCAACTTCCCTTTTTTTTTTTTTTTTTTTTTTTTTTTTTTTTTTTTTTTGGGGACTTAAGTTGCTCAATGAATAGTTAATGGTGATCTTTGTTAAATAAGAGGAGGAAGATGGTGGCAGGGAACTTTGTCCTTTGTTCTTGATGACTCACAGACACAAGAACAATCACACCCAGTTTCCTCAACGGCAGTTTTTTTTCACAGCCAGCTTGAAAATGAAATTTGCTTATTGCTCATTACTGGGGCTGCCACTTTGACTCGGGTTTCGACAACATCTCCTGCTGTAGTACCTTTTCAGCAAGATACTAACCCTAACTTGCTTATTTAGGAGCTGTCCATCTCCACAAGGTATCTTAAAATGGTCAGATACTTTGGGCAGCAAAATTATTAAATATGTTTAAATACAGTGCAGTTCTCCATAATGTTTGGTACAAAGACACATTTTCTTTGGTTTGCCCCTGTGCTCCACAGATTTAAATCTGTAATCAAACAGTTTGTGCAGTTTAACCATGTCTACTTTCAAATTTTATTAAATGGTATTTTTGTACATTTTGGTTTCACTATGTAGAAATGACAGCACTTCTTATACACAACCCCCCATTTCAGAGCACCATCAAGTTTGGGACATTTTGCTTCATAGGTGTCTGTGGTTACTTGGGTGTGTTTAATTGTTTCATGAGTGTGGGAATAAGAGCCAGGCTTGCTTCTGAACTTTTTATCACCTTTGGAGTCTCTTGTTGCCATTTTTCACCATGAAAGACAGAGTCGTGCCAGTGAAAGTAAAAGAAGCCGTTTTGAGGCCGAGAAAAAAGAATGAAATGGAAAGGGACATCGTCCAAACCTGAAAATGACCAAAGTCAACTGTTTGGAACATCACTGAGAAGAAAAATCATACTGGTGAGTTCAGTGAACACAAAGGGACTGGAAGGCCAAAGAAGACCTCCGCTGCTGATGACAGAAGAATTTTCACCATAATGAGAAAAATCCCTAAATGCCTTTCCAACAGATGAAAAACTCTTCTGGAGGCAGCTGTGGATTTGTCAATGACTGCTGTCTGCGGAAGATGTCATGAAGAGAAACGAAGCTGCACTGCAAGATGCAAACCACTCATTAGACATAGAAACAAGATGGCCAGATTCGTTTCCCAAGAAGTATTTAAAAGAGCCTGGAGAGTTCTGGAAAAGATCTTTTGAACAGAGGAGACCAAGATGAACCTGTATCAGCGTGATGGCAAGAGCAAAGTGTGGGGGCAAGAAGGAGCTTCCCAATATCCAAAGCATACCAGCTCATCTGTGACACGTGGTGGGGTTATGGCCTAGGCATGTATGGCTGCCCCACTCATCTTCATTGATGATGGTAGCAGCAAAATAAATTCTGAGGTGTACAAAATCATATCTGTTCAAATTCAAGCAAATGCTTCCAGAATCATTGGATGGCACTCCATCCTGCAGCAAGACAATGACCCCAAATAAACTGCTAAAGCAACAAAAGAGTTTTTCAAAGCTAAAACCATATGGTGCCCTGAAATTGGGGGGGCTGTGTATAAAAAGGGCTGTAATTTCTACACAGTGAAGTCAACATGTATTTAAAAAATATATACCCTTTAATAAAATGTGAGACTGTGCAGTTTAACCACGTGTGAACTGTTTGATTATAAACTTAAAGCTGTGGTGCACAAGGGCAAATGTGTGTTTGTCCCAAACATTATGGAGGCCACTTTATGATAAATCCTGCAATGAACTGGCCTTCTGTCTACAGGCTCTGCCCGCTAGCCCAGTGCCAGTGGTTCTGAGATAGGCCCCCGCCTGTTGTGTCCTTGACCAGGAGAAGCGGTTAATGAAGATGAGTGGGAGAGTAAATGATGACCTGCTTGGTTTTGAAGAACCATTACAGCAAAAGATGCAATTTTGGCTGAAAAAGAGGATATTGATGTTGGATTTGTGTGGTCATGATCGTTGCAGTTTTTGCTTTTTTTTTTTTCCCTTTTTTTCTTCTTTGCAACTTGGACTGGCGAAGGCAGTATTGTTCCCCTACTTTGCTTTCTCCTGCCTCCTTTTTCAGTTTTGGGGATTGCTGATGCTGACACCTAGTGACCGTATGACCAAGTTGCACCATATGAAAGAAATTCTGTAATTATAATTGTCGGTATTCACCTGACCGCGGTGGTTTGTGTACAAACTGCTTACAATGGCAAGATCAGCACCATACAAAGAAGTGTACAAGGCAGCAGATATGTGAGCTTAAGGTGTGCAAAAATGGTATATGGGTAACAGGCAGGTCCAGTTTGTTAGACAGAGTAATAAACAATTGCAGCATCCACCACCATTATTACCTTTTTCAGTTTTTCTCTCTTTTTTTTTTTTTTCCCTCCACCCCAGGCTACCCCTGTTCCAGGCCAGTGCTTTTGCCTTCCTCGCCCCTGCACGTGCCATCCTGTCGCTAGACAAGTGGAAGTGTAATGAAACAGGTGGGGCATCTAGACAGATGCTGAGTTTACTTTCCACAGAAGCCCTGGCCAGTTTTTACTGCAAATAAATCAAGTCGGAAAAGTGCAGCTCAGCCCTTCTCCCTGTAGAAAAGGGATCACCCATACTGGCCATGGCAAGCAGAGAGGCTTTTCTTCACTGCTGAACTGTTTTAATTTTTACACTTACTTGATAAGTTCCCTGGGGCTTTATCTGCCAGTCTGGCATTGATTTAAATGTATTCCAATAAGAGCAGATCAACAGGTCAAGATGGTGCAAACTAACTTTGCTGTAAGTGCTCAGCATGATATTGGGTTTTTTTCTTGGCAAATGTCCAGCAATCCTGCGAAGGGTTTATGTTAATTTCTTACAATAAGAACCAGCTCAGTCGAATATGTTTAATCCTGTAGAACTGTCTGCTAGGGGGGTGAGGTCTAAACCTAAACCTAATAGGAGGCTTATCAGGAAATAATTGGTGTAGCTCTCATTCTCTCTTCCCCCTCCATCAATCTGTTCCCTTCAGTTGTTCCAGTGATGAACGGCACATCAATGATGCACACTGAACACATCTGGCACCCCCGGATCAGAGAGGTAACATAACGCTGCTTCACAATCCTTTTCCCCACCTTCTTCTTGGCTGGTTCCTCTATTCCAGAAGTATTTTCAGAATAACTTCCACAGCTGTCTTTTCATTATCTGTGGCAAATTGAATTTGAGGTTTGATGGGGTCTCAGAGTGTAATTTTCCCACCTCTTTGTAGGTCCAGGGGGCCATCATTGTAGCATCGCTGGTCGAGGTGTGCATTGGTGCCCTTGGGCTCCCAGGGTTTCTGCTGAAGTACATCGGGCCCCTCACAATCACTCCCACAGTGGCTCTCATTGGCCTGTCTGGGTTCCAGGCTGCCGGGGAGAGAGCGGGAAAGCACTGGGGCATTGCAATGCTGTGAGTACAGTGGGTTCAGACACTCAGAGGAGACCTTCTGTTTATTGGGTCAAACCCACAATGGGACATCATCAAGCTGGGAGTACAAAAGATGAAAACACATACTTTGGTAGCGAGCTAAACAGATTCTCAGTTATAGTCTAGTTCTGTGAGCCTGACTGGACCGTTGTGCTTCTCCACAGGACCATCTTCCTAGTGCTGCTCTTCTCCCAGTACGCACGCAATGTGCAGTTGCCCCTCCCAGTTTACAAATCCAAGAAGGGCTGGACCTCTTACCGCCTGCAGATTTTTAAGATGTTCCCAGTGAGTATCCCTGTGGTGACAGCAACCATGTTGTGGCATCCCAGCTTATTCAGCATTACCGGTGACATCTGATACTGGGACAGAGGCCCAACTGCTATTAACTGTTCTAACAGCAATCGTTTCCTGAGTGAATGCAACGAAAGGTTTTTATTTCTCACTGTCCTAGATCATCATGGCCATCCTAGTGTCTTGGCTGCTGTGTTTCATCTTCACCGTGACGGACATCTTTCCTCCGTGGGAGAACGAGTATGGGTTTTACGCCAGGACTGACGCACGCCAGGGAGTCCTGGCTGTGGCCCCCTGGTTCAAGATTCCCTACCCCTGTAAGTTTTAAGAGCAACATGGGTTCATGTCATTGAAAGAACACCTTGGACAAGATCGTTTTTTTAGTACACCAGTTGTTAACCTTGTATTTCTGTATGAGACTAACAGAAATTACAAAGCTATTACCAGTCCCCATATTGAGTGCACGTGTATGTGCGCATGTGTGCCTCTGGTGTAGTGTGACAGACAACCATCTGTCTGTTCAGCTATGCAGCCTTGTGATCCTGCATTCCCAAAAACCGCTCTTCAAATCGCTGCACCCTCTTAATATGCATTATGGGTCAAAATCAACTATGCAAGTTCCTCAAAATGATTTTTAAAGCGACACTACAAATTGGCAGCTGTGATCTCAATGTCTGACAACCTGCCTGTGGACTTCACTTGGACTACACACTGGTTGTAGTGCTCCGGTGGTGGAAGGAGTTTGGGATGCAGCCTGAAACCTAGGAGCAGTGCAGCATTTGACATCCGTTACTGAGTTTCTCATGTCCATTTTCCCACAGTCCAGTGGGGTCTGCCAACTGTGTCTGCTGCAGGGGTGATTGGCATGATGAGTGCCGTCATATCCAGCATCATCGAATCCATTGGAGACTACTACGCTTGCGCTCGACTCTCCTGTGCCCCTCCTCCACCAATTCATGCCATCAATCGGTAGGACAACAGTTCACACTGTTTTAAGATTTCAGTAGGCCAAGCAGGCTGTGCTCATCTTAAAATTGTTGCATATGCCTGACTGTTTTTCAGTGGAATCATGGTGGAGGGGTTGTCCTGCGTGCTTGATGGCCTCTTCGGGACAGGGAATGGCTCCACCTCCTCTAGCCCCAACATTGGCGTGTTGGGCATCACCAAGGTAATGCACTGCAAACATATTTTGTTCATTAAACGTTATTTAGCTAACACCTTTCTCCATGAATTGTAATTCCTGTACATCCATCCTCCACATAATGGGGTCCTGTACAGTGAAAAATTGCTGTAACAGCTTGTAAATGGACACTGGATACTGACTTTACTCTTTAACCTTCCTGACCTGCTTTGCTGACCAACAGGGTCTCACTATCTACTATCGAATACAAACAAACGGTCTCCCTGCCTTGAGCACAGGGTCATGGCAGCTCTCTCTTGGCGCTCTTGGGCAGCTGCCAAAGTTGTTCTCCAGTGATGCTCTCTTTAAACATAATGGGCATGATGGAGAATCACCTTTTCCCCAGCTGTACAGATAGGATGGACTGGGCAGCACACTGGAAACTGCCTGGATCAAGAATTTAACGTGGCAAGATTCTGCTCCCCAGAACCCTGCCCAAGAGATCTTGCATTCAAACATCTTTTCTTCCTAGTCCACACTCCCTCCTGCTGCATTTCTACCATCCTAGCCCTTTGTTCTCCTACTGTTGCTGTGCACAACTCCTCCCATGTCAGTTTCTGCTTCTCCTTTCAACTAGGTCTACTCCCTCCCTCGTTTTTACCTCAATGCCAGCAACCGTAGGATCACTTGAAGCCATCTATCATAGCCCTTACCTTGACTATGTTATCCTAAACTCTTCCTACAGACTCCTGAAGGGAAACATTAGCTGGTAACTTGTGATGTTCAAGCTTTGAAGTACACCAAGCCACGCCGATTATTTGATATTAGAACCTAAGAAACAATAAGGGTCAGAGGACTCATGGCATAATGCCATACTGATATGCCCATACTGTAAATTCACTTGTAAGTCCTAACTTATCCACTATTGCCAGTCAGCAACTCTTTGTAAGTTGTCTGACTCACCACTGAAGCTGCAAGCTGCTATCAAACCAATTTCCCAAGCTCTTCACTGGCTTCTCCAAAACATCAATGTACTCCCTGTACTGAAGTGGAATTTATCAGTGGACATCCCCTTCCTTTGTTTCCCAAACTCATTTAAAAGGTTTCCTAGCCCATAAGAAAATCCACCTACAAACTGGGGATGGACAATGTAGTCGCTGTCAAGTCATCCATGAAGGCTTTGACCAATAGGTCAGTTTGGAGGCTGCCTGAGAATTGATCCAGGATCCCAAGTCCAGGTGGCAAACCACAATGCCACCCAAGACATTGGTTTAGCAAGAAGATTACAGAGCCTTTTTAAACCTGACAATGTCTTCTAGGTGGGCAGCCGACGGGTTATCCAGTATGGAGCAGTCCTCATGTTGCTGCTGGGCCTTGTGGGCAAGTTCAGTGCTCTGTTCGCCTCACTGCCAGATCCAGTGTTGGGCGCACTCTTCTGCACCCTTTTTGGGATGATCACTGCAGTGGGGCTCTCAAACCTGCAATTTGTTGATCTCAACTCCTCCCGCAACCTTTTCGTCCTGGGCTTCTCCATCTTCTTCGGCCTGATGCTGCCCAGCTATCTTAAGGCGAACCCCCTGGTCACAGGTAGGGAAACTTGACAGACACAAGCCTGTGCTTTTTTTTTTTTTTTTTTTATACATAATGCTGTCTAAATGCACAATGCAGGTAGGAATACTTCAGTTTAAATTCATATGGTTTTAGCTGCCATGTTTTACACCTGTAGCTTCTTACAGAACTTATAGGGAATATAGAGGTGCACCACAGAGAAAAAGAAGTGTAGATAGACTTCCTTTAAAGGACTCATAGTTACTGTGGCTTTAACACAGTTGTTATAGTTGTCAGCTTGCATTGTGATGGCATTGTGGAAGAATTTTACTATTGAACAAGAAATAACAACCCAAACCATTCCAATTTATACTTTAATTAAGCAGCACAACCAGGAGTCTAACTTAAAACTTTTAGGATTCTCCTCCTTCTGGCTGCGAAAGTCCTTATGTATTTAAAGTGTGAAATTTACCGTAGTAGTCCAGATCAGAAAGAAATAAATATCCTTTAGATAGATCAACCAAGCCAGGAATTAACAAGAAAAGTCCCTCCCATACTCTGGTGGGAGAGTTAGACAAAGGAGTAACTTGAGAGCTTCAAAGGTTATTTATGATTATTTATTTATATGAGTAATTATTATGGTTATTTATGATTAGGTGGACCACAACATATGGAAAGAAAGTGTTAAAATAGTAAATGTGTACTCTTATTAGGAAAGCACAAGTTTTAATTTGGATATAAATTTACCTGCAGTAGTATCCTGGTTAGTACATAGGACACATTCCTAGAAAGTAGGGTATAACAGTCACCCACCTGTACACTATTAACTTTAAAGTTGTTTTATCTGCCCCCCTACACACAGACATACACACACACACACACACAGACCTCTCCATGTTATGCAACATTATTACCTTTAAACTTGTTTCATTGAATACATTATGATTACGTTTCAGTAAAAAAACTGCATCAGTATGTGGGCCTTTGTTTTCCTGCAGTCAGTGGATGACAGGAAAACACACAACAAACTAAATAGGACTGACAGATCACCATAACTTATCTAGATTGTAGTATTTACAGCCTGGTGTTCAAAACTACTGACAAATAAGATTCTTGTCCCCACTGGGTTTGCTTCTGGGTGTCTGTAATGTCTCATGTATTTAGGAAGCAATCTTTATACAGGAAGTCCATAGAAATTGCCACCTTCTTCCTCTTCCGCTCTTCTGCAGGCATAGCTGAGATTGACCAGGTCCTCAATGTGCTCCTCACAACAGCTATGTTTGTTGGCGGCTCAGTGGCTTTTGTACTGGACAACACCATTCCTGGTGAGTATTTCACCTTGACTTGTTGTCCTTATATTTATATTTTATATAAATATTATTTATAATTTTTAGAATTTTTCTGACAGATACTTAAATCAAAAGAAACTTGAGTTTCTTACTACAGTAAATATTATTCCAGTTAGATTTGCTGTCTCACACTGATCTCAAATGTCAGTTATGAAGGTTTTTTCTTTTTTTTATTTATCCTTCACCCCTGGGGTTCTTCCTCAACTTTCTCTTCATCTGCCTCTGTCTCAGGAACTCCAGCTGAGCGAGGTATCCAAAAGTTAAAGATTGGGGCAGGCTTGAGTGCAGGTGAGCTGGAGAGGCTGCGATCCTACGACCTCCCGTTTGGCATGAACTTCCTGCGCCACCACCGCATTTTCCAGTACCTGCCTATTAGCCCCACTTTCAGTAGCTATGCCTGGGAGGCCTCTCCAGGGGGCTGCTGTAGGCAGGATTGTGGTGGGAAGGCTAGACCCTCTGAGGACATGTCAGGGGAAAGTAAAGTGTAGCAGGATTTTAGGGACTTGCAGGTGCAATGGACACTGCTTTTTACGATTGTTTTTTTTGTTTCACTTTTTTTGGTTCCTCTGTTGTAAATACAGCAGCCCTCTGGATAGCTGTTGCTGCTACTGTTAGTCCTCCTGACTTGACTTGATCCAGTCTGTCAGCTGCTTCTTCAGATTTTTATCTGCATACAGCTACACTTTTTTTTTTGTTAGAAATGCAAGGGTTTGTATAGGAGGTACCAAGACAGTGAAGTCTCAGTGCCGGTATAGTTGCTCCCCAGCATCCGCAGCATCACCTGCCGTTTATCTATCATTGCAGCCTTTGTCAGCGAGAGCAGACACACCCACACACATATACACAGAGACAGGCCAGAGTATGACAGGCTTTTTGTTATTTCATTGAAACAGTATGGTTCTGATTTTTTTTTTTTTTTTTTTGCACTATTTTATGCCGGACTGAGTTCTTTAAATGTTACTGTCGGGTCAGCAGGACGATGGTTTACAGCCTTTTCTGGCTTGTCAGCCTGTAACTTTGTGTGGGCATGGAGCTGTTAAGCAGCAACTACAAGAACATAACTTGGTTTCATCTGCATGCAATACTAACCAGATTCTTTTGTAACAAAAGGAAACTTGATTTTCAATTGCTGTTTACATAAAATTTACATTTATGCAATCGCTGCACCACTGAAATGATCAAGGTTACAATTTAGAATATAAGCTTCTTTTTTTATAGTACTGTTATAGGCTGAATTTTACAAGATAACTATGGTAGTAATTGTTAGTTTTCTGCAGTTTAATTTTTGCTTTGCTAATTCAAGCTGGAAACTTGCTTTAGTAACTAACCTCCAGTCTGCCAAAAGAAGCCAAAATTTATATTTCAGATTAACTGCATTATACAGTGTAAACAAATGCAGACAGATCAATGACTTTTTTTTTTTTTTTTTAATTTTATTAATCTTTTTATCATTGGTTTTGTGCCCTGGTCCTGACCCCCTGTGTGTGTGTGTGTGTGTGTGTGTGTGTGTGTGTGTGTGTGTGTGTGTGTGAAACAAGCTGTATGTTGTTGAGCTGTTGCCTACCAGTTAAATTTAGTCTCCTGATATTTTACCCTTGAGTAAGGTCCTGCACTTTGTCTTGCTCCTTTAAAAATACAGTAATATATAAATAGTGGATATTAATAGCTTATCTAATATTGCATATTGCCTTGGACAAAGGTGTAATAACAGAAAATCCTTTATTATATTGTTAAAACAAAGTGGTGTTTGTGGAATTTCTGTGATAGTGGAAAAATAGTGGCAAATGTGTCACTCATATAAACATATCACTGTTAGTTTCCTTACTTGTAGATGGCTTCCCAGCAAGTGAAGTGCTCAGTAGCCACAAAACTGATTTTTGACTATTTTTTGTCAGAACCAACACTGAAAACCAGTAGTGTCTTTGAGTCCCAGAAATAATACAAATTATTACCAAAATGATTGACATCTTCAGCCTGACAATTTACATACTAAAATATGCAAGAGGGAAATACAAGCATCAGTCCAAAAATGTCAGTACTGTACATTTGTTGCATGTCACATAAATGCTTGTGTTTATACACCATGTCAAAACTTTGATGCTCAGCCATTTTAATGCTTTCATTGCAGTATTGTGCAATGTTGGATTCAGGGGTTGCATTAACAGCTGACCTCAAGCAAACATTATGTCAAGATGTTGCATTTGAAGCACTTTATTGTAATGCTGACATGCCAGTGAACCTAGGACTTTGAGCTGGATGTGGGAATGGAGAAGGCGGATTAAGAGACCTTGCTCTGCTGTGGGACAGTGTCTGCACAAGGATTCAGAATTGTACCACTGTTTAGTCAAGCATTATGAGGGGTGGGGGGGGGCGGTATTGCATTTACTGACCAGCCAAGGTTACCATGTTGACTCAGGAAGTCTTCAAGTGCTCAGCCTGCAAAACCAGGCAGATATAAAAAGGACAGATGGATTCCCCAGACAGCAGGGTGTTGTACTGCAAGTTCCTCAGGTTCTTCCTTTGCCATTAAGGACTGGTGATTGGGAACTGTCAACTGTCCTTTGTCTTTCAGTGCTGGTATTTGTCCTTCTGTGTTTATTTTTTATTTTTATTTTTTAAAAGTAGGGGACACTGGAATTATGTGGATCCTTTGTGGATCTGGTGCTTTTAAGGATTACTCAAGTAATTCATGTATGACCATACATTAAAATATACAGGTACTATACATTTGTGTGTGTGTGTGTGTGTGTGTGTGTGTGTGTGTGTGAGAGAGAGAGAGGACAGTATATTAAATTATATATTACAAGTTTTTTTTTTTTTAAGCTTTTTAAGTTTGTGGAAACCTGAATGAATCCAATTTTTAATCACCATGCAAAAGTGCACTATAATGTTGCTATTTAAGATGAATTGATTTAAAAGAACTAGTAAAATGTAAATTATTGCTATTTTGTGAGGTAGAATTTTAATAATGTATTTTTCTAACATTAGATTTTAATAAACTTAATTGTATAAATGAAAAGTGACCAGAAGAAATGATAATGCTTTATATATGAATATGCACTCATTTACACGCACATGGATATTGTACATTGTTTTCTATGAAAAAGGCAATGTATACACTAATAAACAGAGGGTTAAGACTATTGTTGTTTTTGAGCACCACTGAGTCAATGGACAGTTTCCCTGAATTGTTTGGTCTTCAGCCAGACTTTCATAGAGGAGGATCATGCAGTTATATCAGTCCATTATATCACAAGTCTCTGTCTTTTGCATAGACCTTCAACCTTGATATTTTTCTCCAGTCATCTTCATTTCTGCATGATTTTCCCAGAGTATAAAAGATGAAGAGTTGTTACTTGTGCTTCCAAGGGAGCACTTAGGTTTGATCTTCTCCAACACAGGGTGCGGTTATATTCCAGGCAGTCCACAGTATACACAGTATTTCCCACCAACACCATAGTTAAAAGGAAATGATTTTGTTCGTGTCCTGTTTAATATCAAACTTTCACATCCGTAATAATGTGGCCAAGTGAGTTTTTCACGATTTATGCAAAGGCCTTGAAAAATTTAATGAAATGCACATATATTTTATTTTTACATTCTTCTGCCTTTTCAAGGATACAGTTCACATCCATACTGATATCTTTGCTTCTCTTCTGACTTATCAGGCACCTCTCATTCCATATAAAGTGGTAGCCTTCACCGAATAATCATGAGTGGGATCCTGCTGGTGTGTGGAACATGATGGAAAGTACCTGCAAATGGTAGCGTGACCAAGCCTATACATGTACCAAAGCACAACAGTGGGTGCCCAGAAGATGGAGAGTAGCACTGATAAACTGGTGGGGGTTGGCCATGCCACATGGAAGGAGACTGTCACTCTGATGCAGCTCTTCTCAGGTTAAAGAGCATCACACCACGAAGAAAACTTTGGGGGAAAAGAGGGAATGTAATAGGCAGTGCACAGTCTTGCACAAAAAGTTTGATTGTCCTGCAGTGTGGCGCAAATAGAGCAGCAGGCACAAGCCCATGGCACACCGAATGTCAAGAGTTATCACTTTTTTCCTTTCCACTGCTATACCTATTTTGTGCATGCAGTAACTGGTTTTTTCTTAAGTAAATCTCATTTGACAGAACTGAGGACAACAGGATGTGGGAAAGGGACAGTGTCTCCAGCCCACAAATGTCACACTAGGTCAAGGTGCTGTGGGAAAACATATACTGAAAATATATACTAAAACCACAAGCCTAATATTATGTAGGCTCCCCTTGTGCTGCCAAAACACCTCTGACCCATCGAGGCATGGACTCCTCAAGACCTCTGAAGGTGTCCTGTGCTATCTGGCACCAAGACATTAGCAGCAGATCCCTTAAGATCTGTAAGTTATGAGGTGGAGCCTCCATGCGTTGGACTTGTTTTTCCAGCACATCCCACAAATGGTTGATCCAACTGAGATCTGGGGAATTTGGAGTCCAAGACAACACCTTGAACTCTTTGCCAAACCATTCCAGAACAATTTTTGTAGTGTGGCAGGGCCACTGCCTTCAGGTACTGGTCAAAGTAACATCCAGGTGAATGCCAGGACCCAAGGTTTCCCAGCAGAACATTGCCCAGAGCATCACACTGCCTTCTTTCAATAGTGCATCCTGGTTTCATCTCCCCCCCAGCTGTCCACATGATCTAAAAGAAAACACGATTCGTCAGACCAGGCCACCTTCGTCCATTGTGCCGTGGTCCAGTTCTGATGCTCACGTGCCCATTGTAGGTATTTTCAGCGGTGGACAGGGGTCAGCATGGGCACTCTGACCAGTGTGCAGTCCTGTATGCAGCAAGCAGTGAAGCACTGTGTGTTTTGACACCTTTCTATCATGGCAAGCATTAAAGTTTTCAGCAATTTCTGCTACAGTAGCTCTTCTGTGGGATCAGACCATATGGGCTAGCCTTTGCTCCCCACACATATTGGTGAGCCTTGGATGCCTATAACCCTTATTCACGTCACCTCTCAGCGGTTTTAAGGTTGCGGCTGATCGGTGTATGATACATTTTTAAGCCATTTAACCCGTTTTAAGTCGTTTTGAAATTTTTGACTTTAATAGTTAAATACTGGCAAAGAGTGACCGAGAACACGGAGTGGAACGACGAACCAGGTGATGTTTGTGCAGTGCTTGCACCGCATTGACCTGAGAGACGGACGGTACGCGAACCGCGCGTTTCGGCCGCGGGACCGAGAGGCTGCCGCTCCGTCACTGTTACGTAACCGCGGCGCTCGGATGCGATCGTCCACGGTCGCGATGCCGTCGTGAGCGACGCGCCTTCCCCGTCTGTCTGAGGAGCCGAAGGGGCGTCGCTCACCGCGGCCCCCGCGCAGACAATGCTGAAGGCACGGGGGCGGTTCTCGGCTCACTCTTCCCGAAGCCAAGCACGAAGGCGAAGGGGAAGCCGAAGAACACGAAGGGACGGGGCGGACGGTGCCAGGGCCGAGGGAAGGAGGGAAGCGCCGCTAAGCTGGGAGCCTGAGGCGCGAAACGAGTGAGTAAGCGTCGATGCATCTGCGCGGCTTCTCAGTGTCACGGCAGGAGGAAGAGTTAGACAACAAAACGCTTGTAGCACTTTTATTTTAACATTAAATATGGGAGCGCCGATGGCGGAGAATTCACAAGGCTGAGATAAAAATAAAACTCCGAATGTCAAGAGTTTATCATGTGCAGGACGGGTGGTGGGGGGTTCCACCCTCGTGTCTAAGGGATGAAAACAGAAAATAACGGCGTGGTTTACGCACTGCAACCGAGCTGCTGCATCACACAACTTTTAAAGCCTCCGTGTCGCGGTTCCAAAAGCTTCGTTTGACCGACCGTGAGAGCAGGAACATCGACTACACCGGGGTGACTGAAAATTTGTCCGAATTTTCGCAGAACCACTCGTCCAGTTCGGGGTGACGGCGCGTCTCCCAGAAGCCCGGGAGTGAGGCGGGGTACACACTGGGTGGGCCGTAGCACCGTGTTTCAACTTCAAATGGCATAAAAAATATATTTTAAAAAAATGAACGAACGAATGACCGAAAATAAATAAATAAATAAATAAATAGATCTGTCGTGTCCACATCCCTGTTCGGTCGCATAAGCACGTGCCTCGTCTTCCGGCCATTTTTTTGTCGGCTTGATCAAAGTTTAATAAAAGTGGCTCTGAGGTAAAGTTGCTCAGAAGTGCAAGCTATAACCACTGTATTTAAACGTGCTTTTTAAAGACTCCACTGGAGTCAGAGGCTATTTAAATGGCAGAAGGAAAATACAAACACATAACTGTGCCCAAACTCCTGCTCAGCGATGGATCCAGTAAGCATGCAGGAGTCTTCATCTTTGTTGCTCACCAGCACTGGCCGGCATCTCACGGGACCTCTAAACGCAGTTCATCGAGCTGGATTAAGCAGCTCCCCAAACTCGGTTAGTGATTCGCGTTTTACTGCTCTCTGTGTGCGGGTGACAGAAATTTTAGAAAGTAAAAGCTTGATCTCTTGACAGTTTTGTGCATTGCACATTATCTGTTTCTTTGTTTATGGTTTACCGTCACAAGTGCAAGCCTATCGTATGTGGTGAGTCGAAGACTACTTGTACTCCAAAGTATGATCGGAGGATCCACGCCACATCTGCGTGAAATGGGGAATGAATGCATCTCCTTGGTGTTCAGCCAGACCTCACCGGTCCATAGCATGACCTAAACTGGCTTTCTGAAGGCCATGAGTTGGTAGTTCTCCCCCATACAGTAGGCCTGATTTCATGTGACCAGTGCATGGCTGTTAAAGTTCATGTATTTCTCCCTGGATTAATTTTGATGACAATGTGAAATTTTTCTGTTATTTTTCTATTATCATTATAATAAGTAGATGGCTTCTCCATAAAGGTAGTGATTTTTTTATTATTATTATTATTATTATTATTATTATCATCACAGAAGTTGTCCATAAACATCATGTTGAAAAATGTAATTAAGCAACATGTAACTGAGCTGAATTTATGAAATGACTAAATTTGGATTTATTATATAAATATTGAGAAAGAAAAAATTGGACTAAATATATGAGATGCTTCCAAAGTCTTCTGGGTTGATCCTCAATTTCTAATCTTTCTGTAGCATTTTGAAGTCTGCATGCAAATAAGGGGGCACATTCTGCAGTCCAACACAGAACTGCTGGCACCGCGTCCAGCCAAGCCGGTGGTCTGTTAGCAACCGTTGTGATGTCGCAGTAACAAATGGCAGCAATTTTGAGGCCAGTAGACCATGCTGTCTGCTTTTTGTTTTTGTTAAGCGGTCAGAGGATGTTGGAAGAGCGAGGTTATGGTAATTCAGCCCGAATTAAGTTTTACAGCTTGTTTTAAAGATCTTTCACTGAGAAATTGTAAAGAGAAGGAAAAGAATGTGATGGAGTGCTGCTGAAAGATCTGATGTGGATACCATAAATTCTGCTGGAGAAAAAAATTATGCCACTATTGAAGATGAGCCACCTTTAACATTTTAAGTGGATGTGTTCCAAAAAAAGCAAAGAGTCAAAAGAGTTTATTTGTCACGTACATGGTTACCGAGTATAGCATGTAGTGAAATGTGCCCTGATTCAACAGGAGACTGTGGGTTCATTCCAAAAATGTACAAAGAGTAAAAACAAACAAACAACCGAACACCAAGAAGACAAGTAAAAAACAACAAATGGATAAGTAAGTAAATAAATAAATAAAACCTTAAGCTGCGTTGTGGGGACAGTGACAGAGAGGGGAGCAGTCAATGGATGTTGTAGACCCTGGTTTGCAAGGATTGTGATGGCATGTCTGGGTTCAGAAGTCTAATGTCCTGTGGATAGAAGCTCTTCCTGAACCTCTCCATTCTGGCCATAATACTTCTGAAACGTTTGCCTGATTTCAGCAGGTCGAACAGATGGTTGCTGGGATGAGACAGGTCACCGATGATCCTAGTCGCTCTGCTCCTGCATCTCCTGGTGTAGATGTCTTATAGGGATGACAGATCAGATCCCTGCAAGACTCTTAGAGATCTTAGAAAGGTATGCTGAACCTAGTTTCTCCTTGTATTTATTACTGTTACAGATTTTAAGCAGTTTGCTCACAGATTAAATAAATTCCTCGGTTAGTTCCTCGGTTGACAGGCAAATGCAGATTTGATACCTGGACATAGAGTGCATTACAGAACAAAAATGGATCATGTGCTAAAGTGTGACAAATGTGGGCCAACCCAGGGTTAAAAAAGGCTGTATTTGGTATTACAAGTGAGAAAGTTACTGTGTGGGTTGCAGATTTTGAGGGCTCACATGTTGGATAGCAGGAAAAAAAATGTTTACACTGCTATAAAGGTTTGGATGAACATTAATGTACAGGTCAGTTAGTGCTTCATGCTATTCTGCAAGCCTCTTATGCGCCTTTGAAAAAAAAATGTCTGCTGTCTAAGCCAGGAAACAGTAACTTGGTCTGTTTCTGCAGCAGTTTTCTGTGAATTCTTCTGAAATCTCTGTTTACAGTTGAAATGTAGAACACAAGGCCTGGATTGGCCTGTGCTCCCTCTTCTTTTATGTAATCTTGTGTTTGATTGTTACTGAGCATGAGTCACATCTCACAGGGTTCACATATGGTCTGAGTCTCCTGCAGCTCACTTTCTTTGCTGGTGATGAGTGTTGTTGCCTGGAACTCGTGACTTCAGCACTACCGCGGGCTGCCTCGGTTTGCATGAGAAATTAATTTTCCACATTTTGCATAGCTTACATTTTTATTGCTGGGGTTAACTGGGTGCATCTAGAAATACTTTTGCTGGAGCATTTTTTTTGTAAAGAAAAGTAGAACATAACCATGTCTAATCGATGCTTGGAAGTTGGAGAAATGGCAGGATTCCAGTCAGAAGAAGATCACAAGGGGTCCCGGGGCTGATTCTCACTCGGGAAAATGCAACTGCTGTTGATCCTTATCCATTTCTGCACTGCACAAAGGGGTATCTAATCCAGAACATCCAGAGGTCTACATGGTCCTTCAGCGGTGACCTTTAACCCCATCTAACTATATGCTGGAATGAGTGCTGCTTTAGGTCAAAAATAAAAGCAGTCATCATCAAATCTTTGATAGTATAATTGATTTTTTTTCACCCGACTTAAGTGACAGATCAATGAACTTAATCTTGTTCAGGCTATTTTTATTTGTTGGTTTGAAGTAGTTTTAAGCATTTACTGCCGGCTGAACAACAGCTTTTTATGAAGCACGCAGTGTCAGTGTCTCTGGCTGGGTCCTGTGCCTGATGTCGATTTGGACTTCATGAAGCTTCTGAAATATTAATCATACCATCCTGTTTGGTTGTGCGATTGGTACTTAATATTTCATAACATTTAAGACTCTGGGTGTAGCCTCTGTTACCTGAAGGAGGGGATTGAGCATTGATCCATGTCATTGGTAAATTGTGGGTGGGGCTGGGCAAAGGATCGACCTTTTGTAGTTTGACACAGCTCCCTGTGGGGTTTGTTTCACGTGACAACACAGATGAGTCACAGACTCATGTGTCTTTTTCAGGTGTTCTTATTGAAGGCTGTATCAAGTTGTCTGTTATAAGTGGAGTTTTCTTGATATATTTGTACTTTCTCTTTTTAAGATATATGTTGCTCTTTGAGGAAGGCAAAGGGAGTCATTTGAGGATCACTCAGTTGTTTCAGCAGGTTTGGTGCACAGCTAGAATGATCAACATTGCAACATGTAGTGAAGTCTCAGCTGAAGGGAAGAAGTTTGTGTGTCAGAGAACAGCACTGGCTGAGTGCTGGTGAAGGAAGAAAAGCATAGCCTAGCATTCTCACTTTCCACACGAAGATGCTGGTTGCTGTGTCTGCTTTCAGGAGAGCATTTCTGGTATCTTCTCTTGCTTCGTGTTTCACCTAACCCTTTCGACAAGTCACTAACAAGGGTTTGACAAGTTTAAGTCAATATTAAACGTTGATAAAAGTTGACACAGGCTTTTTTATTTCAGCATTGAGTTGCCTGCTATTGCAAAAGTGGAATGAAAGGAATGACAATGGCGCAGATGGGTAAACAGTAGAGCAGAACGCAGAACAATACCTCTGAGTGCAAACAGAGAAGACAAATGATAGTCCCTTAAAGTTCCACAAAAGAAAGAAAGAAAGTTTCAAAATGAGCCAGGCCACCTCATAGGGCAGCATAAAACGGGCGGGTTGAGCACCACTTTCCAGCCAGATATGAAGAAAGCAAATGCAGGCTTGAGTGTACTGTCTGTAGCGATGGAGCAAAACGACAGCATCAACAGTCAAGTACTGACTGTTAATAGTGTGCCTTGCCCACGCATGCAGCTGGTTGTTTTAGGCTTATTCTATAGAAAACCTCAACACATTATCCTATTCTATTTTGTTTTATTGTATTTTTCATACAATTTTTTAAAATATATAAATGAATAAATCCAGCAAATTTTGTGTGTGTGTGTGTACTATACACACATACAAGCACACACACATTTATAGGTGTGGCTGAAATGATTGGTATCCTTTCACTTTTTCCAAAAAAAGTCCACATTTTTTCTGAAATAAGTTGAAATTGGCAAAATATTTGATATCCACCATTCTTTATCTTTTATTTAATTAAATTGAAACACAGTGCAGTGACACAAAACAGCAGTGAGAACTTTTCTCCATCCAAACTGGCTGAATGAGTGTTTATAAGACTGAAGACAGGTGTGCTACTAACTGAAGGAGAAGAGACTGCTTCAGGTATCACTACAGTGCAATAATTCTTTACAACTTCTAAATGTGTCAGTAATACTGTCCAGGCCATTTTAGAGGGCCTTTGTAGAATCAGCAAGAATTCAATTCTTTTCATAGCTTTTTGTTTTGTTCCATTTCAAACCAAAGGAATGCATGTAGGGATGACAAAAGATATTTTAATTTCAAAACTTTACAGGAAGAATGGTGTATTATTTGAGTAAAATGCAAGGGTACCAATACTTTCAGCCCAATCTGTAGTTTTCTCTTGTGTTCTATGATGTGTGCAATGTTTTACAATGTTTTTAGTATTTTTTTTTTTTTTACATTTTTTGTGGAAACATTTTTCAAACTTTATCTTGATGTCTGTAGCAACTTCATGAATAGAAAGGATATTTCACTTCTTTCACAAAATGTGATTTTTACTGAAAACTACTCAGCATTCTGAAACATCTAAAAAAAAAAAAATTAGTCTCAAAAGAAAGCGTTCCATTTCACCCGAAACTGAATCTCTGCTATTTTCAGCAGTTGCAGTTTTGAAAAAACTAAGATCTTTTACATTATTCTTCTTGTTTGTTGACTTCTTTAGCTCATTGCCTGTATGTCTTATTTGTGACTTTGACTTATTTTTAATCGAGCTCTCGCACTTTGTCCGTTTGAAGCAGCTGTTTGGCATAGATCTGGGCAGGTGTGTGCCCTTGAGTTTCTCTTTCTCTGAATCCATGAGGCCCCACGAAGCACCTGAACTCATTCACATGTCGCATGTCCCTCCCCTTGAACACTGACAGAGACCTGTTTTGATGGTGAATTCGACCATTACCACTGCACCTCCCCCATCCCCTGGCCTCACGCAGCTAGGATGGACTACGGACAGGACCACGTCAAGATTGGCGAGAACAAGTTTGTGAGCAAGTAAGTCTGGTCAACCTTCACAACTTCACATGGCTTGCAGAGCAGCATTGTCCCTGTGTGACAACAGGAGGGAGCTGCTGACTGCCTGCCTTAGCTCTTCTTTGTCAATAGTGCACTTAATGGGAACTGAGAACTGTTGATTTAACATAGTTTTTAACTTCCTGTTGTTACAGAGGAACCCTTCTGTCACACCTCAGGACATACAACATTTATTATGAAGGGCAAAATCTTCAGCTCAGACACAGGGAGGTATGATTGTGACCTTTGACTTTGTTGTTGAGGTAATTCCAAAGATGGCTTCTCCTGACCTCATCTTTCTTTGTGGTCTCATCACTTCTTCTCAGTGATTAAGCTGACAGCTGTAAACATGCTTCTTTGGTTCGGTTTGTGAATGTGCTTCTGTATGTTACTGTGATGCATATAAAAGCTCGGTTAGATGTTTCCATGTCATTGTGCTGGGTATCCCCATCATCTTTTATCTCAGAGACCCCAGTGTTCAGTAATTTTGAGGTTTGAATGTGAGTGTTATATTATAATTGTTTTAGTCCCTTTCCTTTTTGATTTTTTACTTTTATTTAAACACAGTTTTCCACAACTTAAAATTCATTTAAAAAGCTTGGACTTTATAAGTCAACACTTATCCCACTTTCACACCTCAAAAGCTGTTTTGGGGCAGCACAGGGTCTCCACAGTATGCTGTTCCAGGCATCAAGAAGTAATGTCATTTGTATTTAGTTTTACAGTTCGCAGTTGAACAGACAGGTCTGCACGGCCTGTTTCGTTGTTCTCAGGAGGAAGGGGAGCTGATTGTGGAGGGTCTGCTCAATGTCTCCTGGGGGCTTCGGCGACCAATCAGGCTGCAGATGCAGGATGACAAAGACCGAATCAGACCACCACCCTCCTCCACATCCTGGCATTCAGGCTGCAGTCTGGAGGCGCAGAGGTCAGAGCTCATTGCAGCACTGACTCACATACAGTAGATGTATACACAAAGAGCCTAGAAAGAATGCTGTGTGTGTGTGTGTCTGTGTGTAAAGATAGACAGAATACATACACGCATATACTGCACGTGCATAAACACAGTCTGAAGGCAATAATATGGTTCCTCAAAAGAGAAAAGGAGTAATTTATATTTAACACAATTATTGTTCCGTGATTTATACTGTTGCCATAATGACACATACCTTTAAAATGAGGTGGGTAGCCAATAAAACAGTTTTCCAGTAACTGTACTGATACTTTACTGTAATCATTTCAGTAATAGGAAAAAATTATCAGGTCAGAAATGATCTAACTTTATACAAATTACTCATGGGTGTCAGTGGGTCCCTCAGGCATCGAGGCTGCCTGTCTTCTTAGCCTGATCCCTCCCCAACTCTCACCAGGACAGCTGGCACAGGACACCAAACTGGACAGATTTGTATAAATTATAGTTAAATTTTTCCACACTGTAACCTTTGCAGAATCATTTGTTAATTTAGTCAAGTCTGCATCTTTTTACTTTTAGTAAACTCATATAAAAAAATATCATTGGCAGTCCGGAAAGTTGTTCTTGAATCATCGTTGAAAGTTTATTTTTTTCAACTTGGGAAATTTGAGTTTTCAACTTGGGAAATTTCCTCTCACCTGATGGTGACACATTAAGTATTACTGAAATATTGAAAGGTGACACTATTTTCCAATTTATTTTTACACGTGGCAACAAATTCTGGGAATTTTATCTGAATTTTCAATTCATTGTGAAAACTGGCTGTGTTAAAGTCGATTGACTCATCACCTTGAAAAAATCTCAAACCTTAAATATTTTTGTTTTTTCCGAAAACCTATTCTTGTGTTTTTGTGCCTTTTGCTGAGGAAACCAAGTTAAAATTTTCTTATCCATTATTAATATCACGTTAGTACCAAAGTAATAAAATAATCAAAATTCAAACCCAAACAGTTTTGCTGATCCCTACTACAAAATGAAGCTGATACCCATGTACCTGTAAGGTGAACACTATGGATACTTAGGTACTTAATACTAATTTAAAAAATATTGAATTTTAGAAAGCCACCAGGTAAAAAGAAGAAACTGACATGAGTATAATGAACAAAAATATTTTCTTGTATTAAAAATGTGCTGCAGTCAAAATTAAAATTAAGGAAAAAACTGAAGTGAAAATGTATTTTCTAAGATACAAGGAAAGGATGAAATGTAGCACATTACTACCCACCGCTGTTTCAGGAATCTGTATTTCTGCCTTTGTGATGCTGAACGTTTTGCTGTCTTCCCAGAAAGGGTGACTTTCTGCAAGCCCTCCCCACTGTAGCAGTGCCAGAGCCTAAGAACCAAGATCAGAAGAGCACAATGAAAAATAAAGAAGAAGGTGAGGTTAAAGTACAGGCAGGAAAGCGAAAGAGGAGTAGGGGTCTTCATTTCTCCTGAGGCTGCTAGCATTCATTAACAAAGCTGATATCCATATTGCCCCCAACTTACCATAGGGTTTTATTTCCAGCCTCGATGTGAGTTGATCATCGTCACAAGATGGAATCCCCTTAGACTTTATTACGTAAACCATAAAGATATGTAAGCCATGAGCATGCATATTATGCATGACGGCTTTTATTTTTCACAAATTTAACCTATTATTCTTGTTAAAAATTCAAATTTGTAATAAGGTGCAGTTATATAATTATATTTTCATGCTGCTGTTATTTTCTTCATTTCTAAATAATATAACTGCAGCAGGGAGAGCTGTGGTTTCGGTATGATGCGCTGCTGTGTGTGTGTGTGTGTGTGTGTGTGTGTGTGTGTGTGTGTGTGTGTGTGTGTGTGTGTGTGTGTGTGTGTGTGTGTGTGTGTAAACTCATTGTTAGTTTAGTGTATTGCAAGTTTCATACATGGTAATACAGGAACTATCTGTATTTACACATGAAAATTTTTGTGTCGCTGGATTGTCCATGTTATTTACTGTCTGTGTTATTTACTTACTATTTATAAGTTGCGCTAAATTTTTATTTATTTATTTATTTTTCCTGTCCATCCCGGCAATCCCAATGGTCCTTAGCAACAGGTGAAGAAGGTGCTGAAGCCTCTCCACAGCTCTTACGCACCAGAAGTGATGTTGGGATGTGGAGGCGGCCCACCCGACGATCACCTAGTGACCAGCGAAAAATCAGACGTCACAGGTTCTCAATCAATGGCCACTACTACAACCACAAGGTACAGATATTGTGCTTTTGTTATTCTCTCAGCTGAAAAAATATGTAAAGTCAGAATGAACATTTCTTTGTTTCTGTGGTGTTTTTGACAGGTATGTTTTCTGAATGACCTGTGAAAAGGAAAGCATTTCAGGCAGATTGCCATCACACCTGAGAAGAAAGACTATGTTTGATGCTATGCTGTTGTGCAATAGCAACGATTCAGCTGTTATTATGACAGAATTATGCTTTTAATCTCAGTCATGTTTTTCAAAAGTGCTTTTCTTGTAATTCATATCCATTACGGCAGTTCTCTTTTTCAACAAGTGGTCTGTTATGTGGTTCTTTTCACCACTTTACAACTGGTAAAATTATTTCTTTTTGTGTTTGATGGTTGTTGCGCTTTGATGTCTTGTTGGTGCTGTAGTTATTTTTGTTTTTGTTCGGGGTGTCGTTGCTGAATTTGATGGTGGTGTATTTATGGTCTGCATGTGAGCTTTGACATTTTGTACCCCTGTCCGGGCAGACAGCGGTGTTCACACCTGCGTACGGCTCTGTCACCAATGTCCGCATCAACAGCTGCATGACCACACCTCAGGTTCTGCGTGTGCTTCTCAACAAGTTCAAAATTGAAAACAGCCCTGATGACTTTTCACTGTACCTGGTCCATACCAGTGGGGGTGAGCAAGTGTGTTGGAGTGTGTGTGCCTGTGCGTAGTAATACTGCAGTGCATCTCTGTAACTCTGTGTGTGTGTGTGTGCGCGCGCACACGCGCGTGTATGTGAGAGAGAGAGCAAGAAAGAATGCTGCATTTGTGTAATTACACATCACTATGCAACTGTACAGTTATTTATAATTTATAATACAAGTCTAATGAAATAAAAAGGCCTGCATGTATATGCAACTTGTTTCAAGTTTCAAGGTTTGTTTTTCATGGATGCACTAACAGCAGCATAGCAGTGTTGTCACCATGAAAAGTGTTGCTTCCAGGCATCCTCAGCAAATAAATATATAAATAAGGTATAAGAAAATCAAATAATAAATAATGAAATTAGGAAGAAGAAAAATAAATAAAGAATAAGATATAAAAATATACATAGAGGTTAGAGTTAGAAGTTAGTAAACAGGATACATAGAAGTTAGTAAACAGAAATGGCAAACAAAAACAAGTGAGCATAAAGTAATACAAAACAGACATAATCATGTTCACATATTCATCTCCCTGGTGCATACTTTGCTGAATCACTTTTGACAGCATTTACAACCAGTAACCTTTTTAAATAAGTCACTATAAACTTTACGCACCAAGTTGGAGCAATTTGCCCACCTTCCTGTCAGACCACTTACACAAGACCGGGTAGCTGAGGAAAAATAGTAGGCAGTAAGTTTGAAGTTCTGCTACTAATTGAAATCAGTTAAGGATTGTATTCTGAGTCACTCCAGGGCATGCATTTTTGTCTCTATTTTTCTTATTAAGCCATACCAGTGCTTTAGATCATTGTGTTTTTGTTGAGCCCAACACTTTTGTAGGATATACATTACAGACAGGTGGACAGTAGTATGCAGCTGTAAGGGGTGTAAAAAATTTTAAATTACAATTTATGCTTTTGTTTTTAGCAAATTGTGGAAATTTGCTAATAGTTCTCTTTTTTTTTTTTTTTTATTTGAAATTATATTCAAATCCTAATCCAGTCTCTTGTAAATTCTAAACCAGAGGCAACAAAATGTGTTGGAATTGAATACTTTTTAAAGGTACTGGTACTGATATTTGTGTGGGTAAATGTCAAAGTCCTCTGTGTACAGTTTAGTGGTGTGTATGTATTTCAATGCATCAGAGAAGTAAGACAAGTAAAAATACTGGTGTGCATTTAACTTTGTGTGTGTGTGTGTGTGTGCGTGCGTGCGTGCGTGTGCTGCAGAACGCATACATTTGAAGCACACAGACCACCCTCTGGCAGTACGTATCCTCCAAGGCCCCTGTGAGCAGGTCAGCAAGATCTTCCTCATGGAGCAAGACCTTGGAGAGGAGGTCACCTACAAAGTAAGGCTTCACAGATCTCCAAACTCTAGCATGAGATCCCAGTGATGCTTGGGGCCAGAAATTTCTTAAGCTCTAAATATGTTGTATATCCTGTAATTTAAATTTGACAACTGTGCAGTATATAAAACAGCTTGAATTATTGAGGAGGTAATTCCTTTCTCACTTTCTGCATTAAGGAATGCTGACGTGAAATACATTTCGGCATTTACGGCTCGCTTCACTTTAGTAATAATTTGTTTTCACCATTGGTTAATATGCAATGAGACAAGATGAATAGGACTAAATGATGCATGACTTCTGCTGAAACCTTGTCTCGATGGCTGTGTTGGAAATGCCCAAGCTGGATAAAACCACCTTCTTTTTAAGGTTGCTCAGTACATCAAGTTTGAGATTCCAGTTCTGCAGAGCTTCATCACTAAACTGAAGGAGGAGGAGGAGAGGGAGTTGCAGAAACTCCGGAGCAGGTACATCTTCATGCGGCTGCCCATCCTGCTGCTCTTGTCTGCCGCAGAGAAGGCAACTTGTGTCTTTGTCCTGTGTTCTGGTGTAATCACAACTTTTTTAGGCAATTCAGTGCCATTTAATACATTTTTATATCCCAGTATTTCTAACCATCGGATGTGAACTGACTGTACCTTTTCTCCATTTTTCCTGTATGGATCCTCCTGAACCTGCAGTGTACCTCTCTCCCAATCTCTACACAGATACCTCTGTCTGCGTTCTATGATTGAGAAGCAGTTGCAGTGCCTTGCAGAGGGTCCAACATGCCTGTGAAAAAAGAAATCCTCCAAAATTCTGAACTGAAAGGTCTTTGCATTCAAACATTCTGCACTGTTCTACAAAAAAAGCCCTGGCATAGGGACACTTTACCATCTCTAGTGCCTGAACTCCTTTTGTCCTGAAGTGAACTTTATACCTACTGGATCTTGGATTTTCCATGCTCATGCTTGATGTTTGATGATGTTTGATTTAGTGGAGCATCTCCATCTGAGAAGATAATTTGCATGGGAATGCCTTTTTGCATTGTGTGTGTGTGTGTGTGTGTGTGTGTGTGTAAAATTCTCTGAAAATGTTGGATTTTGTACGTGGGTGCACAGTAACATCTGTGCTGAAAGCTTATCTTGCATTTGTGCTTTTGTTTCCCCAGCTGCTTTTCTCCAGACCTCCCAATACCCAGTTAAACTGTGCTGATGTCCCGTTTCAAGTGTCACAATAATTCCTGATTATCCAGGAGAATACCAGCTGAAATACTGAGACTCATTTATTGTTGTTGGACTTACTGTTAGGGTGCTAAAAGCTGATCGTACGGTGGTGCTGTTGAAACTGACGTGAGGAATTGCACGATCTATTTAAAGTAAAACCCGTGTTCTTCTCTTTGTAGTCAGAAATGAAGAATACTGGATTTTTCTTTCACAATTGAATGCAAAGCACTTCAACAGTATACAATTATTAGCTTGCTTTATATGCACAGTACATGTATGCAACTTTATTAAATTTGTCTTGTTACAAAGTACAGTTTTAATCATGCAGACACATGACAGCATTAGCAGGTACAGTACTCATGGAAATGGTGTGAATTTCATCACTGTAAAACCATGTTTTGGTATTTGTGTGGTCCAAGCTTGGTGTACCATCATCGCAAAGTTTGTGCAAGATGTTGGTGTAAGACACAGCATTGTTATCAGGGTCATATGAAGGTGTGTACTTAAAAAGTTATAAATTGTAAATATTATTGTTCGTATTTTATTTTCATGTTGTATTTTTCACGTGAGCAGAAGGTGTACAAAAGGATAAAACACCTTAGCATCCAGATGTGCACTGGATGGCATTGACACCTTGTACTTTAGTTACAAACCAGAAGGATTTAACTGGACTGCAAGTTGGTTTTTGGCTACTTAGTGATTTTTTTTTTTTATTATGGAATTTTTTTTCTATGTTTCAGCTGAATGATTCTTTTCCCTGGGGGACGGTTGGTAATTTTCTTCTAGGTTCTTGGCTAAAATTCTTTTCCTTATTTGGTGTGTTGTGTGTTTAAATCTCACCCCTGCTGACTTTACTGTAAACAGTTTTGTAGCCGAGGTCAGGCTATCCTTTATCTAAGTTTTCTTACCAGTGTGGGTGGGACTTTCTTCTTACTTCCTGCTTTGATTGGTCAGTTTAAAGAATACTTATTTCTCATAGGTCAGGTCCACCACTGTACCTGTCACACTTCACCTCCGTATGTAAAGGTTTTTGAGCCAGAAGAAGTTGAATCTTGTCCATGTTTGGGTGTAAATTGTGTTATGCTGTTGGTTGCATGTACATCGTACAAAAGTTGAAAAATTGGACAGACTGGCTTGTTTGTTTTTGTCTGATAATAAATTGTTCCACAGTTGTTTATTTTGTTATACCAGTTATATTACTGGCTGATATTTGTTATTTGTAGATTGTTAGTTGCACTCTCAAACACAGGAGTTTAGGTTTTTTCTGGGATGATGTGCACTGTCCTGTGCTATACAGGAGTCATATCCCGCTTTCACCTGTCTTGATGATGGGGAAAACCAGCTCATTTCTGTATTTTTTTTTTTTTTTAAATTTGTTGTAGTTTTACTCTTTTGAAAGGGATGCTATAAAATTTGCATATGGTTTGCATTTATGATAAAAATTAGCTTAAATATTACCTTATTGCTGTCATGTTTGTAAATGATACTGTACAACAGCTTTGGAATGGCATGTGTAGAACAAACACTGAAACAAAACAGGTCCTCTTACAGCTGAGAAAAAACTAAATTATACCGTACAGTATCTAATGTTTGTTACTAGGCTTCTTCTAAGGTGATTATAAAATAACCCTGCTTACAAGCAAATGTGAAATGAACAAAATATTATTAAAAGTATCCATCTGTCCAGTTTCACTAACTGCTTATCACAGCAGTTTAGAATCTATCTGGGCGAGGGTGGGCACCAGGCTATGAAACTGCCCCTGAATGGGACACTAGTCCATCACAAGGTGACCCCCCACCCCCACCCCCAATCCCTATAATTGTTCACCCATAAAACAGTGCTAAAAGTTAGCTACATTACATGTTTCTTATCATAATACATTTTAAACTGCAAAAATCAAAAAGTATGTTGTATTGTTCGTATGTGCATCAAAAAATTCGCAAAGCCACAAACTCATTCCACTGGTAGGTGTTGGGCCAGTGTGAAGGTTTGTGTTTCATGTGAGCACAAGAACACAAAGCGGCACCTCCTGCCCCTGCCCAGCGAATGGCAGCTGCAGTGTGAGTCACCGCAGTCACATGGCAGTGACCAGTGAAGAGGGCAGCACAGAACCCACCTTCTCACAGCTACTGAGAAGCTCTTCACTGCACCACACGCTTACCCAGCAGGTAAGCATGGAGTTTTAGTCCTCAGGGCTGTGCACTCTGCCATGTTAGAACGTTGTTTTTTTTGGACAGCATTTAGCATAGACTTGTAATTCAAATACAGGTCTAACTTCAACGCGACAGCGTTCATCTCACAATCCCGATGCACTGATTGAATTTTTACTCCAGCCAGGTTAACCACCACCTGGATAAGCTGACCGCCCAGGTCCTCCAAGATGGTGAGTCAAACAATACTGGTTTAGTTCATTCCATTTCAGGTAAACCTTGTAGTAAAGCACCAATACGATCAATAATTTATTAAATGTTGATACTGTTAGCATCCTACCCAGGGTGCACCCCTTCTGCTTAGCACCCAGTGATCTGGGATAGATCTGGGACCACTGGGACAGGCAGCTATAATGGAAAAAGGCTGAGATAAGTCCAGCTAGGACCTAAACAAGGTAAAATATTAAATTGCTGTACATTTTTGGTCCTTGAGAGCTGCACAATCATTTATTTATTTATCTATCTATCTTGGAGAGTTGTGCACCTCAACTGCATGAACATTTTATCAGAACAATTATCGTTTATTAGTTCATTATAGTTTATTGTACACTGTAATATATAATGTAGTGAAATATGTGCCCCTATCAACAACCGCTTGTCTGTTCCAGAACACCCCAGAAACAGTGTGTGAAACGGTACATTTTGGAAAAAAAATTGAACAAAATAAAGTTTATTAAGCTTGAAAATTGCCTGCTGTTTATGTGTGTATTGTGAAAATAGTAATACATTTTAACTATAATGTATAAAAGACCCACTTTTCCCAAACTATTTACTGTTCTGTAAACTCAAACCACTTCACCTGCCTTTGCATTTTCTATAAATTCTGCAGAGATTTTGTTATATTTTGTGTGCCAGCAAAAGCAGTGGCATCAGATGAGCTCTCCTCCCTTAAAGAACCTTGTGTTTTGCATCTGAAGCTGCATCTGTTGTGAAATGTGCATTTGTTTGCTGTCTTTGGACAAAAGCATTGCTTGTCTCAGTAAAAGTGATGCCAGTCACCTTAATGAAAAGCAAAAAGTAAAATTAATAAAGAAATGTTGAAATAAAGGTATCCATTTACCTGTTGCAGCCCATAGCAAAGAATAATAATTGTGTTTAATGTCCAAATGTGAGAAAGAGTACAAGGAAAAGAAGTCTGTGAATGGCACCATGAGGTTCTACAGGGAGGTCCATGCAGAACAAACATTTCTCTTGTTCCTCCTTTCTTTGTTTGCCACTGAGGGCCATGGCCCATTATTCCAGAAATGGGATTTTTTTCTAGTTATTTGAATTTGTACTATTGTTATGGAGGGACTGTTTGTTCACAAAAGCTGTATTGTGCTTAGCCAGCTTGATGCCACAGTTGATGCCAAATGTTAGTAGGCTGTTTTGCATGGGCTTGCCCTGATCTTGTCAGTCAGATTCCGAAGCATTCTGCTCAGCAAATGGCAGGAAGTTCCTTAAGCTGAAGTGCAGCGGGGTAACAACGTTTTGGATTTTACCCGACAGATTGTGTATTTATTCTGTAATAACAGAGTGGCTTCTCCACTTTCCGAAACAGATTTGTTTCTGTTTCATTCAAACTAAATGAACGGAAATTCAGATGACCTTTCAGGTCTGTCTGATTTGTCACTTATTCGAAGGAGATTCTCTGAAGGTTCTGAGTTCAAAAATATGACAGCAGATACTGCACTTGTGGTCTTTTCTATCTTCACAGCTCATCTCTGAAATGACTGTCCTACGAAGACTCGCCCCGCTGTGGCTGTCAGTGTTGCTAGGGGTCGCTGTCTTTCCAACAGGCTACTGCAGCAGCTGGAAGAAGGGCCAAGTGGGAGGCATGGCTGGAGGTCCCAAACCCCCCCTTTCCTCCTTGGGCCGTGGGCCATCCCGGCAGGGGCTGAAGATGGCAGGAGCAGCAGCCGCGGGGGCATTGGGTGGGGCAGCTCTGGGTTACGGGGTGGGGTCCTTGGGGAGACTGAGACCCGGTTATGGCTATGACGGAGACGCCTACAACCGCTGGTACCCTGGCGAGCAGGTAGTTCACAATCAGTGGGTTTACTACACAGGCGCCTCTAGCGACAGATCAGTGGCCAGCTTGCAGGTAGTTCTGGGATCAGCGTTGGCCCTCATGCTGGGAAACTGGATTGGGTTTGTTTGAACTGCTCGCATTCCGCACATTTGAAGCAGCCTCCTTCACCACCTCGTCTGTGGAAATGGGCCACAAGCTGGAGCTTCCCAGCGCAAGGGCTCATCTACTAAAGGGTAAAAAATAAAAAAATTCTTACATCCCTTCTGTCTGAATCACCTGGCCACGAATTATTGCTGCACTGAAGCTTCGCCACATAAATGAAACTGAAAAGGTTTGCTTTGACATTAACTGCAGCAGAGGGGTGAGAATTTCAATGAGTACAAAAGTTTTTTGAAAGTGCTTTTAGTGACTCGGACATTTAAAATGGTCCTGTAAATGATAAAATTGCATAAAACGTGTCACTTAGTCATGGGCCACATGGCCTTCTGTGCAGCCAAAAAGGGCGACAGACACATGGGCAACATCTTTCCTGGAATCATCTGGTTGGCTCTTCTTCTCACAAACTTTTGTCAAGCTGGACTCCAGAAACGGTTGTTCAAAGTTTTCTAGACATGATTTATTTTTATCCCAAACAATAGTTACCTTTAAACATATAAGAATTAAATCTGGCTACAGTGCAGCCTTCTTTAAATGTCTACAATGTAAGGGTTTTATCACAAGCTCAGACAAAGAAACTAGACAAAACTGATGGAAGTAGAACTCAAACTCCAGATGGTTGACTTCTGCATTTTATTCCTTTTTAATAATTGTTGGCAAAAATTTGAAGGAGTCATGAGGATGCAACTTTGACGTGTCTTTTGGTGATCCTGAACAGTCAGCTACATGGACAAGCGTTTTCTCAGCCTCCACTTCTGGCGCAGCTCCATGGGATGTTCAGGGCGACACCACAGCTGTGCTGTAAGTGCAAAGCTGCTCCTGGCCCTTTGGGACACCGATACTGGCGGTGTGATCAGATACACGAGTATTTCAAGGGGGTTCATTCACCATTTCTCAAAATTGAAGTTTGATTTGCCCACATCTATTCTGCTCTGAAACCACAACCCAGACTCATTTTGTTCAAGTCGGAGTGTAGCTTGTTTGTGCTCAGCAAAGAAATGCATCTGAATGCATTGGTCTGCAGCTGACGTTCTTTCTGTGAACGTCTGTGTTTAGTTTCCTCCCAGTCAAAAAATGTAACATTTAACCTAAACGCTGAATCAAAACAGTTTTGGAAAATATGAACACCCTTCTGGAAGTTACTGGACTATGCCGTATCATCATACCTGTGGTGGATGGGATACAATCCCTCTCTTTGCTGAGCTGCCTCTGCCTTTACGTTGCTGTGGCCCAACTCTGCTCATAATTCTGCTTTAAAATAGGAATTGTTACCCGGAGTGATGGATTTTTCATTTTTTGTGCCCACTAATTCCCTTGGAGCACAGCTGGCAACAGAAACCAAACACTGTTCCTTGCAGTTAAATGATGTTAAATTCCCTCATTCCGAAAAGTGACAGCCATCTTCTCTGGGCTGTGTAAGATCTAAACCCAGCTGAGTACGTTTGAGAGACCCAGAACTGCTGCTTGGCAGTGTTTTCTGCCACCATCAAAGTAGGGAAGCATTGTAAAGCTTCCCTACTTTTGCACAGTAAAGCATCAAATTGTGGAATTTCCCACAGAGAGAAACGGTGTCGCATCCCTCAGGTTGGCTCCACACACCTGTAGGATGCACCCCAACCAAAGCTCTTCTGGAGGCCTGGGGACATCCATCACCCTCTTGAAATGTCAGCGTTTCCTTTATTTTGCCTCATCTGCACAGGTATGCATGCATCATACAGAAGCACTGTCTCGCCATCTCTCCTTCTAGCTGTGATATTTACTCTTCCATTGTTTGGTCTTTTATCTTAAGTCCATACTAAAGGTTCAAGATTCCTCAAGATGGTTATGGTTGGCCCATCCATGTACCAGTATGCAGTGAGGTTGAATTACTGTTTGTAGTCCACGATGCTCCATTCAGACAGTTAGGCAGGACAACATGAAGTGCAGGAACTGACGACACAGCACACGAAGCAAAAGCTCAGACAGCAGCTGAGGTGGCTGTTGTGCAAACTAGCAGCACTGAGCAATGTTTCATTTGCAGTTATATGAGCATCTGGACAACAGTTACATGAAGTAACTGTGCAGCTTCAGGGGGGCATGGAGGGCTCAGGGGATTGAGGGGCAACAGGAAGCTGAGGACCCTGACTGCATGGGGAAATAAACCATTTCAGTGTCTGGCAGTGATGATGTGGATGCTCTGGTACCTTCTGTTATGACACCAGGTGGGTCAACAGTCCATGGGGGGGTGGGAAGGATTTGCAGCAACACTGGTTTCCTGGCGGATGCTGTGTTTTGAACACTCCAGCGATAGCAGGAGAGGCCATGGCGTTCCTCTCAGCTGTCCTCACTGTCTGCTACAGGGAGTTGTGGTCAGCGACACTGCAATTCCCAAACCAGGCAGTGATGTGGCTGCGGGGGGTGTGCTCCTTTGGCCCTTCGGTAGAAGTTTGCGAGGATGGGGGGTACAGCTTTCTTCAGTCTCCACAAGAAATGGAGATGTTGCTTTTTGGTGATGGTGTTGAGTGACTGGGTGAGGTCTGCTGTTTTTTTTTCTCCTCCCACTGTTTGTTAGCTCGATACAAGTTAAGGCCACATTTATGGAGAGTTGTCCCAACTCCTCTGCTTTTATGTCTGAAATGCGACTTCTTTTTTTAAAAAATTTTTTTATTATTATTAATAAGACTCGATCTCGCCGGAGTTGTCAGCACTCTTGTTTCGTGGAGCTACAAATGTAAAACAAGATCTATATTTTCCTTTTTCAATTCTCTTTTTTCTTTGACGAGTGGATGACCTCACCCCTGACAAACGCTTATGCCTGTTGTCATGACAACTGCAGCGGTGCAGAGTGGGATCGAGAGGGGCAGAGGGCGACTGGACTCTGCGAGCGAGCAGCAGACATCCCACAGTCAATAAACTGCAGCCCAAGGCAAAGCGACAGACGGTCGGCACTACAGCCCCAGCAAAGGTCCCTGTTGCAGGTAAAAACTATCGTCTGGTTTCATTCATAATTTTATAGTCCATTAGCGCAACAAAGTGATGTTTCATTGTGTGGAGTGCTTTCAAACATGAATTACATTTAAATTTTATACTGAGCAATGAAGTTTCACCCAAAGACAACATTAAATGAAAAAGAAATGACCGACTTTTTCATATAAGTTCGTAAGTACCCAAGATCCAGCTCTGATTTGTCTTATTGTTAATATTATTTATCCATGGATCTTTTTATTTGTTGAAATTAATGAGAGGGAAGAAGCGCAAAGCAGTTGTCATTCAGTGTGTTTTACCATCAAGGCCGCACCATGACAAACAACAGGTTTGGCATCTTCATTTTTAGATGAAAGTGGCGTGAATAGTAAATAAAGTAGTAAACAAAACCGTGGAACAAACCACAGCTTTCATTTGTTCTCGCATCCTTTTATTTGTTGCTGAGCACGGCAGATGACTTTGTGATTCCGCCTGTCACCTGACTCATTTCTAGCGTTTGCCCAATTTGTGCTGATCTGTCGACCATGTGGACGCAGCGGCTTGTTGGAGTCAGTTTGTCTAAATCAGCATAGTCTTTATCTGCCAAAGACCTGACATGGCACCAGGAAACCATTACATCGCTACTTTTAGGATTCAGTTGCCCAAAAAAGCAGCACGGCAGTTGAAAGCTGAGCATTGGGTCTGGTCTACAACGACCTGCAGGAAAGCTGCTGCTGGTATCTGGGGTTGTGGCACAACAGGCCCTGGCCATGGAGACACTAGCACAGAGGATTTCTGAACTATGATTCATTTGCTGCTTGGTGAAGAAGTTCTGGTTCAGATTTGTGCTTTAAAATGGTTTGTCTTAAAAAACAGGCGGTTACAGGCTTCTGCCACCTGTCCACTTTTGTGTCATCTCAGCAAAGTCCCGATGACTGGCCGTTGGAGATTCCGCCTCCTGTGGGCATTGCTGTTGCTCATGGCAATAATGCTTCCCTGCGCCCAGTGTGGACGCGGAGGCGGGGCTAGAAGCCAAGGCAGAGGCCGATATGGAAGTAAGGGGGTTAAGCTGGAAATGAAACCCCCTCTCCCCTCATGGAGCCGCAGTGTCCCCCAGCATGGCATGAAGCTGGCCGGGGCAGCAGCCGCAGGTGCTCTGGGTGGAGCTGCACTGGGCTACGGGGTGGGTGCCTTCGGGAGATTAAGACACGGCTATGGATATGGTTACAGCCATGGTGGGGACAATTCCATGGAGAACTCTATGGTCCAGGGGGTCCACAATGGGTCACAGTGGGGTCACTACAGAAGCACCGCTAGTTGTGGCCCAACTGTTTGCATGCAGTTGCTTGTGATGCTAACATTGCCTTTCATGCTGGGATGCTGGATTGGAGTTTTTTAAGGCTCTTTATTACCACAGAACATGAATAACCCCATTTCAGGCGACTGTGGATGTGAAGACAACAGATTACTTGGCTGCCCTGTCAGCTACAAAGCAACAAAAAGCCAAATGTGAACACAATTCCATGTTAGAAAAGTGCCCTTCTTCCATCACGTTCACCCCATTCAGTGTTGCTCACAGTTAAAGCCCTTAAATTCCCTTAGCAAATGTATTATTATTATTATTATTATTATTATTATTATTATTAATAACAATTTTGTTATTATTCAGTGTTATTATTTCAGGGTACCACCTGTTAAGGTATTTTATTACCTGTAGCTTTGAACTATGCTGCTTGCAAAAATTACATTTATTGGCATTACAAGAAAATGTCTGCAGGAACGTCCGCAAAACTGTTGGCATCCTAACAACAATGCTGTGATGGTATAAATGTAAGAAAATTATTTTCTGTTTTAAACAGATGGAATAATATATATGAGATTTCAATTTAAACAAATTTTTAATTGTTTCTGAATACAATAAACATTTTTTTTGCCTGAAAAGTGTCCCTACCGTCTTATTATTCTTGTAGCCTCTACTGACTGATGGAACGCAAGTGAATTTCCTATAAAGTTTATTATAACTATGACTTTTTGGGTCAGAAACCAGGTTTTCCATGCAGTGCCACACTCTTTGGCCAAAACTGCTGTCTCCTGCCACGGCAAATTAAAGTATTTCAGGCAGCTGTGCTCAAATTTTGATGCGTGTTTCATTCCCATTTAAAAGAACTCATTAAAAGTTTACCAGTCAATTAAATTATGATGCAGTATTTATATTAATAAACATTAGTACTTTATTTTGTTTTTAAAACATAAGCTACAGCCCATCATCTACAATATCCTGCTTGTGCTCGCAATCCTGCGTACGATTTTACCAGTGTACACGATGCATCATTTTAACAGCAACTGGTTTCTTAGGCGCTTTAACAGCTTACTGAGCCTCATAGCTGATCCGCAGACGACACCATGTTCTCCCACTTAGACAACATCGTCTATAATATTTACGGAACAGACACATTTATTTTGCTTATACGGTTAGTCAAAGGGACTTGTCAACTGAAATGGCTTTTCACTTCTCTACAGACACAAAAAGTAACAGGAATCATCAGACAAAGAAGAACAAAATGAGCATCAACCAACATGGCAGTAAACTTACAGGTCAACCCAGGATCTCAGCCTTCTTCATCTCTCACGCCTTCCAATTGTAAAGTCTCTCTCGATTCTTTTTAACCCGCTGAACCTGGTGCTTGCATCTGGGTGGGCATCTTCAGGTTGCTGCTGTCAGAGGAGGAAGATCATCAGGGTTGCTGTGCAGGCTGAGGGGAGACTGTCCAGACGGCTGTGGGTTCAGCATCACCCACAGAGGTCTGCCAGGTCCCGGTCAGATGGCCAGGGCAATGGTGTCTGCTTCTGAAAGCCCTGAAGTACCCAACACCCAGAGACCCCATCACTGATAGCCCAGCATCCAGGTTGCCAAAAGAAGCGCGCAAACAAAAACATTTTGTAATCGAAGGCTAAACGGTACGAACTCCCAGCTCAACACCGTTCTGTCAGGGAAGAAGGTGACTAAGGTTCGTAATTTTTATGAAAAGTCAGGTTCAAAATATCCACAAAAACCACAGGCTAATGGGGTTTAATTAGATTTAGAAAAAATTGAGATTATAAATGTTTTCATGCCACAAATTCTGTCTTTTTTCTTGTTTTTGCAAATACTTTTCTTTGGTTATATAAATGTAGTCTGCAGTAATTTCAGCGTCAGGTTCCCACTGCCATTTTTATGTATAAATGCACAAAATCAGTGCGTATTCAGGCTGAAACACAAGAAACTTGACCACTTCAAAATGTTCGGTTTCTTCAGTTAAATTGTATAAATTATACTTTAGCAATACACTGTCTGACACTAAGCACATATTTTAAACCATCTCACGACAGAAATATACCTGCACCATACAGTGGCTGCACTGTTTAAAAACGCGCTAGCGTGTTTGGTAAGAGCTGTGTAGCAATGCAGTCGTATACTTGCAGTGAGTTATTCTACCAGCATGTATGTGGATCCTGCGTTATGAGTATTAAGCGTGAAAAAGGAGCGCCTGTATTTCTTTACTGAAGAATAATATCTGCATACAATCTACAGTGTTGTGTAAGTTGTTGCCTATACCAGTGGTTTTGTTAGTTTGCTAGAATAGAGGTACCACTGGCCTGTCAGCAAAAAGCCAACTTTATTATGTGCAGCATTTGCAGCTGAAAAAGGAAGCACTTTTAAATAAGCAGCCTCAAAGCCATCGCACTTCTCTCTGTTAAACACTGACAGAAGCAGAGCTCGTATGCCGATTACATGGGACCGAAAGCGAAGGGCAGTAAAAGCTAAAATACGCAAACAATTTTTATTACCTTTTCCATAAATGCCGGCTTTGTGCACCAAGCTGCCCGCAGTGATTTGCCATTTTATGCGGCAGGGCATCTTTATCTGACCAGCTTAAGGTGAGCAACTTCCACAGAGGCACTACAGCAGGAACAGGGATTCAAACCTGGCTCCTCTGAGAGGAAGGAAATATATTCTTTTTTTAAATTATTGTAATTTTTAGTTGTAGATGTTTTTAAAGGCGTTATACAAATATTACTGTTACATCACTGATTTTACCATCATTCTTAGAAAAGCAGCTAATGAAACTTTTAGCTCACTCGCCCACCCACTTGTCCTGGCAACCTGAAGTCCATCTCAGAATCTCAGGCGCTAGATGGGGGCGATCTACCCTGTGTCAACTTGATAAAAAGTTAAAAGGAGCTCTTATAAGTGTGCATTTTTTGAATTTGCTCACTTGTACAGACTTTCAGATTTCACCATGCAACTTCTACGCTGTCGGACAGAAGGAGATGGCAGTTAGTAAAACATGTTAGAGGAGAACCAGAGAGGTGGCAATGCTATTAACACACAAGAAAAAAAACAGTCTTAAACACAAAGTCGTTCACAAAAGGAAGATAAACCTGAAATAAGAAGCTGAAAATGCGTATTGATCAGCCACAAGAATTGTCCAAGAGTCTGTGAATGCAGCCCTTTTCACTTGGAAGGTCTTTTGTAAACACATCTCAGCGAAGCAGAAGCCTGCTGGTGAAGATCATCAGGATACTGCTGAGGAACAGTACTAATACACGACAGAGAGGCTGTTGTTGTACTGCACTCCCAAACAGTTCATTTTCACTCTCAGGTGCCAGCATCTCCTGGTACAGATCTACATAAGTCATAAACAATTTTATACATCGCTGTGTCTTAAGCTGCTCTACCAGCTCTGGATATCCAATCTCTACCACACTCACTATGTCACTATCATCTTCCTCTGGGCTTGCTGGAAGGGCTGGAGAATGTTCCCACTCTTGGATGTTAATGGGGTCTTCTTCAGTAGATGTGACATTTATGCTTCCATTACCTGCCATAGGAGTCTGAAATGTTCCATTGTCTTTACTTCCGTTCAAAAGGTCTCCCTGAGATTCTTGCTTGCTTGTGAACTTTGACTTGTCTCCTTGTGAGGTTACCCCATTTGTGGTCTGCCATGCACTACCATCATGCTGGTCCTTCAGCAAGTCAGTCCTCTTCATACAACTCTCCATGAAGTTCTTAAAAGCCTGGAGAGGAAGCTGATAGGTTTGGCTTTGATTTTTCTTGGTGAGGTTGATCCTACTGGGGTCTTTCTGACTGGGGTCATTCCATGAGGGATTCAAAGGATTAGGACCATAGAAAGTGGAATCACCAAAACTATGGGTCTGGGAGCGGCGGTATTTATAGTAGTTGTACAAACGTTCCTCATCTGAGTTTTGAAAACTAAAGCTGGGATGTGAGAATTTGCCCAGATTATTGCCCACTACCATGCCACCCACACCACCAAGCCCTGCAGCCAGTGCTGCCTTCTTCCCAAAGCTCTTGGATTCTATAGAGGGGGAATAACCTTTTTTTTGCACTATGCGAGAAAAAACAGAGCCCTTCAGACCACGATCACTATAGCCATAGTCGCTCCCAAGCCAGGGGCTTGGGATCTTGTCACTGGGATATGCTGCATTCCCCCCTGGGAAATTTCCAGCTGATGGATATTGTTTTGGGTACCCGCCATGGCTGACTCCTCTCCCTGGATACTGGTTGGGGTAACCTCCTCCAGCTGGATACTGGTTGGGGTATCTTCCTCCAGCTGGATACTGGTTGGGGTAACCTCCTCCAGCTGGATACTGGTTGGGGTAGTGCCCTGCAGCTGGGTATTGGTTAGGGTAACCACCAGCAGCAGGATTTTGGTTTGGGTAGCTACTTCCTGGATGATATTGGGTTGGGTTCTTATTGGGGCTCTGTGGTTGCACTGGGTAGCCCCCTGGTTTTGTTTGTGTACCATGAGATGTCTTGCTACTAGAAGATCCAGTCTTCTTACTGCTTGAAGATGTCTTAGTACGTGAGCTGCTACGTCCAGCCGAGCCTGAATCAACACGCAGCAGCAGAAGGACCAGAGATATTAAAGCCAGGTATGAAAGTCGTGCCATAGCTGCAAAAGGAGACCGAGAAAAAATTAAAAGGAATATTTCCTTATACGGTGAGCACTTTATGCAATTACCAGATGCACTAGAACAAAGAAAAGAAAATAGTGAAATTGCTAACAGCACTTAATGCAACTATCATTAAAATTAAATGTACTTATTTTCTTTACTTATATTTTATGTAGCACATATACTGTATATATACAGTACATTTCAAGCATAAGCTTTTTTACAGCTACACAAGTACCATTTTAATTTTTCTTACAGAGGACTGAATCCAAAAACAGTTCTGAAAACATGTCTGATAGGAATTTTATTTTTATTGTGAAAAATTTCCCAGCACATCCAAGCCCCCTATCAACTTCCCCAAATATCGCTAAAACTAATGTGAGGGAGATGATAGTGGTAACGTACAACACATCGAAACAACACAAACATGAGATCTTATTGGGAGAACAGCTAAAATACAATAGCAGTGCGGGCTTGTTCCCTTTCCTAGCTTCCTGTTGAAGCAGGAATCCACTGAGCATGATGCCTTTATTGTGAACAACTTGAAAAATGTGCACTAACTGTCTAGTAAATACCTGCATAATCGTTCAAACATTTGGAATTACTACAAAATTCATGTGCTTTTTTAAAAAATTGCTATTTTTTTTAATCAGGAAGCCACTGATTTAAAAATACAGCAAAGACACAACTAATGCTGCTAAGAGCTGTTACTGCAAGGAATGACTGCTTGTATTACTCATATATGACCGCAAAGCTTCATTTTCAGCAGACATTTTGCTCCAGCATCCTAATGGTAAACTCTTAGCCCATCTGTAATTAACCACATTTAAATGAAAATTGTTTATGACCGAAACCTTTGTAATTGTGTTAGCACAGCTGAAACCTGTCATTCTGTTCAAAAAAGCAGGACGTAACCAGGATAGAAAAGAAGCAAAAGCCCAGATGCATAATCATAATGATGGCTACAAGCAACAGGTTGGAAGGTGAGTTGTCTCATTCGAGATTCCATGGGGTCTATGCTGACATCCCCCCCTACCCTGTTATCCTGCTCCTGACTGGGGTTGGTATTCCTGTCACCCCCAAGCACAACAAGTGGTTCATGCACAAATAAAGTGCAGCTATACTACAGCACAACCAGAGCTTTTTTTACAAGTTGCAGTCCAAGTATTTCCCTTTTACTGAGACTGGGGAGGAAAACAGATTAATGCAACTAAAGGGAAAAGGAATAAATATACTGAAGCTTAGTTTTTATTTATTTATATTTTTACACTTTTAGTTATTTAGTCCACTCACTATTTTGAGTTTAAGGGTACTTAAATGCACCCATACCTTACATTAAAAGGTTCTTATCCTGAAATTTTCCATTATAGTAACCTCGCAGTATGCAAATCTAATTTGTCCTTGAAAATGAGTCAGATGCTGAAATGTTTAATTCTGAATGCCTTTTTCCCATTATTTTAAAGGCTTGTGTTCATGTCACTATCTTACTCCATAATCAGTGCGATCACAGAATTTGTATGCTTTAAAACTTCTTTTAAAGTTTTCTCATCCAGCGTGGGAAGGATTTTATTTTCTCGTTCTTCCTCTTCTTCCCCTGAGGATGATGGGCATCCATCCATTATCCAGCTTAAATCTCAGTAAATACAGTGATACTGAGCAAGAGGATGACACTCACAAGGAAGCTCAGGTGTGCATTTCAAACTTCTCCTTTGGATAAATTCATAACTGCCTACAATACAGTTTATCACAATACATACAAAAATATTCTTTTTTTTACAATATCCTGTACAGTACTCTGCTGTATTCATTTGCAGATTTTTTTTTGGATAAGTGTCAGATAAAAAAAAAAAAACACATTATTGCAAACATTTTGGATACCAATATTTAGGTATTAATTTTTAAAAGCAATTACCCAGGGATTGCTGTACTCAAATGATGTATTGACTTTCGACTGCCTTTTGGGAAAAAAGTGGTTCCTGTGTGTAAAATATGTCAGCTACATTTAATTAAAATTGCTAAACAGTGGCATTTTTATGTATGACACCGATTATACATTTCAAAGAAAAATATGAACATCTTTACTGTACATTTATATTTATTTTATCAATAACCACAATAATAAGGCGATTTAACATTTTGGGCGTTCTTAAAACGTTTCCTGGATGTTGCACCTGTAAGAAACACGACGCGTGTAATTGCCAAAGCAGCCGGTAGGTGGCGGTAAAGCATAGTCAAAAACAGGAGACAATCGTTTCAGCGCTTTAACTTACATTAAAAAAACTTTAACTTACATTTTAAAAGTTTTTTTCTTCTTTTTTTAAAATCAATTCAGAGGCTAAAATGAATTTGACACAGTGGGGGTCAAAGGCTTCTATAAGGGGGCGTTTTCTATATCGCCACCAAAAAATGAAACTGAACCAAGGACTCCCTCCATCCTCGCTCTTGGGTTGTACGTGACCCACGGCTAACGTTGCACAAATCCTGAATTTAGAAACAACACTTGGTACCGCATGAACTGTGCTTCCCGCGGTTTAAAATCCATTTTTACTTACTTGTGAATTATTGCATTTATTTTCGTCTTCAACACACGACGCGCTCCATTTTGCTAAAAGACCAAAACGCCTCAGGTCACGGTGCCACGCGCGCCCGCTGAGGCAACGCAGATAAAACGCAAAAAATAAAATTTATATATATATGGAATTTCCTAATATTGTCGGGAAAACAGCAAGCGGACATAAAAATGCTTCAGTATTACCAAAGTGCGGGCGAGGCACCATCCCAAGTGTACTGGACATGGCCGACGCCTTTCGCACAGCTCACCTGGGCTTCTAAGTCGCATCGCGATGTCGCCGCCGCTGGGCTCGTCGTCGTCCCGTCTCCCCGCTCGAGTCGCCGCGGTCGGATGGGAAGTCCGTGCGGTGCCAAAGACCCAGCGGGGTCCTGAGGGAAGGCGTGGTTTCCTCCGACAATTCCAAGAAATTGGCCCCCACCCGGGCTCCGCGACTCCAGGAAGCACAGCCCCAACCCGCTCCATCGCGTCCCACCCCAGCAGAAGAAACTTAATGTCCCTGTACCGAAGTTTGCATTCGATCTCATTGGCCCCCCCAAAAAAGTAAAGGGAACGTATGATGTTCAGTCTGCATTTATTAAACAGTATTGTGACATATCAGACTTTTAACAGACTAACACAATATTACATTAATATTTACATCTGTGGGATACAAGGCTATTAGTTATATTATACACATGTCTTACTGTCTGCATGTCAGAGGTCTTCAGCAGGTGTTGCTCTTGGGATTTTTATTGCTTGGAGGCTGGGATGGTTGGTTGGCGATGGGGACGGTTGTTGCTGTTATTGTCTCTCTCCACAGGTTGTTTTTTATTTTTTATTTTTTATTTTTTTGTGAACAAGTCGCTTTCACTTTAAGCTACCCATGTAGAATAGCAACCTGATCTTGAAGCGGTAATAAAACTGAGAGGCAGGTGAGAATAAGAACAGGTGTGACAAATATGGAGGGTCAGGGCCGTGTGTTTGTATGGGTTAATGTGCTTTTGGTGCCAGGTTAAGAGAAGCTAATGCTTGGGAAGAATCTGGGCCTACGGGCACCGTATCGGGTCTCGGGTTCACTCTGCCTTCTCTGGCCCTGCTTCTCTCTTCGCCTACGGGCCAAGTCCTCCTCCAGGACCTGCAGTTGCACACGCGGTGTAGAGACAGACACACACACACACACACACACACACACACAGAGAAACCATATACATACCCAAGTGCACAGACAAACAGATAGATAAATTGAGAGAAGCACAAAAAGAAGACCAGAAACACAAAGCAATATCCAGGGGCAGACACAACAGCAAATGTGAAAATGCAAAAAAAAAAAAAATCCATTAGTGTCCAAATTTCCGGCATGCATTTCCTGAAAATTTGTTCCATCACAGTGAATTGCTGTTCTGCAGACACCACCTCCCTCCCTCTGGCTGCCTGCTGCTTACCTCCTTCCTGCTGGACAACTTGTTCTTCCACTCGTTCAGCTCCAGGGTGTGCTCATTCTCCAGATCTTTGATCTTCTTCTTTTCTCTGTCCACCAGAAGTTGCAGCTTCTCATTCTGAAAAACCACACGAGCAGATGTCATCATGCTGCTCCCGGTGCTCACCTTGTGGTTATCCGGGTAAGCAATTATTATTTAATAGCATGGGTCTGTACTTACGCTACAGTGAAGGACTGTATCCTGTGGTCACGAGCTGAATAGTAGTACCAGTAATAATAATAAGTAATAGTAATAATGACTAATAATAATAATATTAATAATATAGCAATAATAAGTAATAGTATAGCAGTAGCAGTTTGCTTTTATTTAGTTTTGAACCACCTTTATATGTGGTTGTGAAGCCATACAGCGCAAGTGAGTTTCTCTGAGATGTTATGTGTGCGCAGCTCTGCATACGATTGTCTCCAGACATTTGCAGAACTCTACAGGGGAGCTTTCAGCAACTGCACAGGTGAATGGTGGAGGTACCTGGAGCTGCTGCAGCTCACTGACATTTGCGTCACACTGCTCCTGCAGCTCAGATAGCTGCTGCTCCTGACTGTGCTGCAGGTTCTGCTTCTCCTGCTTTTGTCTGGCCTCTTCCTCTGCCACAAACTGAAAGACAGAGATAAGACAGGGAAATGGGCACCATCAGGCACAGCAGCAAAAAAGAAGTCACTCAGTAGGATGAACTACTGCTGTGGTTACCTTCCTCACACTTAACCCCAAAAGAAGCGTGACAGAAGTTTGGCCGTAACAACCGTGTTGTTTCACATAGTAAGAGCATATTTATGTTCAGAAAAGACTAGAACTGTGGGCAATAACCTGGGTGAGACGCTGTCTGTGCTCAGAGCCTGCCAGGCCCTGCTTCCGCAGCTCCAGCTTGAACTGAGCCAACCGCAGCTTGCCCTCTGCACGCTGAGAACGCTGGAACTGTGTCCTCTCTTGCACTTGCAATGACTTCTGCTCCTCAATAAGACACTGGTGGAAGCGAGAGGCACGCTCTTTGTCCTGGGGAGAGAAGTGGAAAAATTTGTCCATGGCAGGAGATGCCACTCAAGTTTTTTTTCATATCTGACCACCTCCAGTAAGTAAGTCACGTAAATACTGCTTTCCAGGTTTAACTGATTCATAAATTGAAGACTTTAGCTATAGCTGGAGCTAATAAAACTGACTAAAGTGCTTGTGATGTGTAACAGGGAGACCTGTATACTAATGGCTGGTGTCCTTATAGCTCACAGTTACCGGATTTTGGACCACTGATCTCAAAGTACTGCACATTATGCCACTAGTTGAGGTTGACCGTCTAAGGAGAAACGGGCAGCTATCAGAGTTTGCAACTTTCAAACGAAATACAGATGGTTCCTGAGTAACGATGGTACGACTTGGATTTTTTGACTTTATGATGGTGTGATAGCAATACACATTCAGTAGAAACTGTATTTTGAATTTAGATATTTTCCATTCAAGTGATATGTGGTACGATACTCTCACGCGATACTGGGCAGTGGCAGCAATCCACATCTTCTAGTCTGCCATGGGGTCACTAGTGTATACAACTGATACTCTACAGTGTTCTGTTTTGCCAGGGTTTTTTTTTGGCTACCCCCCCATCTACATTGTGTTTTGTGCATCCATCATGTCTATGAAACACTCGTCTGTTTCCATGCCTTCGGAAAGCAGCATGAAAGTGGAAAGCTTGTAATGACGTTTAAGGTAGGCTAGGCTACGATGTTTGGTAGGTGTTATAGTGGGGTTGGTGGAAGCAGTTGCAAGACACCACAGTAATAAGTTTAAGCTCCGTTAAACTCTACTGATTTGTTTCCGATACACAGGAGCTAGCACTAAACATTAGCGATTGACAGTAAACAAAAACGGAACATTGTTGCAATTCAAAATAAACAAAATGGAATGTCTTAGTAAGACAGTGGGCAGTGGAAACTGAGCATTGACAGGAAGTCCGGGTAGGAACTAAATCCGGTTCCCGATTGGTTTCTATGCCAATAAATCAGTCTGAAGATGGGGGAGGAGAGACCACTTACGTTCTGTTGCTGAAGCAGCCACAGGTGTGAAAGTAGGATAGGTGTATTAAATGCACTTTCGACTTATGATGGGCTTATCGGAATGTAACCCCATCATAAGTCAGGGAGCATCTGTACTGCAGTCCTCTCTTTACCTTGTTGTGTCTCTTGGCAAGTTGCTGCCTCTGCAGGGAGAACTGCTCCTTCACCTGTTGCTTGAAGAGGTGATACTTCTCTTGCAGATGACGTTGCTCCAGTTCCCAGATGATGGACTCTCGAGCTATGCACAGGAAGGTACAGGAAATTAAGATTAAAATTACTTTACTAATTGTTTCTAGTAAAAGTATATTTTTTACAGTAATTTTTGACAACGATAAACTGAATTTTGCTTGAGACTCTATGCCATGATGGGGGAGATCAGGTCTGTGGACCTGGACATCAATTTACTTGATTTCTAATAGCTGTGTAGCATTTCTTTTCTTAGCTTTCTTTTTCTACTTGGAATGACCATGAAGGGTGGTCAGCTGCTGGAACTTGATAAGATAAGATAAGATCTCTCTGTTTTTCATTGCAGGCAGGGTAGAGGGGAGCTGAGGCTTTTTTTTAGTGTCAACCATGGTAGTCTTGTTCTTCAGAAGCTCCTGTCTGGGCTCAAAGGAAGTAGAAATAAGATCACAGATGATGTTGTGCCCTCTCAAAACTTCAGTCATGTCTAAGACAGCAGTCATGCCTCATATGATGCTGAGGACCAACTGACGGTAGCATTTCTGGACATAAATAGGTCTCTTGCTGCATGATCGTCTTCCTCAGCACTGTCTTGGTCCTCATCTGCCAAGTTGTGATCACAATTTTTCTCCAAGTTGTCCAGCTGTTCTGATACTTTTTCGTTCTCATTGTTTCCTCACTATCTTCATGAAACAATAGGCCAGGGACCTGTCATGTGGACCACCTCACCACCATTGCTACGGCACACAGGTGCATGAAGAGTAATGGGAAAGGGCAAGTATGGCTCACTATATGGCTCCACCTGTATCTTTTCAATACATTCTGTAACTTTATATTTCTTGGCTGCTTGAGAGTTTTTTGCCTCCTTGGCCTCACTGATCACCATTACTTTAAAATTGGCATCATAACTCTTCTTTAGTCCTTGGTTAATTTGGCCTAACTTTGAACTACTTTTTTCCAGACCACCATCTGCCATCTTTCACACTCGCTAATTTCAACTGATCATTTCTGTAGATAAGTGATGCCACCTACTAGTGTTACGTGGTATCTGACATTTATAGGTGTTGTCCTCGAATACAAGCCAATCCCATCTTTTTTTTACATGTAATTCCCAGAAAAAATACCATCTCATATTTAGGCCAAGACGGTATTTACACTTTAATCAATTTTGGGTGACTTTACGAAAAGTAATCAAATTTCCAGCTAAAATAATTAACTTTAGGGTGCATTTACAGCCGTGTTATTTACTGTTCAAACATGACCCTAACAGTCTATAAAGGTAAAAGTTTGTTAAAATTTGGAGAAAAGCATCAACTAAATAAAATAATATAGTTAGGTGAGTCTCTCCCCTTTTTATTCATTTTAACATAAGGAATATGCTCACAAAAAGTTTAATGTAAATGCAAAAAACTGGCATGTTAAAACAGTGGTTCATTTTTTTTTAAAGGCACTCAAATATTTATTGGTGCAAAGAATTTTTATTGACTAGTAAATCCTACCAGAGAGCTGCAAGAGAACATCTAATTGTGGAAATGACTCCATAAATTGGCTACCGGAAATGTGCTGTGTAACAGCACTAGCTGAGACACGCTGAAGCAGGCAGGAAATCCAGTGCAGAAATATTGCACTTTTTAGGTTAATATTGTTTCATTTTTATCAATTACCTAATTTCCCTGTATTGAAAAAGGCTGCACCCAGCGTAATGCTATGACAAATATCTACTATGATAATGTTGCAAATGTCTGAGTACTGTACTAACTCTATAAATGTTTTTCCCATTTATTGCAATTTAATGTTGAATGCCACTTTTAAATACCACAAATGCATTTTCATAATTTTATAATAAAGATTTATTTCCACTTTAGTTAGAGAATACCAAAACCTAAGCATTCTGTGTGGGTTATACAACCTAAAATGTACTGTATATTCACTACACATTTCCGTTTGTTGATTAGCTTGCAGTAAAAAGCCCTGCTTGCTCCAAAACTCCAACATCAGTTAAAGTAAGATAACTTATTTTGATCTCTTGAATGAACCATTGCTTTGCTCAGGTAACATCAGCTCAGCTCAACATTAAGTTCTCAATCTCAAGGTGAGTATACATTGATTTCCATTGTTTTCATTTATTTCTTTTGTCTTTGTTCTGGTTAGTCTCGCCTTGCACCGAAGGTTGAATTACTACATAAATGCTGGGTGCTGTGCGTATGTTTTGTGTATATGCATTTGAATCTATTGTGCGTAATGGATTCAGAAGAGCTGTGCATCTGGACAGCAATGCAGTATTACAGAGCGATTAATGAAGGGAATCTCCTCCTTTATGCTTGTAACTATAGCTTATGTGAACTATTGAAGTAGTCGTGTCTATTTTAAAATATCCGGTGATATTTTAGCGTATATTAGTGACAAATAAAAAATTATGATTCAGACTAATGCTAATTACATTTTCCATTTTTGACAGCTTGCCTAACAGCGGGTTTTTCAAATTACCTTTGCAAGGTAGAGGAGAACTCATGGACTTTTTTGAAACAGTGGATTTCACTTATTGAAACAGTACAATGATTTATTTTTTACTGTATACTTGCTCTGTTAACATAGTGAATGTTTGAGGATATTTGATAAATCTGAATCTAAGTGGAATGAAACTTAATTTTTTTGATATGACACTTTTTGCCAGCAGATTTTTGGAGGCGTACTTGAGTCTCTTCGTGACATAAATACTCGGATTACTTTAATGACGTTTTCTTTAATATCAGCTAAATGAGTAAATGTACAGGTGTCCCCCTACATTTGAGTCCAAAGTTAAAGTTAAAGTCCTTATGTCGGGCACAAATCATTTCAACAAGAAATTTTTTTAGTTGGTTCTGGGCCCACAAAGTCACATCAAAATCCACCCAAACGTTACACAAACTATAACATCTATATTAAAAAAGACACTTTCTTTGCATTAATAACATACGGCATGTAATAATGTTGATGCATTACATAAACAGAGCTGAGCACACAAGCTGACACATGAGAATCATGGAGCACAACTTGAAACAAAGGTGCAGAAATGGTAACTGCGGACAAGAACAGGCGGCAACGCCACCGGCAAACTGGGCTCAGCTGCTGTATCCCTGTAGGTCCCTCTCAGCTAATAATAAATAGGGCTCAGAGAGTCGGATGCATATTTTCTAAACGGCTTTTATTGAACTGCAAAAACTGCCAACACTCCTGCTGTTCTCAGACACGCTCTCAGTTACAAATACTCTCTCATGCGTGTGTATATATAGATATAAGCTTGGTCAGGCCCAAATTATACTCATACTATCAAAACCAACATAAGTAATCTGTCATACATTCTCACTCACATGTATGCTGCACTGGCTGCTAGCGCAAACTTTGAAAATTAGCTCTTGCTACGCATAAATGCAAAAATAAGCCTTGTGTTTGTTTGTAACTCAGTGTCTTAAATAAATTTACTCACATGTGCAAACAGTCCTAATTTAAACTATGATCATAATTTAAAATTTATACACCTCCAAATGTATTTGCTCTCTAAACTTCTGCAGTAAGTTCTATGTTCAGGTATTGGTTGGCGGTGATGGTATTTGAGTGTGTGGGATCATATTCATTCAACTCTGTTCCACAGTGTTCACAGCTCCTATCTGGTAACAAGGTGAAGGACATTAAACATCTTAATGGGATGAATCAGTAAACAATCAGTTTTAAATGTTTTTCTAGACAACCTATTTTCAGTCTCCATTTTTTTAAAAATTTGTTTCAAGCTTAAGGTTGCTCAAAGTTAACAAAAATGCTCACATAAAAAGGCAAGACAAAGTTTATTTAAGGTTGTTCTTTCTTTTATAGAAACTAACCCATAACGAAATCGAGGGGAAATCGAGGGGATCCAGATTTATTCACTTTGTGTGAATAATAAAGCTGAAATTCTGAATTAAGTTCAGCGATGTTTGATTCAAACAGGAAAAAAACTCCAACGTATAATTTTTTTTCATTATTGTTTCAACATAGTGTTTTTCAGAACCGGCAAATAATTACCAAATAAATGAAAGGAACATCTATTATTACCATTTACTGAATATAACTTAGTGCTCAAAGTGGTTTTGGGCTCTCGCACAAATCAAGTTAAAGGCTTCCAATGTCATCTGGCTCATGAGCTGAGAAAACAGTTTAATTCTTAAGTCGATTACTTCCAAAGCAATAGAAGGAATACATTTGATGTCAAAACTGAGAACATCTTACCTCTCTTGAGCTGCTGTGTCTTAACCATAACGTCCCACTCCATGGAGGCCACCTTTCTTTTGTGCTCCTGTACAGCCCTTTGCAGAGCATCATTCAGCTCCTGTTGCTGTTTCTGCAGGAAGCGTTGCTCCTGAGAGGAGTAAGCAAGCGGGTCAGCATGTTAACTCATCCTCTCTTGACCAAACAGTTCCAGTAAATGCAAACTAGAAGATGTGTATGTGTGATCCCCTTCAACATCCCTCTCAGTTAACAAGTGCTGACCTCCCTGGGGTCAGCTTGCAGTGCTGGGCCCTTGCGCTCCAGCTCACGCTCTTGCTGGGCCTTGAGGCGCCGTGCCTCCTCCATGAGTTTAGTTGTGTGCTCCGTCTCCATGCGTTCTGCTTGCTGCCGGTACTGACGCTCCACTCGGTCCAGCTCACCATCGTAATACTGCTTCTTGCTCTGAGTAAAAACAAAACCAGCCACTGAAGTCACACAGGCAAGATCCCTTACAGCTGTGTCATCTTCTCCCTAATTCCTGTACCACTGTCTCACTAAAATTTGTATAAAAGTGCAGATGAATGTTTTGCAGAGAAAACGCAAAGTGGCCTTTAACCGTAACTGGCAGCAACAATACCAACATTTCTATTAACCATGACACTGTGTTTATGTACTCTGGGTCCTCAGTTTACAAGCACAACTGGAGCTTGAAATCTGTCATTTATTTTCTTCCATAAGTCTCAATTTATTTCCAAAGTCAATTTTACTACTGAGTCACATTTGCCAAAGGAATAATTGTCTTTCGATGCTTTAAGCTTCATTAAGTTTCATTAGCTAACTTTTCATTTTATTTTCAGACATTTTATTAATGCTATGTTAAATTTAAAACTAATTTAAATCACGGTCTCAGCAATGTCCTGTTCATCCCCAACTGCACTGGACAACAAAGATCAGTCCGAGTTCAAGAATCTGGTCACGGATTTCCTTGAAGACAATGTGCATCCTTCAGTACTGATCGGCTATGCAGCATAAATGAAAGCTTTATGGAAACACACTGTTCGGCAACTACCTGGATCATCTGTGGTGATCTCAAAGCAGCTGTTGCTGTCAAATATACCAACTATTGCTGTTTCATTTGGGAATGGGACATCTGAGTCTCAAAAAATGAGTCATCACCATGAAAGTTTTAGGTTCTAGGGCAGAAAACTGTAGCATATAAACCAACTGTCTACCTAAAAAAGATATTTTAGCCTCCCCTTTATGTAAAATTTGGACTGATGGAAAAATTAAGTGAAAGCAATGAGCAAGGAAGATGAAGGATTTTGATATTTGACACAGATTTTTCCCAGAGTAACTGGTGTCAAAATTGAGGAAGGAATTTTTGTTGCTTTACAGATCAAACAGTCACTTGGATGAACTTCTAGTGGGGCTGGAGAAAATGGAGCGGAAGGCATTTGAGGATGTTGCCAAAAAATTTTCTTAACAACTACAGCGCACTGAACCACGGGCAGCTGGTTGACAATGCACTTTCATGCATACAAAACCATGAAGTGCAACACATCACTAAAGATTCGTGTTCTGCAGTCATGTTAATGCTTGTTGGCTGCTAATCTCAGTGCAGTTAGTGAGGGGAATGGTGGAAGGTTCTATTGCGGCAATGGAAAAACATATCGGGGAACTGGAGTCCATCAGTGTTGGATGATTTTCATTGAACCCATACACTGTGTGGTCAAAAGTATGTGGACACCTGAGCATCACCCCATGTGTGCTTGTTGAACCTCCCATTCCAAACCCACGGGCATTAATATGGAGTTGTTCCACCCTTTGGCTGCTATAACAGCTCTCACTCTTCTGGGAAGGCTTTCTACCAGATTTTGAGAATTTGTGCTCATTTGGCATCAGTGAGGTCTAGCAAGAAGGCCGGGCTTGCAGTTGGCATTCCAATTTATCCCAAAGATATTCAATGGGTTTGAGGTCAGGGCTCTGTGCAGCCATTCAAGTTCTTCCACACCAACCCGTGCAAACCATGTCTTTATGGACCTCGCTTTGTGCACGAGGGGGGCACAGTCATGCTGGAGCAGGAGAGGAGCTTCCCCAAATTGTGGCCACAAAGCTAGAAGCACACAGTTGTCTAGAATGCATTTGTATGCTGTGTGGGTGCGGCTGAAATAGCTCAGCTCAGGCATTTGAAGGGATCTCAACATACTTTTAGCCATTTAGTGCAAACTAAACACATCAGGCTCCCAAGCACAAGCAAAAATCGTCAAAAAAACATTTCTAACCCAGCTGAACCAGCGCAAATACATCAGCAGCGTTACACATCACGCAGAAGTCAGTTTCTTTTTTCTCCAAATTTCTACATGATACAGTGAGTCTGAAACTACATTTGGACCCAGTTTCCTACGGTCCATCATAACCAACATTTCTGAGGAAGCAACACTTCGGTAATTTGCTGCAAGTATTGAGAAACTCATCCTATAAATATTTTTATACTGACCACTGATAGCGGCTGTAGACATGGCCTTTGAGACAATGTGCTACTTTTTTGGGAGCTCTCTCGACTGCGTGGGTTAACATGGGTCACCCTTGCTCTGTAACAAAACCTTTTCGAAAAGTGCCGAAAATGCAGTTAAAATGTTTATGAAAATTTGTACCCTTGCCAGGTGTAGCCCGGCAAGCCATTATGGTCGAGTTTGATCAACTGGTAAGAGCTGCCATTTTGTGCGGAAGTGACCACCATCCCTCGATAACAGTAGGACACATTTGAGACGTGAACAGCTTCAGACTGAAGTAAATCGTTTTTAAAGCAAAAGCGCTTTACAAGACTCAAGTTTTTCCTCTGCTTTCTCCAGTGCAGTCCACTTAAGATCGTTCTCACTCACAGACATCTCTTGCTCAATGTGACGGAACATCTGCTCTCTCTGTTGTTGCAGCCGCTGCTCCAGCTGTGCGTACTCCCTCTGCTCCTCCCGTTGCAGCACTTTCAGCGCGTGCAGCTCCTGTCGTCTGCAAAAACGAACGAACAAACAAACAAACAAACAAACAAACACTGTTATAGTGTATAGTGTTGTTCATATCACACATTTCAAACCTGTCAATGGCACCCTCTGTCTTGCTGTGGATTGTATTAAGTGTTCATTACAACCAGCAATGTTCGTTTAACACCCTCCCACCCGATGGAAAAGCATACCTGACAGAACGCAACTGTTGCTCCTTCTGGTCACTCTCATTGATGACTTTGGAGGTAGTAATGCTCACCTCCCGACCGTCCACCATGAACTTGCGGGTCTTCTTAACCGTTCTCCTGTTATGTGGGGGCTCCTGAAGCAGGGAAGTTCAAGGCAAGAGGAGCTGGTCAAGTTGGGCCCCAGTTTTGCCGTTTTTTTGCGCAAGTCGTGCAGAAGCATTCGATCAACTCACCCCTTCGTGTGCAGAACTTAGAGGAAATAACATCTCTGTGTCTGGGCTGTTAGGCTGACTGTCGGTTGAGGAGAACAGTAGGATATTCTTTGTGAGCTGATGCCCGTTTGAGCCCATGTGAGTTCTGTCTGTTATTTCCTGAGCTCCAGGTGGAGACTGCACATTGCTAGAATTCAGCACGTGAGGATTTTCTTCATTTATCTCTGCATGTATCACCTTGGCAAAATTCACCCTTTTGGGGGGTTTAATAGCCTCAGTACATGATGTATTTTTGTTCTCAGATACAATGTTGTTCACCTCTTTCACTGTTTCACTTGAATTTCTTCTGTGCACTTCATTCAGACCATCCACCTCATCTGGTCTCATTTTCTCACCCATTTCACACTCTGGTGGCAAATCTGTGTTCTCTTCTTCGTTTCTCTCTTCGGTATCAAACTTATTTTCTTTATCAGCTCCTATCTCACAAGTATCCATCTCATTCTTATTGCACATTTTGTCTCCTTCTTCTATTTTATGTCCATTTCCCCCTTCACAATCAGTTGACTTCTGGTTCAGTTCCCATTTTGCGTTCTCCTCTAAATTAACTGCCATACTTTCTCCTCCCTCACTCTTATCTTCTTTCACATCCTCTCCATGCAGATGTAAGATGTCTGTGTCATCCGCTTTCGGTGTCACCTCCTGTCCTGCCTGCGCTGTCTCACCATCGCTATTGTCAGTGAATACTTCTTTGTCTAAAGGTGACACAGATTTAACATGCACTATTTTCATACTTTGTTCTTCTGCATCTAGACTCTTTCTTTCCATTTCATGCACTCCATCAGGGTCATCATGCGCACCCTCCTTCTCACTCCTCTCTACTGTCTCCCACACCTTCCTGTCTTGTTCTTTGCTTCTCTGTCTTTCAACTTCCTCCACAGTTTTCTCTTCATCTTTCCTCTGTTCCACTTCTTGGTTTGTATCCTTCGTGTCTTCATCTGTTTCCTTTACTGATCTTTCAGGAACACACAGTGTTTCATTGTGACAGTTGACTTTGTTTACTTTCAGTTTTGTTGGGATGTCCCCAGCCTTGCATTGAATGCACAAATCTAGGTAGTCAATGGTTGAGTAGAGTTGCTTTCTTTCATCCTTGGTGCAAGTGTGAGGCCTTTCCAGTGACAAGGCCAGAATCAATGCATTTTGAAAATATACAGATGAAAAAGAGACCTCCTTTGTAACAACCATAAGGTCTTCTTTGAGGTTTTGGTCAGTAGAATTTGTTTGCATTTTAGCATTCAGTTTTTCACTGGAGTGTGTTGAGTGTGCAGTGTTCTCTTCTGAAATTGCATCACATTCCAATTGGTCACCAGAAACCTCCGTTTCAGTCTGTAACACAGTTGCATCTGGATCTGTTTCTAGAGAATCTGACACTTGACCTTCAGCTCCATTTGCTTCTAGGTCCATTTCTTCAGATTTACTTGGTTGGCAGACTGTATGTTCATCCTTGGTGTTTTCTTCTTCTGTTGTTGTTTTAATGGAATCATGGGTCTCCTTTTCAGCAGTTGGGCTTAAGCTTCGTTCAAATTTCTCTGGACCACTTTCTTCCATACTTTGTTGACTGACTTTGACTCTGTCTTTTTCCTCAGCAACCACATTTCCCTCAGAAGTTCCATTTTGGCTACCCGGTTGAGCTTGATCTACTGTTAAGACAGGACTGTCACCCCAGAACCCAGACTTGCAGCGCTTAGAGCTAGCATTGAAGAAGGAGAAGAGATTACTAGGAACAGACAAGCGCCTCATTAGTTTCTGTTTGTTCTTTGCACCACCAGATGTCCTCCGGACCACCACCTCACTCCCCTCTGTCTGTGCTTCTTCAGAAGTTTTGGGATTTACATCATTTTTCGTCTCTTCCGCAGTAGATGGGACTTCAAGGCTAATTTCCACTTCCTTAACTGGTCCATTGATGGTTACATCACCCGCAGAGTCTGCATCAAGATCCTTGGCCATCTCATCAACTAGAAGGCGCTGTAGGTCTGATATGGACTGGAAGGGAAAGAGCAGTAAAAGTTGATAATGGTAATGTTCACAGTAAGGGTAAAATCTCACCGATGCACCCCAAGGCAAGCCAAGAAGTGTTACATTTTGCATTTCATATTTATATTTTTTCTATTGATTGTAGAACCATTTCAGAAATGGAGTATAACTTGAGCTGGAATTTGATATCTCTCAAAACTTTGGGACTTTTGGTTTTGTTTTGTTAACTATATAATCATGTGATCATCTCTAATAAATCAAATAGCATTAACTGACAGCAACATTTAGTTGATGGTAGATATGACTGTGAGAGTAAATGCTAAGACTAACAAGACCAGGCTGATGTTTTTTGCTGGAGTTAACACCCCACGGTGACTCAACCTCAATCTCCTCAGTCACTTCAGCCTTAGCTTCTGCAATGAGGTCTCTCAAGGCATGCCCATCACGTCCAGCATAGGCAAAAGGGTGAGCAAGGAGCTGCTGCGCGCTCCAGCGAGATTCTGGGTTCTTCTGCAAAGCCCTCCGAAGGAAATCTTGGAAGTGGGATGACCTGCAGCATAGGAGGCAATTTTCTTAACCAAGTCTTCATGCTGTGCGTTTGTCTCTTTGCTCAGTGCCCTGCAAATGTGCTAAGTGCCGGAAATGTTTAAATTTTTAACTCTTTGTTCTGCTTTAACACTGCCTGCATTATGCTTTATAATAGAATACTGTGCAGGAGAGCATTTGACACTATAATACAGAGGCATGGCCTCACCATAGCCGAGGATTTGCGAGTGTTGGGGGAGGAGATTTCGTGATCTTGAGCAGAACCCTCATTGGATTGAGAGAGTGGTGGGGAGGCTCTGTCTCAGCTACCTCAATAAGAGTAATGCCCAGGGACCAGATATCTGCCTTGGTACTGTAGGGGTTGTCCTTGGAAGTCTCACACTGCACCACCTCTGGGGCCATCCTGAGACAAACACACAAACAGAAATGCATTTCCATCATTCTATCAAGATGTTTTACATAATTTACAGTTTGCGCTTTTTCCTTACCTTAAAGTATATATTAACTAGACTATTGGTCACCAAAACTGAAAATGTGATGTAGGTAACAACAAAAAATTGCAATTGCTAAAATCTGATGTTCGGCATAAACAACAAAAATTCTGAGTTATTTCTGAATCACAGTTCAAACCTATAGATTCTATATGTTGTAATATTTCTTGCAAGCATAGACTATGAAGCAGTGATCACCCAGGATGGGATGGCAATCCATCTAACACACTCATTCAGTGAGATGCACACACTACAAGCGATTTAGCAGCAAACTCAGGGAAATTAATCTTTGGACTCTGGGAAGAAACCAGAACATCTGCAGGAAAGCTACCCAAACATAGGGCGAACATGCAAACCATGCCCTGACTGAGCCAGATTCGAACCAAATCCACAGCCACAGCCCGAGTGCAGTTAGGCACCGGCACTACCCACTACATCACTGGGCTTCTATATTGCGCTTTATTCTTTATTTCTGCATGTTGTCTAACATTCTGCTGTCTAAAACAACAGTGAAACTGACCAGTAAGGAGTTCCAATGAAAGTCGCTCGTCTCTGGAGGGTGTTGGCATTTTTGGCAGACACTCCAAAGTCCGCTGAGGGAAACGAAAAAGAAAAGAGAAGTAAGGATCTAAAGGAAATGAGGCGTATGAATGGCACAGAAAACAAAGACAATGAAAAGGCTGATTTTAAGGAGCATGGAAGAGAAGGAGAAGGCAAAAAGGGCCATGACTAAGCCCATGCCACAGGATTGACAGCTGCCCCTCAGGACAATAAGGAGCCACAAGTGCAGCCGGTCAAAAATGGACAAAATCAAAGCCCAGAACACAGTGTGAGAGAGAGGTGCAAAATCTGTTGTCTATAATGTGGACCCGAAACATTTAGGTGAATTTCCAATTTGTAGTTCTGGTTTAGTGTTAGTACTGCTGGTTTCTAGTTGAACATATGTATGCTATTTGTACTGTAGGTACAGGCAGAGAAAAGCAGGCAAAACCTTTCCATACGTTCCCCTTCCTAGGACTGGGGACATCCCGGCATGCAACAAGGGTTCAATGTAAAGGTGTGAGAAAAGAGAGAGGCGAAGGAAAAGATGACAGTGAAGAAGAGGAATGAGAAAGAAACTTTTTGTGATTTGTACATAAGCCCAATAGAGCGAGAGTGAGGGCAAGGGTACCCAGCTTGACTTGACCCTCCATGGTGACCAAGATGTTTCCAGCTTTCAAGTCCCTGTGGATGATGTGGTGCTGGTGCAGATAGGACAGGGCCTGCAGTGTTTGGCAGCAGACTTCACTGATCTGCTGCTCAGACAGCCCCCGTTCCAGTTCTGTGGAATCAGCAGACATGATGGAAATTTTGCATGGGCAGGTTTTCACATGTGCACCTACAATGTCAATATCCACTCTTGCACAAAAGACCAAAACACACTGATACACCACTACCAATGCAAACAAGAAGACTCATTATTGCACTTCAACCCACAGATGCTTGAAATGGTGTCAGTGAGACAAGTGTCTGGTAAGTAAATCATTCTATATTGGGTCTCTGAAAGATGACATCTCTGTCAGCTTCAGATTGGTTCTGTTTTTGCTGAAGAAGCTAAGAAGCTTGTCAAATCATCCACCATTCATTTAGCAGCAGATGTTCAACAGACAACCTGTCTCTGCAAATCCAAAGTAAATGCAGAGGAACAAGCACAAAGTAAAAAAATAAAGCAACTGAGAGAACAAGTGGGCACAAATGTGACTCAGCACTGAAATGTGGACTATAAGTGAATGAGTCCCCTGTTGAAAGCCTCAGCCGTGTCAGTGTACAGGAAAATCAAATTCCATAGGGAGAAGGTCTGAGTAAATGAGAGCGGTTTAATGTGAAGGAAATGCACACAAAGCCTCCACTCACCCAGCATTATGTCATCCAGCGCTCCTCCAGGGCAGAATTCAGTTAGGATCTATGGGGTGGGAGAGTGAGACAGAGAAACTGAGACAAATGTAACTGTGTGGAGCACAAAAGTCAGATACATTGTATGGCCAAAGGTATGTGGACCCCTGACCACCCATATGTGCTTGCTGAACATCCCATTCCAAACCCATGGGCCTTAGTATGGAGTTGTTCCTCCTTTGCTGCTATAACAGCACCCACTCTTCTGGGAAGGTTTTCCACCACATTTTGGAGCATGACTGTGGGAATTTGTGCCCATTTGTGCCCAAGAGCAAACGCAAGGTCGTGTGAGAAGGCCTGCCTTGCAGTCCACATTCCAGTTCATCCCAAAGGTGTTCAGTGGGGTTGCGGTCAGGGCTCTGTGCAGCCACTCAAGTTCTTCCACACCAGCCTGAGCAAACCATGAGTTTATGGAACTTGCTTTGTGCACAAGGGGCACAGTCATGCTGGAGCAGGAAAGGAGCTTCCTCTTCCCCAAACTGTGGCCACAAAGCTGGAAGCACAGAGTTTTCTAGAAAGTGTTTGCATGCTGCGTGGGTGCAGCTAAAATAGCTCAGTAATTAGAAGGGGGGTTCACATTTTGGCCATACTGTGTATTTTATGATCATCGGTTATTCTGTTTCTTTCCTTCCAGTGTTTCTATTTTGACTCATTTGCGAAGACATTTTTAAAGGTTGCATTCTGTACATTGTGAATAAAAAGTGTGAAATATTCAGGGTAATATTAACACTGAATGTGTGGGTCCATGTCAGCGAAGTGCCCGATTCATCAAAGCGGGTTCAGGAGAGGAGCTCCGCTCCATCCATTTCCTCACCCATAGCCATCCGTCAAAGAAAGCAGCTTCCATCAAGGCAATAATGTGGCTGTGACGGCAGGCCGCCAAAATATCAATTTCAATGATGTAGTCCTCCAGCTGCTCCTCGCCGTGAACTTCTATAACTTTCACTGCTGCCAGGGCCCCAGTAGTCCGACTGCGTGCCTGAGTATCAGAGCAAAAGCAAGTTCAGAGAAGTTCAAAGCCACACATGTACATTTTAAAAATGTATTCTGCTGTGCCTTGAGAGAGCGACCTGTAAACAATGCTGTTTCCTCAAATGTCCCTCAAGCACCTTATGACATAGCTGTGCCAATATGAATACCGAAGGGTCAAGTGTGGGGACGGTTGATTCTGTATTGAGGAACTTGGTATGGTAAAGAGAAAATGAGAACCGAAAGGTACCAGACAAGGTGTGAGCAGAGAAAAGAGTGATGTTCCTCTTAACGTGACTGTTTGTCTCCAATTGTTGAGCCAACATTATAAATGTATTTTGCTTCCAACCGTTTCTCGAGTTTGAACGTGAGCCACTGTTGGGAGAAATACTGAAATCAGACTAAGTGAACGGGACTCGGAGGTAAAGAAAAAAGATAAACACGAGTTAGAATGTCAGACAGGAAGCTGTCTTTCAGTATGCATGGTTATCAGGAAATCACCAAAACCACACTGCAGCCTCAATTCTATGTCGTACACGGTCACCTAGGAAACTGAAATATGTTTTTACCATGCTACGCAGTACGTATCTACCTGCATAAATAGTTTGAGATTTTTTTTAAATATCTGAGGAAAAAAATAAGATTCACAACTGGCTCCAGAAGATCCCCGAATTTTAAGGGCCGAATCTGTATTCTATGCGGATGTTCAAGTTTTCTTCTGTTCCCATTGGAATTAGGAGTCCTGCGAGAGGTTGGTGCCATTAGTCTGTTTCTGGTCACCTTCCAGGAACGTACTGACCGAATTGCTGGGTTAAATTATTTGTACCTTCCCATTTTTTTAGTGTGGCCTAAAGACCTGAGATCATCAGCACAACTTTTTTTTGCATCGTAACATAAAGACAAAAGCATTAAATAGTCCCAGGTGCCATGTGACGTTTTCTATTTATGCTGTGAAATTAGAGACTAAAGGGGCAGTTTTTGTGCCTTTCCGGTGGTTAACAATTGCAAATACATCTCATACTAAGTTATAAAAATGTGTGTATGTGCTGTATAAATGCTGACTAAACTGATATCTGTAAGAAAATAATAATGTGCTGCATATGTACAAGTACTGTGCAGTTATATTTAGAGTATATATTATAAAGGCATTACATAATAAACATTTCCTAAAATATACATGCTGACAATGAAGTCATCAAACTGAATTACACTGAGATTGTTTAATGCCTTAATTTCCTCTGTACCTAAAATAACCATGGTTTAAATCTGAATTTAAAATAATTTTTTATTATTCTAACAGTTTCTTTAGTCATTGTTCCAAGAACTGCACACAACACTGTCTGAATTGTTCAGCATCTACCGCAAAAAAGAAATATTTTTTTTTTCACTTTTGGACTGACTGTTCTCCTCCTCTGTCCCAATTTTAAGACTGCATTTGTGAGGTAACATCAGCTTTTCACAGTAATACTAGCGGGTTTTGTCTTGGGCCGCCCGAGGCACTCAAGATAAACCAATCTCTAACTGCAGCTATGTCATCACCCATTGCTTCATACTCACTTTGTAGACCTGTCCAAATGCACCATCTCCAAGCTTTCCTAGTGTCTCCCAGGTTTCCTGTGGGTCCACATCCCGTTTGAGATTCTCATACTGCTTCACTCGCCTCTTCTCTGTACCCAGACGGAATATTCGCATCAGAAGGGACGCCATGGTACCCCTTTTGCTCTTGGCCCAGGTCCCAAAGACCACGGCCTCCTCCGGTCTATGGTTCCTCTTTTGGCTGGGATTCAGAAGCCCCGGTGTTCAAAAGCCACACACTCTCCACATCCAGTTAATCTGGAGGCTGAAGTGAACCGTAAATCCTACTGTCCTCCTAACACGTTCGGCAAGGTTTTCAGCTCAAATAGCACACCTCTGTCATTCAGGAAGCTGCACATAACCACATCCTTGCTCACAGAAAAAAAAAAGGGGACAGCAGTTTTGCAGTTTCTGTTACTAGCATAAAGTTAACAGTGTGTGTCTGAGTCTCTCTGAGCAACAGCACCTCACTGTAATGCCGATGTTTTTCTTAGTAAATAACATGATCAAGACCAGACATGTGAAACTCAAAAGCATCTGTTGCAGGATTTAGTTTAAAAAGGCCAAAGCAACACTAGGACGAGGTTTCAGTATGCAGTCAGCATTTACTGTAAAGAACATGACTTATAAACAGCTTTTTAAAGTTGCACACCTTCATATGAGACTAAATATGCAATCTGCTTTATAATTTCTGGTCATGTCTGCTTCTACCTCTTTCAATGGGATCATTTCACTCAATCTTAATTGCAAAATAATATAATGAACTAGAAAAAAGTAGATTTACAAAAAGATTCATACTGCACATCCAACTGAGAAGAGTACTGTTTTTATTTCCATGGTACAGTAGCAGCTTGCCTTAGATTTTAGAAATGAGTTTTACTATTATTATTATTAGAGTATTATTATTATTCAATGTTGAAGTGCTGTAAGTGATCATTAATACTATATAGTGCATAAATGTGCAACACAATACAAACAGATGAATTACTGTATATCTTGAATAAGAGCACAGAAATACAGTGAATGGGCTATTTTATAGATAGAAAATATAAAATTGTTCTGAAATTATTCTCAAAATTATGGCCTTATTATTATTATTAGAAATTAGTCAAATGGGATAAAGCACTATAGGAGGTAGAGCTAAGGTTATTACTGTACTGGTTAGATATATTCATATTCTTTTATTTGAGAAAAGTCTTTGAATATGCAGAAATTTTAATAGTAACTGAATATTATAATAAATATAAGTGTATAATACTATTTGCATGTCAATTAGGTGGGAGGTGTCTCCAGATGCTTTTTCAAGCCCAGATTTTTTTTTTTTTTTTTTTTTTACATTTAATGCCAATAATTAAAAATTTTTTTCCCATGTCCTAAATAGAAAAGCAGAGGTTCACATCAATATGTGAAACAGTGAAGCTGAGAATCCAAGCATGATTTTCCACTGGCTCAGTGCACATTTCATGCTAGAACAAATGTAGATAAATTATCAGTGATTATCTGAAAGCAATTCCTGGTGAGGCACTTGGAACAGAAGAGGCCTGTGGCTGCCGAACCATAGTCACAAGGGACAACACAGTGGCACTCTCAGGCGTGCATAAATGTAATGATGCAATTAAGTTCTTAAGCAAAAAACTTCCTGGAAGCCCCAACAAATATTTGCATTAAGCACTCCATTGCAGGTTAGGTTCCTCCATTGTTCTGCTGCTGGAGGGTATCGGGCAAACGCTGCAGTTATGGCAGCAGAACTTGAAAAATCCTAAACTGCCAGAGGAAGAGCAGGCACGCAGTCAACTCCTTAGCTGCACAGGGGAAACAGATGCACATGGTGCTCTTTATTCCACACATCCTTCACTTGGATTTAGCAACATCACCTTTCATCACATTGCTTCACTAAGAATAACTGGGAAGTAAATTACTGGACAAGCAAAAAATATATATATATCAAAATTAGGGATGCAATCTTTTGCACATTTTAACTCAAATTGACAATTCTGATCACTAAAGGAGTGCCTAAACAATAAATCTCTTACAGTATACAGAAACACAAATTTAACCAACCTTATTCAAATTTCAGCGTAAGAACGTGTACACAAAACTAAGGATTAGGAGTCCTCTTGTTCTGGGAAGCTTTGGGCTACAGGATGGTTCGGTCTTGAGTGGGACCAAAAAAAGTGTGGCATCCGCAGGGACATGGAGCAGGCAGAGTCCTTCAGAATGTGTGGGGTACAGCATAATCCATACACAGCAGAAACCACCCATCCAGGATTTACAGCTGCCCTACCAATCCGCTGGTACAGCTTTAGAAATCCAGAATAATTCCCTAAAAAAGTATACACAGCATAAACACAGACACATACAGTATACAGCACCAGTGTCCCCATGTTTTTAAAAACTTTTCAGTTTAAGGTTAAGAAAATGGTACAAGGAGAAGAGGGTGCTGGTAACAAAACATTTTAATCCATTCATTTGATAACTAATTTGGACATGATCGCCAACATGACTTTGTGTTCAAGTTCATATAGCTTCTTGAGTGCTTTTCCAGCACCTAAGCAACACAAAAGTACACAAATAATACACAAGTGTAACTGACCCTTTGAGCACGTGGCTTATAACAGCACCAGAGGTAAAGACGGAACGGGGCCAGCTTCAAACTTCTGAATTATCGAAACAAACTGCATTTTGGTAAAATAAATGCATCTGATATTTACAACCACTGAAAAAATATTTCTCTGAAGTCCCTGTTATGAGACACAAGCTCACTTGCCTAAATAATCTGTAATAACTTTTAAGGCCTTGGAAATAACAGCATAATCCAGCATGTTCAAATCCCAATAAATAAAATCAATTTGAATGCATCTTGTACACAGCAGACATTGAAGGTAAATGAAAAAGAAAAACCTTTTGGTTTGTGTCTATAGGAAGGACTTGGCTATAACTGCTACACTGCACTGCAGCTTTTCATATGTTTAATCCTTTCTTTGGAAGGAAAAAAATTCTCCTCCACAGGTGTGCTGGTTGAATCTTGAGAACATAAAATACGAAAGGAGCCATAAAATTTAGTGCCAGACGAAAGGGAGGAGCACAAAAATTTAAACCATTTTTCCTCTAAACCGACAGTAATGGCACAGAGAGCAGCTGTGCTTGGAAAATATCACAATGGAGGTCTTCACTGTCATAACGTATTTACAAATATATTGTACAAAGCATGGCTTTTCCCAAAGGAAATCCATATTGATTACTGAAAGCAACAGACATTTCTTCAGACAGTTCACAAACATTTGGATTGTGGCCACAACCGGATTTACATAATCTGAAAAGGGAACATTGCACTTCGGTTCTGTTGACATATAGGACAGCAAAGATAAAGAGCCGATCCAGGGACCTGATAACCACCTCTCTGTCAGCTCAAGCCTGAATAAACGATGGGATCATGGAGATTGAACTACTTGCCCCGTGAAGCGCTTTCATATTTTTTAGGGTGAGGATTTCAGGAGCTGTGGTTATTGTCTAGAAGTGGTGGTGTAGCCCTCTTTTTTAGAGTCCACAGAACAGGGTAAAGTCACCATTGCCTTGTTCTAATATAGCAGCACACAGAATGAGCAGGAAGGGCTTCCATCTCCCTGGAACAGGAGGGGTGGGAATGGAGGCAGGGGTGATCCTGTCCAGAAGAACTTCAGATTCCATTGGCACTCATCTTGGACTTCTGGGTCATCTCTGCATTTTTAGCCTGAAAGAGGCAAAAAGACGTCAAAAGGTCTGTTCAAAAAGTTTGGTATCCCCTATACTCCAGCTTAGCAAAAACTGTTGCTGAATTTGTGGTCAGAATCAATCAAGGTGCCAGAGCACTGTAGGGGTTCCAAATGCTGGCTGCTCCTTAGATTTAAGGTATCTCGTATATTCGGGTTTTTTCCTCCTTGTGCAAGTTACTTTTTTGATTTAGAAAACTAAGCCTTTTTCTCAGTTGACCAACCAACCAGAACCCCCTCTCCACATACTGCAAAGTGACCTCAGACCAATACTGCAGGGGATGCAGAGAGCTACATCACCAATTAGACTGTAATCGGAGTTAAACAAAAAAATAAGCATTTTATTATTATCTGAAAAACAAGCTGGTTCAACAGTTTTGATAGATGAGCAGGTTTATTTGCTTCTCAGTAATAAAGTGATTATGCAACACATATCCTCGGACACGAGAACATGTGATCCTCCTGTGTCAACTAATGGATTTACCTGTATTATTTGCGCGGCTGCCGAAGGCATATCTGAAATGACTGGTTTGTCCAGGAGTTCCTCGGCCTAGAGAGTACAAGTGACAAGTTCAGAAAAAATCAAAAATAGACTGTCACTGAGGATGCGTGGCAGGGTACAGATGAAGCTTGCTCTCACCTTCTTCTCTGTGATGACAGGAGCGCTGTCCACCATGATCTCTAGAGAAGCAGATGGGGATTCCTCCGGAAGAGCGGCATCTCTTTCAGCAGCACACACAGTCTACATCACCCAAAACAGGGACATTTTGTCAGACATGTACAGGACCACTGATCTGTTAAACTGATTTTGCTCTTTCTAAAAGATGATCATCACCTCTGTCTTTGGCACAGGAGGGATAACAGGGGTCTTGGGTCTGAGTTCAGTCAGGTACATGGCCCGCGAGAGCAGCAGCAGGGAGGGTGGCACATTCTCCTTCAGGTGCAAATCCACCCACTGAAAAAAAAATGTGGCCAGAGGGGGTCAAAATATCTTTTAGTGACTGTAAATTAGTCATTCTTGTACATTTCCCCACACACATTTCTTTTTCTTTGAACAAAAAGCCTTAATAATGAGATGTTTTACTGAGGCTTTCATAAACTTTCTTTGCATGATGGAGGAGTTGAAAGGATAAAAAGTCAAAGAAAAATGGGAAAATGTGCAAAAATTGACAAAACAAAGCAAAGACTCATATGACGTCACCTGCTGCAGCTGAGCACGGAGCTGATCTGTTGTCAGTCCCAATGAGCGCATCCCCCGGCTCCTGCAGGCCACCTGTAACTCCGACACGCTCATGGAGGTCACTCCCTCAGAGGCTATCATCTGCACACAGAGACACAAGCCGTTATGTAGGGCAAGACTGAGCAGCAGCAAACTGTCAAACAAGAACATTAAACAGCTTTAAAAACTGTAAATCTAAATAATTATCAGCCTAGCATCACTCAAGGTAGCAAATATACAGCAAATCCTTAGTTTCCAAAACACTGTTTCCAAAATTTCCCAATAGCAACATCTGAAATATTATGCATAAATATCAGTATCCAAATGGAAATTTTTGCTATAATGACTTTTTTTTAATCTAAAGCTTGTCAATTATAAAAACAAAATGCGTACAGAAAAATCTACCTAAATAAACAACAACAAAAAAAACACGACAAATAACTACCATACAGTACTGTACAGTGTACTATAATTTAAAAATAGCACTGTACTGTAATAAACCATGATGTATACAATAAACTTTAATTTTTAAAAATTTGAATTAGGTGACTTATGTTGATTATACAGGTGTTTCCAGATGGGCTTTAGTTATTTATTGATTTTCCCATTTAACATGAAGGGAAATAGGCATTCAGGATCCGCAATTTTGATACCCAACGCATTTTCAGCGATGGCTACCAAGGGATGCAACACTAAGTAACTATGATGCAATACTAAGTTTTAGTATCTACTTCAAGATCAAATGAGAAGTATTCATAAACAGTGTACCTTATCATTTTAACAAGACATCAAGTTCTGTCTGCAGACACAGCAAAGTTGCATTTTGCACACATTTCACTTAACGGGGTCTCAGCTTTACACCAGTGATTTCAGACGTTTTGTGTTAAAAATATATATATTTTTAAATTTCCACATATTTTTGGCTTTACATTCTACGGCAGTCCACAAACCTCCACATAACTTGTGATTCAGCTTTAAAGTAGCGTATGTGTTACAGTCCAAGGAGTTACCAAACTACTTCTGCAGCCATCTGCCACCCCTCATGGTGCATGGGCCCTCACCTCATCATCTGTCTTTATTTTGCGCAGCTGTAGCAGTAGCTGGAAGCGCAGCAAGTTGTTGGTGCCGATGGGCTGCAGCTCCAGCAGCTTGCAGAGGGCCACCAGCTGGGGGCGCTCCAGGTGTTCTAGTGTCAGCTCGTCCTCAAACAGCTTGGAGAACTGCACAATGTCCTTGGTGTTGGGCTGTTCACCTGTGTGTCGCACCTGGACAACACATCCATACACACATCACTGCGCTGACCTTCCCAAAACCTCCACAGCGGCCAAGAAAAATGGGGAAAATTTCAAACCAAATGTCAATATGTGTTCATAATGGACTTAAGTACCTCTTGATTTCTATGTTCAAAGGCTGGGATTTTCTTTTTTTAGTCGTATTGGAGTATGTTTGCATTAGATAAAGTAAAAAAATAGTGATACATTATTAATGTACTATTATCATTTAATACTTGTAGTAACCATAGCAGAGGTGGAACTTTAAGGCCTCATCCAAACGGACATGGATATTTTTGAAAATACAGCTTTTTCTCTACGTTTTGACCTCTTGTCCACACAAAAACAGTGTTTTAGGGCACCGTCTCGTGTGGACAGAAAAGTTTTGTAAAACACTGATCGCATGGATGGGACTGTTTTTTCTTTTTTTTCCCTGTGGTTTTATTTATTTTTTTTATACAGGAACGTGGAAAAAGTGTTTTCAAAAATATCTACATCCGTGTGGACGAGGCCTAAGGTGTGATGAAAAGCTACTATCTCATTCCTATTCATAGCCACAGTGCAAGAGGAAAGCGAGCTATTTATAGAAGTAGAGTTCTGAAGTTCCAGTTCAGTAATCTCTGAGTCACTGACCTTCAGCAGAGGAGCAAACAGTGACATAACTCCTTCCAAGAACTGAATAATGAGGCAAACAAGTGGAGAGCAGGTGATAAGAGTGTTTTTGGGAACGGACTTGCAACTAAAAAATCCCAAGTGGTTCTGTTTGTTATACTGAAACGTATCAGTGGATTAAGTGTAAAAATGGTAGATAAACGATCATTTTTGGTTAGAAATACAGTGTGATTAATTGTTGCAAAAATGATGAAAAAGGTACAGAGGATGGTTAAGCTGGAGGACAGAAAAAAGGAAGAACCTCCTTAGAAGCTCACCTTCTCCACATATGAAGAAAACTTCTGCGTCTCCTCGCCCATCTGGGCCTTGTTCCTCCTCGCCATCTCAGCGATGGTCTCCTGCAGGAACTTGGCGAGCTCCAGCTTTGCAGCCAGCCCCTTCCTCTGTTTCTCCTCCTGCAGAGAAAGGACAGTGATGATGATTCATGCTAATAAATTCAAACCACTTTATTCTCATCACACTTTTAAAATCACACATTTAAAAAGTTACAGTGGTCTACATTTCCAAATTGTTACCAGGCTACAATATAGCAAACACAAACTCTATAGTCACTATACAGCTGAGACTGAGAGTTGGCTTGCTATATGTAGCTACTGGTGAAATTTGCAGCAGAAAAAAAAATAAATGCAAATGTCAGAAAGGCAGACAGCTGTGCGCCCTGCAAGACAACAGTGGGGTTTTTTTTTGGATGGGAACAAAGCAGTAGATTCCCTCTCCCACTGAGCAGCTCACAAAGCCCAGGCTGGCAGACAGGTAAGCCAGGACACCTTGTGCACATACTTGGGCATTCTGAGTTCCCTCGCACCAGCATTTAGGACATGTTGTAAATAAGAAAGCAAAATAAAGAACCCCTGGCCAGAGCTACAGTTGAGCACTGAAAAACTTCATCCAGCACTTAATGGTCAAAACAGAGGTCCTGCAACTCCTGAAATCCCCATCCAGAGGTTGGTGGTATGGTAGCTGTGTTTACAAAAAAATAAATATGGAATATTTCTCAAAAAAGCTTTGTAAGGGCAAAAATGTTCTTATTCAAACGTACATTAAGTCAGTAGCCCACTGTATACAAGAAAGGTCCTATAATTTAAAAAAAACTATGTTTAACATGCTTATTCTGTTATAAATAGCAAATTTCCAGGGGACTGTAACAGTCGTTTGAGAAAATTGTTTCAGTTTCCCTTTTGGATGTTTGTCATCTGAAGCTTGTCAAAGAAATACCATATCTACAGCAACACACAAGTTTGATAGAAAAATTCCCTTAACACTCCTACCACAACCACAGGACTAATAACAAGAACATAACCTCAGTAACTTTGGTGAACTAGATGCAGGAATGAGTAAATGATCCATCAGCACAACTGAGATACAGTATCAACCAGAGGCCAGACTGAGGAGTCACAGTCATATCAACAAGCACAGCTTTTGTAAATACTGAAGTGAGGTTTTTAACGTCTCTGGGAAAAAAAGGATTCCAAGTTATCCTTCAAAACAGACATAATATAGTACTTCTTATTCATGTTTTAGCTGCAGACCACTGCAGATTCTATTATTCACAGATTATAGTTCCAAGGGTAATTTGATACAAACACCATAGTCATTGAATTACTGTTATTGTTATATATTTGTATAAATTAAATGCTATTGCTGTTAAATGCTTTCATTTAATATGACTTTTTTAAATCTAAGACTAAAAATATAAAAGAATTTCAACTATTTTAATGTATTTCAGTATTATTAATAATAATAATAATAATAATAATAATAATTCAGCAGTGTATAATAACTATATTGTGTCAGTGGAGCAGCTGACTTTTAACTGTTTTCCAACTTTTGACTGCTCCTCACACATAGGTAAGCATTACCTTTTTTGACTCCGTTTCAAAGGTGGACGGCAGCATCTCAGGGAAGAGCTTGAGGAAGACTGGTAGTAGAAACTCCATGAAGGGTACGATGATAAAGACCGTAAAGGGGACAAGGCGGAAGAGGTCAGCACATGTCCTCATCAGCTGGGGAGGGAAAAACACAGGCAAGCCACAAAGTCAGCACACAAGCACACAAAACAGCCTTTGGTTGCATTCAAAAAAACCACAGGATGACCAAAACCTCAAACTTCTCCAAAATGCAATTTAGACCATTAGCACTGGAGAAATATTGAAACCTTACGGGTAATCAACAAAAGCCATAAACTCCTTCTCCGAGAGTTTTTCCCTACCCTCCTGCGCTCTCTTCTGGTGAGCTGTTGACCATGTAAAAGCCTCCACAGCATCCTTCCAGCAACCTTGGTGTCAATCCCCAGCAACCGAAACCCATGGTAGTAGTGCTTCAGCTCATCCACCACCCTCTGGCTGAGAGATTTTCTGACCAGTGCTGTCTCAATGGGACCAGGAGGTGGGGCTGATGCAGGTGGAGGGATGTGTGGGGCCAAGCCACCATCCCCTGGTTTCTCCTTGACTTCCTGATGCCAGGTACTAGACCTGTGGAGAGACCGGACCCCCATACAGCCTGGATAGGCATGGATCCAGGCCCACGAGGGCTGCGTCTGTTTTTGGGCTGTGAAGGGCAATACTGGCTGGGTACTGAGATCCAGGTGGTACCTAACTGAAGCCACTGAAGGGAGAGCAGTGCAGCCATGCCCCCTGGACAACAGGTAGGATCCCCTGCAACCACAAAATCACATCCTACCTCAATCCAAGTGTTATAGTAAATTAGTTATTTATAGGAAGTGACATACTTAAAAGACACTACATTTGTGGTATGATTTAGTATGAAAGATGTAGGAACTGCTTTCTTACCTTAATCTTGTCGCAGCAAAAAGCACCTGAGAGCTGGGCACAACCATGGTGTGGGCACTTCACTCTTCCCTGGAACAGCAGCACTATTTTTAGTCAACTCACACAGACTTTTGATTCCTTTTTATGAGGTGCCTTTGACTTACTGTCAGCATTACAGTAACTCATAGGACACCAATAGCCCCCTCCCTCTCACACACACACTAAGATTAAGCACAGTGCCGCAAAATAAACGCGTCACTCGCCAAGAGAAACAACTGACAAGACAGATCTTGATGGAGTCGAGTGACAAAAGGTGGTGATGGTCATGATGAACGACTTTTGGCATGACCCCCGCACCCCGCACGATACGAAAACGGAGTCACGCCTCAGGGCAGTGAGACCCACGTGAGGGATGTGACGTCAGAGTGACGATAACGGCAGAAGCTTTAGTTCCACCGCTTTCGCTGGTGGCAGAAGCACAATTTGATGGTGAAACCAAAACATATTAACCGAGAAAAAACACAATAGATTTCATCGGAAAAGCACGTCTTAATACACAAACATGCATAACAAACAAAAGGAAGCCCCGACTGTGATATTCCACACACGTTGCAACTGACAAACTGTGTGTACTACACGCGTAAAGAAAGCTGTCAGGCTGCCAGCTGTTGTCGTGGCGATCAATTCTCATGTGAAGCTGCAACAGCGACGATGGAGTAAAACTCTCCCGTCGGATTTAACCCAGACCAGTTGCTCCGAGAGCAGAACCCAGTCGTTTAAAGTAAAAACAACAACAACAAGCACCACACTAGAGCCACGTTTACGAGCACCGTGTAAACAAATAAACTGCGTCCTTCACAACTGCGACCCGTTAGTTGGTCACCATCTGCCTCGATCGGGCTCGACTCGTCGCCGTGCTTCTGGAGCCCAACGTCACACGCGTCAGTTGTTCCGAGGGGACAGGAACAGCCTATGCAAGTCTTCGGTTCAAAGTGAACATATTTAACTGTGCGTTAGAGTAAGTACACTGAGCGACTATATGGGGCACGTTTAATATCAGCGCACCCTTCAGAAGTACCTGTCCAGCGATATCGACGGTGAGACCCGACAGCTGCCGGCCGGCACTCGCTCCGTTCAGGTTACTGCGGGTCGTACGCGCATGGCATCTGCTGACGCACATCATCAGGCGAGTAGGACACCGCCTCCCCGAGACCACTGCAAGCCAATCGCTGCTCTCCCACGCCTCCCTTTACATCCTTACTGGCGAATTTCTACCGAATCACGGCTCTCCGTGGTTCGCATGCCTACACCTATTGGCAGACTGTGAACCAATGCTAGCGCTCCTTCGCCTTTTTTTTATGTATGGGGCTGCGAACCTATTTATGTCAAGACCGTTGCCGTTATATACGTAGACGTGTTTTGGCCCAATAGTTACCGGAGCAGATGAATCACCCTTACTACTTAACTCACAATGGAAAAGGGTCGCATTGGTGGAGAGAACACCGATCCTGAATCGGTTTGCACACCCAAATGAACGGCAGCCTCTATATTCCCATACTGAGTTCACCGTCTTGAGCGCAGCAGACTCGAGTCACTGTTCTCAAATAGGAGGGTGACTGTGGCGTGGTTGTGGTTAAATCACATCCTTTGGGTTTTTTTTTAACGTGGTTCAGACTAATAGAATGTCTGCTACGTTTGTATTGTTATTTTTTTATATTTCATATATATACCAGAGGTGCATTGTTCCTACTCGGCACTCAGGCACAAGTCAGATATGGCAACAAAATGAATCCGCACTATTTTTATCAAATCCCGCAAATCCAAGAAGGCTCAGGAAGGAATTAACATAAATCTAATATATGGTGCAGTTGATAAGGTACAGCGTACAGTTTATATAATTTTCTTTATTAAATTTTAACTTTTCAAACACAGTAGTTGGAAAACAAATTTGGCTGTAACAAGGCATCTTCTTAATAATATCCTAATGTAACACTGTATCTTTCCGCAGCACGTCTAAAATTATTGTGCTTCCCAACATGGCAGGACTTCTTATTAAGAAGAGTAAATAATTCATAAAACGTATCTACCCTGACTGTAACAATTAGTGTTACCGCCGATAAATCATTTAACTAATCTCCAGGGAAGATCTCCATCTTTGTTTTGGATTTCTGCACAATAACAAAACCTTCTCCTTGCGCTTAACAAGGAGTAAAGACTATGTTTCCCAGGATGCCCTTTGCAGATGCGTGCCGGCCAATGGGGAGCGAGTTATTTTGGCGCTGAGCGGGGAGACGGGCCCTGGAAGCAGGGAGCTTTTGTTACAGCTAGAGGGAGAGAGGGAGACAGTTATATTGAAATACACAGGAGCCAGATTTATTCAAAATCCGCTCCAACATCCCGCAAAATACTAGGCCCTCTCTCACATCCGCGACCTCTCCGTCAACCATGGAGACCGAGAAGTGACTGAATATTGCCCCTGATTTTTTTTTCAAAACCTGTGCACTGAATGAGCGGTCGGAGATACCTTCACTGTGTGACTCCAAGCTTTCGTTGTATCCGTTTTTTTAGAAAAAAATACATTGCACCAGGAGGCTCAGATATTGGGTGTATTTGTTTATAATGGGACACGCTGAAGGTACTGGCATTTTTATTATATTCGTGTTTTCGAATTGAGTGGCATTACCGCCGCAGACCGCGATGCCTGCTTTAATTGATGCGCTCGCTTTGCCCTGTTTCTGCGCTGTAGCAGCCAGCGATGGAGGTATAATCCGGCCAATTTGATTTAAAGGGGCAAAGGCAGCCATGTTGGTCTTTCGTAGCCTTTGCAGTCTAGTGTTGTAGCCCGTTGTTTTGCATGTCCTTGCAGACGGTTCATTGAACGGCGCGGCGCTTATTAGCTCTTTAAACCGCAGCCTTAAAGCGTGCGTCTAATTTAGCGGTGCGGCGACGTAACGTCACCGCGCCGCGAACAGTCGATCCACACACATCGATTAGCTTAGCGGGGCTACGGCTCCGAGTCACTCCGTAGTAAAATTCACGATAAATCGCACGCTGAGTTTGACAGTCTGTTTCCCACCCCCCTTCATTTCCCCTCATGTACTGTGTTACTGTGCGGATGTTTGCGAATGTGTGCGTGTGTGAAAGAACAGCCTTCAGTTTGGGCGTTTGAATTAGCGCTCTGCCTCAAGCGGCTTCTACGTGCGGATGTTGGCTTTGCTGCTGTTTGGTAGTTTGCGCCTGAGCGGCGAGCGCCGGCTTTTCTCCAGTTATTTAACAGTGGAAGTGCGGTCGGCGCAGTGTTTGCGTGGTTTTAGGACGCCAGGAAGCTGCCGCTGTGGCCGCGGAGCAGCGCATTCCCCACATCCCCCGCGCCGTAGTATTGTTGTAAGGCGGGCGCCACTCGCCCGTTTAGAGTTCCCCTTTCCACAGTTGGGCACTAACCGCTCGATCCGCACACACAGCACAAATGCACAGAATGCTCTTTTCCATTCTGCAGAGCCACACATCCAACAATGAGGACCGGGGCCGTACGAGCCCGTCTTCCTTTGTAAGCACACGCTCTCTCCGCTCTTCCATTGTACGAATGCAGCGTTTCGCGGATGGATGGCAGTGTGTGGACGGGGGGGACGAAGCACGGCAGCCCTTTGATCTGTAGCCACCTTCTGCACGACTCCCGTTTTTATCCATGAGGAATTCCACCAAAACATGGAAAAACTAAAGTGTCGGACACGGGCACCGATAGGGAAAGCCGCATGCTCCTACTGCCTGTGTCGACAGTGCATCAAATCCAATCCGTAATCTCAGTTTATCACAAACGCAAAACACAGCTAAAATAAAGTTGCTTGGTGAAAATCTGTCTCCCACAAAATGCCAGTGCTGCAAAGCAGCGTGTGGTTGGTTCAAGAACCTGGCTGCTTAAAGTTCTGCCGGACCCAGGGCCGCATCCGTAAAGTGCTTTTCCTGAGTAACTGAGGACGAGGAGGCTGTTCAGGCTCATGTTGAATTTTGGACCTGTTGCCTAGGATCCAAGTTAGCTAAGGACTAGGGAGTCTGTGTGCTCATAGCAGGAAAACAGTCAGATGAGAGCCACTTCCAGTGTCCTTTTGCAGTTCTGTTGTCTCCTATAAATTTTATAACATAGGGATAGGTTAGGGCGCTCAGTTATGGCTTGGAAATGATCCATTCAAGTCCCAGGAGGCAGTTGTACCCTTGAACAATAGTTAATATCTTAACGCCTTATATATGAGCATAATTCTTTGTATAAAAACACTGCGTTGGACTAATTGTATCTAACCTAGAATGTGAAGAAGCAAAAGTTTCAGAAAGGTTCTTTTGTTTGTAGTTTGGGTTGTAGGCATGCATACTTTTGATTTTGAATGTCACACATCCTTCAAACTGAAACTACATAAACTTCCACGGTGTTTGGTTTCTCAAATCATGTCGATACGCAATAAACAAGCATTTCGGGATATGTTGATATGCGTATAACTGTTGCTGACGCTTCGATGTTGTAACAGTGGACTGGTTTGTGTGTGTTTTTTATTTATTTATTTTTATTATTATTGGCTCAGTGCAGTACTGACATTTCATCATGTTAAAATCAAAACATTCCATGATAGTACAGTAGAAAACACAGATGCTTCACAGAGCCAGGGCTGTTCAGGTGTAGATCTGATCTGCATTTCCTTGGTGTATAGTTTGCATGTTCTCATCTTTATGTGGGTTTTCTCAAGTGCTCGGGTTTCCTCCCAGTCCAAAGACATCCTTTTCAGATGGATTTGCAACTCAAAACTGCCCATAATGTGGGGCTACCTCACAGCAGCTCGCTTGATGTCTAGGATTTTCCCTACATTGCCTAGCATCCTAAGTTTCTGCAATGGACTCTAGACAACCACGACCCTGTGTGCTAGAAATAAACTTAATAATGGGTTTAGCAAAATGCTATATGTGCATTATTTGTTTTTAGGGTTTCCTTAACATTTGGCTATAGTCATGATTTGATAAATCAGACATTACTTAAGTTTGCATGTATAATTTTTTGCTGCTCCTCTGCTTGCTCTACTGTTAAATATTTAAAAATACAACTTCATTTAATGTAAGTGCACTCAGTAAAATCCAAACTATACGTAACTCTTTGCTCATGTTACAAAAATATGTTCAATTTTGAGCCTATTGATACTGGAGGAAAAAAGTAAATTGTAAGCTCATTTTACAATGCATAACACATATGCTAAATGAAACCCTTACGCCAGTGTCTTGCAGAGAAATGAAAATTGGTGGCTACATTTTACTGTGTCCACCTTGCCAGTAAATTATGTTGTTTGGGTGACTTCATGCAGTACTCTTTATTACTCTGGCCATCAATTCTGTTCTATATTTTCACGAGAAGCTGACCTGTACCCACTGAAAAACCAGACCTGTTTTTGACATGTTGGGGCAGAAATGTATTGATTTGACTGCTCACACAAGGACTGTTACCCTGTTCCATTTGTCCTTTTTCTGCCTTGCGACACATAGCTTTTTATGTTAAGCTGCATCGATGCTTCAATTTTCTCCTTGGCCAAATTAATATGTAGCTACAATTCCGATATGTGTCAAAGCACCCATTCTCTGTTGTTAACTGCTTGTCCAAGTCAGTGTCACGGTGGTCTGGAGCCTTTCGTTGATGCTCAGGGCGCTGGAATAAACAGTAAACAGCTTGGATAGAAGCCCAGTTCAATGCTGGTTGTATGAGAAACTTTTTTATGTTTTTAGGAAACAAGTACCCCTTGCCTGTACTGAGGATTCAGAAATCTTTGATGTAAGAAATTAGATGTTATCATCAGCTTTAAAAAAAAAATTGTTTTTTGTCTTGTTTTTTCAAATAACCATTCGGCAAATGGTTATTTGAAGTAACCATTTGCCAAAATAAATAAAAAAGCTTTTGGCAAATGGTTATTTGAAGAAGTATCATTTAAAGTCAGCTATTAAAACTTGAATTTTTTTAGAAAACACAAGTAAAATGTGAAATAGTCCCAGATATGAAACAATAAGCGATAATGAAACACATTATATTTTCTTAACTGAGATGCTTCACTTAGTGTTTCCTTTTCTCTCTGGTTCCCTTCTCTTAGACCCTGTAAGAGAAAGGGAAACTTAAGGATGCTGGAGCAGAACAATGGATTTCTCCTTCTCTTTCATGCAAGGGATCATGGGAAACACAATTCAGCAACCGCCACAGCTTATTGACTCGGCCAACATTCGGCAGGAGGATGCATATGATGCCAGCAGCGAAGCAGGTGAAGATGGTGGCCCCTCTGCCTACGAGTCAGCTTTGGAGTCTGGCTTTTCCTACCCCCCTGACGACCTGCCTGGGGTCACCAACGGCTATCCAACAGGCTTTTATGAGCCCCCAGCCAAGTACTCCATGTACCCACAGTTCCCTAATGGCTCGGCCAATGGATATGGTGTTGTTCGTGGCTTTGGGGACCACTGCCTTCTCCCAGGAGATGATACAGTGCTGAGACCCCCCGTGGTGCACGAGAAGCCCCCATCACCCACCTCACCCCCTTCTCACCATCATCAGTTTCTCCATCATCATCATCCCCATACTCACCCCCAGAGTCCACCACCACTTCCTGCCCACCATCATCTGCTACCTCCACCTCACCTAGTAGCCCCTGTCTTGCCACCTCCCCTTCCCTTACTGCTTCCCTCCTCGCACCCACCACCATCAGCAGTGGACAGTGCCCCACCACACCCCTTGGCACCAGCCACCCAGCCTGCTCCCAAAAAGACCACCTCCCCTGAGATTAAGCTGAAGATCACTAAGACATATCAGAATGGGCGAGAGTTGTTTGAATCTTCCCTCTGTGGGGACCTGCTTCGTGAGCTTCAGGCTGGGGAGGCGTCTCGCCACCGGCATGAGCGGAAGAAGGAAAGGAGGAAACGGAGCAGCAGGAGTCAAAACTTGTTCCAGGGGGAGGAGCTGCCAGGAGGTACCTTGGAAGCAGCCCCTGTTCCAGTTCAGCCATGTGATGCCAAACCTGGCCTCCCTGAACCTGGGCAAGAGGTTTCGACCATGGGCCTTAAGGTTCCAAAGAAGGAGCCCAAGGATGAACCCAAGGAGCAGCATGTGAGCACTCTCCCTCTTGACTCTTCCATTTGAATTGACATTCCCATTTGGCTGTTTTGTTCGGTTTAATTTTCTATCCACGTAGAAGCTAGAATCAGTATTGTCTAGCGTTTTAGTCCCAATAATTGATGATTGTTTTTTTTTTACGTTCTGATCCAAAAGCACCATCCTCCTGGCAATCCAGCAACTAAGTGGTGTGCAGAATACGAAGTGGGAGACTTGGTGTGGGCCAAGGTGGGGACGTACCCTTGGTGGCCCTGCATGGTGTCCAGTGATCCACAGCTGAATGTCCACACCAGAATAAACACTAGAGGTAACCCCAACAGCCATAGCCAGCCAACAACTAATGATCATTATTTTTCCTACATTTGGTACACCATAAACTTAAGTTTAACTGATACAGCAGTGAAGTTATTTAATTTGTAGCTTGCATTTTGGCAGTTTTATGCTCACCAGAAAGTCATTGTATCTAATTTAATAAGAAAAAAAAGATGTAATGACAGTGGACTGCATGAAACAGTTTATTGTTTCTGCTCTTACTTTATCCATTAGCCATTAGATTTTCTTATCTTGGCACCTCAAAATGTTTTAAAGAAACAAAATGCTGCTGGCTTGTAGAGCAGTGACCAAGATAGCCGATCAGGTGTCATACATATTTGTTCCCTTTCCTAGGTCACCAAGAGTATCATGTGCAGTTCTTCAGCAGTGTTCCAGAGAGAGCATGGATCCATGAGAAGAGGGTTGTGGTGTATCTGGGCCAGCATCAGTATGATGAGCTGCAGGCTGAGACTTTGCGTAAGACTACAAATCCAGCAGAAAGACACAAGGTATGCGTGGACATGAGGTTGTAGTGGGGGATGTAGGGAATGTCAGGGTTGTTATTAGACTTAGTTCAGTACCAGAAACAATCAACACCGTGCTGTCATGTCATGTAAATAATGCGTGACCTTGTTGCTAAGTAGGAAGAGGGCAAGTGGAATGATTTATAAAGGTTAATGAAATCCAGCATGACAGCGAGGGATTGGTGACAGTTCATCCTGATTCAACAGCTCTTGAGACCCCAGCCTCAGCGGGAGCGTGCTCAGTGGGAGGTGGGTGTTGGTCATGCTGAGGATGCCCTTCAGATGTCAAAGGAGGAGCGCATTGAAACATACACCTTCATCTATGTCGATGAGAAGCCAGCAGAACCTAAGGTATCTGGTGAGGGTAAACCAGCAAGGAAGGCAAGACGGTCCAGGAGCAGTACTGGAGACGGAGATGCAGCAGACCCTGGGCAGGATCGCCTGCCCCGCCGGCAGCAGCCCCGGAGGCGATGCAGTGCAGCAAGTGCTGAAGAGCCTCTCTCACCTGCTCCACCCAAAGTGGAGAGTGAACAAAGCCCCCAAGCCCCAGAGACTTCTGCAGATCCCCAGCAAATGCCTCCCCCTGTAAAAACAGCTTGGAGGACAGCTGCCGCTCGCAAGCTGCTTCCCCTCTCTGTCACCATGAAAAAACTCAATGTGGAAATTACAAAGTGTGACTGGCCCCTCAGTCAGCAGAAAATCCCATCGCTGCACATGATGAAGAGTGAGGACCAGAAGGATGCCCAGCCCCTTGTTTCGGGCACGGTAAGATGTGTCCTACCTTCTTTTGCCTTGCCTTGATCTTGTGGTAATTTCCTGTACGAAAATTTTCCAGTTATAATCGTAATTAAAAGCCTTCTTCCACTTTCATTAATTTAAGGAAATCAAATGTTTCCCTGCTGGGTTTTGAAACTGAAATCTGTAGTTTTAAAACATATCTGCAGATGCAATTAGAAGCCATGGAATTTATATACACCTGTAACGAAAACAAACTTCCTCCCACCACTGAATTAAATTTAACATCTGTGTAAAAAAAAAAAAAACATTGAAGTATTTACTTATAGGTGATCAGAACACCTCCTTCTGGTACAGGGACGTCCAGGCATTACCTGGGGTGTGTGATCCAGTTATGATCCTGTACTGTAGGGGTTTGAGAGCAAAGGTGAAGCAGGCTTCCAGGAACCGGAGAGGGGAGTTTCTGGTTCTCCAGCTGGGAGGAGAAACGATCAGGTGCCATCCCAGCATGCAACATCAGAGGTCCAAGACGGTAGTCAGATATCCCATTCAGGTAAGAACTTGCATAGAAAATGACAGCAACGCCTAGACCTCTTGCACACTCTGGCTCTCTGTGACCTCTGCCATTGATTTCTTGATTCAGGATGCAACTGTGTCTAGCACAGCTACAGAAGTAGTGTAGCACAAAATTACTGCTGAACTGTTTCACGTTTGTGTCACCTTTGCATATGGCACTTGGGTTTGACACCCGAGTCATAACATAGTGTGTAAAGGGTTGTTTGAAAAGACCCCTGGTTTGGAATATGTCTGGTGGGAAATGTTCGGTGTCATGTTGGGGGTGGGTGTGGGTAGGGCTTTAAGAATAAGCAATGCCAGCTCGGTGCATATTCACAGGGCCACTGGAAAGAAAGCAGCAGCGCAGGTCGGTCCGCAGTCGTTCTGAATCAGAAAAAGCCACAGAGTCTGTGCCGAAGAAGAAGATAAAGAAGGAGCAGGTAGGGCTTGTGACTTACGGTCACCCAGGTCCTTTGGAACTTCCTCTCTGAAGTGTAAATTTTTACTGCCTTTCTTGCTGCTTCTCATTTGCAGCACTTAACTTCCTTACAGTTTGGGTTTAGATCTGCGAAATGTGTGCGGAGAAGAATTAGAGGTGGTTAACAGCAGTTCCCTACGCGTTGGTCAGTCTACACATCTGTCGCCTGCTATGCTCGTGCCTCCTGGAGTTTGCATTGTCCCTCACAATTAGGCAAAGTAGGGCCAGTTTAATGTACAAAGGTTCCTGCGTATCAATGCAGAGATGGACAGGGTCTGGACTGCTTAAGCTTTTGTTATTATTTGAAGCTGTATCTCAGTAAAGCTCCAATTTCTTTGTTCTGTTTCCCTCCAGGCAGAATCTGTTCCCCAGACTACTCTGAAGACAGGATTGCAAAAAGGTTTTTTAATGTTTCAATCAATTTTTCTTGCTTTGACAGTTAAGAAATGGATGCTAGTTCATGCTAGCTGGAAAATGTTGCATCATATGCATCCTCTCATTCATTATTGATAAATGCTTGCCTTAATGAAGGGTCACCCACATTCCCCCGCATTGCGGGCGACTTAGTCATTAGTTCATCTAAAACACAAGTCTTTGGACTGTGGGAGGAAATGAGGGACCTAAGGGAATCCCCCATGAACACAGGAAAATCTGCAAATTCCCCACAGACTGAGCCAGATTCAAAATGTCTTTCTTTGACGCTGCACAATTTGCAGCTTGCAGCTGTGTCTTTGAAATATACGTTCCTCACAGTCAGTCGCCTAGTGAAACATTATTAGTGTTCTTGTTATTATGTGAAAGCTTTGCAAATGTTTTTTGTTTTATCAAAAGCAATTTGAAAATTTATTCACAGGGAATTTTACCGAAGTAATTCGGGTTAAGTACTTTCTCCAACCACCCACCTGGACAGTAACCAGGAACTTTCAGGTTACAAGATAGTGACTCTTTCACCTACTCTTTCACCTACACAACAATTAATTGTGGCCGAACATTGTAAAATGAATCCAGTGGAGAAGCTTAGCGTTTGGTGTCCTGAAGCAACAGCTGTTATCCATACTTCCCACCCCCCACGCCCATCCACAGGGGCCAGTGAAATCTCCGACTCCTGCAAGCCCCTAAAGAAGCGCAGCAGGGCATCCACCGACGTGGAGATGGCCAGCTCTCAGTACCGTGACACCTCTGACTCTGACTCCAGAGGCCTCAATGACCCACAGGTGAGGTGTTTGTTCAACTGGGACCAGACTTGCTCACCACCCTGTTTTCTTTCCTCCACCAAATATCTGACTAATGGTTCCCTACCCCATGCTGAAGAGCTTTCCATAAAATCTATATTTTCATACTGAATCATAAAACTCTTGATCAGTTTAATTATTTTTTAATGACAGAATGATGCATTTTTTTTATCTTGGTCCTTAGAACCCCTGTGGCCACTGGTCATGGAGAAAAAAGGTTTTTGGAAAAGCATTCAAGAATATGAAATGTTCATGTGTGCTAATAATGAAAAATGTGTGTTCTGATGTGAGTTTATTTCCTTCTTATTTTTCCAAGAATTCAATGATCAATTGAATATAATTTATTAAAAGTCTGTATCTTATACAGGGATTGTGAATACAATCCAACAGAATATAACTGAAGTCAGTACAAACATGGAATGCCTGAGAATCTGCAGAAGATGGTTTTGGTCCTTATTGTCCAGGAGGAAATTATTCATGCTGAAATAGTTCTTGAATTTCTGACGTGAAAGCTATGTTTTAAAGAAGTTGGAGTTTTGTGTTCTGAGTGGTCATTGACTCTTTTTGGACAGTGTTCAGACTGTGGCAGCATATTAAGGTTCTGTCCCTCAACGTTCCTCACCACCCCTGCCACTCACAGGTAGCATTTGGGAAGCGCTCTGACAGCCCTGCCGTCACTGATGCTGACGGCTCGGATGCACAATCGGTGGACTCCAGCCTGTCCAGGCAAGGTGGCAGCACATCCAAGAAGGACAGTGTTTGTCAGGTGGGCCCTCTGGACTTCCCTCAAGGCATGGTTTGACTCTGTGCAGCGTAAGACCCTCATTTTGCGGAATCCTAAATGGAGCATTAAAAATTCACTCTGTTTTTACTTCACACCACTGAAACACAAAAAGCTGACGTTATTTTTTGATGTTAGCAAACATTTTTAAGGAAAGTAAAACATTGAAATGGGCTGTTTGCATACATCTTAAATCCCTGTGCTGCGTAAGTTCCAAGTTTACACTGATGAAAAACATTTGCCCTCATGAAGACACAGCTGTCATACCAACAGCGCAAAGTGTGAACCATTAAAGTAAATGTGACATTTGCTGGCTAAAAGCCCCACTGTTAAAGGGTCATTAGTCAGGCTGGAAATGTGTAGGAAAGGTGTGAAAGAGAAGACTAGACAACATTCTACCAACTTTGAAATAAAGTAATAAAAATGCATAAATGAGCAAAAGGGTAAAAAATAATGTCTGGATATTAGCCAGCCAGATGTCTGGACATCCCAGTGAATACAGTTGGTTATCGGAATGTGGAAGCTACTTCACACCACACAGGCAATACGTCCTTCAGGGAACAGGGAGACTTGTGATAGGAGCCACAGAGAGGCAAACAGTCATGTTGAAGACGCTACAGAGTCCAGTAGCTGAGAGTAGAGAAAACCACATAAACAGTTTTGACTAGCTCAAGCCTTTATGGGATGGTAGCACCAATGAAGCTATTAGTCAAAGAGAACCATCAAGCGTCTGTTTGGAGTTTTCCCAAAAGTATGAGGGACTAAGCTTCAATGTGAGAAAAGGTTTTGTGGTCAAATGAGACCAAGATAGAGCTTTTGAGCCAAATTTCAAAGCAGTATGTTTGTTGCAAACCTAACACTACTTGTGGGGAAGCAGCATCTTGCTTTGGGTTTGCTTTTCATCAGCACCAGAAATTCCTGCAAAAGCTACTTCAGTCTGTTCAAAAATTAAAGCATGGGAGGAACTTCTCATTTCAGTAGGTCAATTCCTAGTCAATATTGTAATGGTTCAAGAACAAAATTATGAGGGTCCTGCAGTGTCCCTGTCAATGTCCTGCTCACAATCCCATTGAGGCATTACTTGAAAACTAGTTCACAAGCATCATCCAGTAAATCTGACCAACCTGCAACAAATCTGCCTGGAAGAATGGGCAAAAATCATTGTCAAACAGAATGCAAAGCATGTACGCACTTAGCACAGAAGACATTTACTGCCACAAAACGTGGCTCTCCCATGCATTAATGTGTGCGAACCGAATACTTACATAAACAGCATGCTTCAGTTTTTCGTCTTCCCCCAAGAATGTTTCTTAATATTAATAAGGGCCATGCTAATTAATTTTGAGTTTTAGTGTTTGAGATGAAATGGAACGGAATAGAAACAAAATTTCAGTATGTCATTTTTGATACAGTAAAATGAGATAAATAATAAAGGGTCTGAATACTTCTGCCAAGCACTGCGGATAAGTGTCATGTTTTTGTATGCAGTGACATGCATGTGACCCTGCAAAAAATGGCAAGGCCTTGTCAGTTTAAATTAAGGTGTGGGAATTGCCGTACGGTCAGTTCCGACTCCCCTCCAGCACTAACAGGGTTTTCTTGGTAAGGGACGCTACAGGAATGGATCCTCATTACCTTCTGTACGTGTATTTGGGTTGCACACAGGGAGAAAATTGCCGCAAACCTTGAGCTCCGTTTAAGCCTACGTCTCAAACAAAAGCTCAGAGGCTGTGAGACGCTGCCACTATCCACTGCACCACTGTCACCTTCATCAGTTTGAAGCACAAAGAAAGAAGTGAAATAAGTGAAAGAGAAATGCATGTATTACAGTGTGCGGTTCTTCCTATGATGGCTTCCTCCTGTCATATTCCTCTCTTTGGAAATTTCAGATTTGTGAGGCTTTTGGAGACAACCTGCTGTGCTGTGAGGGAGACTGCCACCAGCTCTTCCACCCAGAGTGCATAGGCCTGCCTGCCCCCCCAGAGGGGCACTTCATGTGTGCTGAGTGTAAAACAGGTAGGTGGCTCCTGCTCATAAAGCTGCCCTTGTTTAGGTCCTGAGTGGCACTACCACAGCTTTTTACTTTATTTACCATTTAATGGACTAATCTATAGGTCTATGGTTTTACTATATATAATTATAGGCATTGCTTTTTATCCAGATGATCTGGTTTTTACTCTTTTGCGCGTCTGGAAATTTTTCTCTGAAGTTCAAATTAAGCAACTGCCATTTTACAACAGTAGAGACCCTTCTAAGACTTAAGTTTGTAACTTTTACGTTACAAATCTCTTTCTATGTCATTGTACACCTGTACGCCTTTTGAATTTGCTTTTTTCTATACCACATACAGTATCTATATCCTTGTTGTATACACTCTTGCATAACAGAATTCATTACACGGCATCACCCTGTTAACAGAACTCCCGTTGTGGGCTGAGTTAAAAAAAAAATTGGTTCTTGGGCTAAAAACATGACTGAAGATTAAAGAAAGGAAGACTGAAATCACATAGTCTTTATACCAGTTTGCATGACAGCCTAACAGCCAAGCAAGAACTGGCCACAGAGTGAAAACTACGGGTTGATATGAAGCAGTACAGATAACAGGCTTTTTTTATTATCTATATCAGGGCATCCGGCGTAAAAATTTGCCAAACCAAATATGCGGACAAAAATACATTGATCCGTTGTGGCGACCCCTAACGGGAGCAGCCGAAAGAAGAAGAAGATATCATCCTCGCTTTTACAATTGTATGTATGCAAGGTAGCTTGAAATCCATGCAGCAAAGTCCATTGGACTTGGACTGGATTGTTCCTTTTTAGCTACCTGTCACTGACTGAAAAAAACACAGGGGCAAACAAATTCTTACATTAACTTTTTCCACCCCTTGTGGAAATAAAATTACCACATAATGGGCAAAAATGCTGTTGTACTGAACAATATGTTTATTAAACTGAAACATGCTATATATTCACATTATATATCATTTACATAAGCTTTTGTAGTGGTTTTTTGTTGTACAGAATCCCATTATATGAGGGCTGAGTGTATTTGTCTTAATGTAGTGTTGTGGTCCAGATCAGGAGTCTACACTGTAAGGACAGAATACCATTTTGATCGTTTATCTCACAGATGGTTATGAAATAAGGAAATAACAAGTATACGCATATGGCTTTCACACTGTTAAACACACAGACACAATGTCATTATAGATGCTCTGTAGCTTTACTAACAAATGTTTGATGTAGGATGGTCTTCAATCCTTGTATTACTTTTGAGTAAGCTGTTTAGCTTGAATTGCTCCAGTAGAGTCCTCCTATGCAGGTGCTAATTTATTGTATACAGCTTAACATTTTATGTCAGTTAACTTGGTAAATAGCAGTAATGATGGTGTTGAATCTATTTCAGTCGTGATTTATATTTTACAATAATTTACTTTATTAACAGTTGTGACTGGTGGAGACTGTTGCTGTGATGGAGAGAAAGTATATAGTTGGTTTTGCTATCTAAGAAAGGCAACGGTGTTAATAAAATTAACTAAAGGAATACTGTATCTGTCGCCATCCAGTACCTACGTTACAATAGAGGTAAACCTTACTTTAAGCACTACAGTCAAAAGCAACGAGGTTAAAGAGAAGAGCAAAAAAAAAGCATCCTACTTGTCAAAATCCAGTCATTGTTTCCGGAGTTCAGTAGATACTGTAGTGATGGGTAGTAATGGGAAGAATGAATAGAGCAGGTTTTCTGCCATATTTCATATTTTTAGAATACAAGATAGTAACAGCATAGCAGTCAGGAATTTTTTTATTTTATTTAATAAAATTCACCAAGAGGTAGTCAGGGATATTAAATGTGAATAGTGTTATTTTTCAACTCTAAACCTTTATTAAAGAACAATAAAACATCGAAAAAGTTCCAAATAGACATTTCAACAACAAAACAGCACATTTAAAACACTAAAATCAAAAAATTTATCTTGCAGAACATAGCCTCTCAGGCACAAAAATCTCATACTTTGCTCATAAAAACTGACGCAATAATATTACGAACAATGAAACATTATCAACAATAATATAATGAAAATGCCGCTGTTGCGAATAATAAGTCTGTTTCATGAAAAAGGAATACATTTTCATAATTTGTTGTGCATGTTATTTTTGCTGTACAGAACCCCATTGTATGGGAGATGGATGTATTCTGAACAATATGTCTGTCATATATTTGTGCAAAACTGAGGCAGTTACACTATAATTAGAATTGTGAATAATGTAGAATTTTTATAATCTTACATAAGGATGAAAAACCCATATGTGACTGTGTGGTGGCAGAGGGACCCTGAAAATTGACTGGGCATGGGTTGTCCACTGGGGTTTACTAGGAGTCTTACTCTGTCCTGTCTGCCTCCCCCCTCAGGCGCTCACCCCTGTTTCTCCTGCAAGGTGTCAGACAGCGATGTGAGGCGCTGCTCAGTTACCGGTTGTGGCCGCTTCTACCACGATACCTGTGCACGCAAGCATGCCAGCGCCTCGGTCGACAGCAAGGGCTTGCGCTGCCCCCAGCACAGCTGCACCACCTGCTGTCTGGAGAGAGACCTGCACAAAGCAAGCAAAGGTACCTAGGATATGTGGATGCTAATACTATGTTTTACCGTCATTCACCTACTAGCTGAGTTACCTGGTGTTGCCCAGGTCAGAAAGGTTTATTAATGAAAAAGTAAAAAGTAACAAAAAAGTAATAAAACATACTGTATATATCAACTGTTTTGCCATTAAAGTGGTTGCATTTAGTAAGTGTTGTTAGTACTGTCAGACAGGTGGATGCAACAGAGAGTGATAGAGAGTGATTTACATGACACTCCAGTGGAAAGCGAAAAAATGAAAAAATACATCACCCAACTTTATTACCTTTGCATCACTAAAATGTGCACTGCAATGTGTGTGTGTGTGTGTGTTTGTGTGTTTGTGCATGCGCGTTTGTGTGGAGTGTGTGGAGACTGAGAAAATCCGGCAACATGTTTACATGCTCCGCGTATAGCTTTACTACATGCTGCATGTGATGTCATTACTTCCACATCTCTGAACCTTGTCAGGTAGCAAATTTTAAAATTTCAAAAGAGTTTAATGAACTGGAATGCGAAAAAGCTTAACTTTGTGTGAGTAGTACCTGTGTACCGAATTTCAAGTCTGTAGCTTGAAAAACAAAGCCGTGCATAAAGAACAAATAAACAGGTTCAGCTTTATACGTAAGTATTTACAGATAAGTGTGTTCCACTTGGAAAGGCTTTTCTGGGATTTTATTTTACAATTAAACATTTAGGATTATATGTATTTACATTTTATTTGCATCTTTGTTTCTTTTAAGCAGTTTTTTCTCTCTGTTGCACACTTCTGCAGGTCGCATGATGCGCTGTATCCGCTGCCCTGTAGCCTATCACACAGGTGACAGCTGCATCGCTGCTGGCAGTGTGGTGATCACACCGCATGTCATTGTGTGCAGCAACCATTCTATCTCTGGAAAGAATGGCTATGTGACATCCCCGGTAAACGTAGGCTGGTGTTTCATCTGTGCCCGAGGTGAGCTTGCTTTCCATCCTGTACTAACAGAGAGGGAAATACAGTATGTGTTCGTATGACAAAGGTCGCCTTCTCCATGCTCACAGCACACTGCTTGTGGTGGGAGTTTCTGAAAAACATAACAGTCAATGCAGCAATTCTTTGTTGCCAGAGTACTTTTTCATTTTGTGTCTCTCAACTCGATCGAACATACGAGTACATGGTTTTCCGCGGAGCTATTGCCAAATTACAAAACATTTCAAGGTGAACCTTTTTTCAACTTTGTCAGCGATGAAGTTTATTGCACCATAGCAACAGTAAGTGCTGTGATGAAATTGAATTCAGTTTTTTCTGGGGTTTTTTATCTCCAAATTCTCATCAGTTGTTGTCAGTGTATATTATACTCTATAACTGCTAATAAAGGAGTGTACTCAATGTTCATAAAGGAGGACACACATTATACACATTTCCTATTCTTTTCATTTTTACTGCATTTTAATTCCTCAAAATTTATTTTCTGAAATTTTGTTAGAGCTTGGGCACACTGAGTGATGCTAGATATGCAGAATGGCATAAACCATCACTTAGATTCGAGTTCATTCACCCTGTCCTTCTCTCTGTCCTTCTTTTTCCAATTATTTCCACCTAAGCGTCTTTCTCTCAAGCCTTTTTCAAAGTGTTATTGCCTTACTCTCGCTGTTCTCAGATGAGAATTTAACTGTTGAAATTCACAAAGGCCTCTGTCCTGGTGTGATGAACAACCAACTCTGTTTTAGTTGTCTTTGTGTAAGGAAGTATTGCAGGTTGAAGAAATATTTTACAAACCATTTGTTTACTCAAGTACTACCATAATAAATTTTTCACATTGTTGCATTTTTTTTTATTTATGAGATTACTGGGAACTGATGTGACTTAACCAGTTTATCTGTATTCCTGTATAATTGGTTTTAAGATGGGGAGAAGAAAAACGCTATCGCTTATGAGAACAGATTATGTATTAAAACTGAATACAGTACAGTTTTCTATGGAAACTTTTCAGTTTATTCTACGTTTTTGTATGTTTAATAGCTTTTGTTTTTTTTTCCCTTGATGTCTTGTTTTCTGGAATCATGGGTAGTTTCATGGTCACTCATTACTCTCCCTGTTTGTCTCACATATAGGGCTGTTAGTGCAGGATGGTACAGACAACATATTAAGTTCTTATGCCTATAAGTCGCACTACCTACTCTCTGAGTCAAATGGTGCTGACTTGATGAAATTACCCATGATTCCTCCTTCATCAGCTACCAAAAAGAATATTGGGAAAGGTAATAGTACTGTTCTCTTCTATGTTTTGTTTTATTGTTTGTTTGTATTTGTGGTCTTTTTCCTTTGGTCTTCTCTACAGTCTTTCTGCTTTTGATTGTAATGCTTTTTGGCTAGACATTGTGTATTTCATTATAATGAAGTAGCACCGCTACCCTTAATGCAGAGGGAAAAACAGGGCTTAAAATAACATTTTACCTTTGTTTGCCATGGAGATGGAGACATGGTTTGTCCCAAAGGTGCATCTAACGCAGTTCAACTATGGGGATTTTGTGGGAATTCACACACATACTTTTGACATAAGTAAGAAATGCGTGTCAATGAGCCATATGTCACTCTTCTTTTTTTTTGGTCCTTATCTAGCTTTTTTAATGGTATGAGATGGAATTAGAGAGTGAAAATCAGGGTGGTTCTGGGAAACTTTTAACCCAGAGACGGCCAGTATCCGGTTATTTTGAGCCCTGGTGGTATTTTGGCTACGCGATCCTCACCGCCTGAAACCAATGACTTCCCTGCTCAGTGTTTTCATCTGTGTTTGCAATAACAGCTTTTTGCTTTTGTTGCTTCTGTTCTAGTTAAGTTCAGTCAATGGCAGAATGGGGTCTCTGCCTTGGTCTTTATTTTGCTGTTTTTGGATGGCATGGCTGTTCTGTTGCATGGCACACCACATTCAGAGTTACATTTTGTTTCACTAGTTATTTACCATGAGATAATGAGACGATCCATACGCAGTATTCACAGCATCATGTGTGCACATTCATAAACTGACTAAAGATTACATTTGCCTGAATTTGTCTTTGTGTTTCTATTACAAAAACGATTGTACAGATCTTCGTGATTTATCCAGTAAGCCAGCGATGTTGATATATTCTGATTAAAACACTATAATATAATGTGATATTTGCTGCAACACAAACCGTTTGCCATACAAATGATGAAGTTGTCCATCTTAGTGGAAGTGGCTGTGTAATGCAACAAATGCATGAGTGTGATGGTAAAGCTTTTTTTTTTTTTTTTGCTTTATTTGAGCTTTAATGAATTGAGAGGAAATGCTGCTTATCTGGCTGAATGTAAGTATGTGAAGCAAAGTGCTGTTATGTGAGCACAAACGTATGCTCATCGTTCTCTATTTGGGCTTTCCCCAACGCATGCCAGGACGCGCTCCATGGAGTACAGCGTTGGTCCTTGTCGTGGTGTCTGATCAGCTGTGTTAAGAATCCGAGGCTTTCGGAGGCCACAGAGAATAACTTTTTAGAAAATAATGTGTCTAACAGGATTGCTTTCAGCTTTTTGTTTATCCCGCAATGATGATATCAAATCAGATGCAGGAGTTAGATTTGAAAAAATCCCGTTCTAGCCCCTGGCATGCTTTGAGGGTAAGGCCTGGAGAATCCCCGTCCCTACTGCTCCCAGCATCGCGTGGGTGCTCTGCGTGCCTTCACAGATCCTCCCTTTCTGTGCATGCCAGGGGGAAAGCTGCTGTGCTGTGAAGCATGCCCTGCCTCCTTCCACCCGGAGTGTCTCAGCATAGAGATGCCTGAGGGGGCCTGGCTCTGTGCCGACTGCAAGGCTGGCAGAAAGCCCCACTACAAGCAGATTGTTTGGGTCAAGCTGGGAAACTACAGGTAATTATTTATCTGTTTATTTATTTATTTATTATCTGTTTAAGTATAGAGTGGAGGAGTACAGCGGGTAGAAAAGGGCCTGGATTTGCACATTAAGGGGGCTTGTTAATGTCCTGAAAATAGCTTTTTATTAACAAAAAAATTAAAATATGTAGCAGCTTAAAACTCACCTGTGTGAGCTTTAAAAAAAATATGGAATTTTTAAAAAAGTGTTTGGAGCATAAATAAAGTTTGTTAATACAATTAAGGTTTTAAACTGTAACTTTATTTAATAAAAAAGTATATAGTTTCCCTAACCTTTGGTGTTAATTGTTATTGAAAGTTTTTGTCTATTCAACTGTAACACAACAGCTCATGTCCAGACTGGAAGTGAGCGTCCATGTGGCAGCACAGTGTGGACTTGGGGTGTTTTATTACGACATAAAATAATTGGTGCAGCAATAGCAACTTAGATACAAGAACTGAGAGGAACTTTTTTCTGCCCCAACAACTATTTAGTTCCCTCTTATTTCCACGGTCAAACTACTTCTTTTCTCCTTCAGTCCACTTAAATATACTGGCTGCACCCATCTTTGACTCTGGCTCAAGTGTAGTCAGTATGACGGGGGGGACTTGATCAGGGCTTTTGCCACATAAACTAATCTAATACCCTATTTTTCATCCATGTAATGAACATCATGCAATATTTACAAATCCTGACTTTTGTCCCCTCATCCAGGTGGTGGCCAGCAGAAATTTGTAATCCCCGCCTGGTCCCCTTTAACATCCAGACCCTCAAGCATGACATCGGGGAGTTTCCTGTCTTCTTCTTTGGCTCCCACGACTACTACTGGACCAGTCAGGGACGGGTCTTCCCATATGTGGAAGGGGACAAGCACTTTGCCGAGGGTCAGGTCACTATTAACAAGACTTTCAAGAAAGGTAGGGAGCATCGTGTGTCCTCAGCTCCTCTCCAGCTTGTTTTCAGTTTTCAGGCACTGCTGTAAGAGAATAGGCCCAGTGCTTAGTCAAAACCAGAGTTAGTTTTGAGAGTGAGCCCTGCTTCCTCATACAGCAATGGAAGGTCAGAGTGAAATTAACTGATGTGATGCCACTGAGAATAAACCAGAGACCATGCTCTCCTGGATACTTTGACAGCCCTTGAGGAGGCTGCCAGGAGGTTCCAGGAGCTAAAGGCACAGCGGGAGAACAAGGAGGCCCTGGAGCAGGAACGCAACTCCCGTAAACCCCCTCCGTACAAGTTCATCAAGGTCAGTCACTGTTCATGCACACCTTGTGTACACGTGGACTGTAATAGCAAAATGATCAAGTGCTGCCCTAGAATAATACCAGCATTAACTGGGTCCCTTGGGATTCTACAGAATACACTCAAATCAGAGGCTTGACAAGGAATATGTACACTCTATGGTCAAAAATATGTGGACACCTGAGCATCACCCCAATATGTCCTCGTTAAACCTCCCATTCCAAACATATGGGCATTAATATTGAGTTGTTCCCTCCTTTACTGCTATAACAGCCCCTACTGTTCTGCAAAGGCTTTCCACCAGATTTTGGAGCGAAGCTGTGGGAATTTGTGCCTATTCGGCCACAAGAGAATCAGTGAGGTCGGGTGAGAAGGTCCAGATTGCAGTCGGCATTCCAGTTCATCCCAAAGGTCTTTAGTGAGGTTGAGGTCAGGGCTCTGTGCAGCCACTCAAGTTCTTCTACACTACCCTGGGCAGACCATGTGTTTATGGAGCTCGCTGGATGCTGGAAGCCCCAGCTGTTTAGAATGTGTTTGTATGCTGTGTGGGTGTGGCTGAAACGGTTCAGTTCAGTCATTAGAAGGGGGTTCACATACTTTTGACCATGTAGTGTATTTTTCCCTGCAGAAAAGCATCTTGTCTACATAGATGTAAATGTATAAGAATATAATGAAGTTACATTTTATTTGACTAACTTCACATTTGACTTTGGATATGTATCTCTGGCAGTCCAACAAGCCCGTGGGGAAGGTACAGGTTCATGTTGCTGACCTGTCAGAGATTCCACGCTGTGGCTGCAAGCCAACGGACGAGAGCCCATGTGGCCAGGACTCACAGTGCCTGAACCGCATGCTGCAGTATGAGTGTCACCCACAGGTGTGTCCCGCTGGGGACCGCTGCCTAAACCAACGCTTTACTCGGCGCCTCTACCCCGAGACCGAGGTTGTCAAAACTGAAGGCTGCGGTTGGGGCCTTAAGACCAAGGTGGACCTCAAAAAGGTTAGGCTTTGCAGACCTGACAGCCACCTTGGTTTCAAATCCTACACCTTAATATCCAGTATGCTACATTTACTGTAGTATAGCTAGGGTTTTATTATTTTTATTTTGTTGATTCTGTGATGTACAGTCATGGCTATTTAGAGATTCTATCTAAAATTCATTTTCTAGGACACAAGGGCAGGTATCCTTCAGGCATTTAAACTAGGCAACCTACTTACTAGTCCTTGCCCTTTTACTAGTCTTTGCTTTCCTTACCATAGTCCTGATCCTTTTATCAACCTTCTGTTTTTGTCTTCATCTAAAATAATTGAAGGGATGATCATGTACATTGCATGTTGTTATCTCTAAGGGAGACTTTGTGACCGAGTATGTTGGGGAGGTGATTGACTCAGAGGAATGCAGGCAACGAATCAAACATGCCCATGAGAACCACGTGACCAACTTTTACATGCTTACCCTCACCAAGGTACTTGTTCAGGCTGTAAAATACCTGGATTATATTGTCTCTTTCACAAATGTCAAGAGTGACACAAAGTTTGCTTATTTAGCATCTCCTGTGGGTGCTGGTGTCTGCACAAGCTTATTCTCCCAGGGGGTTTGATGGTTAATGGTCTTCTGTTGTCTTCAGGACCGTGTGATTGATGCCGGGCCCAAGGGAAACTTCTCCCGCTTCATGAACCACAGCTGCAGCCCTAACTGTGAGACACAGAAGTGGACAGTCAATGGGGATATCCGTGTAGGGCTCTTTGCCTTATGTGACATAGAGGCAGGTGAGAATGTCCTCGCGCTGTCTAATGGAGAGACCTTTCACGTCATCATGGGCAGGTGCAGCCATTTTTAATGGAAATTAGACAGTCAGTCAAAATGGAGATAAAATTAAACTCCAAAAACAGCTTCTTCTCTGTACAGTCAGTTACCTTCTTCTATTTGAAGGACATGCAATCTTCATATTACTTTGTGAGTTAGTTAATATACCTATGGGAACTTTCTAGAATTTTGTTCTAAAATGAGATGTTCAGTTGCAACTCACTAATAACATTTATACAGAAATCAACAAACTGGATTAATAATTCTCTGAGTGTATTTATATAAAATTATTTTTTAGCCTGCATAAATTATTGCATTATAATGATACACTATACACTATAAACCTTATAACAAATCATGATACAAAATTAGCTCAGAAACAGTTAAGATTAATTTTTATTAACTCAAATATCACGACAGGAAAAAAAAACACTGTCAATCAAGGCAGGATGAAGGTCCATAGTAAAGTCTGATTCATCTGTGTCAGAGTTGTATTAATATGGTTTAAGGCTTAATGTGTTGCTTATATGTTTTGTAGGGTGCTCATGATGTGAATTTGCTAATATTCACAGTAACTGTAACTGACGGTGAATACTTTTTGAGAGCCTTGTGTTTGCTTCAGGGACAGAGCTAACTTTCAACTACAACCTGGACTGCCTTGGCAATGGAAGAACATCTTGTCACTGTGGGGCAGAGAACTGCAGTGGCTTCTTAGGGGTGCGGCCAAAGGTGAGCAGCCTTTTCATCAGTATTCCTGGCAACCTGCTTCCCTGGAGGCCAGAGAGCCCTTCGCCAGTGGAAAAACCTGAGGGACGTCTCCACATCTCCACACAATTACATCAAGTGACTTGTGCTCCTTATGTCTGCCCCTATTTATATCGCTGAAAGTTGTACCTTTATAGTTACACAAAAGGATTGCTAGCAAGGCCCCTTGTTGGATTACAGAATCCTATTGTTCAGAAGTCAATGCTGGGTACATATTTGCCATTTCCATATTTTCAAGTGCTGGTCTTTGTCTGCCCCCCAGAGTTCGGTGGTGATAGAAAAGGAGGAGAAAGCCCGCAATGCCAAAATGAAGCCCAGAAAGCGCAAGCTGAGGCCAGAGAGCAGGCAACCACATGACTATTTTTGCTTCTGTTGCGGTGAGGGAGGTGAACTGGTCATGTGTGACAGGAAGGACTGCCCCAAAGCATACCACCTACTGTGTCTCAACCTGACCAAGCCACCATACGGTATGTCCTGCTTCACACCTTCTCACCCTTCCTATGTGTACTGAAGGAGTACGCAGCGACATCACAAATGCATTGCTCCAGGAGCTTGTGGCACGTGTCTTGGCTTTTAGTTGCGCTGCTCAGATTGGTTACTCAGCTTACTGAAAGCACACAAACATCTGAATGTACAAGTTCAGGATCCTGAACTGTGAAATGTGGAAGAGTTTTGTTATTGAACAAGAAGCAACAAGATTACCCTAATTTATACTTTAATTATACAACACAGCTAGAGATTCCCTCCTGCATGGATGGGAATCTATTTGGACATTCAACCCCTTCTAGGTATGAAAGTCCTTACATAAGGTGTCAAAATGAGCTGCACAGAGTAGTGGACCGGACCAATGAGGAATAAGTATCTTTTAAAATGACCAATCAAAGCAGGATATAACAAGGAAGCGCCACTCACAGTAGGAAAACTTCAGACAAGACAAAGAAGTAACTAGAGTGATATTTACAATCAATGGGGGTTAGTGGACCATATGAGGGAAAGAATTTTAACCAAGAACTGAGGGGGAAAAAAATGACCAACATCCCCCAAGAGAATGTGATGGGAATCATTTAGTTGAAACATATAAAAACAGTTCCTTATTAAAAGCTGCCCTTCCGCAGGAATAGACGCCATGTCATTTTGGCTGTGAAATGATGTTCATGATCTTTTTTCAGAGTTGAAACACATTAAAAGAAACAAGTTGTGAGGATAATGATAATTACCTTTCAGAAGTGCTGTGCAACCCTTTTTCTTGCTTGTTTTCACTTTTCTTAATAGCCACGTCCTCTCGCTGGCCTAAACCATATGCCTATTTTGATTCTTCTGCATGTCCTTTTTCACCTCGACTTTCCCTTCAGATGATGTCTACTACATGCATAGGTTATTTAAGTAACTGACAAATACCATACTGGCCCAAATATAAGACGGTATTTTTTCTGGGAATTAAATGTGAAAAAAGATGGGGTGGTCTTATATTTGAGGAATACACCTGTAAAGTGATAGGTCTATCGCTAGAACAGGTACTCCTATACTACCAGTAAGTGGCTTCACTTATCCACTGGCATCAATTATCCACAGAAATGATCAGCTGGAGCTAGAAAGTGTGAAAGATGGCAAAACCTTGAGATGGTCTGGAATAATGGAGCAAAAAGTTAGGCCAAATTAACCAAGTACTGAGGAGGAGTTATGATGCCAATTTTAAGATAATGGTGATCAGTGAAGCTGAGGAGTCAAACAACTTTCCAAGCAGCCAAGAAATATAAAGTTACACAATGTCGTCTTCGAAGATGGCGAGCATAAAAAGACTGTCTTAAATACACAAATACGGTAAATGTGAATAAATATGACTTTCCTCTCTAAAGATAAGATATAATGTTCCAAAAATAAGTTGAGAAAAAAGGTGGTTGTCTTATAGTCAGAATCGTCTTACATTTGGGCCAATATGGTAAGCTGTTAAAATGTAGTATTTTGCTACAGTATTATCAAAAAATTGTCATTAAAGTTTCATCACACTGGTTGAACATCCATAACATGTAAATGTCACATCAAACTATAGACACTGTTGCATTTTATGAAATTGATAACTGGAGCAGCTGAAACACACAGGATGTTCTTTTCTAAAAGATTCTAAAAATATTGAAAATAATAATACGGTTAGAATAATATTATTACTGTCTATGCTTTGAGTGATTTTTAAATGTTGATTTTATGTTTTTTTTTTTCCATAACAAATAATAGCAATAGCTTGTTTAGCATTTAAGTCTTCCTTAGCAATGGATTTTCAAGAATAAATTAGCCTCAGATCCAGAGGGAAAGGTGCTCATTTTGTCAAACAAGTGTAGGTGCTTAATATTACACGGTGTGATTTGTACATGGTCATTTTTTACATAGCATAATTTTAAAAACAATTAAATAAATTGAAATAAAGTCAGACACTCTTGGGGGTTCCAGCTGCTGGGTTTTCTACCTGCTTAACACCTGGTTGATGTCTGTGGCTGTTGTGCCGCCTCGCTAAGGGGGCTTTTATCTCTGTTGGTGATTGAGCAGTGTGCTTGCTAACTGCTGACTCTTGTGCCCCTGTGTCTTGACTCAGGTCGCTGGGAATGCCCTTGGCACCAGTGCAGTGTGTGCCAGCGCCCAGCCTCCTCCTCTTGCCACTTTTGCCCTATATCATTCTGCCCGGAGCACGAGAAGGGCATGCTGGTACCTTCTGCCCTGGATGACCATCCCTGCTGCACCAAACATGACCCTGAGAAGCCACCAAAACATTGGTCTGACCTTGGCCAGGTCAAGGTCAAAGAGGAGCCACCAGAGCCTGGGGAGGAGACCCCCTATTGATGTTCTGGGAGAGGAAAGAGGGAGAATGAGGAGTCATTAAGGGGTGGGGAAATTGTGCCACATAAGCCTTTTTTCTTTTCAGACAACACAATACTGAAGAGGTCTATCGCTAGAACAACTAAAAATAACAAAGCTTCACATTTAAAAAAAAAAAGTCTTATTATGTTCCAGTTGACTATTTGAAATGGTCAGCTATTCATACTTAATACTTCATTTGTTTTATGCGTTTTTAATTTTTGTGTTTTCCTTTTTCACTTTTTGCTGAAGATTCTGCCAGTGTTGGTGTAGGCAATACCCACAGTTTTTGGCTGAACTCTTCATCTTGGGTGTAAGGAGGTGATCTAAACTTTCCTAGCTGCTGTTTATTTTTTTTGCTGTGGTGAATGAGAATTATGAGGGCCACTATGCCTGTATATGGACTTTGTAGGTTAAACTGTCAGGGCCCCTTCGCTCCCCCCTCTTCTTTTTCACATTTTAATTACTCCAAAAATACCATATTGAAATTATGTACCTCATTATATATAAATGAATATATCTATATATAAAAGCATAGGGGAAAAAACATGGTGTTCAGATTCACCTTGACTGCATCACATTTCAGAGCATTGAATGAAGACTGTTTTCAGCAACAGCATTCTCCATATTCCTTTAACCGACTGCAAAGAAGGAATTTATTACCTCCTGTATTTTGGGTTGAATTTTTAATATGTATATTTATTAGTGTGTGTGTGTTTGTGTGTGTGAGTGTGTGTGTGTGTGTGTGTGTGTGTGTGTATGTTTTCAGCTTCAGCCTTTCCCAAAGGCCTTTTAAGACGTATTGTCTCTTTTTAAACGTTTGTTGAGGTTCTGTGTTTCACCATGTTGTCTATGTGCTCAGTCATGCACTTAATTGTGAGACCTTTTTTATGATGGCACTACAGTAGGGACAAATGCCAAGACCAGCTTGAAATAGTTTTCTCAGCTCTAAAGGTTTGTGGATCACTGAATGCAATGGTCATACACGAGTGGGGATCAAAAGAAAATTTTACTCCCTTCCTACAACTTAAAAAATTCTCAGTATTTTTTTTTCACCCCTCGTATGTATGAAAGAGAGAGAATGAGATGTTTTGCGTGCTTGGACAGACCATTTAATTTTGTATGTTTAAATTTTAAACCTTAGGTCGTACTACAGACTGTACTAAGCCTCAGACAAGCATTTTAAACGTGAAAGTGTGAATTAAAGTGCAAATTAATGTTAAAAACCCAAGAAATTAGCCAACGCAAAGCATCTCAATATGAAAAGTAAAAAATTCTGTGGTTTAAAACATACAGTGGATAATTCGTGTTTTTTTTCTTTTATTTTTTCTGGTGGTGAATGTTATGTGGGGAACTTTACGACCTAGTATCTCTGCAAAACTAGAACTAGCAAATTATGTGGAGGAACCAGTTCTTCGTGATTTTGGGAATGTAAAAGATTTAAAAACAAAAAGTAGTTTGGTGGTCATATTTTGCAGATTTTATTTCCATTTAAGTTGTTAAACAGGATCTCACAGTGTTTTAATAATCTCAGCGGTACATGCTTTGGCCTGTTTTCCGAAAAACTATTTGAGAGACAAGTTTCTGTTCTGTTGGACAACGTTTCTTTACTGACATAAATTTAAATCCTCAATGCAACGTGTTTTAGGCTCAAAATAATACCACTGTTTTATGTTTAAGTGCTAAAAACTTTGTAAGCTTAAAAGGCAAAGTTTTACTGAAAATGATGCTTATTGTAAATGTGATTTTTTTTTATTTACAAGACGTAAAAGTGATTTGTTTTTAGCACTTTGGTGTTTTTTTTTTGTTTGTTTTGTTTTTTTTTGTGAGAAAGTTTGAAAAATTTGATCCAGATACTCTACCTTCTGGTGCTAAGTGCAAACTTCGCCAGAATCCAGTTTGACTCCGAGACAGCTAACGCACTGCCTACTGCATGCAATGCCATCATCAGTACTGTCATTGACGGGTGAAAATGCCTGCAAAACCTGAGCTTCTCAGTTTTTTCTTTTTTTATAATTAATGTAAAATTCACTACTGCAGCCTGCATTTCTAAATTAATTGTCAGTAAAATAGGGAAATTTTAATTTTCTCTGTAGTATTTTTAAAACAATATTTTTTTAAAAAAAGGTCCACTGCTTTCAAGCATTTTTAACATGTAGCAATAATATGGGGTGTTGTACCATTTCATTATTAAATATTTCAAAAACCCAAATCAGTTCCGTATAAAATGTTTCTCGATATTGTGACACTTCCACCATTTTTTACCGGTTTTACGTGACACTGAGTTGAGGTTTGCTTTTGTTTAATGGAATTAAGTCAAAGTTGGAATCATTTGTGATCAGAGGGAACGTTAAGAGGACATCATAGCTGTCCAAACATGTCAAACTGTAACAAAGTGATAGTAAAGCCTCAGCCAATGCCAAGATTACTTTTCCTGTGTTGTGAAAAAATACTGTAAAGGCTTTGATTAACTTTAAATGGCAGGTATCTATTGTGATGTGTAATTTCTTGAGCAGTAATACTCAATGCCATAATGCCGTTGCTGTGTTCTTGCCAAAATCACATACGATGTGGTTGTACCTCACTTTTTTGACCTCGTATTTGACCTCATCACTTGGTACTGGTAACTGTACAGTTGTATGTGCTGTTGGGGTTTTCTTGTATTCTTGAAAGGGAGGGTAATACGTGAGCCGGTGCTGTAGTTACGAATCTGGCGACTGAATGCGACAAACTGAGCGAAGGGAGGCCTTTAACTGCCACACTTCCAGACACGATACAGCCGCGGCACGTTTTACGTCACTTCTAGCCACTTTATTCGCGGGAGGAATCAGTTGCCTTTTTAATTCTTTCTTTAAAGTTTACTTGAATTTTTATTTTTACATCCTTTGGTTTGTGTTTTAAGTGTTTTTTGTACTGCAAGTTATACTGTTTAATACACAGTGAGATTTATTTATGCAGCTGCACCTGTGCTTGGGTATAGCTGTGTACATTTTTACATTATTATGAATATGAATATTTAAACAGCTCTGTAGTTATGGCAGGTGGGATTTGACTTTGGTTTCTGTCTGTGGACTGGAGGGGGGAGAGATATGAAGCTGTATGTGAAACTCTGGCCATTTTTCTAAAGATTGCGTTCCTTGCCCATCTTGCAGTCTGCATTTCCTTTGCCTCGGCTGTCCTACTGCAGTTCCTTGCTGTTAAAAACGTTCATTTAAAAAGAGCACAAAAACCTGTAGTTTGTGAGTTCGCTATATCCGCGATGCGGTCAAGACTGACCGTTCTCACCACCTACGTTCACGGCCTGGCGACCGTGGAGTGCTTCTCACTCTGTTCATACTGCTTCACTCTGATTTGTGCTGCTTTTTTATCGTTTTTCTTTTTTTTTCTTTTTTCTTTTGTTTTTTTTCCTCCTCATGTATTTCCAGATCCAAAAGTATGAACAGTCTAAGCAAGCCAAAAGCTGTAGTCATTCTTTGTACCTCAGACTCAATATGTACACTTGATCAAAAAAAATTTGCTCATTCTTCATAATTCCATAACATTTGTTACTGCCCAGTTCAGCATCATGTACAGAAATAACTATGTACTACATAGTGTGTTACGCCTGATTGTGTTCCATTAACTTCAAAATATTTTATTTAATATTTAACTGTTATTCCGTTTGTATACAAACTGTTGAGCCATTCCTCTGTGTTAAAGATTTGATTTAAGCAGTTATATATATACATACACAAACACACGCCAATCTTGTCTTGAACTTCATTAGTTTGCCATTTCCTTTATCTTTTTAAATTCTTGGTGTACAAGTTATTGTAACTTTTAACTTTTTAAATATGGACATCAACATGTATACTCAGATTAAATAAAAAAAAAGATCTGAAATTATTTTGGTTTAGATGGAGTGAATCTCATCTTCAAGACACATTGTAGTAAAAATTCCCTACAATTTCTGCTAGGGTTATATGTGTATTCATGTTGCAGTTAAAAATTTTAAAACAAAAAAGAATGAGTACAATATTTTGTTTTATTGTTCAACCTATGTTACTGCTAATGTAAACAAATGATGCTTGTCCAAACCTGTATATACCTGTAGCCAAGAAATCAACTGTCATTTTGCTGTAGTGTCTTTAGAATGCCTGTAATATTTAGCTTATGGATGTGAGTGTGGGAACGTATATTTTTTGTATGTATATTGACTGTTTTTTTATTTGAAATCTGGAGCTCAAAATGTTTGCCTCTATTAGAATACATGAAGGGTTTTTACGTAACATTCCACAAACTTGATCAGTTTCAGACTTGCCTGGAGTTGGACTTCAATAAAACAATACAGTATGTTGAAAACAGAGTTGCGCTACTTATTTCGGTCAAAATGTAACATTAAGTCTTCATGTTTAAATTGCTTTTGGATTATTAATTATATAAAGAATGTTTTAGTAAATCGCACTGTTCTGCTGAACTTAGATTTTTTTTTTATTTTGGCTTCTACATGTACTGACGTTACGTCCTTCTTTCTTCGTCTCTGATTTGTCTGTTGTACCTTTGTAACTTGTGTTGCGCTTAAGCCCAAGTTTCACCAAAAAACAAGCAGGACACTTCAATGTGTGTTTTTTTTTCGCTCCAGTTAAGGATACATGGAGCTGTATCATGCTAGAAGTCTTCATCCTAGACGTGTCCATTTGATTGCTGCTTCTGGTCTTGTTTCATAAAACAATCTATAGCTTATGGGCGTATGTCTCAAAGCCTAGGAACCTGCACCGCATCTTAAGCACACCGTTTTCCTCCTTGTGCTGGTTCCTGCGCTCCCTCCGTTCTCTCTCATCATTCGTAGCAGTAACAGCCACCAATCTCTCATCTCCAGCTTCTGTGACGGTGTGTCAGCTGAGTGAGAGGGCCACTATGCCTGTATACCTGTCCCTCTGGTTGAAGCCCACAAACTGCACCTTCAAAGTGCCCAACTGTGTAAATGATAACTGAGTGTAACCCCCCCCCAACATTCATTTTAGGAAAAAGGTTTTTTGAACATTACATCTTCAGAGAGAAAAATCATTTTATTCATATTTGCGTGTTTAAAACGGTCTTTTTATGCTTGCCGTCTTTGATCGTGGCATTCTGTAAGTTTATATTTCTTGGTGGCTTGAGAGTTGTTTGACTCCTTGGGCTCATTGATCGCCATTATCTTAAAACTGGCATCATAACTCCTCCTTAGTCCTTGGTTAATTTGGCATAACTTTGAGCTTCTTTTTTTCTAGACTATCCCAAGGTTTCACCAGCTTTCATACTCGCTGGCTTCAGTTGATCATTTCTGTGGATAACTGACACCATTCGATAAGTGACGTCACCTACTGGTGTTGTATGGTATCTGACCGTTATAGGCCTTGTCATGCAATATAAGATGACCACACTTTTTTTTTTCTTTTTTTTTTTACATGTAATTCCCAGAAAAAAAAATACCACCTTATACAGTATTTGGGCCAATATGGTATTTCTACCCTAGAGCCCAGTGATTCAGGGAGAGGTTTCATAACACTGCAACCCTCACTAGGATAAAGTGGTTAAAGATGAAGTGTGGCTGGATGGGTGGATTTAACAATACTGGATATGTCACTATATTTTTGATTTAGATGGATGTGTTGAGACAGCACATTGTTTTTGGTTTAAAAACATAGTAGTGTGTGCAGCAGAGGGAGCTGTGCCTCCCATCACACTTTGACTGTCCCATCAAGAAGTTTTCAGACTCGGTTCTAATTTCTACCAGGAAGAGTTCTACCAAACTGAATCTGTGGACTGTTTCTCTACCGTTTTCCATAAGGGTGCTTTGCATAAAATGCCCTTTTATTCCATAAGCCTAAAATTCCAGTATCTGTACATGACAGTGTGTATGTGTGTATACACACACATATTTAATTTTTTTCCGAAATACCAACAGACTACAAAGAAAATGTGAGAATGTCTTACTTAACTGTGATAACTTCAGAATTTTTTTTTGTTAATATAACCTTTTTGCATGAAGCTGTGCCATCGGAATGTCACACGCTTTAGCACTGCACCCTTTACATCTGTCTCAGCCATTCTTTTTGACATATTTATATGGGTTTCAATGATATCCAAGCCCATACTTCAGTCATTATAAGAGGGATACAAAAATTTTTCATTACTTTTCCTTTTTATACTATACAGGTGGACTCAGCTGAATTTTGTTGTTGGAAAACATGGAGATTAAATCCAGCGAGTGGCATGCAGAGGCTTGCCGTGTTTGGAAGGTGACCAGCTTGGCAATGGCAGTGGTTACACAGTGCAAATACTTGTTTTTTCTTTCCCACAATTGTTTGTTAACCAACAGCATTCAAACAATGGAACCTGATGCAACTACTACAGTTTAATATTGAAAAGCAAAGTACATCAGTTGCCACAACTTAGGCCCAGCTTATAATACAAAAGTCTCAGGTTGAGGTACAGCAAGTACTACTTCTATTTCAGTGTCTAGGCTCTTCAGGCCTGGGTTTGAATCCACAGTCCAAAGACATGCATTTCAGGTTAATTGGTCACTGAATTTCTGAGTTTGCATGACTGTGTGGGCCTGGCTACCCCGAGATGGACTGGCATCCCTTGCAGACATTAGCCAGTCTCCTAGCCTTGTGCCCAGTAATTCCAATAGATTCTGGACAACCCTGACTGGGATAAACAGTTAAGGAAGCTCAACAGGTTGATACAAATACCAGCTTCACTCCTCCACCAGGTCTTTCATCCTCTTTAAAATTGAACGTGTCTTGATTTTTTTTCTGATTGGCTCAAAAATCTGAACCACACCAGGTGAGGCTGTGAGTCCAGGTGTGGAGTGGCTATGATCAGGCTCCTGCCGACCACACTGAGCCGCATTAAATGCCGCATGTTCCTCTCTCTTTTTCTGATCATATTACACCATCTAATGGCCCCACTTCACAGCTCCATGTTGTTTCACTCTTACCTACCATACTGTCAAACACTTTAGGTCTCAGATTAAAATTCTAGTCCACCTCCTGACTCTCTGGTGGAAACTGAACAGCTTCTGGGCTCAGTTTCTCCTTACTTCCAAATGGATCACAGTATTGCTGCTGCTCTGCTTGACTGTGAGAGCTTCAAGGAGAATTGGCTTGTTTGTGCAGGAGCAAGTGGACCTGGGCTCGCCGACAAGCCTCTGATGCAGACGGTACAGAGCACGGAATGGGATGCAAGAAATAAGCGCCCTGGGATGTCCTTTCAGAAGAGAAAATGCTGCAGTTCCTGAAAAGGAGGGCAGTCACCACGGTGAGCCCAAAAGGTTTTCAGGCACAATGCAAACCATCCCCCAGTGCCTGTACACCATTTCCCCACAACAGAGAAGATGTTTACTGGGTAGAACACAACATTGAAATAGATATTTTTCAGGCAGTTCAAGGTTCTGTGGAGTTTTAAATGCTTAAACCCCCTCCCAAGATATAGCAAGAGACCTTATCCCTGGTGTGACCTATCATCTGAAATTTGGATCTGCTGACCTTCACCCCAGCTGTAGGCTCAGGGGCCACCCACCCCAGGTGCAGGGTGAAGATTATTATTTCCACATTTTTGTGTTTTTTTCCCTCAAAAAATATTAGCAGTTGGTATTGTTACATGGTGGAGACCTGAATATCTTCAGTAAGAAACAGTGCAAGCAACAAATACTTGGGTACAGTAGTTGTGTAGAAAGAATTTCAAAGTGTAAGAATTATAATGGGAGCTGCTTTAATTTTAAACTCTAAATAAGTCACTTTCTATTGCTGGCCTAAGTGGCATTTATGAAACGGAATGTTGTTCCTTGTGAGAATACTGTAAGTCCATATTATTTCCCAGAACTCCCAAAGCAGTTTTGGAATGAGATTACTGGAAATTTGGATGCCAGCACTGATCCTATTTTAACCCAAAAACTGCTTCACCTCCTTAAAAGGGCATTTCTGAGCTGCTAAGTTGGTTCTTGAAGACAACATTATGATGTGCTCCATGGTTTTTGTAGCCCTGTATACATTAAAAATGTTCAGTTTTAAATCACGGAGCAGACTTGTTTTTGTGAGCAATAAAATTATGGGAAAATAACATATCTATATTGGTAATTGGAAGTTATTTAATTCAAAAGTAGTTTTGCTAAGCAAATTTGGGAATAGGTACAGTTTTATCACAATTAGTTTTTTGTAGATGTACCACTCATATTATCATATTCATATTATTTTTGGTGAAATGTTGAATAGTTTGAAGTCTATTGAGTCCGAAGAAGGGTAAAGCAAAACTATATTTGTTGTTCTCTGCTCTGAATGATCTAAATATCTTCATTTCCGTAGATGTTACATGGTAGAGCTGGAACTTTGAGTTTGGGATGCTCAAGTATGGGTAGCATAAGGATGAGCCCTACACAAAAACCTGAAAGGATCATCTCTGTTGCAGACGAGAGTGATGCTGAAGTTCAATGTACCACATTTACATTTATAATCAGAAACATGAAGTAGTACCATGGAATGCTCACCATCCTACATTCCCAAAATTTCCACAAGAACCATAGCCTTGGCCTTCCAACAAATCCCATTTACTATGTCTGTATGAACTCTTCTTCCGCTCACTGACTGCCATTCTGTACACTACAACATTGCCCATCATCGCCTGTCTTCTCTCTCATTTTGCAGGTATTCAGAGGAGTCCATTCGTTTGGTGCGGAGGCACAATTCCGGTCAAGTGAGAGTCTTTTTCAACTAGTTGGAGCCGTAGGCAATATGTGAGCTCCATTTTGTGTGGAACAGACTGCCAGCTGCCAAAGTGTAGCATCACACTCCCTCTTGCTAGAGATGTGAAATCATGTGTGCATTTTATGGGGTCTATTTCACAAGTTTGCCTTAAATTTAATGAAGTCACACTACCGATGCACACCCAAAATTAAATGCTCTTCACATCTACCCATCCATCAGTGTATGTGTTCAGAACAGATTTCTGTACAATAGAATGTAGAATCATTTTCAGAGTTGTTTATGTGTCTCTTTATAGGTACTGTAGGTTCTTTGTGTTTTGTGCACTCTAAATATGTTAGATAATTCTTTTCAGACGTATTTATTTTATCTGACCTCTGGGTAGCTGAACTGCATCATTATTGTCATTTTCCTGAATTTGTTGATAATACAGCTATCAGTGGCAAGAGGTTCATTTTCTGCTACAATTCTGTTACTTTGCCTCTAAAGTCATTTCTCAGGTATAAATGTAGAACTGCTAGATTTATGTCTCAGAAATACTTTATTTTAAAACATAGTTAATAGTTATTAGATGTGCCCCAAAGAGGGAGAGCAGACATGTTTCTGCACCTCATTGAGAATTTTCATGCACCCACTGCCTTTTCCAAAACTTTTTAAAAGCACGGGATTTTCAGAAAAAAAAAATCTTTACACTTCACTCTGCAGCTTGGAGTTGCATTTAAGACCTCTTGAAATGTTCACCTGTACCTCATGCAAACATTCAGCATAGGAACTTCTGCGCATGCAGACATTTCCGGGCTGATTTGTTTTTTCTTCCTTTTGTTTGCTGAAATTTTGGCTGCAGAGCGAAAATAGCCTGTGTTTTTATTTGTAAGGCAAACAAGGGCGAAGTGTGGAGAAGATAAAGGAAGGAAGGAAGGAAGGAAGGACGGGGTGCATGGGGAACTGTTGGTTCTCAGCATCTCATGGGTTTTGGGGGAAAGGAGCCCAGTAAGAACACAGCAGGTCCTGGTGCAGACAGAGCAACACTTTCACTCTAACGGACGCTCTTTGATAGAAGCCCTCCTGCTTTCTCCATCTTCCTCATTCACACACAGCCATGCTTGGCTGAGTGATTTTTCATTTCTATTAAGAAAGGAGACCAGTTGACTATTTATCATGAGTATTTATGACTTGTTTAACTTCACCATTTATCACTTTAGCGCCCCATGATTCCAGAATAGTCTCCAGACCACCGTGACCCTGCCCAGAATTAAGCGGCTATTGACAAAGGATGGATGGATGTTTTCATCTAACATTGCTGTCCTATAAGAATATTCACACCAAAAACATTTTACCTCTTTCAAAAATTTGAACCCAGCTTCTGTCTCATGACAGTATTCTACTGCAGTTCAGGCTCAGCTCTTCTTCAGCATTACTGTATTATATTTGTGGGCAAACTCTGAAAGGCTTTCTGACTGCCGACACCACACCAAAAAGCGTCTACGCCTCTTCATTTTGAGGTGTGCTTCGAAATGTGTAACAAACGGACATCTTTGTCTCGTCCTAGCAGCAAAGTTAAACTAAATGCATTGTTTGTTGAAGCAACACAACTTTTTATAGGCACATACTGTACAGAAGATGGCTCAGCTGGCGAACACGATGAACTTCTCTCATGCCAACACTCGCTGGGCCGCACAGCCTGATTCTCTTCCCGCTCATTTCTTCATGAAACTGCTTTTTGCTTTAAACGTTTCAGCTGCCTGGGGTACAAACGGCCATCGGGGCTGTGTTTCCTAAGAAGTTCACGCTTTTGTGAGCGTTGTGCCGATTTCTCACTCTCAACTTGTCGACGCTGGGTTTCCCAGGCGGAAAAGAGGACGCGGTTTGCCGTGAAAGCGTTGACATTGCCCGCCGACACACTGGCGGCCCCGTTCATTTCCTCTCCGCGCCGAGTCCACTTCGCCGCACATTGCAAAACATCCTTTTCCTTTTAAAAGAGGAATTCGGCTCCCTCCCTTCCTCCTCGACAAATCCTTACACCAGTCGGGAATGCAACCTCCGGCCCCCACACAGGCTTCGCCGGACCCTTTTGGCACGTCGGCTGGAGAAACGGCATAATCGTTGCTAAATGCGCGGCACCGAGCGCTCCTTCCCACCGGTCGGGACTGTTAGAAGCGGCGCAGCGACTGCCGCTCAGCTCGGCCAGGACACGGAGCTTTCGGGGAAGGTAAGCGCCTCACTTCATTCTCGCTTCTGCCGCTGACTTTTTGGACTCGACTCTGGATGTGAGCGCAACCGAGCGAGCAAGAGCCAAGTTAAGGATTTCTATATTAAATGCAAGCTGTTTTGTCATGTATCGTATTTAATGTTAGGGCAGAATGGTTCTGCAGTTGAAAGTTCGCGTTTGACGCTTTGAAGACTTTGCTCATGGATAGCAGCTGTTCGGTGAAGTCTTCGAAGTATGGAGAACCTCGCAAGGACGCAAAAGGAAAAACTTTTCGGCTGAGGCGATAACGGCTCCGTCGCTGCGGCGGAGGCTCGGCATCCCGCCGGCCGGTCTCGCGCCACTTCCGGGCGCCGTCCCTTCGAGCGAACGGCAGCGAACCGGCGCGCCCGCCCCTCCGAACCACGGTCGAGTTCGAGCTGCCGCTTTAGCAGCGCGAAACGGGGAAAAGCTGAACATGTCGGCAGTGACGCCGAGGAGAAGTGCGCAAAGACGGGACGCACATCAGTCGTGCTTGGGGTGAGCCCGGCTCCCTCACTCGCCTCTCCCTGCTACGCCCGTGGTGTCGGCCAGCCCGACTTTTTACATGAGCTCGGTCCCGGCGTCCTGTTTCCCTTTGCCGCGCCAGTGGTTGCTTTTGTTTCTCAAAACATCTCCCGAGTAACAGTGACTAAGCGGTGTGATGCGAACTGCGGCGTGGACACGCTTTTTCCCCGCCCTGGGCACGGTGCGACAAAACGCCCGCCCGGCCGGCCGGCCGGCGCTCCTCCGGCAGACATCCCTCCCGGCTCCCTGACGTCATTTTCCGCGTAAAACACGTGTCCGCTGAACGGGTGCGTTGGTGGGGCCGTAACTGCTGTCCTTCTGAGGCTGAGAACTGCTCTTACGACCGCGACCAACAAGTCCATCGCACGTCGAGCTTTCCGCGGTCAGGTGAGTGCCGTTCTTACTGACTCACTTCCGAAGCCGCCTTTTATTTATCGCCTTTCGCTCATGGCTTCATCCAGACGCGTATTGGAAAGGGTAGCGCTTTATCCCACCGCTCATTTCCATACGTTTTAAATGCCACTCCATATTTGGGTAAAACGTGGGAAAGTTATGAAAAGTCTTGTTATAAGGATTTGAGATGACACGGAGGTTGTGTTCACGAAAGCCTAAAGTCCCCTGTCTGAGTTGTCAATCCCTAACGCCTGAAATTTTTATTGTAAAACATGTGGATCGAATGCTTAAGTTCCTATGTCATTTCTCAATGTAGACTAAATAACTGATTGAACTGAACGTAAGTTTTACGAGGCCGAAACCCATCACATGAGGAAAAACATCCAGACTTTTTGAAATGGTTTATGCTCAGCTATTACATCAATTTCGCTAAATCCTGCGAGTGGCCAGTAAAAGAAAAATCTTGAGCTGCTTACAATAAACAGTATAGATCAGAGATATGGCATGTTTCCAAGTTTTGAGCCAGAAATATTAGCAATAGTGGTTAGTCGAGCGTTATACAAATGTCAAGGCAACACCTTTGGCTTGCTCGAACGCTGAGAGAGACGTGTCCCCCACCGTGGGACAAATAAAATGAGAGGTAAACTGACCCCTTCCTCAAAAGATCTACTGACTCTCAGTTCACAGTGTGTTCAAAGAAAGATTTAAAATGACACCATTGTCATTTTACGCATGCCATTTTACACAATCGGTACACATGTCACCTGAAACAGCATTGATAAGTGCGTAAAATGATGCTCATCGTGACGTTTGGCCTAAGTACTTCAGGAATGGAAGAAATTAACATTTTAGACAACAGCCAGTTTTTGTAAGACTGGCTGTGGACTGAGACTGATGACCACATCACTTACAGCCTGGCAGTCATGTATTCAAGTCCCAGAGCATCAGTGAATGATTCATTGAGTTTCCCTAACAGCTCACTTGCTTACAGCAAAAGTGTGAGAATGATGCCATGTATGAGCTTCAGAAGGTTAGGGTTAGAGTCTTTGGCTACGCTACTCAGATGTTCATAGAAAAAGCTTTAAAGATGTCCATTGTTGGAGGAAGGGGAGTACACTATATAGTCAAAAGTATGTGGACCCCCTTCTAATGACTGGGCTGAGCTGTTTCAGCCGCACCCACACAGCATACAAACACATGATAGATAGTTTTGTGCTTCCAGCTTTGTGGCCACAGTTTGGGGAAGCTCCTTTCCTGCTCCAGCCTGATGTCCCCCCCCAAAAGCGAACTCCATAAACACATGGTTTGCCCAAGCTGGTGTGGAAGAACTTGAGTGCCTGCACAGAGCGCTGACCTCACTGAACACTTTTGGGATGAACTGGAACGCCAGCCACAAGCTGTGCCTTTTCACCTGACATCAGTGCAGGAGCTCATTAATTCTCTTGTGGTCAAATAGGCACAAATTCCCACATCCGTGCTCCAAAATGTAGTAGAAAGCCTTCCCAGTGGAGGCTGTTATAGCAGCAAAGGAGGAACAACTCCATATGTATGCCTGTATGGAATGAGATGTTCAACAAGCACGCATGGGGATGATGCTCGGGTGTCCACATACTTTTGGCCATATAATATACAAGTGCATCTATGGGCCAGAACATCTAACGTGGGTTAAAAAGAGCAGTTCAAGGCAGTTCTTTTTATAACACATTTCAGGAAGATGTTGCCTGAAATGTAGTTTTTTTTTTGTTTTTTTTTTTTTGCAATAAGCTGTGAAATTGCCTCAGGTGGAATGAAGTTCTGGGTGTCAGCAGAATCAACCGTCCCTACACCCTTCGGCTCATTGCTTATGGTTCGTTGCTTCACAAAGAACCGCGAAGGTCTCCCAGAGGGCACCAGTCTGGCTGTGCCTGTGACTGTCAGCAGGGTCTAATGTTCACATTCATTGCTAACTGGGACATTGGCCAGATATGTTCATTCTGGCATGAAATTTGCAGTCCCCTGTGCAAATGAAAAAATTTGGAATGATGAACTAGTATGACATATTAATTTTTTAAAGTTTCTTTTCTTCGCTGTCATAGAAACCCATCACATGAGAAAAATATGCAAACTTTTCGAAATGGTTTATGTTCAGCTGTTACATCAGTGTGCATGATCGCCTAAATCCCGCTAGTGCCCTGTAAATAAAAACCGTTTAAGCCAGAAATATTAGCAATAGTACTCAGTGGAGTGTTAAACAAATATTGACAAGACACCTTAGACTTGCTTTAACACTGCAGGGACATATCTCCACCCTGGTGTTAATACAAAATAAAATAAACTGAACCCCTTCCTCAAATCATAGGTTGCCTGTTCACTCCAGCTCAGTCTGTAGAGTTTGCATGTTCTCACCATGTCTGCATGGCTTTGTGTCGTTTTCCTCCTGCAATCTGAAGATGTCCATTCCATATGATGACTAACTAGTCTCCATAAGCCGCCCATAGCGTGTGTGTATGTCTTAGCGATTGACTGTGTGTGGCCGCCCTATGATGGTGTGGTGTCTCCATTCATGCTTTTGTAACAGTCAGTGATTCCAACATGGATTCCGCTGTTTGGCAAACAGTGTGAGAGAGAGTAAAGGGAGACCAGATAGCTGTGGAATAAGAGGAGTTGACTCTAGCTCCTACCTGCAGGAGTCAGGCTTTATTCACTGTTGACATTGTGTCACCGAAAGTTTGCAGTTTGTTTTGGGCATTTAACTATCAAATGATCAGCAGTGTAGAAAATACTGGAAAATGGTGCACTCAAAGTAAAGAGGATATGGAAGCTAACTAAATATCATCAATAATTATTGGGAGTGTTCTTCTCATTGCCATCGTAAATCTGAAAGGATCATTTGTTAAGGTCCACAGAATTGCCATAGTACCTTTAGAAAAAATAGATGTGATTGTAAAACACTGTAGCCTTGTATAGACTGCAGGATGTTTTCCTTCACTTTGCATCGCTCATTCTAAAGATCATTTCCTGTACTTGAGTATTTGTTGTATTCTTTCTGAGCACTCCTAGATAGACCAATTGTCTTTAATGTATGTTTGGGTGTGGACTTCACTACATCACATTAACACTTTTTTTTTTTTCCCCCTTACCTGCTCTAGGTGAAAAAAACCTGTTTGTGTGTGACAGAGTGGAAGGTTGAGTCCTGTTGTATCAGGACTCCTTTTGCTGTTTTTTGGCATAGCAGTTGTTTCCAGCATCTGAACAAGAGTAAAATATGATGATGTAGTTTACTTATTAGCAGTTTATGCACTCATATATCATATTTGTATATTCCTGTGGATATCTGTCAGATGATAACAAATGTTCACTAGCGGTGTAAAGACTTATGTTTATAATGCAGGTAGTCCTTGACTTCACGATGTACTCGACAACTAACTTACACTTACAAAAGTCAAAACAACACACTTAGAAATAATCACTGTTACAAGTGTCACCCAATTTACAACCTTCAAACTTCTATATCCGAATGTTTGATATAACAGCTCTTGAAAATGAACTCCTAAATATTGGCATCCAGACAAAAACTTTAGCTATAATGAATATTTATCCAAAGCTTATGCATATAAAAAAATATCAAAACTTGAATAAAATGAATAAGTGTAAAAAATCGACAGTTACTGTACAGTAAAGTTTGCTGTAAAGCTGAGAATTGTAATATATAACTGATTTGTATACTGTTACCATTTTATCCAAAATTGAAGTTCTCTAGTGTTGCTTAGTCTAAAAATGTTTGCACTGCTTCACCACATTTACTGCATGTTACATTTTGTAAATTAGCCTATTTTTTAAAATGCTGTCTTATCAAACAAGGATCCGGATGCAGCGGGTTACTTTGAAACACGTCTTCCTTTTATTCAACATCTCATAGCACTGAACTCGTGCTTCAACCCCTGTGCAGGAACCCTCTCATCTCTTGTTTGTAACGCAGCTCAGTAAATTTCAGACATGACACTGATGGCAGCACTAACACACAATGCCCTATACTGTACATACTGTACCATGCATTATAAACATGCAAATAGATGACAACATTAAGTGTTTTCTAGTTAAGTCACTGCTGTCTACAGTGTTTTATCTTGCTGAAATCATTGGTTGATGGTTATACAGGTGTTTTAGAATGGGTACGGAGTACATAATTTTTTGTTTCCCCTTGTAAAATAATGGGAAATAGGCTCTTGGTACTCAATATGTAATACCGATTGGTTATTGTACATCATTTACAGGCTCTAAAGCTTGGCACAGCTGATGTACAGTATTTCCATTTTAACTTTTGCTTAGAGTTGTTAGACTTTTTATGTTTCCTTATTAAAGGTATTTTGTTATAGCAGTCTCGCATTTATATTGTATATGAGCTTATGTGCACGATTATGTGGGGTAAGGGCTCTAATCTTTTCTGTGATCTTTATTAGTGTTCCTCCTTGGTTAAGTTCCTGGGATAAGGCAGGACTGCTGCCCTTTAACTGCTTGTTTTTACTGGGAGTACTGTGAAGAACAGTCACACAGCCATGTGACCTAGAGAAGGAGGAGGCACAGATAGACAGACACACACACACACACACACACAATGAACCAGGGAGGAGATGGGGGAGGGAGGGAACTGGTGGCAGAGCCAGCAGTTGATCAGGGCTGGAACAGCAGCAGATGATGCATCATCAGTGCAGCAGGAGCTGCTTACAGGAGCACCAGCCCTAGGCCCCATGCACCAGAATCCAGGACCGCAGAGCTGAAGCACCTTGTCCTTCCCGGTGATTCAGAAACAAGTAGGGCTCACTCAGACACACACCCAGATTCGTCCCACACAGGGGCACAAGACTGTCGCTATGGGAGGCTCTCTCACACACCAGAAGAAGACCTCTGAGGCATCCAACTCACCTAGGCAAAAGAAGAGCAGTGTGTGAGTGCAGAAAGTCATTAACTTTTTTTACTTCCTTGTTTCCACAGTTGACTTGGTATTGCCTGTAAGGAAATTAACAGCTGTTTTGGTTCCTGTGAAAGTAAAGAAGAAAAAAAAACTGTTTTAAGTAGTTTTTAGTGTCTCATCTTCACACGTCCCGCTACGCCACTGCAGGTTGGGGGCAATGATCTCATGCTGACCGTGTTGCTATGTGTTTAAGCCGGTGCCACTGGTTCCGTGGACACTGCAGTGGTGCTCACTATGGCGCTGATCTTGGCAACTTTTTGTGCTTCTGCTTAGATCACAGGAACGTACATACCTGTCCCAACATCTCCGATGAGGCTTATTTTGTCACCAGAACTATAAATTTGGGCACTGCGGCATTTTTATAGCTCAAAAGCAGTCTGACTTTGTCGTGCTTTTTAGCCGGAAGTTTGGCTTTTAAAGGAGTCAGCAGGCAAAACAGGTTTCCCGTTTAACCTGCAAACACAAATGCAACACTGACACGCCTTCAAAACACATTGTAACAGATAAGATGTGACCTGCAATAGCACGTATTGCAAACATTTGGATTCTGCAGAAATTTGAGTGGATTGCGTACAAATGCATCTGCGTGTGAGACTGTGTATGACGCTGCAATTCTAGAAGCCGTACAGTGCTGTTAATGCAAAGCGACCTCTGTCTGAAGTAGGCCGGAGAACCAGTGTGTGTGTTTTGTTAATGTTTGTCATCAGGTAAGCTGTTTCAGGATCCTACTGTCTTAACATAGTCCGAATAGTTGAAGTGATCCTGGGGCAGCTGCTAAGGACATAACACATTCTTTGCATCACAGCTCCTAGTGATCTGCAAAAGGAGATGGGAAGCCCAGTGTGCTTCAGGCCTTAGTGTATACCAGGATCATGTCCCGTGCAGGTCCAGGGGGCAGCAGATACACATCAGTTATCCTAATACATGCTGACTTCAGCACCAGAGGAAATAGAAGCATTGCCCCCCCACTGCTTGGCTGTGTTAAACGGTCGATGGCCTGTGCTGCCCCAGCTGGAGGTAATCTTGACTGTAACAGTGGTTTGTTGAACTTGATAATTTCTTAGAATTTTTTACACATCAGCATTCAGAGTAACCCGGTGACTCGCTCGCAAAGGATGGCTTAGTAGCCGATTTAATTTCGACTCACGAGCCTCACATTTCGACATTAACAGATTCAAATCAGTGTAGAAACAAAATTCTAAACTTGCAGTGTAAATGAACCATTTATATTACGTATTAACAAAGAATTGGGCTCAATTCTAATAATGTCCCGTCTGGGATTTACAAAGTGGAAATTCTTATACCTGGTGGAGGGGAGCAGCTCTGAGATGCCGGAGCTGCGGTTGAGCCTTCTGGAGGTGTCGTGGGCCTAACTCGACGAAACGCCGAATGAAGGTGCCCGCTTGATAACCCCCATGAGATGCTGTTGCATCACTTTGCTGTACCATGCGTAGTTTGCTAGCATTGGTGGTGGAGAGGTAAAAACCGTTGCATAGTAGTTAGATAGGCTTGTGGAGGGCTGACTGTGGGGTTACCATGGTGGGGGAGAGTTAGGAAAAGGAAAAGCGGGGCTTTGGGTGATGGTTAGGCGGGGAGGGGGATCCCCTTTTCAGTGCGCGTTCCTTTTATTAGCACTACGTGTTTGTTATAAATCTCATATTTTAATTGGAAAATTTAGGTTCTGTTTCTTGGGAAAGGTACCTGTTTATTTACAAGTCCATCTGCTCACCTTCTGCTGTCCTCTTAATGTGTCAGTGGCCACATCATTGCAATAAAACTGTCTGCCTTGCTGTAGAGCCTGAAATCCATAGAAGAAGCAGTCTCTGCCTTTCTTTCATTCTGAACCACAACCACAAAGAGGTCTCATGTCTTAAGATGTGTGTGTCCACTCAAGCGTGGGCCTACACACACTGAAGAGCTGTGCATGAACACACTTTAACAGGCAGTGTGTGTGTATTCCTCTGCCGCCCAATTGCATTGTGCGCACACTGTCCTGCTTCTCCAGTCCTTTGGTGCCACACCGGCAAATGAAGTTGCTCTCCCTCCCGGTGGCACGTGGGAACTGTAATTAGTTTATGTGGCCCTTGGACAGAAGAGTATTAAACAGTGTAGTATCCAGGGACCTCTGTGTGTCATTGATGAAGATGTGCAACTCCAAGGCTGAAAGACAGCTTTCCTGCTGTTATGTGTCTGTCTCCGTGTCCTGTGCTTCCACAGGTTTTTGGCCCTTGGTAATAAGTTCTTTGGAGAAGGGTGTCTACTGCTGCTTTTCAAGTTTGTTTATACGTATTTCCAGCAGTGGGCGTTTGTGTGTTTTTTGTGTTTCTCCTTGCTGGGACACCCCAGACAGGCCTTACCCTGGCAGTCTGAAAGTGTTCCTGCTAATCTTTTTACTTGCTAGCCCCTTATCAGACATATTTTCTCCTTTCTGCAGTTAGTGTAGTAGCTGATAAAAATGGCATGACTAAATACAGGTGTGTGGTCCGTGCTTAGTAACTTTATACATGTTCTTAAATTCTAATGTTATTTTTTCTAAGTTAAGAGTGTGCTCAGCCCTAGTATAATGGGACCTGTTACACGGTCATTTTGCTTCCATGATACTCACTCTTATACCAGGTGCTGGTGTTGGATATTTTGCACCACTTGGTTTCTAAAATCCAAAAGGGTTTTGTGTTGCACTGGTGTCAGTCTGTCTATTTTTTTTGCTAAATGTAGTGTATTACACTTTATATTACCTCGGAAGCAATGGCCATTAATGTACAAGTGTTGTTTGAATGGTTTTGGCTCTTTTACTTTAGGCATTGGTCAGAGACGGATACACCGATCAGTCACAGCATTAAAACCACTGACAGGTGAAGTGAATAACATTGATGGTTGCATTACAGTGGCACCTGTGAAGGGTGTGGGGAAGATACTAGGCAGCAAGTGAACAGTCAGTTCTTGAAGTTGATGCGTTGGAAGCAGGAGAAATGGAAAAGCGTAAGGATATGAGTGACTTCGACAAGGGCAAAATTGTGATAGCTAGACAACTGGGTCAGAGCATCTCCAAAAGGGCACATCATACTTGTGGGGTGGTCCCAGTACGCAGTGGTTCATACGGTACCTACCAAAAGTGGTCCAAGGAAGGACAACCAGTGAGCTGGTGACAGGGTCATGGGCATCCAAGGCTCACTGATACATTTGGGGAGCAAAGGCTAGTCCGTATGGTCCAATCCCACAGAAGAGCTACCGTGGAACAAATTGCTGAAAACCTTAATGCTGGCCTTGAGAGAAAAATGTCAGAACATACAGTGCATCACAGCTTGCTGCGTATTGGTCTATGTTGCTGCAGACCAGTCAGAGTGCCCATGCTGACCACTGTACACGGCTGAAAGTGCCTACAATGGGCACATGAGCATCAGAACTGGACCATGGAGCAATGGAAGAAGGTGGCCTGGTCTGATGAATCACATTTTCTTTTAGATCATGTGGACAGCCAGGTGCATGTGCCTCCTTTACCTGCGGAAGAGATGGCAGCAGGATGCACTATGGAAAGAAGGCAAATCGGTGGAGGCAGTGTGATGCTTTGAGAAACCTTGGGTCCTGGCATTCACCTGGATGTTAATTTGACATGTACCACCTACCTAAACATTGTTGTGGACCACGTACACGCCTTCATGGCAATGGCATTCCCTGACGGCAGCGGCCCTTTGTTCAGGAATGGTTTAAGGAACATGACAAAGAGTTAAAGATGTTGTCTTGGCCTCCAAATTCCCCAGATCTCAATCGGATCGAGCATCTGTGGGATGTGCTGGAAAAATGAGTCCGATCCACGGAGGCTCCACCTCGTAACTTACAGGTCTTGAAGGATCTGCTGCTAATGTCTTGGTGCCGGATACCACAGGACACCTTCAGAGGTTTTGTGGAGTCCATGCCTCAATGGGTCAGAGCTGTTTTGGCGACATGAGGGGTCCTACACAGTATTAGGGAGGTGGTCTTAATGTTATGACTGACTGGTGGATATTATATATTGTTGTTAGGTAGTATATACTGTAGATTGCAGTTGAAACTGTAGATTCGGTACCATTATTAATGAATACAGCTGATGCCTTTCTCCATAGCAACATGCCATTGATGTATACCTTTAAATATCAGTGTAGGCTTTAGCTGGTAGTAACTCAGTTTGTATCTTTATTATGATCTTTGAGTGTAAAGTGCCGGCTACCCTTTTAGGATAGTAAACTATAAACATATAACCATTAACGCAGTTAAATCTTACAGACAGCTTTAATAGCATTAATTCCCCTGCAGTATCATAAACAAAGCCTTAACACTGCAACTAAATTAATATAATGTCAGACATTGATGAAAAAGGCTCTATAGTACTTCCAACAGCATGGTATCCACATGCTTTGCAGAGGGTGAGACAGACAGTGCCCTTGTGCTTCAGTGATCTTTATTTTTTTTATATGATAAACAGCCAATGAGAAAATGCCTCTGTTCAGGTTGTACCCTGCATGGCACCCTATGCTTCCACAATAGGAAGGACAGCACCTCTGCTACCTTGTAAGGCTCCTTTTACCGAGAATTGCAGTATAGGACAAGATGTAATTTGTGTTTCAAAATTCATGTACGGAGCCATCAGCTGTCACATAGGAGACACGCCTTAGGCAAACAGACATTTCATGCCAAAATACACTCCTCAGTGACATGACACCAGGTGAAATTTCCCTCTTCCCTTTTGTATCTTCTCCTGTGCATATCAGTTGCAATGAAAGGTTAAGTATTTTAATACTACAAATCATAAAACACAGGATGCACTTTTAAAGACAGTATGATTACATATGAGTTGATGTACAAAGAGGTCAGCAGATTAAAATTTTAGGTCATTACAGTAATTGGAAGAATGGTATGAATGTCTGGGTCTTAACCTTGGATGCCCACAGTAGAGGACCTGATGCAGGCAAAAACGGCAGATATGAGATTGTTTCTCCAGTATGAACTCCATTGCCCATAATCATCATCTTTGATGGATCATCTGTCACCTGTGGCCACCCTGAGATAAACTGGTGCCCATCCAGTTTCACAGCAGTGTCCAGCGGTTCCAGGATAGTCTCTGGACCTCCATGACCCTGACTGGGATCAACCAGTTGATGGTAATGGATAGGTGCGTCACATGTTATGGCCTTATGTTAAATGACATTCTTAAACAGCCACCTGATGTGGTTTGAGAACACATTACAGGTGGTCCCTGTCTTATGACAAGGTTAAAATCCGATAAACTCAGTGTAAGTCGAAAATATCTGAAGCCGAAAATGCATTTAATACACCCAACCTGCTGTCACGCCTGTGGCCACTTCAGCAATGGAACGTAGGCGGTCTTCCGCCCCCATCATCAGACTGATTGATTGACTGGCGTAGGGAACCAATCATGGACCAGATTTAGTTCCCACCTGGACTTCCTGTCAGTGCTCAGTTTCCACTGCCCCTTGTGAGTTCTCTTACAACCACTGTCTTGCTAAGACCTTGCATTTTGTTTATTTTGAATTGTGCCATTTTCTCCTTTTCGTTACTGCCAATTGCTAATATTTAGCACTAGCTCCTGGGCAATGGTAACACTCTATTAGAAACAACTCAGTAAAGAGTTTAACAGAGCTTAAACTTATGGTGTGGTGTCTCACGATTGCTTCCACCAACCCTCCTATAACACCTACCACACATCATAGCCTACCCTGGCTTACCTTAAACGCCATTACAAGCTTTCTGCTTTCATGGTGCCTTCCGAAGACGCAGACACAGATGAGTGTTTCATAGACATGATGGATGCGCAAAGCACAACATAGATCGGGGGCTAGCCAAAAAACCTGGCAACACAGAACACTGTAGAGTATCAGTTGTATACACTAGTGATCGCATGGCAGACTGGAAGATGTGGATCGCTGTGGAGTCTCACAATTGCTCCCACCAACCACCAAAAATTGCAAGTCGGAACATTGTAAGTCATGGAGCATCGGTGTATATTTTTCTGTTTAATGTCAATGAGTTATTTTTATGAATGTTCACTTTAGAAGCTGATCATCAGAAACAGAACTGTGCTCTAACAAGGGAAATCTTTTGTTTGAGTTCTACTGGATAAAAAAGCTTTTTATATTGGTATATTAATAAGGAACAAATTAACCCTCAAGTGACAGATGGGTGTAACGGAGCTTTATGATCCCACTCAGAAAATGTCTGATGTCAAAAGTCTGTAGGTTCTTGGCTGTAGCTCAAGTATAGAGAATTTCCTTCTCTCCCTCAAAACTGCTGAATCCCTTTCAGCGTTCAATCAAGGTCTCAAAATGCTTTCAGTTCTATAGGGAGCCATTGGTGTAACTGGAGCAGGAAAGAAACAGCGTTATCAAACAATCTATCCATGCATTTACAGTAAAAGATGTACATTTAGATCGCCTTTTTTACTCGAGTTGGGCGTCACTTTGGAGAAAGGCATCTGATGGATGAAAAAATCAAACAATTCGCTGTTATTTTTGCAAGTTTTTCACAATGACCACTAGATGGCAGCAATTGAATAAGTTCTGTTTATCCAGGTCTGAAGCTTATTTGTACGACTGTACGATATATACTATATATGGTAGCCAGTATTGGTGCCCTGGCTTCCCACTTTATAATGGAAATATGAATAATAATGTGAACCAGCTTCCTAGGTAAGGTATTTTTTCCTGCCTGTAGCTTGCGTCTTCCTCCTTTTATCCTAGTGCTGGCAAAACCTTGTGTTTATGATACAGTCAGGAAAACACTAGTACTTTATTCATGGGGGCTTTCTGTAGGATTGGTAGCTTTAGAGTAAATAAGAGGGTTAAAAAGAGTAATTGTAGTAGTGACCAGTAAACTATTTCATGGTTTATGATCAAATTCAGGAATGAGTTTCTGTAGATTAATATCAGTACAATAAGTTCTAACTCTCTGGGAAAGGAAGAAGTCTTCAGAATGGCAAAATATTCCATTATTTCTAAGCTGCAATAAGTAGATTCATATCAAACACGTAGTGCTAACAAAAAAACTCGCACTATAAAGGGGATCTCACTACCTACCTAACCTTCCTCCTAAGCCCCGTTTTACCTTACCCTAACCCTCAACCACCACGGTCACCCCACAGTCAACCCACAGCGAGCCTATCTAGCCACTGTGCAATGGCTTGTATCTCCCTAATACCGATGCTAGCGAACTGCAAATCCAAACATGGCATAGCAAAGTGATGGTGCAGTATCTCATCGGGGTTGTCAAGCGTATAGATAAAATGTACTGTAGATTCCGATTACAATTGTGTCTAAATTCCTAGTGGACTCTGCAAAGATAAAGTCTAGAAGCACACCTTTGTTAGGAATGCCTGCCGTTGAAGATAGCAGTTCTGAACAGTGCAGTTTCAGGGTCGTGGTTATGGTAAAATCTATTGTGACTTTTTTTTTTGTAAGTATCTAAGTATTATTAAACCAAGGAGAAAAGGTAGCAGTTTGGACTACTATTCATTTCACAAGAGCTATGTCATCTGTCTTGTCTGTTTTCAGAGTGTCACAAAGCCAAGAGAACAATGCTCTTAAAGAGCTGTACTTGCCTTTATTCCTGAAACATTCCAAAGAAAACAGGCACACTTAAGGAAAGACAGATCTATTATTAACACATATTTTAATGTGCACAGGAAATGATAAGTCAGCTGTTATCAGTTGTCAGACTGATCACAAATTACTGAAACCCAAACTGAATGCAAGGGGGGAAGGGTTTTTTTATTATTATAATATCTGAACATTAAGTCGCCTAACATATCAGACAGGTAAGCTTAAAGTAAAATCACAATTAAAAAATCAAGATAAACACTTTCTTTGAGAGGCTGTAAATATACACTTACACAGAAGTCAGCTCAGCTTCTTCTCAAGGTCACCAAGAGCTTACCTTTACATGCTCCTCAAAATAGCTTTAACACCCCATCTCCACCTTAAGTTTTCTGTATAAATGTTACAGCAGCAGGTGAGGTACCTGGTCTGTAGATCTACACCAGGTTGTCTAAGCAGTCAGAGATGGGATCTAGTCCACAATTCCATTAGGAACACAAACTGCATTAGTACAAATGACAAAGTGGTTGAACCCGAACCTGGGGGAACCATAGGTTAGTCAGCTTATTTTGGGCAGATATCCTCCCTTCAGCTGAAGCTATTCAGGAATGAAGCCGGGAACTTGTTTTCTGTAATTTATATAAGATTAACACACCTCTGAAATAAGGATGAAATCTGTCCCAGTTCTAGCACAGAAATGATCAGAATTCTTAATAAAAGGTATAGTTTTGGACAAATTTTCTAACCAACGGTTAAAAGTGTCCCATCTCTGGAAGAATACGTTGCCTGTACGCAATAAAATTCTGAGATTTTGTTAAGTCGCCGATGGAAACTCGTCGGCTAAAAATAGCTGTGGTGTGTGGCTCTGGTCAGCCTGCGTCAGTGTTCCTCTGCATTCCAGTGGATGAAGCTTTGAGGCGCCGCTCGCGCTGCATGTCCTGGGACGGAAGGGGAACCATCTGCCCTGCACACTTTGTGTTTCTTGACCGGGCCCACCGGTGATTGCCATCTGCTCCAACCTAAAACTCTCTCTTCTCTGGCTGGTCCGTTATGTAACGCTCATGATTCATCCCTTTGTTTTGTTGAGATGAAACAGCCGTTCCTATGGCTGCATTGCTGTGCATGTCGAAAGAGCTGGAGTTTTGGTGTTACTGGAAAGTGTTGCCTGTACAGGAATTTCTCTCTGATAAAGGGAATGTTGTTCTTTTTGCACTCCGAGTAGGGGGTGAAAGTAACACACTCCTCATCTCCCTTATTCCCCCATATCCAGCTCAGGATAGGGGGTCAATCCAGGCCGACATCCTTCTCAGTTTTAGCACAGCGTAGTGTCAGACTCAGGTAAAGGTCAGCACAAGTCGCCGGTCCGCAGGACGAGAAATGGGGGTATATTTCAACCAGCTTCAGTTCATCCACCTTAGCAGAAGTGTGTGAAAAGGGCCAGGTGTCAGCAGTTCAGTTAGCTGTGCTTTCAGACATGATGCTGACTCCAAATTAGATCCACTCATGTGGTGCATCTCTGGAAAGAGAAGCACCTCAAGCTGGCTGGACTAGGACTGGCTGGACTGGTCTGTAATCTGCTTCTACGTCCATAAGTGTCACATTATCTATTACGTTACTTAAATTCCATCTACCTGGTTAGCTTTTAACATTGAGCTGGATTGTGGTCCACAGTGGTCCTTGTATTACTCCTGGTTATCCTTGTGATGAAGTGTACAGTGCTGCAGTCCTGTTTGGATTGAATTATAAAAAATGTATGTGCAGAATGGTAGCTCGCTAGCTAGATGCATAGCAGTTGGGAACCTTGCCTAGGAGTTTTGACCCACCGTGCAAAAGGGGGAGCACTGACCTTGAGTTGCTTCATTTTGTCATTAAAACTTTACAGGTATTAATCTCACCACCCACAAATCAGGCCCAGCTCGGTGCCCCGTGCTTTTTCACTTGTTGTAGGGGGAGGGTCTGTGTTGAATTGCTCACATTCTTTACCTTCATCCAACTTTCTCTGGGTTTTTCAGCCTGTCCTCCAGGACACCCTGGGGTCAGACTGGTAATGAGTGAACGGCAACCATCTGAGGCCTATTGGTGGGGTGTAGATCCTCTGCTGTAGAAATAGTTACCCATAAGGAGGAGCAGGCCCATTCCTCCAAATTCTTGAATGTTTCAAAAAACTGTGATGGCATACACAATAAAAGAGTAAACCACATGCTGTTTTACAGTGATTGTCTGGATATATTCATATGGGGAAAATAGTGGACCATTAGACTAAATGTCATCAACTGACTTTGTGATGTGTAAGATATGGTAAGAAGTTTCACCTTGACTCCCATTTGCATGCATTGGCGATGAGATCAAATCTGCTGTGTGCATCATTCTAGCTTGAGAAATGTCACCGGGGAGGCTTCAAATTGTCAGCTTAACTGAGCTTAATTTTAGTCTTTTGTTTGCATGTGGAAGTTTTTTTTCTTCTTCTTCTTTTTTGTGTGAAATCTGAAAGCTAGGCTGTCATTTTAAGGTCTTGGCATTTATTTTCATCTTTTCAGTATAGGCGGTAATTCAGACTGGGAGGATTAATGTATTTGTGTGATTTTCTCTTCTTTTTGTGGGGAGAACCTCTTTGTCCTCTTTCCTGAAACAAGTTTCCTCACACACACACACACACACACACACACACCTACCTACATGGCACATTGTCCTGCGTGTAACGGACTGAGAGTTATGACAGGCAAAACAGACAACCGTCACACAAGGGGGAATATCCAGTTCCCACCTTCACCAGCATTCTGCAGAAACCATTTAGAAAGCATGACTGTAACAGATGCGTTAAAAAGAAACTTGATTTTCCAGCGCCATCTTGCTTGGGAAATGGCGCCAGGCACCAAGCGGCCACGCAGCCACCATTGTCACAGTGTGTTAGTGACTCACATTCCCCGCTGAAAGTGCTCCTCCACATATTTACTTTTGCCCCTTTTCTGATTCGACACAAGCCAAAGGGAACCGCAGCCGCCCTTCCATTCAGAGCAGCAGGGCCATACCACTTATTCTGCTGAGGGGCCACCGCGCTGGCGCCGCACGCAAAATAAACACTCCTCTATTATAAGAGCCTTCACTTCCCCCTGTGGTGTGGCAGTTAAAGTGCTCTGGAACTGAGAAGAGGTGGGTTCAGAGGCCACTCTATACTGAGTGGCACGACACAGGCTGCCTGCGAGGCAGCTGATGCCTGCTGTGGTGTGCTGAGCCACACGTGGGAGGAGAGAGAGAGAGAGAGACAGAGAGAGAGAGAGAGAGAGAGAGAGAGAGACTTCATCTTCCGACACCCTGAGCAACGACAAGCATACCAGTAGGAGATGTGGAGCAAAGCAACAAGGAGGACAAGCTTGAGGACATCTGCGTGATGTGAGGGGGTGGCCAGTGGTTTTACAGAATCCACATCCACTCTCCAGAAGAGAGTGCAAAACAGCCAGAGCAGTACATTGCGTCACTGTGACAGACTAAAGCAACCAGAAGAAAGGAGGAGAAGCGAGGAGATTGTGAAAATGTCGTGGTCAATGCTTTCGCCCATGCAGTGGGCCAAGTGGACGTGGTCTGCAGTCCGCGGCGGAGTAGAGAGCGAGGGACAGGATGGTGGCCAGGAAAGGCCCGAAGGGGAGGAGAAAGAGGAAGAGGTTTCTTTTCACGAGGAGGAGAAGTCTCAGGGTTGCAGGCAAGTCTGTCTGTGAGGGGACAAGAGAAACACGAGTGTGTTTATTTGTGGGTGGTGGTTCACTTGGCAGACCAACAAGGAAGGCAGTCCCTTGTCACATTTATATTTGTTCTTTCAGCTGATGCTTTTCTCCAAAGTGACTTACGGTCTCCTGCAATTTAGAATTATGTACTCTTTTATACTTATATAGCTTGGTAATTTTTACTGCCCAATTTAGGGTATGTACAGCTCAAGGGTTCTACAACGGAAGGTGGTGTTAGAACCTGCATCCTCTTGAGTCCAAAGGCAGCCGCTCATACCACTACACCACTTGCTGAACAGATTAAGCACTGAAGTCTGCCAAATTTGCTCCTTCATCAGTGACCAAATCCTTGCTGGATAAGGGGGCCGTGGCTTTTGCTCGAGGACCATTGCTCCAGTAGTTTGGAAAGGCATCCGGTAGACTGCTGTCTTACAGGTCACGCTTGCGGGGTCGCCCAGAGTAGTCACAGATAACATTAACAATTCAGGCTTTGCTGAATTCCCTCAAGTCTAACAAAAGAACAAAGTAAGGTTGCCGCTTGAGTTTTCCTGCTTAATGCAGGAAAGTGTGCAGGGGAGCGGGGGGAAGGGGTATTGCTTTATGTGTCTGTTTTTCTTGCTGCACCGGTTTTCAGGGAGCCCTCAGATTTTTGTATGGGACAAATTTTGTGGTTCCTGGTTCCTTAAAGGGCCAGCTTGACACCTAGTGGGTATGAAGCCAAGCACTGCAGCTGTGATTGAGAGGTACCTGGCTAATGCAGTGGCAACAAGAAGTTACTCCTTACCCTACAAGATCTAGGGGCCTTGCACTCCCGCTCCAACTTGGTTTAAGGTTGAACATTTGTTGCTTTTCTTTCTTACAGCTCAGACTCAGAGGGCCACTTTGAAACACCTGAGGCTCAGACCCCTGTTCACAGCCCGCCAAGGGCATCTGGAGAACTGGAGGACTTTGCCGTCAGCAACCCAGGTAACAGCTCTGTCACTGCTGTTGCAACCGTGACGATTCACCCTGCATCTGCTACCACTGCACGTGTGGATGCTGCACAGCCATTGCAGTTGCTAGGGTAACAGGACGAGAACAGTGTGCGGTTGCTCTAGTTTCTGTTCAGAGTACAGACTGTTCCAGTTGCCTGTGTTTGCTGTGATGTAATGAAGTAGCATGGCTGCAGGTTATGAGAGCTGTTCAGTGATGAAATGCAGCAAGAACTCAGTCACATGTGCAAAACCAGTTTCAGTTGCCTTCGTATTCATCCATATAATTTAGCAGCCAGATTCTTTGTGCCATTATTTTAGCATTGCATGCAGTAATGTTTTGGTGATGCAATGCAGCTGGAGCAGAATCGGGTCTCTGTTAATAGCAGCCACCAAATGGTCCATTCCAGGTTGGCTCTGTACACGTGCCGTAGGAATTTGAGCTTGGGTACAATACAGTGACACTGCAGCAGAGGACATTGGTGCTTGATTATTATATGCAAAGGTGGGCTTAACACTTCAAGCAGGTGTTCTCTTTTATAAGTCAAGCATTTACATGTACAGAGAACAGAGAGAGATTCCCTCATGGTGTTCTTCAGTTGTGTTCATTATGAGTTGCCAGATTTGAATAGAATTTCATCAATTTTATACATTTCATAATGCCACAGCCTAGCTTGGGTCAGCATTGGCAGTTTGTTTAATACAGAGTCTTTGCTTGCATAGCAAAAGAACTATTAATTACTATCAGTTTAAATGTGGGACACATCACAATTCCACAAATCCACAAAAGTTTTAACCAAAATTCCTGCGCTGTTTGTTCCAAACTGAAGTCCAGAATATCAGAAACACTGACACCTTAAAAAGCAGGTTTAAAAATAAAATATTTCAAGTTAATGCATAACATATTTGAATGCTAACTTCTTTCATTGCCTTTCATTTTTCTATTTTATTGATTTTTTTTTTTCGAGTAGCCTAGTGGACACCCCATAACTCTGTGGGTTCAAATTATGCTCAACCTCTGCATGGATTTTCACAGGGTAGATTGTTTCCTTCCACAGTCCAAGCATATGTGTATTTGATGAGCTGGTGACTATACACCACCATAGTTCATGAATGACTGTATGTGATGGTGTCCCACCAAAGGTGCACTCTGCCTCACACACTGTGCTTCCAAAATAGACTACAGACCTCTAAAGGTGTGCATAGTATCTGTATGGGTGAATGAGAGGATATGAGTAGTTGAGCTGTAGCAAACTGATGTGCTGCACAGGCTAGGTTTATGACTGTAATTTTAAAGTACTGTTTAAAGTGCTTGTTTGTTTTGTTGTGTTCTTAAAAAAATGTTAATATTAATTGTTAACTGCTGTAGAACCGTAGCCCATATACCTTCTTTTTTGTGAAGGGCTTTAAGAAATTCCTTTTAAATGTATAATGAATCATAAAGACTATTATTATGACTATTATAACACCGCTTAACAAGGCAATTCCCTTAATAACTCGTAAAATTCATAGTCCATTTCTGCTGATCTGTTAGTAAATTATCATCTGCCAAAAATAAACATTAAATCAAATTATAGTCATTTGTAGTGGCATTGCCTTTCAAGATGAATCTATGCTTTTTTTTAATATATAGGCATGTAATAATCTCTTTCATTGGTCATTTGACTTAATTACATTTAATTGTTCCTATTGTTCGGAGGATGAAGTTAAGAAAGTGGTTGCAAGGGTCTCATGAGCTTGAAGAGACTTATTACCAAATCTTGGTGTTAGAGTTTGTAACCTGTGGTCATTTTCAGTCTGGTCTTGACTTGGTCTGTCTGTGGTGTATTCAGTCATGCTTGAAAGTGTGGTTCCAATCTGGTCAACTAAGGAGAACTTCCAACTTCCAACAGCAAATTCCTAGTTCCACGTCCTTACTCAACGTATAAAAAGATAGTCCTGAAGTTATGATGGTCCAACTTACAATTTTTCAACTTTACAATGGTGCGATAGTAATACGCATTCAGTAGAAACCGTACTTCGAATTTAGATTTTTTTTTTTTTTTTTCCCCCCCCGAGCATGCGATATGCAGTACAATACTCTCATGATGCTGGGCAGTGGCAGCGATCCACATCTTCCAGTCTGCCATGCGATCACTAGTGTATACAACTGATACTCTACAGTGTTCTGTGTTGCCAGGTTTTTTGGCTAGCCCCCGATCTATGTTGTGCTTTGCGCATCCATCATGTCTATGAAACACTCATCTGTGTCTGCGTCTTCGGAAGGCACCATGAAAGCAGAAAGCTTGTAATGGCGTTTAAGGTAAGCCAGGGTAGGCTATGATGTTTGGTAGGTGTTATAGGAAGGTTGGTGGAAGCAATCGTGAGACACCACACCATAAGTTTAAGCTCCGTTAAACTCTTTACTGAGTTGTTTCCAATAGAGTGTTACCATTGCCCAGGAGCTAGTGCTAAATATTAGCAATTGGCAGTAACGAAAAGGAGAAAATGGCACAATTCAAAAGAAACAAAATGCAAGGTCTTAGCAAGACAGTGGTTGCAAGAAAGCTCACAGAGGGCAGCAGAAACTGAGCACTGACAGGAAGTCCAGGTAGAAACTAAATCCCATCCATGATTGGTTCCTACGCCAGTCAGTCAGTCAGTCTGATGATGGGGGTGGAGAGACCGCCTACGTTCCATTGCTGAAGTGGCCACAGGTGTGACAGTAGCATTCAATGCATTTTTGACTTATTTACTTTATCGGAACATAACCCCATCATAAAAAGGGGACCATCTGTAGTAGTCAAGTCAAAGGGTTTTTTCAGTTCTCTTGTTCAGTTTAATGTGCACTTTGAATCTCTGTGGGTTTCTTTGTAATTGGTATCTTCAGGTCTAACTAGAACTGAGCTTTAGAACTGACTGAATTAGAGCAACTTGTCAGGGCCACATCGGAGTGAAGATTTGTTGTTTTCGGTTCAGCATCCTGCTGACATGGAAATTAAAAGACATTAGCTAATATTACAGTTTCTGTTGCTTGATTTCTTGCTGTGTCTCTGAAAATGATGGTCTACCATTAGTGTATTTTGCAGAAAATGAGACCTCAGAAAAATTAGAATCTGGTTTGACATGGTCAGCCACATACAGAATGAAGGGTTTCCATGGAAACATTACAGGGAAGAATCAACCAGCATTCATTTCCTCCATTCTTGCAGTGAATGTTTCTCTCATTATAGTTGTTCCACCTTACACTGGAATTTATTCACAAAACAGCCAAAATGCACTAATTTTTTTCAGTTTTTAAAATTCAGGACACTTCCTTGTAACACAAAATTACAGAAGTAAATGAACATTTTGTTTACAGCTCTGGTAACAGCAGCCAGCTGTATAGTTGGCACTTTCAAGTACATAAATTTGGTGTGCTGTCTGTAAACACACTTTCATTTACTGAGTTTCCCTTCATTATTCTTGTCTCTTTTTCACCTTGTAAAGCACTTTGAGCTACAGCATTCTGTATAAAAATGTGCTATACAAATAAATGTTGTTGTTGTTGCACTTCAATTTAAAAAAGGTTGAAAAATCTGAGTAACAAGTTTTTATAAGTATGTAGTGACCATTGTGGAAAGATGCTTCGATAAGTCATTTCACTCCATGTATGTGGACAGCAATTCAGCTAGTTTGACTGTTGCTGCCCATTGTTCTCATTGGTGGTGTTCAGTAATGTGAGCACCAGCACACAAAATGAGACCTAGGAGGCATGCAGCTATGAATAAACCCCCTCCATCCATCAATTGTACCTCAAGGGTGAAGGTGGGGATGGGGGTGCTCAGCACAAGGGCAATAGCTCAGGAATGGCTGTCAGCTGCTTTTCCTTTCAGCAATGGGCCCAAGGTCAACCAGGAGCTGCAAAAAGATGGAAGAGTTTTGGCAATCTTGACAGCCTTGTAATTGTGCCCATGGTAGCTAATGCTCTAAGCTTGTCTGTAAGACAAAGACAAAAAAAAAAGAAAAGCAAGCAGAGAAAAAAGTTAATCCAGAAACAAAAATCAGTTCCCACACGTTTTGTTTACAGCAGTGTTAACAGCAGCCAGCTGAATGGTTGGCACTTCCAAGCACATAAACCATAGGGTGTTGGGGTAGGACTTGCATCGTAATTGCTGTTAGCACTGGAGAGAGGGGAGATGCATGTGCTTCAGGGCCTGTGTGTGTGTGTGTGTGTGTGTGTGTGTGTGTGTGTGTGTGTGAGCTTCCAGAGGTTCAGGGAAGAGCATTAGGGTGTCTTTGGTGGAGCTTCTATGTTTTGGGATTGAAGATAATGGAGTCAGCTCAGTCTTACTTGACCTGGAGCTGCAGCCTCGTGCTTGAGCACCTACATCACCCTCTGTGCGACGCTTATGTGCTTACAGTTAAGATATCTGGACAAGCAGGTTTTTTGAATGGGAGGACTGACACTGCTCTGCTTAACAGAGCTAGCTGAAGATGACCAGCAATTGATATTCAGTTATGCTTTTGCCCTCCAGTTCTTTTTGGGTCTTCTGTCTTACCACATCTGTCTCACATGCAGTGACAGCAGACTCCTCACATATACCAGTCCACAAATATTCCAGTACAGAGCATAAAGGGTCTTACGCAGCTGTGGTGAATTTACATAACAGTCTTCATGCTTTTTCTGCTGTTGCCTGGCAACAAGCTTCTGTTCTTGATGGCCCAGTCTATTGTTCATTTGGGGTACTATTGAACTTCGGGATAATAAAGGTTGAGAAGTCCGAGTAAGTAGTTTCATATTTAGCATTTAGTAGCCATCATGGAAAAATGCTTTGATAATTCATTTCTGGCAACTAAACTTTCTATTTCTTATATTGACACAGTAGTAGAGGTATAAACTTGCTGTGGTGCCAGCAGCCCTCCATCTGTACTGCCAGTGTTTAACCTCACAGCTATATGACTTGCTGTTCTCTGGCTTATGGGCAATTGTTTGTAAGCAGAAGGCTGCAGATAAACATCTTCAGCAACAAAGTTGTCTTCCCCTGTCCCCAATACCACGAGAGCATGTTATAAACGGAGTCACCAGGGATGAAGGGTGTCAGCTAGAAAAACAGATGGAGAAACAAAATATCAACACAGAGTGGTTTTAAAGCACAGATCCTCCTAAGTCTGGCATGGAGTTAGACACCTCCTACAGAATTCCTCCAGAACTTTCCAAGTGCAGGAGGGTCCCTCTGGCTGCACTGTATGTCCTGGGAACAGGGTGTAGCAAGCTGATCAACAATGCATAGCATTACAGAAGAGGCAGCCACATTCTTCTTTTAAGAGTCATGTCATGAACACGTGCTTGTCCCTGTCCAGTGGTCCATATCAGTAAAATGTACTTACGTATGTAAGATACTAGCTATTAAATTCATTAAATAAATGAAACCACTTAGCTGAAAAATTAACTCTAGCTATAAGCAAGTGTCCTTAAAAACAAAAGCAGTTGACAATGATATAGGGCAGGGAGAGGAAAGGTGTGTGAAATTGTAATGTGAGAGTGAGAAGGAAGGAGTGGATAAACAGGGTTGCAGAGTGAGTGATGTTTCAGTATCTCTTCTACATGGAGCCCAAGTAGACTGAAGAGGAAGTTTTATTCACAGCAGGGAGGCCTTTTTGTTGGAAAGACGTTCCAGTTCATCCCAAAGGTGTTCAGGTAATTCAAGGCTCCGTGCAGCCACTCAAGTTCTTCCACACCAGTCTAGGTAAACCATGTGTTCATGGACCTCACTTTGTGCACAGCGGGGTTCAGTCATGCTGGAGCAGGACAGGAGCTTCTTCCCCAAACTGTGGCCACAAAGCTGGAAGCACACAATTGTCTAGAATGTGTTTGTATGGTGTATGGGTGTGGCTGAAATGGCTCAGCTCAGTCATTAGAAGGGGTCTCAACATACTTTTAGCCGTTTAGTGTATAAACCTGGTGTTTGTTCTAAAGCCCAAGATAGCAACAGGATTTTGAGTCCAGCCGCATGTGTGTTGAATGAAGCATAGAATTTGTCACAAAAAAACTGAATTCTGTAGCCATTTGTGAAGTGGAATGGCTGCATGGGGAGGACAGATTCTCTGATTCCAGTTATCTGTCACATCCCTCCCTGCAGCTGCCTCACACCCTCTCCCATCAGTTAAGTGGCCAGCAACTGTCCTCATTACGCAGAACTGCCATGGGGTGGCCACTGAGGCCAGTTCTGTCCCGTGGTTCCATCTCCTGCTGTCTTCAATTACAGGGAAAAACAAAAGTGCTCTAATAATGGTATTCAAGCATTATAACTTTCTAAAAGTAGCTCAAGGAAACACTGATTTGAGCAAACAGGCTGAAGCAGTACTGGAAGCAATATACGTAGTAGGTCTGTACAATTTTGTGAGGGGACACCATAATTTTTCAGTGACAGGCTAGAAACGATTTTTCAATAACCTTTTTCCTTATAAATTTACTGCAATTCATTTAATTTTTGAAAGATTTTACAGCACTGAAGGAGGAAGAGGAGGAAAAGCAAGAACATAAAATCTTTCCCATGGAAATTTTAACAGAAGTTTTTGAACAGCAAACACAATGATCTCACTAATTCTGGAAAGTGATGACAACAGGGACAGGAGCCTCGCTTCCAACAGGGTTGAAGATGCTGTGACAGGTTATAAGGAGATTTTTAGAATAAAATGATGTGAAAGTAAAGTTCCATTTTTATTTTATTTTATTGCTGTATAAATGGTTCCATTTATCCATTTAACCCCTCTTTTATTCCTTCCAATTTTTTTACACCCCCTTGACGGAGAAAAGGGATGCACCTCCTCTCTCCACACAGTGAATCTCTTCTTCACCTAATTCCATGAAAATGAATCCAATGAAAGCTGTTGGCCTTGTTTGTTTAGATTATCTGCACTGCTTATAACTAAATTTTATATTTTTAAATAAACCAGTATATTTAAATGCTGGTGACGGCACTAACATGTGAGGTGTACAATACATACCTGTACCATGCAAATGAATGAAACATTGTGTTTTCCAGTTAGGTACCTGGTGTTTCCAGTGTTTTATCCTGGGCTGATGATTACGAAGGATTTTTTTTGAATGGGCTGGACACATTCACTACTATTTAAAATGTTAAACAGCTATTTATTATACAGAATTTTGGCATCCAACGCATTTTCTGGGGCGAATTAGATTCAGATACCGTGTTGTATTCTAAGTTTAAAAATTCTGCCCACTGTGGGTTTGTTACCAGTTGTCCACATGTGGAGTTCATCAAACATGTTGTGAAGCCCAGACCTAAAGCAACTGCAAAATGTGGGACGATCATTTGTTCTGTAAAAATGGGTCACATGTACCTGCTTTTATGCAGTGCTCTCCTTTTGGCAGGTTCTACTGGTGGGGTTTGTATGACACTAGCCGTGAAGATATACGGTGGGGTTGTGCAGTTTTAGATCGTCGATATTTTTTTTAATGCTTTTTCTTAATCCTTCTTTGATAATAAAACACTAAAGGCTGCACAAGGCATTTTTGCCGGATTTTTTTTTTTTTTTTTTTTTTTTTTGATTTACTGATTTTAAAACAGGTGTTCAATATGGCAAGTGTATAAATACTTAATCCAGAGCCACAGTGATATCTTGGTATTCAATGCATAATTTCCAAAAGTAAAATGTTCATCACCTTTATCTCTAACCCTTCAAGTTTTGTGTCAAAATTGTGCTACTTTAATTATGGCAAAATAAATCTTATTTGATTTTGACCCCTCACCAGTATATCCATATTATTTTATATTAGAAGGAGTAGTTTGATACGGTTTTACCCATACCTGCTTGAGCTTGGATTTTGAGCAGATCCATTTGTCATTTCAGCAGGTGTGCTGGAGAATGTCCAACAACTGATCCCTGACTTATCTGGGCTGCCAAACTTATCCTTGGATGAGAACAGTAACCAAAGTGAGGCTCCTCCAGCACCACAGTCTCCTCCTGTGGACAAAGCCATCCCAATGCAGGAGGAGGCTGTGGATGTACTGAATAATGTGGCAGATGACTCTCACGAGATGCCCTCAACAACAAAATTTCTGGACATCAATCAGCCCATCCACAACCCTCCTAACTGGGATAGTGAGCAGCTCTGTAATGGGCATTCAGATGAGAACTCTTCTCTACTACAGGTTGAACCTGAAAAGCCCAGATCCCCTTCCTTGAAGGTGCTAGATGACCTGAATGGGCCCAACCTGGGCCAAGTAGACATTGATGTGCCAGTTCCCAAGGTCAGCTACAATTTTGACCTAGACCTGTATAATGACAATGTGAACCCCTTCATTAGCAGCAGCTCCAAGGTTCAGAACTCTCCACCTCCTTGTGACGTCAGCTCCAAGGTTCAGAACTCTCCACCTCCTTGTGACGTCAGCTTCAAGGTTCAGAACTCTCCACCTCCTTGTGATGTCGGTTCCAAGGTCCAGGACTCTCCAGCACTTTGTGATGCCAGTGCTAGAGAGAACCCAGCAGACATACTTGCTAGGGATCATATACAGGATTCCAAGGCTGTTGTCATGGAATTTGAAGTTTCAGATGGAGGGAAGAGTGGAGGCCCCAGGAGGGCACCCCCACAGCAGAAGCTTGGCAAGAAACCCACAAGCAAACTCACTCCCAAGAAGCAGTGGCCAAAACCAGCAGAACCAGCCCCAGACAGCAACCCAACATGTGATTTGGATGAGACTCCCATTCCCAAAGCTTCATACACCATTGATCCAAGCCAGTGGGATGACCCCAACTTCAACCCTTTTGGAGGGAATACCAAAACTGGAAGTTCACCGGTCCTCCCCAAAGGGTCCTACAGCTTTGATCCTGACAGTTTTGATGATTCTGTTGACCCTTTCAAACCTTCCAAAACTTTGGCTGGTGAAGAACCGACAGTACCAGCCCCACCTCCATCGACCTTAAGGCCAGCAGATGACACACTTTGCAGAACGACAGAGTTCCCACTGGAGGAGGAAGTAAAGGGCACGCAGTCACCAAAGAAGAACAAAGGCAGAATGATCACGTGAGTCCCCTCACAGTTACACCTCCTGCTAGAATCTGTGAAGCAGAATGATAACATGTCAGCATTTGTCTTTGGAAAACTAACTTCACCAAACTGCCTTGCTTCCCTTTAATGATAGAAACTGCTTTGTCACTGCCTCTTGCTTCTTCTCTGTATTTAGTGGCGAACGCACACTCAAATGTTCTTCTTTTCTCTCCTTCCCATTCTCTAACCATGCACTTCCCCTCCTGTATCATCTTTGTTTCCATGTCCCTCCTTTCATTGTCTTTGCATCAGGACAACCGAGCAAGTGAGATTTCTCTGTTTTCTGTTGTAAGTACTCTTCCCCCTCCCATGCCTGCTACCCACCCCCAGAAAATAAGGTTCATGCTTCAGCCTAGCTGTGGCCTGACTCTTCATTTCATGTTCATTTCTGCTTAGTCCATCTTATTGCATGCAGTTGTGAACTAAAACATAAAGTTTTTTTTTTCTTTTCCCATGGGTTTATGCAGATTTGTGTGCCAACATGCATTGCGTTGCTGGTTGTGTCAGTGGTGGCTGTTATCCACCACTGCAGTGTCCCAAAACATGCTCCCCGTCAATCATCTTCATCTGCATTATATGTAATTTTGCTGCAGTTGCTTTGTGTTCTTTGTATTTTATTTATGTACCTTGGACAGTGCCATTGAGTCATGTCTGACTCCTAGGCAGCCACAAGTCAAGCATAGTTTTTGAGGCAAGGAGTAACGGAAGTGGTTTGCCATTGCCTTCATACGGCAATTTTTTTTTCCTGAAAGGGGCGCAAACACAGAAGAGAACACGTAAACTACACACACACACACACACACACACACACACACACACACACACACACACACACACACACACACACCCTTGAGCTGGACTTGAACCCTACATCCTGCAAACAGTCCAGGAGTTGTGAGACAACAGCTTACCCCACTGTGCCATCGCATCCCCAATTTATGTACCTACAAGTTATTAATTCAGTGAAAGAAATGCTACCAAAGGCCCTTCACTAGTCATCAGTTTTCTTTCTGGGGGGGCATGTTACACATTGAACTTGGGAATATGCACACAAACAACCAATACACTAGTTTACATTTGTTTTCTTATCCTTCAGTTAAACATGCAAAACTGCATCCAGACTTCCATGATTTTTTTTTTTTAGCAGACACAGCAATCCTGACCAGTGTGCCCTTGATACGCTTGCATAGTAGAACCAGTCTGTTATTACAGTAGGTAGAAGAGAGCATCAAAAAAAAAAAATTGGCCCACCTTGAGTTTTCGTCTCTTTTACAAAGAGTATTTGTTTATTGCAGGGTAACTTTCTCAATAACTTTAATTTTAACTAACTTTTTAACTAACTACCACAGTGGGGAAAAAGGGGCAAGCAGTCCTCATCAGCTTAGTAATAAGTTTAATCATACAGACCCTCTTTCACACTGGGATCAACTCCAGTGTCTCCAGTGGTTTTCTCGACCCATCCTTCTCTAATCATGTCATTGGTATTTTTATTATTGCTTTCCTAGTGTCGTTTTGCCAGCACTTGGTCAAATATGGTGGTGTAAGGCATCAGGACAACAAAGTGGACAAAAATACAAGGTTATCTAAATATGATTAACAGCACTGAAAGTAAATGCTGTCATCTGAAGGTTTTAGGGAACTCCTCGACCATGGTTTTACTTGTACTTCTTATTAAGGCCAAGTGCTGAAACAGAATAAGATGCAGCAAGCCAAGCAGAGACCACAGACTCATTCATGTATGCATTCCTTTGTAGGAGTGCCTGTAAAGTGAAGAAGTATGAAAACCAGTCTCTGGTTCTGGATGTCTGCACTCAGGTAAGTTTAAATATTTATGGTCCAAAGTAAATTTTCTTTTTGCCCAAGTTATGAAACCAGTGTTATAGTATTAGGGTATGGTAAAAATATTGTACTTTAGCTTTAGGTAATTTTTCCCTAGCAAGAGGAAATAATGAGGGCTTAGAATAGTGTTTTTGTCTAGTTCTGCAGAATCAAAAAAATACAAGCAAATGCCCAAAGCTTTGGGACTATTTGCTGCCAGTACAGATGTTTCCATTGCACTGGACAAGGAACATTGTGAATCAAATGTTGTTCTGCCTACTTGCCACTTCCCCAGGAAGATGAACCCATTGTGTCCCAGACATCAAGCATGTCTCATCGTGTAGGCCACGCTACCGATGAGGAGAAACTAGCATCCACAGCAACAGTGCAGAAACCCAGTCAACTGAGCGATGGTGGGCATGCTCCCCCAGAGATGGCAAAGCAGCCTGCAGAAGGTGAGACGATATCCCCTGTGCAGCTTTAGAAAACCCTCCCCTACATCAGTAAATGTCTTTTCAATCCAGAGAGTCTGTTTCACCATGGTAAAAGTTCTCACAACTTAAAATGCTTGTTTTACTCTTTGCTAAACTGTTCTTCTACATGTCTTGGGTACAACTCTTCTCTCCACTCTAGTAACATCATTCACACAGCTAAGCTCCTCTTTGTCTTGCTAGGTTCCATCCTCTATCTTGACTTTGCTTCTCCTTCTATGTGCTGCCTACACTGGCTAGGCTTCTTCTGTTGTTTGTGCTTAATCATGGAATCTCAGCCAGGAAATAGAAAAACTTAAAATAAGCAGACAGACCAAATTCTAATTAAGCCACACCTTCTTTTCTGCTTTTTCCCCTTCATTTTCTCAATTTTCCCCATGCTACTTCCGTGGTTTTTGTACATTTATTACTTATTTACTCCTTTTTCCCCCCATGATATTTCTCAGGAAGCTGAGATTTTTTGAGACATTAGTTCCAACTCCCCATCTCTTTCCCTCATGGTATCTCACATGCTTAAAGGAGTATAAACAGGACATATTGAGTCACTGGGGCCGCTCTGTTGGTCTGGAGTCAGCATTACTGGGATGTAAGTCTAAGTGATTCGCTCTGGTGACAGCAGTCTGTCTCCAGTCTCCTTGTTCAAGAACAGGGATCACAGCTGAATAACCAAAAAGACTTCACCAGAGGTGGCAAAAGCAGGCCAACATGGTACTCTAATAAAAGTAGTCATGTAATAATTAACTTTAAAGTAAAACAGATGTCAGGCTGAAAAACTGCTGCAATATTAAAATTACTTTGATTCAAATGAAGCTTTTTAATGTCATTAACAATGTGGCCAGCTAGAATATGCAGTTTAAGCTCATTTTTTTAACAAGTTAAAGCTTCTGAGCAAATAAAATTATGTCCTGTCAATAAGACAAATGATCTGCCGACAACATCAAATGAATACAAAACAAATAAAAGACCGCAGCGTGCATGGTATTATTTACTGTGATTTATTTTTGTCCAAGGTGACTTATAATGTTAAATTTGTATACTAAGCTATTTGCACTTACTGGTTTAAACAGCTGGGCAGTTTTTACTGAAAACATTCAGGGTTAAGTTTCTTGATCAAGGGTATTACAGCAGGAGCAGGAATCATGTCCTTTGACAGCAAGGTCTAACGTCTCCGGTTATTACACTGCTCAACTTGCCGAATGTTATATCACTTATTTTCCCTTTTGCTCATGTTTTTAATCCAAAGTGATTTATGACTGTTTACCAGTTTAAAGGGTGTCTATGCTAGGGCCTCTTTTGCGAATGCCATTTCTCTCCTAATGAAGGGTTTCAACTAAAATAGTGATAGTGTGAAGCTATTGTACCATAAAGAGACAGATCAGAACCTGTCCTTTATTTTCAACAGTAGGTGGACACAGGAACAAATAAACATTAGTCAGGTTGTGGCATTTTGTTTGATGGCTACGGTCAGCAGTCAAGCTCACAATCCTTGAACTCACAAGTTTCTTCTGCCACCTATTGGTTATCAGAAGAATATGCATCTATTATTTTAATACATTTATTCAGTTGTAGGAAAGACTTGGCTTGACAACAAGTTATAACAATATTACTATACCTCGTAGTGAATTTTTTGTATAATATTTTTGTTTGTATTTCATCCATTCCCTCCATTATGAATAACTGATTGGACATTGCAGGGTCAAAGTGGTCCTGTGGTTGTGCCAGAGACTTAGGGTGAGACAGGGTACACCTTCAGCAGGACACATTTCATTGCAGGGCAGTTACATGCAAACACTGAATCACCACTAGCAGTTCAGAATCCCCCCAGTCCACTTATAATATATGTCTTTGGAATGGGAGACTCACAGACTGAGCCAGATTCAAGCCCAGAGCAAAGGAGTGGTGAGGCAGCAGTAGTGCCTGCTGTGCTACTGCTATTATTTTAACAATGGTGTTTAAATACTTACCTGTGCTTATTTCCTTTCCTGTTTTTCTTCAGTTTTATTAGGTGAACACTGCAGTTTAGGCTGAGCTACTTGCATTGCCATTGTAACTGTACAAGTTAAGGAAAAACATACTTGTTGATTTACCAAATGTAAACCAAACAGTACAAGTAAGAAAATATGTACAGCAGTCCCTCAATCTACCAATATACATACTATGTTCCCGAAAAACCGTAATCATAAATCAAGGCATGACTGTACCGTTTTAAGTATTCACTTGGCATGTTGGTTTGCATATTTACTGTCTCTATGTTTTGCTATACGGATAACCTACGTGCACATGTTTCTGTGCAGAACTGCAAGTGGGAAAAGCAGATCACCTGAAAGATCAACGCTCATGTTGCCTGGTGAGTATTACATCCAACTCAAGACTCTAAGTGAGCAGCGTGCATGGTCAGTTTAACCATGTGTTTGTTGCATTATTGTGTTATTAATAACATGGTTAAGTGCCTTTGGCCTTTTTATTACAGGCCAATTGATGGAAGTATAGCCACTCATAAAATGCTGAACAGAAGGTAATACACATAGTTACTCTGTTCACATCCTCTGCAGTAGTGGTCTTTGGAGGATTAATGTTGATCATTGTTAAGGGGACACTCCTATCCTCTGTATGCCTGGTGTAAACAGTAAAATTTCAGTGTCTTGGTCTACAAACAGCTGCAGTGTTGTCAGAGGGATTGGGATTATACAGAAAGATAACTCAAGAATGTTGTTATCCAGACGTCTTGATCCACCCCAAAGTAAAACTGCAGTGTAAGGACTCAGAATTTTACCTGTTGTGGTTTCAGTGTGCGATATCAAGGGAGCTCTCTGCCTTCACATTACTTATACAGCTGAGTCCACTTTTGTGGATAGCTTTGGCACCAGTCCTACAGTATTCAGTTATGCAGAGTGCTTCCTTAACCATAGTTGTTCTTTACATGCTGGAAAATACCAGCTAAAAAAAAGAACAACGCACATGTACATGCAGTCATGTTAAGATGTGAAGCATTGTTTATTAACATTTATGTACATGTATTAGTCCTCAAAAATGTTTCGTTTGCTGCTTTATAGCAAAATGGTGCATTATACAGTACAGTACAGCGAAGCATTTTTACATCGAAGTTCAATCAAAAAAAAAATGTTCAGCTGCTGGCCTCCACGAAGGTTCAAGGTTTATTTGTCATGGATGTATTAACACAGCATAGCAGTGTTGTCACCATGAAAAGTTTTTGTTTCCAGGCATCCTCAGTAAATATATACGTAAATATGTAAATAGGTATAGAAAATTAAATAATAAATACTGAAATTAAGAAAAAGGAAAATAAATAAATAAGGAGAATAAGTAAATAAGAAATAAGATATGAAAATATACATAGAGGTTAGTATGAAGGAGCACAGAACATCCACTGTTTGTTGCGCAGTTGAAAGAGAAGTGGGACCCTCCGTAGTGTGTGAGATCACTGTTGCTCACATCCTCCGAAGTGACAAGGAAGTCACAAACAAGCAACTTTTTTTTTATTATTTATTTTTTTTTAATAAATACTGTTTTGTTACAAAGTCCCTGAAAGAGAGTAAACATGCTTTGACATGCAGACTTGTTTTGTGTACATCAAGCGATACGAAACAAGTTTTTTAAACGGACCACGGCTGATAACCAGTTTGCAGGCTGTGGTTTATGTGATGTAGTTTGTGGTTATTGTTCTCGCCGCTCCAGGTTGCAGTTCGCACAGCAACTGATGCGACTGACACCACCTTCAGGTTTCTGTCACAATGGTGGTGGTGGTGATGGTGATGCGCCAGCTTTACTGATTTATGATCACCGAAGGGGTGAATTGCGTGTATCCCCTTAACCAATGTCATTAACATAGGAATATGGGCTATGTGACTGGAAAATTTTAACCAGTAAGATAAATTTTCCATTTATCTCTCCATTTATCTAATGTATTTTGTAAAGCACTTTGAGCTACAGACCACTGTATGAAAGCTGCTATACAAATAAATGTTGTTCTTGTTGTTGTGTGCAACAGCATCACAATGCAGTAGGGTTTGAACAAGCAACCCTCAGGTTACACACTACTACATTGCCTGCTGCCCCCATAGGTGTGACATCTACATGAGTGTTTTGTGACAGCCTGGCTAGATAATAACCCAGTGGTTATTATAATAACATAGTGGTACACCCTGACCAGGACAGAGAATCACTGCTGTACACTGAACTTGGACTGCAGTTTATTGCACGATTTACTGCTATACCTGAACCAGTTGTGTGGGGAGAGTATCTGAATGGTAACTAAATAGTAATGGATGCTAATGGTTGAACCAACTACCAGAATGAGCAACATAACTTTACTCCTGGAAAAATTAAATTTTCCAAATATGAAATCAAAACTACAGAATCATTTGGCAAAAAGTGAGTCAGGTTAATTAAAGTTTGTCTGTGTTGTTCCTCATAGTCTGAGGACCTATGTGAAACCCAAGAGCAAAAGCTGACAGGAGGTGAGAGCCAGGAGAAAGGAAGCCCAGTCCTGGATACCCTGTGCATCAGCGAGGCGGACAAAGCAGCTGTTCTGACACTCATCAGAGAAGAGGTATGGAGCTGGCTTCCTGGGATGAGCAGACTGAACACGATATACAGTCTTTCTCTACAAGTTGTCAGATTCATTTTTTTCCTCCAACTCATTTGCTTGTCTTTAAAAATTGTATTTAGCACAGTCAGCAGTAGCTTGTTGGTGCTGTCCTAAGTGTATAGAATACTATTAGGACAGTATTTTTTTATACAACCCCAAATCAGAAAAAGTTGGGACAGTATGGAAAATGCAAATAAAAAACGCAGTGATTCTTACATCTACTTTGACTTTTATTTCATTGCAGACAGTATGAAGCCAAGATATTTCATGTTTTGTCTGGTTAACTAACATTTCATTTGTTAGTTGAATATACATCCATTTCTGCGTTTCAGGCCTGCAACACAAAAAAAAAAAAGTTGGGATGGTAAAGCATTTTCCACTTTGTAATGTTGCCATTCCTTCTCACAACACTTAAAAGATGGTTTTGCACTGAGGATACCAAGCGATGAAGCGTTTGAGGTGTTATTTTGTCCCATTCTTCCTGCAAACACGTCTTAAGGTGTGCAGCTGTACGGGGTTGTTGTTGCGTTTTTTGTTCCAAAATTCTCCACACATTGTCTGTTGGAGACAGGTCTTTTAAGTGTTGTGAGACAGAATCGCAACATTATAAAGTGGTAAATGCTGTATTGTCCCAACTTTTTTTGGAATGTGTTGCAGGCCTGAAATACAGGAATGGATGTATATTAACAAATGAAATGTTAGTTGACCAGACAAAACATGAAATATCTTGGGTTCATACTGTCTGCAATGAAATAAGTCAAACTAAATGTAAAAATCACCGCTTTTTTTTTTTTTTTTGCATTTTCCATACTGTCCCAACCTTTTCTGATTTAGGTTGTATATCTGTATCTCCTTCTGTTTCTCCTTTGGTCTGTAACACTTACATTGTTGTAATAATTGTGACCCAGCTGGCCAAGCAGTGAGGTGAACACAAGGTTACTGTGGATCCACAAGGGTTTATTTCCCTTCAGCAAACCACCAATGCTCTATTTACGAGTCAGATAACTATTTACAATTTACTATTTAGGCTCCACCCTGGGCAATTCCATTTCCTATTTCATGAACCTTTCTAGAACCTTAAAAAGACAACATAATAACCATAACTTTTCAAATACAGATGATTCAATTATTTAACATACATTTCACAGTATTTAAGTTAATCTAAGTTATGAATACATGTACAACAAGTTTTCCAGATGGGGTCTTCCTCAGGGTATTTAGACAATACATTTCCCACAATCCCCCTTTTGTCAGCTTCCATTTCCCCTGCTGGTAAGGAAATTGTTTGTTCTTCTATAGTACAGATATGCTGTCAGTATGATTTGTCCATGTGTGGAACAACTACTGCATCACATAATACTGCCTAATAAATTAGAATTATTGTTTTTATTTTCAGATCATATCTAAAGAAATGGAGGCAATTGAGTGGAAGAGGAAATATGAAGAAAGCAGACAAGAGGTCATAGAAATGAGGTGTGTTGAAACTTGTAAACATTAATTGTATTTATCGTGCTTGTATTTTATGCTGTACTGTTATGCTTTAAACAAAATAAGTCTGCACTGTCATTGTTTATCTGGTCTCCGTGTATTCTTTCCAACAGGAAAATTGTGGCTGAATATGAGAAAACAATTGCACAGATGATAGGTGAGTGCAACTGTGTACGTTTCCAGAGTTCTGAAACGTAACTTCTGAAAAGCACCACTGTGTGGAAACATCCCAAAAAATGTGCGAAGCTGTTTAAGGATAGTATCTTGACACACTGGCACAGTCTGCTGCTTCCAAAGACAAAATGATGTTACTTGGGTGACCTGAGCTGTATGGGAGAGTGATCCGTTTGTGTCGGGATCTTCGCAGAGGACGAGCACCACACCAACTCTGGCTCCCAGCGCACCATCCAGCAGCTGACCCTCGAGAGGGACCAAGCTCTGGCTGACCTCAACTCTGTGGAGCGCTCCCTCTCTGACCTCTTCCGGAGGTATGAGAACATGAAGAGCGTCCTCGAGGGCTTCAAGAAGGTATGTCAGGATAACCATATTACTGGGACTCTCAAGAGTGCTCTTTGTAAGTACTTTCCTTCATGCCAGAGCATTAAAACCGGCTGTGTTTTGTAAGCTGAACTGATGTTATTGCATCGGTAGGGGCATGTTTGTTCTCAGAAATACAGCAGGAAATCGACTGTCCAAATGTCGGTTATTACAATTTTTATGCTTAAGTATTACTCCTGCCGCTTAATGCATTTGTTTCTGACTATTTATTCAAAGATGTATGCAGTATAGCATAAAAATTGTCTTAATAGTCTCTTGTGGTTGCAGGAGTTAAAGCTATTGTGTGGACTCAGGACAGTTTCCTGTGTCCTTGATGCATCAGTCTATTGTATTGCTGTGAATTTGGAGGGGCGCTTAGTATTTGCCCAGTCTGCCACAAGCCACCGCAGTGAGATTATTGCAGGCGTTTGGTTTCTGATCATTCCATGATCCGGTTTTCGTTATTGGCCGTTTCAAAGTGATGTACTCGGTCATTTTGCTTTTTCATTTAAATACTGTTGCACTATTTGACAAAATTTAATAGCAGTGTTTACAGGTAAAAGAGACTGCCATGTCAAGGACTAGATGATTATTATTACTAAACTGGAAAAGGGTGAAACCAGTGTTTCCCGCTAAGATTTTTAATCTTGGTAAAGCAGCTGTGTCAAGCATGAAGAGCAGAAAACATGACATTTTGAAGTTTGCTTTAAAGTTGGACAGTAAAGACAATTCCAAAAAAAAGAAAAAAATTTAAAAAGTGCAATGATGAGAAATTAGAAGATGCTGTTTATTATGGTGTCTGCAAGAGAGAAGCGAAGGCGAACCTATTTCTGCACCTCTGTTATGGAGAAAAGCATTCATTTAAGTCAAATTACGCTTTGTTTCATATAAACTAGGTTTTCTCATGTTTTCTTGTTTATCCAAGCTATTTGACCGAACCAACCCTGGTTCCACTGTTTGGATAACCGACATCCTGCTATATAACTGTAATATAATGTGTTTTTTAATGAAGACCACGGCTCTAATCAGCTTTTCAAGAAACTGAAGTCAAGCATCTTCTTCTCTTGATGTGCATTTGGCTTGTGGCGCCACCAGAATGAAGAGGTGCTCAAGAAGTGTGCACAGGAGTACCTGGCCCGGGTGAAGCAGGAAGAACAGCGGTACCAGACCCTCAAGATCCATGCTGAGGAGAAGTTGGACAAGTGAGTACAGAGAAAGGAGGGAAGCTCAGTAGGGAGCCGAGTTAGAGGCCCACGACTGACTGACAAATGAGCGGTTATTGTGTGGCACAACATCTGGTGGACCTGCAGTATCGAAATAAATGCACGGCTGCGTAATAATTATCTCAGGAACATTTGGATTGAGAGGAACCATTGTTCTGCCCCTCTCTGTATGTCAGGGCCAACGAAGAGATTGCTCAGGTCCGTGCCAAAGCCAACTCTGAGAGCGTGGCTTTACATGCTACCCTGAGAAAGGAACAAATGAAGGTAGAGTCCTTGGAGAGAGCTCTCCATCAAAAGGTAAGGTTAAGCAGCCAGTTTTTAATGCAAATCACATACAGGTGTTTCCTACCTATGGCATGACTCTAATTTTAGGCCCTGGTGTCAGAATTTTAGAGTTAAAAGAGTTTATTTGTCACGTACATGGTTACTGAGTATTTGTCTCTGATTTATTGATATTTATGTTCTTTTCAGAACCAAGAGATAGAAGAGCTCACCAAGATCTGCGATGAACTGATTGCAAAGTTGGGAAAAACAGACTGAAGATAAACTCATCACTCACCTGGTTCTTATGCCAAGGCGCTACCATCACCCCCATACAAATATACTATATATCTTGTCAGCACTGTGCATGAGATAACAAGCAATGCCAAGCACTGCTCCGCCAGTCAGTACTGCTCAAAACCCAGTCAGTGCAGTCCAGGCTGGCGTTTGACGTGTGTTTGATGTTTTTCATTTGGGGGGAAAAAACATGCCCCTTTTATACAGAATGCCATCTTCCCTCCTAAATTCATTCTTAGGAACGAGCAAACAAATTCATACTACACAAATAAAAGTAGCACGTCGGTGTTAAAAACTGTTGATGTTAAGGTTCTGTACGTGGTCGTCCTCACACCGTGTGTATTTGTGACCATGGGGCACTCCTGCCGGAGTTAAATGAGAGGGAAAAATAGTTATCTGTGTACTGTGATCACCAGTCTAGGGTTCCTGTTTTGGTGTTTTGAGGACTTTCAGGTGAGTGAGTGGTGTCAAAAGATGGACAACTCCTTTGTCCAGGCTTTGGTCCTCATATAGTGATAACAGATTCTTGTGTTTACATCACCAAGCTGCTATTGCTACAGGGTTCATGGGAGGGGGAGGGAAAGGACAACTTTGTTGCATCTTTCCTTGCGATTATTTTTCCATTTTGAAATATGCATCGCGATTTTACTTGTTCTGTTGCTTTGTCCTTTAAAAGGAAATTATTGTATATGTTGGGGGAAGTCTCCTTAAATTAATCTGTACGTAAACATAAATAGCTTTAAGATATGCAGATATTAACCATAACCAGAACAATGATGTGTACATGTGGTTACTGATGGATGAGAATTTGATGCAAGAACATTGCCTGACAAAAGCACCTGTTTTCCAGTACAGAGTTGTTATACTGTTTGTCAGTCATAGGAAAATGTTTCCGTCAGCAGCCGGGTGACGTTTGATGGGGTTGATGTAGTTCTGTAAGCTCATCACCAAAACGTGTGTGCAGCTTTTTTTGTTAGAACCACATGCGCTGTTAGGTAGGTGTTGTTTACACTCTGTCCTTAGCAGCAGTCATACTTCAGCGCGGGATATCTTTAAATCTTTGCACTGCTGCCTCTGAGTCAAGGGATAGGACAGCAGGAGAGCCAACGTCTGACAATCAAGTTGTGTGAGTGGAAACCGTACATGTACGTACTTCATGTGGTTGTTGGGACAATGCCATGGGCTTGCAGTAAGTGGTGTAAATTTGGATTCAGTGGATCTGTCCAAGGTGTTGTAGCTGGATGGCCTTTTCAGTTATTTGCTGCCGTAATGTCTGTTATTACAAAGATGCACACCATGTCTGTACAGTATCTATAAAACTTCCAAAGAATTAGATCAACAGGAGTATGTTTGTTTAGGAGAACGTACAAATAAGTGTTTTCGCGTCAGCCAGCTGCGGTCAAGACAGCGACACCATTTTAACCACGAGCTCACTAATAAATACCCCCTGAGCTCTCATCCTCCTTGCAATACTGTCAGCTGCCAAATGACTTGACCATCTTGGTGCCAAACAGCAGAAACGGGTAATCGGACATGGAACGCAGTTGCCTCCTTTCTGGGTACTTGCACATCCTGTTTTAATTGCTTTAATTTTTCCACTTAAATTGCTTTTGTCTGGCTCTGGATATACAGTATATTATATATACATACATTTTATATGCTATTGAGTCTCAGTGATATTTGTATAGTGGAGAAACTTACAGAGATGTAATGAAATTGTTTACTAATATATATATTTTTAGTTCATATATGCCTGAATGAAAATAAAATTATTTCAATGTCTCCTCGTGCTTGTTTATGTATTCTGTGTGGATATTTCCGATAGCTGTAGCTATCCAATGTGACATTGGCTGCATAATAATTTGGTAATTTGCTCATTTTAATTTTTAGTTAAAGCTGATGACAGCACAACGTACCATTGTGGTCCACCAAGAGGTAGTCCAAAGCGAGGCGATTCTGCATGGCAACAGTACGAGGGCCGGTCCACTGTGTGTTGACATCCTTCAGACTGTCCACTGTGTCGTTGGCGAGTTCTTCCAGGGCACAGGCAATGTACTGCAGCTGGTTAGCAGTTTTCCACCCCCCGTACTCCAGCACCAGATCGGTGCTGTGCCTGTTCAGCAGAGAAGCGGAGGAGTCATCACAGTGAGGTCGGTGGGGAGGGGATGGATGGTTGGAAGGATGGAGTGGATGTTTGGACAGTTGCCTAATATGGAGAAAAATATAGGACAGGTAACAGGAACCTGACCAGTTAGGAGACCATAGGTAAACATGTTTTCCACACACCCAAAATGTGGTTTTGGTTATACAGGAAAAATTGGGGAGGGAAGAGGAAATTGGAATGGATGAAGATACAGTCATGTGAAAAAGAAAGTCCACCCTCTTTCAATTCTATGGTTTTACATATCAGGACATAATAAAAATCATCTGATCCTTTCCAGGTTCTAAAATGATTTAAATCTAATCTCAGCTGTAAAACACACAACAGATTCCACCATGTCATTATTCAACAAAAATGAAGCCAAAATGGAGAAGCCATGTGTGGAAAAACTAAGTACACCCAATGATTCAATAGCCTATAGAACTGCCTTTAGCAGCAATAAGTTGAAGTAATCATTTTCTATATGACTGTATCAGTCTCTCACATCGTTGTGTAGGATTTTTGGCCCACTCTTCTTTACAATATTGCTTCAGTTCATTGAGGTTTGTGGGCATTTGTTTATGTATAGTTTTCTTAAGATCCCACCACAGCATTTCAATCTGGTTGAGGTCTGGACTTTGGGCCATTGCAATACCTTGATTTTTTTTTTCAGCCATTCTGTTGTAGATTTGCTGGTGTGCTTGGGATCATTGTCCTGTTGCATGACCCAATTTCAGCCAAGCTTTAGCTGTCGGCGAGATGGGCTCACATTTGACTCTAGAATACTTTGGTATACAGAGGAGTTCATGGACGACTCAATGACTGCAAGGTACCCAGGTCCTGTGGCTGCAAAACAAGCCCAAATCATCACCTCTCCACCGCCATGCTTGACAGTTGGTATGAGGTGTTTGTGCTGATATGCTGTGTTTGGTTTTTGCCAAATGTAGCACTGTGCATTATGGCCAAACATCTCCACTTTGGTCTCATCTGTCCAAAGGACATTGTTCCCAGAGTCTTGTGGTTTGTTCAGATGCAACTTTGCAAACCTAAGCCATGGTGCCATGTTCTTTTTAGAGAGAAGAGGCTTTCTCCTGGCAACCGTTCCAAACAAACCATACTTGTTCAGTCTTTTTCTAATTGTACTATAACATGTTAACTGAGGCCTGTACAGTCTGAGATGTAGCTCTTGGGTTTTTTGCAATTTCTTTGAGCATTGCACGGTCTGACCTTGGGGTGAATTTGCTGGGATGTCCACTCCTGGGAAGATTGGCAACTGTTGTGAATGTTTTCCACTTGTGAATAATCTTTCTCACTGTAGAATTATGGACTTCAAATTGTTTGGAAATGGCCTTATAACCCTTCCCAGATTGATGGGCAGCAACAGTTGCTTCTCTAAGATCATTGCTGATGTCTTTCCTCCTTGGCATTGTGTTAACACACACCTGAATGCTCTAAACCAGTAAACTGCCAAAACTTCTGCTACTTACCCCCTCAATTCCTATGGAAGCAATAAAGGTGTACTTAATTTTTCACAGACTGCTTCTGTATTTTGGCTTAGTTTTTGTTAAATAAATAATGACATGGTGTAATATATCATGTGTTGTTGTTCATCTGAGGTTGTATTTACCTTGTTTTAAGACCTGCTAAGGACCAGATGATTTTTTTTTATTATGTCCTGATACATAAAACCTTAGAATTGAAAGAGGGTGTACTTTCTCTTTTACATGACTGTAAATCAGTAAGGTTTAAAAGAGTGAAGGATAACTGCATGCCTCTAGGAGTTGTCTTATTGGCTGTAACTTTGGATGAGTGCCAGTGCACCGGAAACACAACATGGCAGGGTGCAGGAAGGACAAGGATGTATCAGATAGCAAGAGCCACCCTACCAGGAAAGTAACAGGTGTGGGTAGAGGACGCATGGGAAAGCCAAATGAAACCACGTGTGAGGCACGACAATGTACTCAACAGGCTTGGGAACACTTGGGGATCCCCCGGGAGAAGCTAGGGACAGGAAGGTTTGGACCCACCTTTTTAGCCCATTCCGGCTATGACCCTCACTAGAACCAGTGCTGAACTGAACTGAAGTGTATCTGGGTGTCATGGTGACAGGAGGTAGTGCTGCTGCCTCACAGCATCTGGGCAGTCTAGGTGCTGCCAAATTTGTGCGGAAGTCTGCTTGTGTCTGTGGGTCTCCTCTCACAATCCGCAGATATGCATTTCACGTCAGCTGGCTGTTGTAAATTGCAGTACTGTGTACTTGTATGGATACTGCGATGGCCTGGCACTAAACCTGATTTCTAGATAGGCTCTGGGCCACTGTGGGTCATGGAAACAAGGGGTGAATTAATTTTTCCAGTGTTGTGCATCCTTGGTGTCATGAATTTTGGCCTGCTTGCCCTGAATATATCAATTTCTGTGCTGATCAGTGGTAAAAATTAGCTTTTTTCGTGCATTTCAAACCCGCTGTCTATCTGCTACATGTTTGAGTCGGTGTGGTTTTTGGGAAATCTTACACTTCAATGACAAGCCATCATGACAGTCTTTCAGGGACCAAGAAGATTACACTGACTAATCCTAGGGGCTCCGAGGAGTTGTTCTTGCTTTAAAGAGCAGGTACCATGGCACTCCTGCAAAGAAGGCTGTGATACACTGGATCCTATCGGTGAATCCTCACATGCCAGACTTACCATTACGCTGGGGGTGAACCTTGGTAGGTAACAGCAAGCGCTGTGTATGTGCAGTGCTACAAAATTAAAGACCAAACTGTGGGATAGTTAAAATATTTCGCGAATTTGAATTTATTAAGATTGAAATGTGACTTTTATGAGGTAACTAGTTTAGAAATTAATTTTTTGGTTGAGTTACTATTTCTGGAGATGGTCATTTAAATCTCTGACATGTTGAGTTTATTAGTGTTTTCTTGGTTTTGGACAGTTTTGCTCTCTGCTCATGTTCATAGGACATTTTTACATTTAATTATTTGTTTTCACTACTAGATGTTTTTTGGAGTGTGATAATATGTGACCGTACATCCACATGTGGCTGACCCACACCTTGGAACACACTACAGCAAACCTTTGTGTGTTACAAAGGTGTTGCTTGAAATTCTTAGGAGTTTTTTTTTTCCTCTACACCTGTTTTTGTGGTTTGATATGAAAACTCGATGCACCAAGTGATTTACATAGTAGGTTTCTGCCCAAACGATTATTTTAACCAACTGCACCTATGGGTCAGATTATGAAAAGCTTTAGATAGCAGTGCTCACAGTACGTCTTCACCAGGGTCGCAACAAGACTTCTTCCTTAATTTTGGGAAAGCTCCCATGTACATTGGGTTTTCTGTGGATGAAGTGGGGTCCTCAGAGATTCGACCATAACAGATACAACCTGTCATAGGCCAGATGTCACTTTATCTCCTTCCATGACCAAAGTGAAGGCAACACTGGCCATGATTTTGGAAGCTAGGAGTCCTGATTTAACCCCTTGTGTACCTTGTAATCTGTTCGTGGTGCAAATCTGCTGTGACATGTATACAGTAGAAATCAATTTGTGGCTTCATTTTGGAAACATCTCCAAGCATTGAGTAGAGCCAACATCCTAAGCCCCCTGTTCTGCAGATTCATGGCCATGCAGACTGGGAGAATATTAGCACTAAGACCATCAGGGCTCCATCCTCCCTCACTTATATCGCAACACTCCCCCCCCCCCACCATGAAGAGCCTCCTCGTGCTGCTGCTCTTTTTTGATCTCGTCGATACAGCGAGTATCTCCATCCTGCATCAATATATCAATACAAATACCACTCCACATCTGTTCTTTTTCTTCAGTTTCTTTTAATATCTTTTACACATCATACTTGCATACACAACTGAATGTGTAAGCAAATACCAAGAAGTTTTGTTACATGTTTGCAGGAAAAAACATTAATTTTTATGGTAATGTTTGCAATTTACCCCATTTGCATTACAGTAACTGCTCCAGTGTGTACCAATAAAACCTTGCTGGAACCTTAAAACAACTTAATATCGCAATGCCTCATTAAAGAGAATCTGTAATTTACAACATATTTAAATCACTGTAAGTGAAGAAAATAGTGCTTCCATTTTTTTTATGTACCCATTTTGACCCAATGAAGTGAGATAAACTGGAATTGGCAAGATGGTTGGAATATATATATATCATCTTTTATTAGCAACCTTGTTCAGACCACACAGTATTCACAGCAAACCAAACTGGGATAACAAATCGAGCATTATGGCCCCTCAGATTACAAAGAGTTGAGCTTTGAGCTTTTCAAAGGTTGTTTTTAAGGTTATCCTAAACTACATTTTTCTTGTTTCTACAATTTCAGCCTGTAACAAAACAAATTTGACTGGTGTTTACATACAAAGTGAACAAAAAGTGAAGCACACATAAACAGAAGAGAGGTCTGGAACCATATTAATTCATCTTCATCTTACTTGGCTTCAGATTATTTGTTGCTTGTGTATGTTGTAATTGAGAGATTTGGGAGATCTGAGAGAGATTTGTCCTGTTGCCATAGAAACCAAATAAAAACAACTCAACTAAAGTTGGATGTGGAAAGAAAATGAAGGACATCAGAATCAGATTTGTTTGGCCAAGTATACTCACACATACTGGAAATTTGGCTTCAGTTCTCAATGGCTCACATTGGTTAACAACCTAAACTGGCCCATGAGTAGTCATTTTTGAGGACAATGTACTTTCAGTTCCATCCACTCATCCATCCATCCCTCTATCCATCTATTGCTAGTAACTGCTGGTTCAATGCGGGAATTCTAACCCTGAAAAGAAAAAGTCTGAAGTAGAGCAAACTGTCTAAAGGATGGTCAACATTGAGATTTTCAACAATCTGTGCTACAGTAGCTCTTCTGTGGGATCAGACCATACGGGCTAGCCTTTGCTCCCAACACATATCGGTGAGCCTTGGATGCCCATGACCCTGTCACCAGTTCACCGGTTGTCCTTCCTTGGACCTCTTTTGGCAGCTACTGTACTAACCACTGCGTACTGGGACCACCCCACAAGATCTGCCCTTTTGGAGATGCTCTGACCCAGTTGTCTAGCTATCACAATTTCGCCCTTGTCAAAGATGTTCAGATCCCTACGATTTCCCATTTTTTCTGATTCCAGCACATCAACTTCAACAACTGACTGCTCACTTGCTGCCTCTCCCCTCACCCCTCGACAGGTGCCATTGCAACAAGATTATCAATGTTATTCACTTCACCTGTCAGTGGTTTTAAGGTTGTGGCTGATCGGTTTAAAACACAGCATAGTATTATACATGCAATTGCATTTATATGCTGCACTATTTTGTCTTTTTATTAAAACCCTTTTTTTAATTTTCTTTTCAGCATCACCACAAAAGTACTTTTTGGTTGAACAGCTTTGCAAATAAAAAGTAACAAAAAGCTCCGTAAATAAAACATTTTATTGTATAGACATCCAAATACAGACTGAGGTGACAACTACAGCTGCCTTACACTGTGTAGGTGACCAGTGTTATTTATGCAGCAGATGGGAGAGTCTTCCTGGGATGCTGCAGCCAAACACTGGGACTGAAAAATAATGCAGTAATGTTAACAGTGTGCCTGTTGTAAGTCCGGGTTGTGGTGCACATCTCAGCAGAGGAGGACCTCACATCCTGTGCACCCAGAATAGAGGAACAGAGGAATACTGAGATCCTGAAGTGGATGATCTGTTCATGATAAGTAAATATGTCTTAGTGTTTTTTTTTTTTAATTTGTTACAGCTTTATTTTTTTTTTTTAACAGAACTTAACCTATGACTAAAAAAAGGGACATTTGTATAATTAAGCTTTTATTGACTGAGGCAATGGTTGTATTTTATGCTCAGTTCGTCTTATGACTTCTGGTCACAATTGTTTTTTAAATGGAGGTACAAATATAAAAGGGGAGCATTCTAGCTTTTAACAGCACTTTAAGACTAGAATTGAGGCCAGGCTTTAGTGCTAGTTCTATTGTTTCTGTTTTATGTTTTTTGCACTATTTTGTACCAGCATCTGCTGGAAATTACAGGTTGCTCTATTAATATTTACAATATTGTGGTGAGAAGTGTGATAAAGTAAAGTAGGTGGCGAGGGGCTTCTTCCTTTGAGTCGGCGGGTAGAAAGAGCGGTGAGGGTGAGGACGCTGAGGTAAAGGGTCGGTAATGTGAGAAGCGGCGGGGTGGCGCAGTGGTGCGCACGGTAATGGAGGGGAGCAGCTCCGGGACACCTGAGCCGCGGTTGAGCCTTCTGGAGGTGTCGTGGGCCTAACTCGACGAAACGCCGACGAAGGAAGGTGCCCACTTGATAACCCCGATGAGATGACGCGCCATTGCTGCGCCACACCATGGTTGGCATTATAGTTGGTTGACGCTAGTTTTAATAAGATAGCCGGTGTATAGTGGATTGTAAGCGTGCGGGGGGGGGGGGGGGTTAGGTCGGGTTAGATGGGCGTTAGGATCCCCTTTTATAAACCAAGCTCCTGGTATTTGGCACTATGTGTGTTATATGAACCTGCTGAGACAAATCAAATTACAAGCCAGAAACTGGAATATACCTATACCTTTCATTTGTTTGTTTTATTCTTTTGAGCTCATAAAATATTATACTATACCTATGGTTTACTTTGTCAAATTTCATATAAGAAATATTAAACATAAGCAATATTTCAGAACTTATTTATTCAGGGCAGTGTGATTCACAGTGATGCGATACCGAGGGCCATTTGTGTCCTCTGGCATGCATGGGGGCAGAATCCCTTCTGTTTAGTTTCAGAGCAGTCATTCTCTCCAGCTCACTCTGCAAAAATGAAGTACTGAAGTGCTACACCTGTGTGGCAGACAGCGAGGATGAGTCCAACCAGCAGGGTTCCTGCAGCTGCCCACAGCATGCAGATGCCTTTGTGACCATCATGGGTCTGAGTGAGTACCCATGTTGTAATGTGGCACCATCATTTGTTATGCCCTTATGTCCACATGGTCACAGCAAAGTGCGCTGGCACATTGTTACACACATTTTTTTATTATTATTATTATTATTATAAAACAGACAATTTAAGTCGGAACTCTGACTTGTTTCAATTTTTGTCATATCCAAGTTCTTAAATACTTGGAAACAATAACTATGGATGGAATTTTATTCGTTAAGACACAAGTATTCTCTTTTGCTTTTAGTTCTTGGTTTTAATCAATTGCTATAATCAGGTTCATATTTTCAATGCGGTCCTGCTGTTGTCTGGAATATAAATATTTGCCCTTTGTCCCTGCACATACTTTTGTGTCTCAGACACAGTAGTAAAGTTCTGCTCCTACAGGTTCTTCTATGATGAGGAGCACCGTGGCAACAAGGAGGTGAAGACTGGAACAGCTCCCACCTGCCCGACAGCCATGGGGGGCAGCACAGTACCACCAGGTCCCTGAGCTCCAGTCCCACCCTGGTCCGGGGGAGTCCTGCTACTCTGGGAGGCTGTGGGCAAGCTGTAAATCCTCACTCCAATACAAAGTTAGTGTCTGATTTGCATCTGATTTATCCTCATAGCTGATATTCAAAGTTTTGTGGAGAGGCAGAGATTTTCCATTTGAAAATGTAGCTCTATGAGCAGTGTCTTTGGTAAGAAGCTTTTTCAGAGCCCGACACATCGATGCTCAGTCAAGGCTGCAGCACTGACCTTACCATGACCTTTGCAGACTCACCTCTTGTTTCATGGCCCTCCTGTTAAAAAGGAGGTCAATTGTCCTACAGAGGCTGAATGGGCCAGCTTGAATTGTTCGTAGGAATCAGTGCTCCCAAATTGTGCTGTGCTATAATGGATATTGCAATCAATAAGCACTGGTCATCTAATATTTTACAGTAAAAATGTAAAAATTAGAGAGAAATTAAGCAGCGTCTTTAACCACTGGATTTGGATGTAATGCTGACCTTTAATTGTCCGTAGATCACAGACCCATCTATAATATTATTGAAAGGTAAAATTACAAATATAGTACTGTATAGGAAGAAAAACATTCTTATTTTCTGGGTTTCTGCATTTGCTTTTGCACATTTCTGACTTCCTTATGCATATGACAAAAATTTTTGTTTTCTCACTCCAAGCAGAAGTAATTTTGTAGTTAATATTAATTAAATAAGTAGTTAATCAATCATTAATTTGCTAATAAGCCACAGCAAATGGTCTTTGAAAGGGAAAAATCCACTTCTCACCCCTGCCTGACTTCAATTGGCAGAATGTGAACCTGCTGCTGCCAGTTAAGGGAAACAGCCTGAGAGATTTGAGGCAGCTGGTTAGTATTGAGGGCCTTTTTGTTTGTGGAGCCCTATTGGGAGGGGTCCTTATGTGTGTGGACTTGCTGTTTTATTAAATTCCTCTTGCTGGGAAACCTTCTGTCCTGTGTTTTAGTCCTACTTATGTTACTGCCTCACACCATCATGATAATTTGCAGATTATTATTCTTACTAGTATTACTATCAATATGTTTGATCCTAAATATCCATGGGATGGGATTCAAGTCAGACTACTAATAGTTTCTGTACACGGTCACAGAAAGACAGTTCACCTAATACAAAACATTAAAAATCCAGTTGAAAAACATTATCTTTGACTATTAAGCTATAATTTATATTTTTTGAATGACAGGGGAACAAATGGCAAATTGTCACCTGGAACAGAAGCATTGGCTGCTCTTCGTCCTTGTAGAATCCAGCCGTGCAGTTCTGGGTTTGGCATTCTGAATAAAACCATGTGTAAGTCAGCCGTTGAATTATGATGCAAAAAAGCTTGTGCTCTGGGGGGCACTGGTGGCAGCAAAGGTCGCAGTCCCAACGCGCCGGGTCATCAAGTGGACGCGTCCAGCCGACCTGCTGGGGGTGAACATAAAGCAACCAAGAAAAATTTAGTGGAAACACAGCAGCCCACAGTTTAAGACCCTGTGCATGAGTCATAAGTGCCGACTATTAAACAGCACTGTGTGCCTCACAATAAGGCCTTATTTTAATTTTTATTATTTTTTTTATCCATTTTCAACCATTTAAAAGGTTTTAACAGACAGGGAGCCTGATTTTTAAAGCAGCAAACAGTTCCATAAGCCGGAAGAGGTATTTGAAATGAAAGACTTCTCATTAATAGGCAGCAGCCCTAACCATTGCGCCACCAGCTGGCCAACATAGCATCGCACACCTGATGTGGAGGTGAAGGTTAATGGTGCCCAAGGCATTTGCTTGTGTATTGCATCTCATTTATTTTTATTTTATTCTCTTCGTACTGCTCACTGCCCTTTTTGTGAGTTTCCCAGAACATCGCCAGTGAGCATTTTCCTCGCTTGTTTCGTCACCTACGTTCTATTATTATTAACTATTTGTTAAACGTTTTATTCGAGTTGCGTTTTGACGGGGTTTTTAATGTTTTTTTTTTACGTCTAAGACGTTCAAAGGAACTGAGTTTATTCGTAAAGTAAAACCGTGGCACAAAGTGCCATAAGGGGTGAACTTGGGTCACTTGGTGGAGCGTACAAAGTTGCTTCTCTTGAAGTGGTGGTGGTCATAGGTTCGAATCCTGCCGTCACTGCCTTCATAGAGAGAGAGAGAGAGAAATATTCTCAAGGGACCGTCATGTTCGCTGGATACGAGAAGGGGGGAAGCTGGCAGGAAGGAGGAGGGTCGCCAGCGGCGACTCGGATGCTTTATGTAGAAGACGAAAGCCACGGCGCTCAGTGTGCCGAGCTGGGCGCCCGCTTCACACTTGCGGTTCTTCGGAAGGACCGAGGCTTTCAGCTCCGCTTAACCGTAAGTTGTGCTTCTGCAGCTGCGCTTTGTCCGACCGTCTTGTAGTTTTCGCGCTGAGGTGAAAGCGTGCGGGCTCCGACGCGGGAAGTCGGCGAATGCGGTGCTAACGGTTACGTCCTTTGGCTTCGTTTGGCGATGGTGGTCTTGCGGTCGGTTCGACCCACTCCGAGTGTGCTGTGTCCTTTTATGAATGCCGAGAAGCACCAACGCTGACCGACTGTCACTTTGAGGGAAAAAGCGTGAAAAAAGCTGCATTTTAGTTCCTCACACTTCTGTTTGACAGGTTTTAATGCCGCCTCAGCGCCAACTAACTGACCGCCCCATCTCTGCTGCACGTTTGTAGGCGACGGATGTAAAACGAGCCAAACAAAGTATATAAACACATTTAATTTTGTGAAAACTGTTCGTTTTGACTATTTTCACAGTTCGAAGCCACTGCTCTCACAAAACACAGATTATTCGATCGACCTGAGTGATGGCAGAAGATCCGGGTCCGCTTTGGCTTCTCGGGTCTCAGCTTCCTCAGTTTGGACTCCAAAGTTCGAATTTCTTTATCTCGGGTGGAAATCATTGAATTCATTGGGTATAAAATTTTGCACTTCAAGGAGATCCTTTCTGTCCATCTAGCAAGGCTTAAAATGGTTTACTTTAAAACAGTCATATTTGCTTTTTTTCTCAGTGAACCCTGAAAGAGATGTCTGAGGTTTGTTTGTCTGTTTGTCTGTAGCGCTGGACAGTATTTATAAAACAATAGTGAAATTGGGTATAGAAAAATGTTTTAGTTTACCTGGAATGGCTCATATTTTTTTCTGGCCACATTCTCGCCCCGTGCACATCACTGCTGGGGTCCAGAACATCCTGGAAGCAGTGTGGTGTTTGGTCGACTGTTAGTAAGATTGAGGCTGTGGTCTGACATTACTTTCTTCCCTTATTCTGTGTGTGAGGGCAGGAGTTTAAAGCTCTGAAAATGTAAAAATGTACAGTTTGTATAATTTTACACTATGAGCTGCCTTTATATCTTGTTTTACATCGGTAGTTTGTCAGCTTCCAGCAGAGATGGGACAGTTTGGGTCAGCTCATGGTTGGGCAGGATGAAGCCTGTCCACAGAAGTCTGAGGAATGAAAAGATATTTCTTCTGTTTTTTTGTGCCATCTCTCAAATCTGTGAGAAAGCACGGTAGTTTGAAGGTGAAGTAGATGTTTATCAGTAACTTCTGCTCAGTCCGGTTGGCATGCCACCCTCGAGATGGATGTACAGATAAGGTGATGGGTTCAAACGCCATGGAAAGTTTATGCTGAACAGACCTTCTACATGAACAACACTTTCCATGGAGAGGTGCAGCAATATTCTCTGTAGATGCTTCTCTAGTGGGAAGGTTGACTTCTCTGTTTGACCTTGCGACCCCCCCCCCCATTTCAACCATAGAATAACAGCAAGACCAAACAAATCCCTAGGAGACTTGTGTTCTCCCCTTGTCAGGGTCCACATCCCTGGAGGGACTGACAGAATTGAGATGAGGCGATGTGAGAATACGCCCGAGACTCCTGTTCTGTGGAGAGACTCATTTCTCACATTCTCAGCAATTTGCTTAAAAAAAAAAATTAAGAAAAGAACAGTGATGTTTAAAATTGCATTTCCGTCTTTTGTGAAACACACAAGGACTGATACAAGTTAACGTGATGCATGGTGATCTATAGATCTGTAAGCACAAAAAAAAGTTACAGAAGGAAGCAAGGGGTTAACTTGGAGCCGTGCGACGTCATGAGCGGCGGTTACATAATAGATGGGAGTAAATCTACACCAAACTCATAACTTGATGTTGCCTCCCATGTAGCGTGCGTTAGGTTTAAGTGTTTCCAGAAATCCCAAAAAGTATCCATCTGTGAAATCTACACCACACTTGATTTTGACAGTGAAATAACTTTAATGGCAACTGTTTCTTTTTCAGTTTTTATCTCCTCTGCGTTCAGCCCCTATTGCAGAATAACATGTATGTTCTACTCCGCAGGGTTCTAAATCTTCTTGTGGTCACCTGTTCAGCTTTCTGCAGTGAAACCCTTGCCCTGCCCTCTGCAATGCCAAGTCACTGCTCTGCACTGTGTATCCTGGCTGCCCTGCTGTTCTTGGGTGCCCAGGCCCAGAATCAGCCAGCCAAAATTCAGCTCCGACTGGCGGGCAATAAGCGCAAACACAACGAGGGCCGTGTTGAGATGTACTATAACGGCGAGTGGGGCACCGTCTGTGACGATGACTTCTCCATCTATGCTGCCACCGTGGTCTGCAGGGAGCTGGGCTACGTGGAGGCAGTGTCCTGGTCCCCCTCTGCCAAATATGGCGGGGGAGAAGGTGAGCCATCCATATGATGTTTCAGCTTGATCGAGACAGTGTTGTGGTAATCCTTTGAAAGGAAGACTTATTTTGAACTTTAATCTTGGTATTAGAATATGTAATAGTTTGAAGCAGTTTGTATAAAATCCCCAAGTACATCTTTAAAATGACAAGAAGTTAACAACCTACATAATTGTACTGTTTTATGAACTGAACTACATGCATCAAGGGGTAGGTAGACCCTATCCCAGATTTAAGAACCTAATGTTTTCCAGCATCTGAGTTTTCATACGTATATTGGAATCAAACTCATTATTAAATTGTATTTTCATAATTCTGAGCCCAAAAATTCCATATTTTCCTCAAGTATGCTGTGCTATCATTTTATTCCAAATGTCCTATTTTTTGAAACTGCTTGTGCTTTTATGTGTTTCCCCATGTTTGACAGAAGAATGATTTAAAAATTTTTTTTGGCAAATATGGCTCCGTTATTAGTGGGTGACAAGTACTGGAGCTTGAATATTGAAACAAGATGCATTCATTTATTCAAAAAAAGCACTTTCAAATTCTGGGGTAATGGTGTAATTTTTTTTCTCAAAAACCATTTAAGTGTGGGTGTCTTTAAAAATAAACCATTTAGCATTAATTTCATGGTATACAACCATGTACGTGACAAATAAACTCTTTTGACTTTTTGACTCTGACTTTTCTCTCCATCTGCCCTGAGCCGGAAGTCCTAGTATTGAAATGCACACTTGAAGTACTGTCCCCATTAACATTAGCTGAATAAAACTTGTTTAAAATCACAAATCCAATAGAAGGCCTGGCTGCTGAATCAGATGCATTATTTTCCTTTTGGTTTTTCTGGTAATCCTGTGACTATTATTTTCTTACGATGAGTCAGGCATCATGTCTCAAGTAATGGGCAGGCACAAGGCTTCAAATCGGCTCACGTTGCTGGACGTAAGCCAGCAAAGTGATTCTTCCAGTCTGGAAGTCCAGTGTCTCGCTTTTTATCGCAGGTCTTCAGCTGTGCATTCTCAACACTTCTATGTTCCACCTGTAATATTTCTTTCCACCCAACAGTTTCCTTTTGTCTGGATCGACAGATGTTCTCCATTCTGCATGGTTGGGGGAAAGGAGGGGTAATGGGTCTCTTCTAGCACTGCCCCCCCCCCCCATTTTTCCTCTCGCCCACTTGTTGCTCTTGCTAGAAGAGACCCATTACCCCTCCTTTATCTGCCCTTATTTGTATCTCACTAAAGATACCTACGTATGCTCCTAACCGTACCAAAAGAATGGGTATTTCTCTAATTGTTTCCAAGAAATGTTGTCTCACCCTTAGATGTGATATAATTGATGAAATTGGTCGTTGCAAAACAACCCTTAGTAACTCATATACATTCTGTCACAATTTATATTGTAGCAGTTTCTTGGGAAAACTGCTGGTTCAGGCCTCTTAACAAGGGGTTTCCTTTGGTCCAATGTGACAGGTCGCATCTGGCTGGACAACGTGCACTGCACAGGGAGAGAGGAGACTCTGGCTGAGTGTTCGTCCAACGGTTTTGGGGTGTCTGACTGCAAGCACTCTGAGGATGTGGGTGTGGTCTGCAGCACCCGCAGAATCCCTGGCTTCAGATTCACTGGGGCCCTGGCAAACAGCGTGGAGGTAAACCACCACCTCCACCCTACCTGTCCTTCTGAGGTCTCTAGAAGTTAAGCGCTTTTTTCCAGCCACGAATGCAGACTTGTATGTATGTTGCTGAAAAGGATGTTCCCACTGGGCCAGAACAGTATTCTAGTTCTCTAGAAATTTTAGAACAGATGTTGGGTAGAAGAAATCTCAAACAAATTTCATGCTGAATTGGAGGTTTTTTGTATCTAGCAGTCCCTCATTTGCATTATGTTTCCATGAAGCTTTTGTTTATGGATTCACAGCTAATGTACTACATCTTCCAACTTCATTTTAGTACCTAGTGTCCATACTATATATCATCAGAATAATTCTTAATCTCCAAAATGGAACTTTCCTCATGGTTGTCTGTGGAAAAGGCTGAGCAAAGTGTTTCCAGCCCCCCCCCCCAAACCCATCTAAGAGAGCTTGATAGGTCTGTTTAATCACTTGAACATATAGTGGTCCATGAACACTACCCACGCCATGCCCCCATCCACCATGGAGGGGGAATCAAGTTCATGAGATGACTCACAGCAGCAGAGATGAGTTTTTTTTTTATTTTTATTTTTTTTAACCACTGTTTTGCAAGATCATAAAATCACATCAAGTGTGTAAACAGCAAGGTTAAAATCTCATCATTGTTTGTAGCTGCCTTTAACTTACATTAGACCTCAGTTATTTCATACATTTAATGCATAAAAACTGTTCTTTTTATTAAAAGACCACTGTAAATGCTTATTACTGTTAAGGAAGCAACAATGAAGATTTTTCCAGACTTGACAGATCATGATGGCGATCCTTAGAGATTATGACAGCGCTTCTTAGCAGACAGCTTTGGTACTGATTTAAACTTCTGAGGGGTGCTTTTGTTTGACACACAGGCCACATTCCCACGTAACTCTCCCTAACAAACCTCCCGTCCATTGCTCTGTGTCTGGCAGGCTAACGGATGAGTCAGAGAAGAGCTTTATCAAGAGACAGGCCTGTCTCAAGCTGCTTCTCCCTGTTTGCTCAGAGCATTGCTCCCTAACAGCTGTTTAGATTTCCACCACAACAAGAAGGGCTCTGGAACATTCTATTGCAAATCCCCTCCCTGTGCTTTCTCTCTGGTGACTGTTCCTAATGGTGACTTGGGGTTCATTTCAGTCCTTCTCAGCCTTAACAATGTGAAGTACTGGGGGTCTAATTGGTGGTGGTGGTGATGGGAAAGGGTTGGGAGGGGGGGGTGCTTGAAGTAAGTGCCATTGAATCACTATGCTGTACCCAGTTGCACTGAGGAATGTGAACTATGCTATGGAGCACTGATATTCAACCTTAATAAATGGAAGGTCTCTGAAGGGGTGTGATGGTAATGTGCTGTCAAAAGGAGAAAGAAAAGTTTGAAAATACAAGTCATCATACCTATTTCTTTTGGGGGGGACTCTGTATTCTCTTGATGAAGGTGAGGGTGGATGGAGGGAGCTTTCCTTATGGTTGTCAATGGAAAAGGGTGAATGCAGTGTTTCTAGCCCCCCCCCATCCACCCAATCCCATCTCAGAGAGCGGCATAGATTTGTTGTTTAATTGCTTTAACATACTGTGTTCCCTGAACACTGCCCACGCCATGCCCCCTTTCCACTGTGGGGGGAATCATGTTCATGCAATAACTCATAGCATCATAGATGATGGCTAACCAGTGTGTGTTGTCTGATGGTGAAATCCTGGGGATTGCATCAAATTTCTGGAGGTGGAAAAATTGTCATCTTTCCCAAAAATGAACGGAAGTTTATCCAAAAGTGGCAAGGATTTTGTTGTAAGGGGACAAGAGGTCAACTGAGGGTGCTGTGTGACGGGGCTAAAGAAGGCTTTTGGTGTCAGATACCCTTTTACAATGCTTTATATTACCGTGAACAAGAGCAGTGGGTGTAAAACGTTTAAGTAAACTTCGTACTTTGTGTTGTTCCAGCTAACAGCTCCCTAACTTTTCTGTTGACATCTTTCACTTTATTCACACTTGCAATGTACAGTTTTACAGCTAACAAACACAGACTAACCTTTATTTGCATTCAGTGAATGTGTTTCAACTTAGCCCTACATCCTGTTAGGTTGAATAAAGAAGTATACCCTTAGAAGTGGCTGGAGCCACTTTGACCACAGGGTATGAAGGGAATAAGAACACCTCTGCCTCAGGTGTTGCCTCATGTTACTTAGCTCCATCTTGCTCACTAGGCATCACCCAACTGTGTCAAAGTACCTCTTTGTGAGTTCATTCCACCTTGTATGTTTATTTGGTTACCCATTAGTGCTGCAATACTATGGCTGTCTTTTATGGTCTTGATGCTAAGAATTGCATGAAGAGGTAAGTTTTTAGGGAAAAAAAAAACTTTGGAAATATTTGTTCTTTCACCCCTTCATCTAGGGGGTACTTTCCCATCAGTAGTGTGGCTGTGGTTTTTAATTTATTCATTCTAAATTAGAGAAATTCTATTTTTAAAGCATTGGTTGTCACACTGTCTGAATTTGTCTGAGTACAGTACTTGTACTCCTTGGGGGTAACTCAGAAGTTATTTATGTTTATTGCTCCTATACCTATATTGTTGTGATCTTATTCCTTAAATGATCCAGGCTTCAAACATGTTGTTTTTTTTTTTTTTGTTTTTTTTTAAATCTAGCAAGATTCTTTATACTGACCTTGAGGTAGAGTCCACTGTAGTTTTAGGAGTTCCAGGCAGAGGGATGCAGTACATGGCAAAGCTGAATCTTCCAATAATTCCGATATAATGAGCAGTTTCATTACCCCATACACATGCAAAACTCTGATGCAGATGTTTAAATTCCACATAATGACACTGAAATGGTGATGTTACATTCTATGGAAGTTATGTATCTGCACTATAGGTCATATGAGCCACAATGTAACTGGCCTCTTCAGCAGAATACTGTGTTAGCTAGGTTAAAACTGATCTCTTTTCCAAACATGGGCAATGTCTGTCATACATTTTCCCAAAATGAAAAGTAATCTCCATCCATCTAATATTTTCCAGGATCACAACAGTCCAGTGCCAGTCCCTAGGAGCAGACACCACCAGGCAGGGAATATTCTGGAGAGTGCATGCAGACAATCTAGATTTATCAGTATACCCGAAACATTGCTTTGGACTGTGAGAGGAAACACAAAAACTTTAAATACCATTTCTTGCTTTGATTTGGCACTTTTCCATCCAAGACTTTCATGCATGGGGATAAAATTTTGGTACAAGGGTATTCAATTGTGAAACAAGCCATTTAATCATGGGGCACCAAGTTCACTTCAGAATACAGACTTGCATACTGTAAATATGCTAGCTCACTTGTTAAATAAAACCATGTGGATGGAGAAAGGAAAACCTTTACAAAATGCCTGAGAGGAGTGAGGTCAGGCAAATGGCATCTTCTGGCCTGATGTATACATAGGTTCTGGAAAGGCTGAATGCTTGTGTACCTCAATTGAGCTGAGATGATTCAGTATGTCTGAAGGAAAAACTGGCCAAAACCATAAATGGCAGTAAACTCCAGTGATATGACATGAACCACAGGGAAGTGTATCCTTAAGAACAGGTAGAACAGCTTCCTACAGGTTCTGGGGGGGGGTCCAACTTACCAGCTGCTAAAGGAAGATCTAGCAGGAAACTATGGGCAAAGTGTCAAGTTTTCTCTTTAATAAAATAAATGCTTTTATTGTAGATTTGTGAGTGCTGTGATTGAGGAGTCAGGCTGTCACATTTCTTTTATAAGTAATTCGAGGCAAAATGCAGAACCAAAGAATGTGTTGCTTTAAAGGTTGTAAAAGTGTATTGATTTTACAAATACCTGGATAATATGCCTATAGTATAAATGTTTTTTGTTTATTTTATTCTTTAACTCAGATTGACTTCTTGGAGAGCCTTCTTGCTGGAAATTGAGAAAAGGCTGTTTGCCACAGTTTGTGAATTAGAAATGGAATTTTTTGGCTTCAGGCAAAACCCATTAATCCAACAGAAGTCCAAGTCACACTTTAAGTTAATTTAACTCATGGATGTAAATGTAAGAATGTTGTCATGAAAAGTTTATATGAATTCCTTCCTCCTTATATTTAGACAAATTTTGTTACAACGTGATGGGTATTTGCTTAGACCTTGGGACCCTTCAAGATTAGTGCTCAAATACTTACATTCACCATCACTGCATGTAGCCACACGTGCTTCTGCCAGAACCACCATGGTGAAACATGCAGTGCCTTTGTGTGTTTTGGCACACCGAGCCGGGGTACCACTCCAGGTAGACTTGTCTGCTTGTCTTGGATATGCATGAAAACAACAAAAAATTTACACGCCGAATACCTGTATATAATCCAAGGAGAGGATAAACTGCTAATATCTGAATAATGATGTTTGGTGTTCTTATGGGTAGTTGTACACATTACACGTCACCCAGCAATCTGTGGGCAAACATCCTTCAGCAGGTAATAACACTTCAGCTGAGATCCGTGTTGTTGCTGGGACGAGCATACTGCACGGGTCATGCAAGGTCGGGGATTGGTTTTTTGACCTTAGACAGGCATGTCCAGGTGGTTCATCAGACTTTCAAATTTTGTACACAGACAAGGAAGCCTTTGTTAAACCCTGAACCACCAGAGCTTGCAGCATTCTAGAAGTATACAGTGAGTAGTTTTTCTTAGAGTCTGTGCCTTCTGGTTGAGTAGCAGGACATTATCAGTTCTTCAGACACAAAATTACTGATTCTTGAGTGCATGTATAGTGAAGATGTCGACTTTAACTGTGATTCACCATTGGCAAGGAGTTGTGATGTGGAGGGTGAAATGGGTAGATGGATGGTTTCCCGCATTGTGCAGTAATTGTGAGAGCATTACCTTCAGGCTCTGGCATCTGCTCCTGTCAGTGTGAACATAAGATGCCGCATACCAGTATGATGACCTCAGACGACAGATTTCTGTGACCTTTTGGAGCAGACTTTTTAACAAATGACTTGTTTAGTCCTTAGAATTACAGATGACTTGCAAAGGCACGACCTCTGAAATGGTTCTAGACAAGAGACAGAACTAAAATGTACACAATCCAGGGCCATTTTTGTCATTTCATCCTACCAGTATGGCATGTCTACCACCAAGTTGTCCGGAGCATGAACTACCCTGCTTCGGTCAGTCTTTCCCAGACTGGGGAGTGTCTTGTTGTAGTTGAACGGAGGCCTTGTGTGTTTTCAAAGCCCCCTTATTGGTCTCCCTCACTGAGAATGGGTTTCACAGATGTCTTGCCCTCCCCTGTCCCACAGCCAGGGCAACCACAGATGTTAGTCATAGTTTTTGCAATGACTTTTTTTCAAGCATGCACGTGTCGATCCAACGTGAAGACCCCAAGCAGTAGGCTGAACGGGAAGTGAGGTGTAGCCAGAGTGGGGAGAAAAAATGAATCAGTGGGTTCACAGTCATGTTCTGAAATGGAAAATTAATATACTTATGAGGATTTTTTTTTTTTTTTTATCGATCATCTGAAAAATGAATTTTTTTTTTTTTTGGTCGTCTGTGGGCTGAGGTGCAAAGTGTTTGTCCATGGTGTGTCTATGGAGTGGTTTACCCTCCTGCTTCCAAAGGGGCCTGCAGTATGTTGCTGTTCCTCAGGAATGTTCCTCCACAGCAAGCCCATAAAGGGCTTCCTATTCTCCTCCTTCTGTACTGACTGCTGATGGACACATTGCCTCAGGAGCCGGAAAGTTCTAGACAAATTTAATTGGTTTTCTCTTCTTGACATGACCGGCCCTGACTGGACCTTTGTGAGTTTTAGCCATTGCTGGCGATGCTCAGCACTTTAAAATCCTAACTAATAATTATTAAACACTTCACAATTCAGAAGCTGGCACAAAAATTGTCATTAATTTAAACATTTTGATCAGCTCAGTCAGCTCCACTGATAAAAGCAAGATGTGCTCAATATACACAGCTTCTATAGTCCCTTTTTCAGATAACGCAAGATATGTAAAATGCCAGCTTATAAGTGGTGGAAAATTCTTGAAATGTAGTAATGACTTCATGGAAAATCCTGTCCGTCTCTGCTTGTTCCTCTCACCTCGTAACCACCAGCGACCCTTCTGTTGACCTGTCCCCCACTTAAAGGCCTCACTGTGATTAAGCATATACCTCACAGTCTTTTTGCTGCCTTGGAGACCCCAACCTACCCCCCCCCAACAGGAACACGCCCTACCTCACACCCCCTTTCCCACAATGCTGAGCCATGAAGTTTCAGGTCTTTCAGGTGCTCTGTTGTTTTTTTGTAGGCACACCTATAGCTACACCCTCAGCACCTTATGAATTCATTGCTGTTCAAGAACTGGAATCTTTTTAAAAGGAAGAATAACAACTTCTGACTGGCTTCTTTTCCCTACCCCCTCCCCTCCCCTGATTCTGAATGTGGGCTTGGTTTTCAGCTCTTTGGGCTAGAAATGCTTGAACTGAATGCCAGCATTGTGCCAACTTCCTCTTAATGACTGAGGAAGCACTTTCTTTAAAATTGGTGCAACTCTGATTCATTTTATTTTACTTTATGTCTGTGATGTCTGCTCTCCAACAATGTAAGCAGATTCCTTTGAATGAAGAGTTTGGCATAATTTCGCATCATAGAAAGGTTGTGGAATTTTTCTCTTGGTCTGTTTGCTGGTCAGTCAGTGTCAAGCCTCTGAGGGAACAATCTTCTCTGCACGTCTGCTTCTATGTGAAAGTGATATCTGCCTCTTTTTGCTCTGGGGTCTCTCAATCCAGGCCACCAAGCCTTCTGCTCAGATCACATCTCTGGGGACATGGGTGGGACAGGTATGACTGGGCTTGCCATCCACTGGGTGTAATGTATCACATCTTACTTTGGTTAACATGCTTTTCCAACACAGATACCGATTGAGTTTATAGCTGGTCATGATTAAATGTTACTGCCTACGGCAAAATTTTACACTTTGATCTGAATATTTGAAGGGCCTCTTTGGAAATGTCCATTGAAAAACATCTAAGCTCTTTCAAATGCTTCTTAGCCCCATGTGTAATTATGGTATGAATATTTTATAGCGACGTGTGTGTGTGTGTGTGTGCGTGCGCGTGTGCATACAGCATCTGTAAATATTTTTCTCCTATTAACATTCTGTGTTTTAAACTTGAGCTTCCTGGTGGATCTGTATTGGATGTAGCAATGATGATTGGAGTAATAGGAGTGTAATAGGAGTGAAAGGGGGCAGCCATGGGGTAACCTCTTGTGACCCTGAGAGTCACTGTGCCACAGCTATCCTCCTCATCTCTGAAGAGGTCCTCATCCTCCTGAGATTCTCTCTTGTGGTTGTGGCTTCCTGTTACGACCCGACTCGTTGGCTAGGGGACCAGCAGTAAGGATCGTAGCATTTTAAGGGAAAGAAAGAAAATGTAGGTGGTAGGAGAGAACCCCCTTCAACAATGAACCCCGACACGTGGCACAGTTAAGCAATTTAACAGTGACAGTGCAATTTATTTACAGTGAGGAGTGTTGAAACTGGATAAGGAATTTTATATACAGAATACAAACAAACAACCAGGCATCAAACGGTTTTACACAATATAGGCGGTTCCCAACTCAAAGACAAAACAGAACAAAACATACATTCTGACCTGGGCCACGAAAAGAAAACAGACGACAAACTAAAGCCCTGTTGACCTCCGCTATAGAATTCCCAAGACCAATACAAGGGTGGGAGACCGCCTCTTCACCTGGTGTTTTTTTTTAACGTATGTGTAAGTGTACAAAGATTGCAGAGTGTTAGCACCAGGTACACTGAGGGTTGGACACTCCCCGGTGCCAATACTGTACAAATAAGGGCAAACTGCAAAATCCCCACTATATTCAATATCATAGAATGCAAGGAACACGACCAAGACAAAGCTGTTGCCGCTGCCTCCATGGTAGTCTGTGCAGATAAGCACTAGCAGGGGGTGACGTCATCCGCCAGCGGTCCTATCCCGTACTGGCTCTGGCAGACCTGTCGAATGCCGAACCCCTATGGAGAGGCTGCGCCAATAGGAATAACCACAGTTCCCCGCCAAACAAAAAACAATAACTGTAACACTTCCAAACACAAAGTTTTGCTTTACTCATAAATTGTCTGTCCCCCCCCAAATGTCTAGCTTTTTGATAATTTTTTTTAGAAGAGTAGAAATGTGATGCATCCAAATTCTTTTTCCTCATCTTTTACTTCAGGTGAAGAGAAAGGGATTTCATTGTGGTGTTATACAAAACGCTGCATTTTAAAGACTAATATGTAATACCAACAAGAAATGTATTTCTCTGTCATTTAAAGGTTTGGGATTGTGTGAGTTCCAATACTTTGCTAAACGCTGGGTTTTGAGTCAAAGTTGTTATGTGTTAAACTGACAATGACTACTTTGTGTGCCCTGTAATGCTGTACCAAGCGGGTCGGGAACCTTGTTTGACCCTGGTCCCCAAGGTACCATTCCAACACCTCAATACCTTGCTGATATCTTCAAATTCCCAGATCCCCCCCCTACACAATTTCCCACGGTATCAAAAGGTCAACTGCAATTTCATGATTAAAGTACAAAAAGTCTGAGAGGATATTTTTTTTGTCTGGAGTAGAAGCCTTGTGGTCATCCTATGTGGCAGGAAGCAGGTGTGTTTATTTCAGCTGTAAGATTGGCTACCCACCCTCTCAGTTTATGGAGCTCATTTCACACAAATTCCTCTGCCAGCCTAAACACAGACAAGATGGTCATATTTGAGGCCGCTTCACCCACCACTTCAAAACCTTGCATTTATTTGCATTAAAGAAGGGTGCTTGCTTTGCGTCTGCAGCCTCATTGTAAGATCTGGCCACTGTGCTCACCTTGTATCCCTGCACTCCCATGTTCAAGTCCCGGCTGGATTTATATGGAATTGCGGAGTCCTGGGGTGAATCATTAACGTGTTTTTCCTCTCTCCTTCATTTTTCCATTTCCTGTGATTGGTGTGGTCAGGCAAAGTCCCCTGTAGTTCAGCAACTTGTGGTGCCCAGGAATTTTTTACATTCCCTAAGGCTGATACCATCTCCAGTAGTTTTCCTGAAGTACATACTCCTACCTGGGGTGTTGGTGCTCTGTTTTTCATATTTGTTCAAAGAAGGAACTTGAGGACTAGATAACACATGGCACTTTTGACCTTCTGTTGTAACCTACCATGGTCTTTTTTTGGGGGGGGGGGGATATATTTGTCCCATGTTATGTCCAATCCTGTATTGGTGGGAACGCTTGTACTTCTCGCAGTTACATTTAATTTAATTGTGTTTGTGTGAGAAAGAAATGTTTTAAAAAGAAACTGACAGTCAACTCTTTCTAGACCTTTAGCCTTGACTTCACAGGCTTAAATATGAAACTCCCTATTTGAGCTGTACAGGGGTTTAATATGAATGGGAACTGAATGCTGTTAGAAGCACAGAGGTTCACATTACAAAAGGTTAATGTGTTCACACATGGTTTGTCTTTATATCTAAACCTACTTCATCCTCAGTCTGTGGTATGTTCTTAAACTATTGATAAAATGTTTCTTAACCATTTTGTCTGTTACTGAAGATCATTGTAGAATGTGGATCATGCAGTGTGTATAGAAAAGAATGACCCCCCCACTTCAAAATATTCACATTTTGTTGTTTTGCAGTATGAAATGAAGACACAAATATTTCTCCAGCTATATTTACTCAATGCAACTTATAACAGCCAAGTGAAAGATATAATAGTAACAGTTCAGAAAAAGAAATAAAAAAACCAGAATCACTGAGATGGTTAAAGGATCACCCCTGTGTCAGTGCTTTGTGGAACCACCTTTTGCTTTGATTACAGCCATGAGTCTGTTGGAATATTTCTCTACAAACTTTGAACATTTAGACCGCTCAATATTTGCCCACTCTTCTTTACAGAACTGTTCAAGCTCAGTTAAATTGGCCGGTGACCACTGATGGACTGCAATCTTCAAGTCTTGCCACAGATTTTCAGTAGGGTTTAAGTCTGGGCTCTGACTAGGCCACACAAGGACATTCAACTTTTTCTCCTTCAGCCACTGTGTCATCAACTTTGCTGTGTGCTTCAGGTCATCATCATGTTGGAAGGTGAACCTTCTTCCCATTAACAACTTTCTGGCAGAGGGCAGCAGGTTTTCTTCAAGAATTTGATGGTATTTTGCCCCATCCATTTTTCCTTCTATCTTGACAAGTGCCCCAGTCTCTTCTGCAGAGAAACATCCCCACAACAGGATGCTACCACCTCCATGCTTTACTGTAGGTATGGTGTTCTTTGAATGGTAAGCTGTATAAACTGTGTATACTTATAGTTTATAAGTATTGTTTTTAGGAGGGGGGCTGATCCTTTAACCATCTCAGTGATTCTGGTTTTTTTTTCTGAACTGTTGCTATTATATCTTTCACTTGGCTGTTATAAGTTGCATTGAGTAAACACAGCTGGAGAAATATTTTTTGTGTGTGTCTTCATTTCAGGCTGCAAAGCATCAAAATGTGAGTACTTTGAATGGGGGGTGATTCTTTTCTATACACACTGTAGCCTGTTACACAGCTCATTTGCATGGGACAGATAACACAGGGTTTTTTCCGGCAGTTTATATTTGAAGCATTTGTCTGCATGGCACTTCCTCAAGAAAATGCACAACACTTCAATCGAGTCAACTTGTGTAACTTCCAACTGTTTAACTGGAAGAAGCTCATACTGCTGCTAACAAGATGAACCTTAGCTGACATGATGTGATGTATGACCAAAGATGCATTATTTTTGGCTGTAATAACAGCTGTGTATCGTTTGCCTTGAACTGGGATAACAGATACCCCATTTTCTATTCTATTATTTAGAAGCTGATGAATAAGGTGACATTTCTGCACAAGAAACCTGACCATTTATTTCTCACAAGAGTGACTTTGCCATGTTTCAGAATCAGACCCAGATGGTAGGCTAACCAATATTTAGAGAACACTGTTTCAGGAGCTCCTTTTGTGAGAGAGCCCTTGGCATTCATATGGAGTCCATAATGGTCCCAAGTCCATCTCCCAGGAGATTTAAAATAAATAAATAAATAAATAAATAAATAAAAGCATTTTACAATAATTTTAGCAGATTTACTGGTCTCAGTTATCTGTCAGTGTTTGGGTGTAACTTATGTTTATCTGTTATTTGAAACTGCTGCAAGCATCCCGTGATACTGAGCTGTTTATGGGTTTTTCTTTAGAACCTGAATATCCAGGTGGAAGATGTGCGTATCCGGGCCATCCTGTCGTGGCAGCGCAAGCGCATCCCTGTGACCGAGGGCTTCGTGGAGGTGAAAGAGGGTGGAAGGTGGCGGCAGATATGTGATGAGGCGTGGACCCCAATGAACAGCCGGGTCATCTGCGGAATGCATGGCTTCCCCTTTGAGAAGAAGTACAACATGAAAGTCTATAAGTGAGTCCCCCTGTGAAAATCTTATAAATCCAGTGAAATCTGAGTGGATGTGAATTAGCACATTGTGTCCGTAACAAATTTTTTTTTTTCCTTCCATATTGGTTGCAAAACAACAAAACAAACAAGGCCTTCTTGTCCCTTATAGCCCTGTACATGAACATGCCTTCCCTGCTAAGCCATTCCACATGTTTGCATTTCAGGAAACACTTCTGGCATTCACATTACAGCAGTTTTTAAAGAGGTGGTGGTGAAAATGTTATGTAAATCATCATTGCTGGTGAGCAGGCATGGGTTTCCCTCCGAACTTGGTTAACATTACCTCAGCCTTCACATTCCAGAGGGTTGATGTAACCAAGGGACACAAACTGGAACTTCTGAGTTTAAAACTCATGTATATTATGAGTTTTAGAAAGTGGGGGGGCAGCTGGAACAGAAAACTAATGTAGAAAGCCTGACATAAAGCAGCCTTTTCCCTTACACATATTCTGAAGGTGGACATGGAATAACCCTAAACAGTAGCTCTCTTTCACCCTGCTGAGGTTAAAATGATTCTCTGTTAAGCAATAAAACATAATTTGTGATGCTTTCCCACTTGGGTGTTGCTGCACTTTAAATGTGGCTCACAAAAGAGAATTGGCAGTTTGGGTGGATGTTTACTCTCCTCAAATATACATTAAACAAATCTCCCCATGAGCCTTTCCACAGAACAGGGAACCTCGCTAAGTCTGTGTGGTCTAGAGTTGTGGACCGGTTTAGAATTGGCTGCTCAACAGCCTTATCTCAGGCTACAGGAGGAATCTGTGCACATTTCCCCACCCGGATCCACAGTTTGCAGAAGGGATGCCAAATTTGGGTTTTGATGGCAAGATGGAGATTCACTGTTTTCATGTATTCATCCACTTGTTTATGTTACTAGAATCTAAACCGATCCACAGTTTTCCACGTCCTTTGCTGTGTGTAATGTTTCACACAAGCATTTCACATTGTATGAGCAAACACAAGTTAGGGCCTGGAGTTTTTGTTGTGGTTTTTCCTCTTCATCATATCCGCTTGACTTACTTCTTTCCCCCATGGGATGGTTTTTTGAAGAGGGTGTTGTTTTCCTTTGAAATGGAAAGAGTGCCGATGTCCATTTGGCTTGTGTCTTTGGAAGTAGCAGCCCAGGTTATGAGCTGTAACGTGAGGGGACATGTTGTGCTTTTCTGCATGATCTTCCAACTCTCATGTCGCCTCTGGGAAGGAAAGCTATTCCACTTCCCTCATAGCTGAACTGCTGGCAGGACAGCCTACCGATTTCTTCTTAACTGGAACAGCTTTAGAGCAAAACAAAATCAGCTTGGTACTGTTTACCAGATGTTCACCCTGGTGACATCAACCCTTAATACAGCTGCAACAATACCTAGTAAAGGTTGAAATGTTTAGCATAATGTAAGGGGATGATAAATATTAACTTCATTAATACATTTTTTAAATTATTATTATTGATTATTTTTATCATTATGTTTAATTCTTTTATATTTATTTGTTGATGACACTAAATCCATCCAACTGCCTGTACTGTAGGCAGTAAAGTGCTAGCTAGTGGTATTCCTCCCAGGGACATCTATCGATCTGTCCGTCTGTTCATTCATACTGTTTAATTTTGTTACATGTTCACTACAAATTACATTTGGTCATAAAAGTCGTACTGTGGTGCATAGTGTAGTATACAGCACCAAAGTAAAAATATTGCAGATAACATCTGCTTTGGATGTTTGCCATATGTGGGCACCCCTCCCCTTTCAGTCCAGAAAATCAAAGATATACTGTATACGTGTACATAAATGTGTGTGTGACCCAAAGCTCTAGAATTAGCTTCAGTTTCAAGTTTCAGTGCCGTTATTCTCTTACCTACAATTGTCTTCACACCACACCTTGGAAGTGTTAAACATCTGTATTTCAGTGTCAGTTATTTTATTTCAAAATATCTAATATCATTTACCCCCCTCCACTGTGTGTTCTCAGAATGGTGGCCATGAGGCGGAAGAACAAGTACTGGGACCACTCTGTTAATTGCACCGGAAACGAAGCCCATGTGTCCAACTGTAGGCTGGGGACCCCACCCACAAAGAAGGGCAACTCTACCTGTAGCCTGGGTATGCCTGTGGTAGTGAGCTGTGTACCAGGAAGGGCCTTCGCCCCAACCCCTGTGACAGGCTTCCAGAAGGCTTACCGACAAGAGGTGAGGCTTACAGTCAGCATTTACACCTGTGAGCTTAGCTCGTGATGGCTCCACTGTATTGACCCGCACTGTCAAAGTAACAAACACTCCTAACACGGCTGTGTATACAGTGCTTACACAAGAAGGCAAAGACAGGCGTGCACGAGACAGCCACATGAACCCTTCAGCATGGAGATTTAATGAAGATGCAAAACCACAGAAAACTTTTATAAAGAATCTTTCCTTTTTGTTTAAACTCAGTCAGTTCTGGCATTGTTTATGAATTGTCCAGCTGTAGAAAACACTGGATATGTTTTACTGTTGTGTTAATGTCTGCAATTATTGTATAGCGGGAAGAAGGCCAGCGGTGAAGCTGTGGTGGCGTGTAGAATTGAGCCACAATTGCAGATCTGTGATATAAACACTACAGCTCATATTCCTTGCTGGGATCCAAAGATTTGTTGTAAATACTTCTGAACATGGCTGGATAATCACAAAACTGTTTTGCAAGAACAAGTGGTTCTTGAATGTGGGGGTTGAGGTGGGACCTTAAGGTGTATTTAGGAAAACTTGAGCTCTTTTTAGAATTCAACTAAAGTGATTATGGTAACACAACTGTGTTTAAGCAATGACAAACTATGTGAAACATTCATTTCATTATGAGTTTACAATTGTTTGATTTGTTTGTGTCAACAAAGTGCTTCTTTAAATGGCAGCATTTGCCTTAATGTTTTAAATCTCCTCCAGAGTATTACCTTACACTGATGTGTTTTACAATGGGGGAAATTTTTTTAATATTAGGGGGAAAAACTTGCATTAAAACATGTTGGAATGGCATGTGCTGCAAGTTCCCCACAACATGTTAAAACATGAAAGTCTTGGCCCACTTGTTTCTTAAAGTGTCCATCAAAAGCCTGTCATCCTATACAGGCCACAGCTCTGAACCGTGTACTTCCTCTACAGAAAGACTGCAGCAAATGTCATTAATGTCAACATATTCTGATCTGTGTGTAGAGCTGCAGTTTAAGAATATTTTAGGCTGCGGATTCCCGCTTTGTGGATGAAGTGGCCGGTAGTGATGAGAATCGGCACAACTGTGAGCACAACAAGAAGTCAAAAGTTGCTCCGAGGACAATTCTTGCGCACCTTTGATCAGTGAACATAGTTATATTGCATGAATATGAAATGCTGAGGGTAAACCTACTTAAGAAAAATTCTAATGTCTGCGGTCTTGCTGTTTTTTTTTTTTTTTTTTTTTTTTGCGCATTTTGTGAAATGTAAACTGAGGATAGTCAAATGGGCATTATTAACATTCCTTTTTAAACTGCGGCATATGACACCAAATGTAGTCGCCATCCTAGTTACCATATAAACTGTTATGTGTATTGGTTTGGGTCATGTAATGGGGGTCAGGGTTCTGCCATTGTCAATGGATGTGCTCCTTACTGCTCCATCTTGGAATTCTCTCTCTTCAGCAACCCTTGGTACGTCTGAAGGGTGGCGCTATTGTTGGGGAGGGCCGTGTGGAGGTGCTGAAGAATGGCGAGTGGGGCACTGTCTGCGATGACAACTGGGACCTCCGCTCGGCCACCGTGGTGTGCCGCGAGCTGGGTTTCGGCAGTGCCAAGGAGGCTCTGACAGGGGGCAGGCTGGGTCAAGGTAAGCTCTGGCTGTGCACTACATTCCTGGGTCTCAAGGAAGGCCCTATTTGGAGAAGGCATGGGAAGGTCTACACTGTCTCTTCTACTTAGTAAGGTTCTCCAGATTATTGGGCAGTTTTGTCACTGATGTCCTCAGTTCTGAGCTGATGAATGTTTTAAAAGCTCCACATTTTAGTGCCTATTGAAGTTTGCTTTTTCTGAACGTGCACCTCAGCCATTCACCTTATTTTCTATGATAGTGAAGAATCCAGGACCTCTCAAGGTTTGACATTTTGGAAGTGCTATAGAAAATGATGACACTGAGGGAGGTAAAAAAAAAAAACTGCTATATAAATTTATCAGCAAAGTTGGTTTTCTCCTATGTGACCCGAGACTATGGCAACCAGAAGCTACACCAGCGCAGCAGGAACTAAATTGCCAGCACCTGTTCCCAGTCAAGGAAATGATCCTCGATGAACCGTTTCAGCCTCTTCCGCACAAAGGAATCAGAGATCCAAAACTTAAGTGTTGACATATCCAGCCCTGCCTGTCTAGTACACATCCAGAGTTTTACTATTTTTCTGTTGTTACCTGTTTCACTTTAAAATATATTCACCTTAATTGGGAGTTGTCTGGTTGAGGTTGTCAGTATCAGAAGTGCAAAGTGAGATGCATGTCATTGATGTTGCTAGATTGACATCATTGAGGGAGAAAATTCTTGTAGGTCTGAGACCCAAAGTGTGTGCCTCACTTGTAAAGTATTTTATACAAGCAACTGTACAGAATTGTATACTTGCTGTGGAAGTCTATCCATCTGTGTATCAATCAAAAATGTCATTATATTGCATAATAAGCCCATTGTATAAAAGATTTGTTTTTTTTTTTTTAGTACTGGATCCCATTATATGAGGACTGAGTGTAAAAGGCTCAACATATTGTTTGAAGTTTGCTTACATTTGCTGTCCATGTGTTGGCAAGAGAGTCATGTCTAGGGCTGCAGATGTTGTTACTGAGCACTTCTGTCTATAATAAGGATATCTGTTACCAGGCAAAGCTGCAAGTCTTGGATTTTCTGATGAAACAAGGAAAGAGAAGGCTTTTTTTTTTTTTTTTTTAATTCTTGTTGCATGCTAATGCTTTCCAAATCCACATTGTGTCTGAGATTTTCCAGGCATATCTTTTCACAGGAGACAAATGAATGTATGCATAAATAGCTTCCTGTCATCACCTGTTAGACATTGTTTTTCAGTAGTTTTATATGTGCTCGTTGAACATCCCATTTGAAACCCATGGGCATTAACACAGAGTTGCCCCCCTCCCTTGCTGCTATAACAGCCCCCACTCTTCTCGGAAGGCTTTCCACCAGATTTTGGGAATGTGTGCCCATTCGGCCACAAGAGCATCAATGAGGTTGGGACTGATGTTGGGTGATGGAGTCTTGCTCACAGTTGGGGTTCAAGTTCATCCCAAAGGGGTTTGATGGGGTTGAAGTCAGGGCTCTGTGCAGGCTGACTGGTCATGTTCTTCTACACCAAACTCAGCAGTACATTTCTTCATGGACCTCACTTTATGCACAGGAGTATTGTTATGGTGAAACAGAAAAGGACCTTCTCAACCCAAATTAAAGACAGCAAGTTGGAAGCACATAGGTCTCTTGAATCTCATTGTATGCTGTAGCATTAAGATTTTCATTCACTGGAGTTAAAGGACCGAGACCAAAACATGAAGAACAGCCCCAAAAATTATTCCTCCACCACCAAACTTTACGGGTGGCACTTTGCAGGCAGGTAGGCATTGTTCTCCTGGCATCTGCAAAACCCACAGATGTGTCAGATTGCCAGATGCTGAATTTGCGGCTCCAAAGTCCAATGGCATTGTGCTTTGCACTATTAAATAGTTAATAGAAGAGGTGTCCACATACCTTTTCGGCTATGTAGTGCCAAACTGACGAAGTGCAAATGTCACAGAAACTTCTTTGCTAGTCCCTTTGAGAAGGGCCCTTTCGTCTGCCTAAAAGTCACCTGACATTTTTATCAGCTAAAATGTAATTAGAAATCCAGCTAATATCATCGTGTCGTTCATAGACCAATGTCTAGCAACTTGGAACTCTTAGGAAATTTCTCCAGAATTATTTTCTGGAAAAAAGAAAACATCCAATGAGTCAAAAACATTGATCTGATGGTATAAATCCTGACAATGAACAATATTGGTTGAACCAGACATTGTTCTTTCTGCAAGCCTGTTAAACCATTTTGTGCCTTTTACTGGAGCCAGCACAGTTCTGAACAAAAAGCCTTTCAGATAAGAAATCTGCTTTAGTTCTAAGATAGTTATTCTAAAAATGGTACTAATCTGACTAAAAAGGAACTTGACTGCAGGCACACATTTATTTTCTTGCTTCCAAGTGACATTAAGATATCAATTCCTGCAAATGGTTACAACTTTTTTTTTCTTTTTTTTTTTTTTTAAGCTTTTTGTTTTACAAGTTACTCCTGTTCCTATTGTGCAACGCCAGAGGTCTCCCAGTATGCCCAGTAATGGAGAATGAGATAGTTATGTAATATTTGTTTGGACCACATGAACCACAAACTGTGCTCAATTTATGAATACAAGGCAGCATTTTATGGGTCTGATTTATCCAATGCTAAGAATTCCTGGCTGGGACAGGGATGCAGAGGCTGGTGTTGCTTGTGCTATTTTTGTGTGGGCTTGAATCCAACTCAATCTGTGTGCATTTTGCAGACAAAAGGAGAACATGCATGCATTTCCTCCTGATGCTCTAGTTTCCTCCCACAGTCCAAAGATATGTGTTTCAGGCTAATTGGTCATGGGGGGGGCTCCTTGAAATTGAATACACAAGCTCAAGACTGCTACACCTGGGACAAAAGATGCCCAGTTAAAGAAAGCGAGTGAATAAGAGCTTCTTAAATGTTCTGGATCATGGTTCAGGTTGTCGGTTTGAACTAGCAGTACAGGGTAACACACAAAAAAGTGGCCTGGTCTTAGCCCAGTCTTTAAGCCTATTTAAATCCTCAAAGGAATAATGATGGGTTACTGTGTGTGTGTGTGTGTGTGTGTGTGTGTGTGTGTGTGTGTGAGGTAATTTAATGGATGAATTGAACATGCAATATAATCACTTCCATCCTATAGTTGTGATAGTGTGACAGACATGCCATGTTTAACAGTTTTGACTTTTTTTTCCTCTTGTCCCTTCTTTAAACAAAAAAATTAAGCAATTGCAAGTTAAAGAAAAGACTTTCCAAATTTCCTTTGCATTGCTGAAATGGTTAAAAGAATTTATAACCCATTCTAGACCTCATCTCCAGCACTAGGGAGGCAGTAAATTCCACAATAATAGCACAATATTAAATTCAATAGGAAACTGTAGGCTGAGGGATCTCTTGGCTGCAATGGAAAGTCCATTACTTGGTTTAATTTGACAAAGGGAAGCAATCGAGATCCCCTGAGAAGCACTGACTGAGGGGGCTACCTTGTTTACAAGTCGAGAGCAGATGAAAATATTTTCTTGTGAAGCCTCACGAGTGACCATGTGAGCTTTATTGAAGATGAGCTTTCATGCGTTCTGTTCGCGAGTCGGCTGTGTTTGGGGCGGAAGACCAAGATGTAGTTGTGTAGCAGAGGTTTTCAGCCTGGTTTTCTCCACTAAATTGTGCTGCTCTGTAAATATTTTTTCTTCTTTTTTTTTTTTGATACATTAAACAAAAAATACAATTGCCACTTTTGTGTCATTCTTCTGTCCCCAGGAATGGGTCCTGTGCACATGAATGAGGTGGAATGCTTAGGGTTTGAGAAGTCTATCACCGAGTGCTACTTCAACCAGAACTCCCTGGGCTGCAGCCACGAAGAGGATGCAGGAGTGAGGTGCAATGTTCCAGCCATGAGATTCCAAGAGAGGGTGAGAGGGGCTCCATCCACTCCACACAGCATAGCCAACATGACAGACCTCTGAGGCCACCCCCAACTGTTGGGGAAGAAGGGTAGAAGAAATAAATTTGTCACATAATTTGAGTGATAGCATTCAGATTTAGACTCTCAACTAGTTTGTACATTATATGCTAGATGTAATTCAGAATCCAAATATTCAGTTGGCTGACCCTGCTACCTCCCTCCCCCCCACCAACATTTATAACTCCATCTCTTGAGAAAACCGGTAGCAATGATGTCACTGTCATCAGGGAGTTAGTTTCACAGTTTTTACTTGTAGATGTTTTTTTTTTTTTTTTCTTTAGCCAGAATTGAGGGGATAAATGAGTTGCATGAAAACCTTGAAAATGAAAATGTCGCACCTTCCCTTTTCTTCATAAATGCAGTGTTGGAGGTCAATTATGGTCAGCCTCTAAATGGGATTAATTTTGCCTTGGAGGTTTCTGTCACCTCAGGACCGTGTGGGAAAATGTTAGCAAGATGGAGTTGTGGGAATCAGAAGATCCAAGCTGCGCGTAATTGCTACCGGCTGCTTTAAACTGCCATCGGACTGGTACTGCAGGCAGTCCCATGTGGAGCTTCTACTTGGCGTTTGTTGTTTGGGGGGGGTAGTTGTTTTCATGACGGAGGTTGTATTTGGTTTGGGACTGTGTGTTGTGCCATCAGTCTAACCAACAGATGACTGTTCTCCACATTTAGATACTACAATACAGCCAAACAACTGCATAATCTGCATTCTCAAGATGGCCTCTTTGGTAATTTAACTGTAATATGTATCTGGAATTTAGAACCTGTAGAATTTGGACCTGTATAGGTACTGTAATCCTGCTCATAAGCGGCCCTTTTTAATTTGACATTTTCAATACAGTACTGTAATAAATAAATATGCTTTTACTTTTCATAGTTCAGTATCAACTTTTTGGATGATACAGTTGACCGGAAATGTTAGATTATAAGAAGGCATTGGTTAGGCTAGAAGAGCAGAACCCTTTCCAGGAGCCTGTAACCTTAGACAAATTCTTGTTGACCCCTGCAGGTGCGTCTGAGCGGAGGAAGAAACCCCTATGAAGGGCGTGTGGAGGTGCTGGCAGAGAGGAACGGCTCACTGGTGTGGGGCACTGTGTGCAGTGATAGCTGGGGCACGCTGGAGGCCATGGTTGTGTGTCGACAGCTCGGCTTGGGATTCGCCAGCCATGCGTTTCAGGTGAGCCACCCCCACACCCTTGCAACAAGTGCATCCCGGGTCACCATTCTGTGCCACCTTTTGTTCCCTGTTGTTTCCTCCCCTTTCTGGACTGCCAGTCCTCATGAACACAGAGTATGCAGGTTTGTCTTTCAGCCCTCATCCATGAGCCAATTATACTTAATGAAGCAGAGAAAGAATACTTTTCCTCAGAATTTCTTCACATATTTTAGAAAAGACAAAGTTGTGTATTCACAGCAGTGATGTGGGTAGGATCAAAAGCATGTTCCTACCCTGGGTGTGCCAAAGAAGAGACCCCCCATCGTGTGATGTGTGAACAGCTGCACGGCAGCAAGTTTTGACTTATAATCTTAGGAATGAATGATGATGGGAGCTCAGGTGTAAATCACAGCTCCTGTTTTGAACTGACTGCCACGTGAAAGGTCTCGGGTACTTGAAATAGTGGGATTTCCATTGCTGCCTTTCTGCTGGGTGGAGGGATGTGATGGGGGTTCTGATGGAGTCTCCAGAAATCCCAGTAATAAAACAACTTGGCAGACTACTTTGGCAAGTGAGCACAATGAGGACAAATCATACAGCTCACTGCCTTCCTGGTATTGACTGCTCAGTCATTCAGTTTGCACGTCTCATCCTGTCAGTCTGCATTATTTTTCTATTTTTTTTTTGTTTTTCTGAGCACTTTTGTCTAAGAACTTGTTACCTGCTTTTTAAACAGGCTCCTTATTATAATAGGATGTGTAATGTCTTTAATGTCCCTGTGTGAAGTTGGACTTTGTTTTATTGAAGCTTGATATAAAATGTACACCTGTCTTCAACAGGGTGCTTTGTATGCACGCAAATTGAAATTCACTGTTTTCTGTAATAAATATGTGCTTTATTTTGTGCCAGCTGAGTTACCTAGCACTGCCTAGATCAAAAAGTTAAAACTAATAGCGCATTATGTATCACCAAAACTGTTTTACTAAGTACAGACAGTGTTGCTGTGCAGGCGGACACCACAGAGAGGGATGTGCCTGTTGTAGTCAAGTGGAGAAGAAAATATATATACCAAACTTTATTATGCTTATATCATGCGTGTGGAAAGAAAATTTTCAGCTTTTATGCATGTAGGTGCTGCATGTGACATCACTACTTTTGCTTCTCCAAGCCTGGTTAAAGACAGAGTTTAAAATTTTCCAAATACTAAGCAGTCTTTTTGGAGTTTAATGAACTTGACTACCCAAAACTTAAGGTGATAAGTACCTGTTACAGATTTCAAGTCTGTGGCTTGAAAAACAAATCTGTGCATCAAGGACAAACATCTTTAATTTTATAGATAGATTAGTTAAACAGTATTTACTGTATCTAAAATTAACATTGGGACCTGCCTTATGTTTTAAAAAAAAAAAAAAAAAAAAAAGGGTTCAGAAATATAACAGTTTCTTTCTTAAAAAATAACTGATGGAAGATCAGTCAGTATTCACAGATTAGGAGCTTGATAACACGTGTGCCTGCAACGTTTGGATGTAAACATGCAATTTGGGGAAAGGAAAACATTGCATGATGTAATGGTAACAATGAAAGGAAACTAATTCTGTGGTTAAGTAAGGCTTCAGGCATGATATTAGTAATGGACATCGAGTGTAACATGGCATTATTTACCACGCAGCTTGTTTGTTCAGGGACAGAGCACCATATGTGTTGACCAGAGGGCTGAGACAAGTGGTTTCACTGTATATGCTGATTGGTTTGTGTAACTATTCCTTTCTTAAATGGCGTTACCCATGGTGAGTGAGAAGCTTCTGTGAGCTTCCATGCGCTGCTCACACTGTGGCTGCCGGTTTGAGCCTGTAGGCCTGTGGCAGGAGTGTGTTTGTGGCTCGTGGTCATATTTGCCCACTCTGATGGAATATTAAAATACCCGATTCCATGACTGAGGTACCAGGCAAAACTGCAAACACAAGTCCAGATGGTCAAGCCACGTGTCTTGAGTGGCTCTACCGATAGGGAGGTGTTTTGAAAGCGTGACACTGCACTAAACTTCATCTGCATTGGCAATAAAGGCATGTACAAGGCAGATGTATGAGGCCCAGGTAAGAAGCAGCAGCAGAGATGAACAGTGTGGAGAAGGCGCAATAGTCCTGCCATCACGTTTTCAGGCAGAACAACACAGGTATATGTGGTTCAAATATGACAGGGAGAAGATGTACAAAAAACAAACACCATTTATTTTGTTTATCAGCTACAGACATCTAGTATCTCACATCTGTTAGAAGTGCCTTAAAGAGGAGCAAAGGAGCTTTTAGGTAGAAATTGGTGCAAATTTTCATTAAAATACCTTAAGACCATTTCTTGCAGTTTGAGTTAATCTATACCATCCGGCCATCTTTTATCTTTAACCTCTTTGTGCTGGTCAGGTCACCATCCCACAAGCACTGGACACCAAGATATGAAACCACAGCCCATTGCATGGACGGACATGCACGCACGCACGCACACACAGAGAGGGAAGGCTGTTAACCTGAACCACTTGTCTTGCATCAGTGCTACTCGCTGCTCCTCCATGGAATTTATACCATATTGTATGAGCACAAACTAATAACCAGTAATATATCTGATTATGGCATGAATAAATGTATTTTTTTCCTGTCTTCAAGCACTGCAAAACTGTTCTGTCACAGGCTGCTCTCATATGTTTTAAAAAAAAAAAAAAAAAGCTGGAAAAAAATTTTCACCATGTTAATTTGTCCAGATGAAAGATGCTGCGGTTGTGGTCAAATAGAACTACTTGAGGTCCAGAGCAAAAGTCTGTTGCTTTCTTTTGTGCCCCCCCCCCCCCCACCTACAACCTGAAATGGTTTATCTGCCTCCCCAACAGGAAACGTGGTATTGGCAAGGGGATGCAAGTGCAGATGATGTCGTGATGAGTGGGGTGCGGTGTTCTGGCACAGAGATGTCCCTCTCACACTGTTTGCACCATGGGACGTTCATCCACTGCCCCAAAGGGGGTGGACGCTTTGCTGCTGGTATCTCCTGCTCAGACAGTAAGACCTGAACTCATCCTTTGCAATACTATAATATTGCTACTAAGTGTCTATCAAACTGTGACATTTCTCTAGCAAAAATGTTTGGAAGCGGTTGTTAGTGATATTTCAGTTAACCAAAAGTACAGCGGTTTGTTGACAAAATGCTCTTCTTGCTGATACTCCTGTACAGTTCAGTTTATGGACTGATGGATAGGAACTCAAAATAGTTTTGTAACATGTAATGAGTTTAGAAACATTTATACTTGCTTATTAAGGCGTTTGCTAGGAGCCAACAAAGACATCTTTATACACCAAGAGAACGTTCAAGTAATCACAGCCACCCTATCACTGTGTGTTCGTCTCTTCCCAGCTGCCCCAGATCTGGTGCTGAACCCACAGATGGTCGAGCAGACCACATACCTGGAGGACCGGCCCATGTTTATGCTCCAGTGCGCCCATGAAGAGAACTGCCTGTCCAGTTCTGCCCAGGGTGCTACAGCCAGCGCTTACCGTCGCCTGCTGCGTTTCTCCTCGCAGATCCACAACAATGGCCAAGCTGACTTCCGGCCCAAGGCGAGCCATCACTCCTGGATCTGGCACGAGTGCCACAGGCAAGAGATCCTCCGAGGTTGCGGTGTCTCAAACAGTGTGAGAAAGTAGGCTGGGGTGACATGCTGACTGCTGTAGATCCTGCAAAGTCTCGGAAGCAAACATAAATACTCTGTACTAAGTCACCGGTGTGGTACAGGTGCTCAAGATGATCAAGTAAAGACAGTTTGTCTGCAAGCGCTTGCCAACTTTGTCAGATGTTACAGGAAGAGGCTTGATGCAGTCATGCTCGCCAGGCGAGGCTTTGTCAAGTATTAATCACAGGGTTGCCGACAACTTTGAAATCTTTGTTTGGGGGGGGGGAAACTGCTCTATTCAAGAAAAGTTTTGGGGGGATATATATTGTGTTAAAATAAAAGTAGTTTGTGGGTTCCCCATGTGTTAAAGTCCAAAATACCTCCCACTGCACGTTGTGTAACTGCAGTTCGATAAGTCATCGTATTGGTTCGATTGAGTAGAGCAGGTTTAGAGAAAGTGAGAGAACCATGAAGGATTTTGCCTATCTTTGTATTTTTAGCATCTGGCATCACTGCTTCAGTGTTGATTTGTGTTTGAGCAGCAGGTGGACATAACCTGTAATTGAGATTGGCTGTGTGAGTCCCAGTCTTCTCACTACAGTATTGCTGTTAACACAGGCAGGTGTGACCCTCCAGTTGTCTCCAAACACACACAACCAGTCAATGCTTCCAGCTCTTGAAACCTTGCTGGTGGTTTCCAGCATAGATTTCATTTAAATCATAGTAACTTCAATACTTGAGTAGTTAACTAAAACAAATTTCTGGTAAGTAATCTGGAGTACATACTTTATAGTAATGTGATTTTTATTGAAGTAATGGGATTTTTATTCAAGTGCTGTTTGGCTATTTGACCTCAACACCAGGGGTAACATCAGCGTCTCCACCCACAGGCATTACCACAGCATGGAGGTGTTCACCCACTATGACCTGTTCAGCCTCAATGGCTCCAAAGTGGCTGAGGGACACAAGGCCAGCTTCTGCCTGGAGGACACAGAGTGCGAAGAAGGTGAGTCCTACCTTCACTGTCCAGTCCCCGCAGATTGAATTTCCTGCATGTGCGGTACCGCAGCCCCACGTGTCCCGGCTCGTCTTGTTTCTGCAGGAATTGAGAAGCGATATGCCTGCGCAAACTTCGGGGCACAAGGTATCACAGTGGGCTGCTGGGACACGTACAGGCATGACATAGACTGCCAGTGGATCGACATCACGGACGTGAAGCCAGGAGATTACATCTTCCAGGTGTTTGTCCAGTTCTTCTAACCCTGGCAGTGTGGTGATAAAAGGTTGACTTTTTAACCTGAGGATGGATAATCAAATTCCAAAATTCTTTCCTGCTGACGCAAACTAAATGACAAATTTGAAGTTTGTGTACAGATTACACAGCAGCGGCTACTGCAAATGAACAGAAATGCTGTAAAAGCCAAATATTTATCTTCAGCTGTACAGAACAATGAGACAAATCTTGACGCTCACGCCTGCGTGCAAATCTGACTTCTCTCTTCCCCTCAGGTTGTAATCAACCCCAACTATGAAGTTGCGGAGTCGGACTACAGCAACAACATTATGAAATGCAGCTGTCGATACGATGGATACAGGATATGGACGTACAACTGCCATATAGGTGAGACGCATCTTGTCTAAACCCTTAAAACTGTTTAAAAATTACTGATTCATCATTGATTGAATCTTTAAAGTTCAGCGCAGTAGGATTTCGATTGATTTTGGCCCCAAATTCACACAACACGATGGGGGGGGAAAAAAACATTTACATTGGCAAGTTTGCATATTTATTGACAAAGCAAAAATATTACATTTTCTCAATTTCAGGACTTAAAGCTGAATTTTTAGATTTTTTTTTTTAATTGACACTATACAAGGGGGACGGCCTCTTTAAATGTGCTTGTGCCACAAAAGAGAAACGATTGAGGAAAGAAGCTTAATCCCTCCGAATCTGTTAATTTTTCTAATGCTGATGCATATAAGACATTTTTTTAGGGAAAAAAAGCTAAATTGTGAAAATTGAAAGGATGGAAAATGGCCAGGGATTCTGAAGTGTTTGCATGTGGTCTGTCTGTCCTGAAGACTCCAGGAGTTCAGTTCTGTAGAAACAGAATACAAGCAAGAAACAGTGAGCAAATGTACACATTTTTGAGGCCACGTATGAAAAAAGAAAGTTTTACCCCCCCAATTCTATGTTGCTGTGCATCAGGACATAAAAAATATTGTTAGAAAAAGGCAAAGTAACTTCATGGAACAAACACGTCATTATTTAGCCCACTGTCATTTCTTCAGCAAAAATACGGCCGAAAGGGAAAACGATCAAAGGTGTTGCAGCAGCTCAGACCTCAAACCTGAATAACTGACGTGCGGTTCCTGTACAAGTTTTTACTGCTGAATCGCTAGTTTTCCCTCGTGGTTTCTCCATGTTGGCCTGCTTCTAGATAACTATACCACATCATTACTTGTGTTATTTGAGGACAGATTAATTGCTAAGGATGGTAAGGATTCCTCTTTATGCCATGACTACGACTTTTCCACATCAGCCTCAAGTTGTTTCATCTTTTTCCTCCGTTTGCAGGCGGCTCATTGGGCTTTGAAACCGAGGCCACCTTCCCAGGACTCCTCAACAATCGGCTGTCCTGAAGATCACCGCCACCATCCGGCAAAAATACCCCCCACCTCCCAACCACTGCAGGGGGCCACGGTGTTCCCTGATGAAACCCATTTCAACTTGGTGGCTCCCATCACATTTGGACCAGGAGGCACCTGACACCCCTGCCACGTTTAATCCCCTTTCAGTTTCAGATCTCCCCTCAAAAGAGCTGCAAACTAACAAGGAAAGTTGAGCCAGAAACTTTTTGAATGTGTGATGTGGCACCCCCTACTGGTGATGTTTGATGCAACGCAATGGACTTCTTGCTAGGAATTCTAAGTGCAATTCTTGTGGAGTTCAGCACGTTTAGCAACAAATGAACATCTGCACCACTTCACATGCATCAGGTCTTTGGAACAGCACGTTTCATATGTAAGCTTACACATTTTTCACAAGAATATTTTAGTGCAGACACCGCATATGAAAACTAATGTGACATTAGGTCTTTCAGTGTTTTTAGGAGTGCCTCCCTTTCCTTAGAAATGAATATTTCTAAAAATTTTGGTATGAGGCAGTCCTGCAGAATAGGAACAAAACTATTTTTTAATACACGTTTAAATTATGGGAAATTTTTCCATAAGTAGTTTGCAAGGTATGAAAAAATAACCAAAGTTCTGTATTCACAGTAAGATGTGAAGTGGTTTATGGCCATAATCCGAAACCCTCGCCTGGACCGTTTTGTCACTGAAGCATAGTGCCGACATCTAAGATGCTGATTGTTCTTGGTTTTTCCTGAGGAAAGTGTACACACACACACGACCAGACCTTGTAGCACAGAGGTACAGTGTATTTATGTGCTTTAGTGTTAATTTAAAACTTTCTTTTATTGGATGGAAATACCACATCCATTGCTGTGTCTTTCATTGTTACCAGTTACATGTGATCATGTTTGTTGTAGCACATAATCCTCACATGGAACGTGGGCCATTGCTGTCAGGTGATCGTTCTTTGGTCAATGTTGCTTGCGACTGCACCTCCGCTGTTCAACCTGCATATGGAACACTGCTAAAGGCCTAATCCACCCCTACAGTTCACACAAGCCCACTGGGACCAACTACCCAGCTCATTCATCAGCTGCATCACGAGCTGGCCAGAGGTCCCTGGGTCTCAATCATCTTCCTGCCTGGCTGCACTGACTCTAAAATGCTGTCCTCCTCCCCCCTTTACATTTCCAAGTTGAAAGGATAAAAAGGATTAGAAGATTAGATTTTGCAATGTCAGTCTCAATACTCAATTTGTACTGTACAACAGACCAAGTCCAAACTCTGCTGTAATATGTAACTGCTTCTCATTTCCTGTGCCTGTTATAGCTTTTATTTTCCCATTCATTGTTTAAAAAAAATAATCAGGGAAGTATATTTGAATACTCTGAACCATAGCCTGTGCACGGTTCAGTTGTTTGAACGGTGCTACCAAACGGGAACCCTCTGTTTTAATGAGGCCCCTTCATGTACGTACATTCAACCCTGAATGGGACAAAACCCTTCTAAGCTTTTTCTCAAGTTTGCCATAATAAACTATCAAACCAGCACACAGCTGTATTCCTTCCCCACCAAGCGGGACTCTGTCCTATAGTCTGGCACGTTCCTCTTCAGAATACTAAAAGCTCAGAGGAAATCCAGCAGGTCACGCAGCAAGAGCTGCACTGGGATGGTGACAGTGATTCTCTCACTTCTTCACTAGAACACCTCTTCAACTTAGCCCTCAAGGATTGTAGCTCAACAGGTCAGATTCACTGTAAAGCATGCCGCTGACTTGTTCAGACGGCCTCAAGCAGTGTTAAGAACCAACACCCACAGAACCGTAGAACCTCTGGGCGGTGGAGTTTGTGTTCTAGACAAACACGTGGCTTATGGACACCGGAAGCTACCTCCTCTCCTCACGCGTCAATCTCGGCAGATTCTTGCTGGTTCCGTTCAGCACCGTTTGCCGCGCGGGCCGCCCCGCTGCAGCCCCAGCGCCCTGGTCACCATCCTCCGAGCAACAGCTGTGTCTGTGCGTGGCCTCTCCTTCACGGGCTGGATGAACTCTGTAGGAGAAGCAGGAAGACCATGGGTTGGCACGCCACTGCTACCAACAGCAGTTAGCAGGAGAGCAGCAGAGTCCTAAGAACAGCACTTTGCTGCCTGTTATCCTTCAGGCAAATTAATTCACAATTTCAGCCAGACTTAAAAACTTCATTGCCTTTGTGATGAAGGTTCTGTGTTCAACACGCCTGCATACCTGCACGCCTGAGGGCTTTCCCTTTGGATTTGTTGCTTCCTTGTGACAGAATGCGAACCTTCAGCATTGGGTGCTGGATGGACAGGGCTTCTTGTGCTGAGCGCAGACAAATAAGCAGTGAGACCCAGTTCAAATTTCAGTACCGTGAATATCAATTTGGCAAAGCGGTCAAATTCCTACCTGCCAACACGCTGGAAAAGACCCCCAGAGCGTGAGTGTTGTCCACCCACTTAATCTTCAGGCCTTCCTTGCTGAACAAAAATGGGCAGAGATGGAAAAACACATGCACAAAAGCTAATAACCAAGTGACTAAACAAAGCCCACATGTCCACCAGTTTAATCTTAACCATCTGTTCAGTCTACGTTGTTTTTTTTAGCTTTTGCCCAGAGAACTGCTGCTCACTGGATATTTTCAGTTTTTTGGATCCTTCTCACCAGCCACTTTATTAGGTACACATGTTCAACTGCTTGTTAATGCAAATATCTAATCAGCCAATCACAGGGCAGTAACTCAATGCATTTAGGCATGTAGGCATTGTCAATACGACCTGCTGAAGTTCAAACCGAGCATCAGAATGGGAAAGAAAGGTGATTTAAGTTACTTTGAACGTGGCATGGTTGTTGGTACCAGGCGGGTTGGTCTGAGTATTTCAGAAACTGCTGATCTACCGGGATTTTCACGCACAACGATCTCTAGGGTTTAAAGAGAAGGATCCAAAAAACTGAAAATATCCAGTGAGCAGCAGTTCTCTGGGCAAAAATGCCTTATCGATACCAGTAGTCAGAGGAGAATGGCCAGACTGGTTCGAAGCAACAGTAACTCAAATAACCAATCGATACAACCGAGGTATGCAGAAGAGCATCTCTGAATGCGCAACACGTCGAACCTTGAAGTAGATGAGCTACAGCAGCAGGAGAGCATACCGGGTGCCACTCCTGTCAGCTAAGAACAGGCAACTGAGTACAATTTGAATGGGCTCACCAAAATTAGACAATACAAGATTGGAAAAACGTTGCCTGGTCTGATGAGTCTCGATTTCTGCTGCAACATTCGGATGGTAGGGTCAGAATTTGGCATCAACAACATCAACGCATGGATCCATCCTGCCTTGTATCAACGGTTCAGGCTGGTGTGGGGTCTTGGCACACTTTGGGCCCCTTAGTACCAGTTGTGCATTGTTTAAATGCCACAGCATACCTGAGTACTGTTGCTCACTGTGTCCATCCCTTAATGTCTGCAGTGTACCCATCTTCTGATGGCTACTTCCAGCAGGATAACACGCCATGTCACAAAGCTCAAATCATCTCAAACTGGTTTCTTGAACATGACAATGAGTTCACTGTACCCAAATGGCCTCCACAGGCACCAGATCTCAATCCAATAGAGCACCTTTGAGATGTGGTCGAACGGGAGATTCACATCATGGATGTGCAGCCGACAAATCTGCAGCAACTGCGTGATGCTATCATGCCAATATGGACCAATATCCCTGAGGAATGTTTCCAGCACCATGTTGAATCTATGCCACGAAGAATTACGGCAGCTCTGAAGGCAAAAGGGTGTCCAAACCGGTACTAGCAAGGTGTACCTAATAAAGTGGCTGGTGAGTGTACATTTGTTTTGTTACACCCTGCTTACTGTCCTGTCAATTCAATTGAAAACAGCTTGGAATAGTTTATGCTGCATCCCACCGTACCCCGGAAAGCTTTTCGGTCATAACACTATTTATTTGAAAGCTGTGCCCGCTTTGAGGCAGGAGGGGTAAACCTGGGCATAAGCTGCCCTCACTGTAAAAGCTGTTGGCCATCTGCTTTTCCTTAAGCCTGGGGGCTACAAGTGGCCCTGGGTGTCCTTGTGACCTCAGCTGTTCCACCCATTATGGAGAACATGGTCCAGTCTGTGTTCTGAATCCCTTCAGCATAGCCAGCTACAGCAAACTGGAGGACTTGTCAGACTAACCTCTAAACAGCTGAACTTAGTGCCTCCTGTCAGCATTTCCCAACACCTAACAACGCTGATTTAAGTAAGAAAAGATCCTTACAGCAAAGAGGAACATTATTCCACCGCGAGGCATGTAAGATCCAGATGTTGCTGACTCGCTCACCTGAAGTCGGCAAAGGCGTCCAGCAAGTCCTCGGTTTTGAACGCAGCTGGGAAGTCATAGATTTCTATGACGTGGGCGAATTCGTCAGATCCGATCCAAACGTTGTCAAATGAGGAGTATTCATTGTCAACGTTCCGAACTACAACGTCCACTTCCCTCAAGTGGGCCATGATCTGCAGGGAAAAAGTGCTCCATTATATAGTAGTTTGTGCGCTCGGGTCAGCCACTGCCGTGTTCCCGTGTCACTTTCAGGCACCGCAAATCAACTTTAGCAGCTGGACCCACAGAAAACCTGCACATGACCCTTTATTCAAATTAACAACTCACACTGTACCTGTCTTGTGAAATCCTCAGGGTCCTCTTTGGCTTCTCCCACTACCTCTGAAGATGGTGGCTCAGCAGTGCCACTGCTGTCCTCTTTTTCACTGTCCAGGGACATGGCAACAAAGTAAGAAACAGTCTGCTCTAAGGCTGAGGATGAAGCCAGTACGTCAGCCTCGGCAAGGGCTTCTGAGGGTTCCTGGCTGCAAGCGGATTCATCTGAGGCTGTCAATGGATTGGTCAGCGACTGAGGCTCATCACAATCGGCAGCACTGGGGCAGGACTCCTCTGAAGCACTTGGGCTTGACCTGCAGCTCAAAGGGGTGGCTTCACATTGGGTAGAGCCCTGGGAGGCAGCCGCCCTCAAAGCACGCGGGACATAGATTGCCTTGTCTGGCCTCCGGTTGGCCTTGACGCGTGTCACCTTGGGCTGGGGAGCCTGGTTGCCTTTCCCACTTTCTGCAGCTCTGTCCCTCCTGACAGCCTGTTCATGTACATCATCATCAGATTCCCCCTCAGCCTCAGAGGGCAACCTGTAGAGGAACACAGGTTAAGAGATCCTACCAGGACACTGCAGTGTCTAACACAGAAGATGTGTTTCTACATCATTCTTCATTCATCTCCATATCTACAAAGCTCAATCTGTCTGTTGTTTATGCACAGCTTCATTTTTAAAGCCACAGACTTGAAATTTAGCACACAGGTACTTCTCACTCTAAGTGAGGTTTTTGTGTAGTCAAGTTCATTAAAACTCCAAAATGCCTATCACTATTTGGAAAATCTAACATTTGTCCTCTAACCAGGCTTAGAAAAGCAGAAGTTTTTCATCAAAATACCTCAAGACCATTTCTTGCAGATATTTAATCTACAGCATCCACCCATCTTTTATCTTTAACCTTTGTGCTGGTCAGGTCATCATCCCACAAGCACTGGGCACCAGGATATGAAACCACACTGTGGATGGGACCCCAGCCCATTGCATGGACGGACACACACACACTTTCTCACTCACAAACGCACACAAGCTGAATGTAATAAACTTTGGTAATATATAATTTGCTATTACTGTGTGTACATCACTATGGTTCGCAGTCTTGTTGATGTCAATGCCATTTGCATGGTCGATCAATCGAGTCAGTGGCTGTAACAAGCAAGTTAAAATGAAAATATTAATAAGAAATTACACATTTCACACATACAGAAGATCACACACTGATTTAATGGTAACATTTGTCAATATACATTTTCTTTTCTTATTTTCCACTTGGCACTCTCTGTGACAGATGCCTGTCTGATAGCACAAGTATCATATTGCTCTGAATATAAGACGATCCCGTTGGTAACATTATATCTTATCTTTAGAATGAAAAATCATATTTATTCTTATTTACCATACTTGCGTGTTAAAGACAGCCTTTTGGGCTTGGCATCTTCAAACACTGCATTCTGTAACTTTATATTTCTTGTGTGCTTGAGAGTTGTTTGACTCCTCGGCCTCATTGATCACCGTTATCTTAAAATTAGAATCGTAACTCTTTCTCAATTCTTGATTAATATGGCCTAACTTTGAGCTATTGTTTCCAGACCTTTGCAAAGTTTTTCCATCTTTCACAATCACTCAGCTCCAGTTGATCATTTCTGTGGATAACTGATGCCACCTGTTATACAGTATATGACCTTTACAGGTATACACGCTCCTTGAATATAAGTCAACCCCATATATATATTTTGTAATTTCCAGGTTAAAAAAAAAAAAATACTGTCATATCCAAGACCAATACTTGTGTACTAACCACCACTTTAACAGTAAAACAATTTGGTGATATATAATGTGCTGTTATGCTTTACTTTTACACATACACCTTCATGATCCGGGCAGCACCACGTAACTCCACTAGTTACATTTAAAAGCAGTACAGTTTTAATATCAGTCTATATCAAGTTAAACGGAACATGTAAATTCATTCAGGTATCCAAGAATTCCATTCAGGAGAGATTTGGTTAACTTCTTCCCGGTCTAATCAAAACTGTGCACAAAATTCACACAAACAGTATTTGCGGTCACTTCAAAGCACCCTTACTCATGAACGCAGCAGAAAGAAAAGATCTTCCCGTTGAGACTCAGGAAGTGGAACTGTACCTGAGGTGAGAGTAGCACACCACCACCCGGCGGCTCCATCCCTCTCCCACAGAGAAGGTGCTCAGAGGAGGGCACTTCTCCACTGTTCTGTGAATCAGGTAGCGCAGTCGACTTGAAAGAGGAGGGAACAGCAGTACGCTGGTGTGGAGACACGAAAGAAGCGCAACGGTCACCTGTGGCTTCTTTTTCATAGCAGGAGTTCTGCTATGAAAGGTGGAGCCCTGCTTGCATTCATCATAAGCATATGAGTGCACTCCTACAACAGGCAGGACAACTGTGCTAAAGCTGTGCTTGGCCCCCAGACGTTGGGCCAGTGGTGCACACAGCCTCTGTTTATTGTTTGCTGCACATTTTTGGCAAATTGGAAAACACCGCCACTGTTTTCCTGTGTTAATATTCAAGAGGACTGGTAAGATCTCTATTGGTTTTAATATGGATGTGGCAGCTGAAGAATGCACAGCTCCTGCTTGGTTAATAATAGTTTTTTAAATAATAATAAAAGTCATAACTTTTATGTGAGAACAAACATTGCGGTCAGAGCATTCACTTTTTACTGAAAGAACTCAGTTCTGAATCCCATCTCCTGCTGTAGTACCATCAAGCAGGGTAAGTACAGCAAAATACCCTAGTAAAAATTACCCGGCTGTGCAAATGGGTAAAAAACAAAAAAAAAAATTGTAAGCAGCTTAACACAGTCTGTGACTTGGGAGAAAAGGGTGAGCTGAGTGAATAAATACAACGCTGACCTTTTCTGTTCACCTCTTTGCCGAAAGGCTTCCAGTTCTTCAAGGACCGTATCCACAAACTCATTTTCTTGCTTTGGAAGGTACCGGCCATCAAAGAAAGGTAAAGCCAGGGTGCCCAGATGGTGTGCAGAGTGCTCTGTGTGACAGGAAAACGCCGTCACACTTTCTCGCATGCAACATTCATCCATAAAATGACAGCAGTGAACGGAAAAATGAGAAACTGCTAGACCAACTCTGCAGGTAACCTTGGGAATAATAATAATAATAATAATGAGGAAGAGGCACTGTAATGTCAGCAGCAGGGAGAGGTGCACTGTGTCTAGTGTGCTGCTGTGCTAGCGCCGAGAGTCGCCATGGATACAGGTTTCGGCTAAGCACTGGTTAATAACCATTTTAAGAAAAGCGTCTGCTAAACGAATAACTGGAAATGCAAAAACAAGCCGGGAAACCAAAGCCGAGAGCCACAACATGGACATCAGCCGCCCTCCATTGTGTCCTGTTTTGCGGACACATGAGCCTCGGCGCACAGCAGCGATACGGAGGCCGCGCACTCACCTCTAAGTCACTCCAGATCAGCTGACGGGGACATCCACGCACGCCCACTCCCACTCCCACTCCCACGCATGCACACACTCACGTTGCGACGCTCACGCACAAAACTGCAGGCGCCTCGCCACGCGCACGCGGAAAACGAAAAGCGGCTCAAAACGACCGCTTCCGTAGAAGCAGTGCGCCCCCTGCCGCACAGGGGAACCAATTGCCCGCTTTCCGTCGAATGGAGACGACGGCCCTGTGCGGCGGAGGCTCCGAGGCGCAGAAAGATTTCATAACTGAAGATATACGTAGCATATTTCCCGGAGTATAAATGACATATACAAAAAAAAAAAAAATCGGTAAAAATATTTGAATAAAAAAATCATTAGCTTAAGTTCCTGAGTATCAATCGCACGGCCATGAATGCATTTGTACTCGTAACCGCTCCCCTAGACCGATTAAAAACCCTAAATCGATCTTGACACCGACACTCAGATGGATACGTAACTTTACTAAGCAATAGTTTTTCATCCATGTATTATTTTTTTATGCACATGTTTACAAGTACATACCGTGCGCCGGTTTCTTGTGAAAGAAAAGGTGAAGGTAACGCAGGATCTGGAAATAAAAGCGAGTTGCAGTCGAAAGTCCAGACAACACGGATTTGTGCCATGGGTGATTCTCGGGCACCAAAGCCAATGCTCTGTGCGAGCCTTGTGTGTAGAAATTCTCTCGGTCGAGGCAATGAAACCATCACACCTATGCACTGCGTACGTTTGTAAAGTAAAACATTTTTAAATGCTGAGTTGTAGCTGTTAATGCGGACCCACTAACAGCAATTATTGTATTCTTCTTGTTTCCACCTCTGACCATATTGCTTCAACATCATCATACACATCCCTTACTGTACTGTTCATATATTTATAATATCCTCTTGAAATGCGCTGCTATACGGTTACTGCAGCGCTTCTTCTGGATGCTGAAAAGCATTTACATGTCAGATTCCTTGCGCTGTCCACTATTTGCAAAACACACTTGGCCTTGGAATAAACCATATTTGAAAAGCATACACTTAAGAAACCAAAAAATTGGACTGCAAAGTGTAAAATACTCTTCGATAGCATAAGCAATTTAAAAATTATATTTACATTCAGAACTTGGATACAAGGGACAGATTATGCTTGAGTTAATCAAGAAATTATTTTATTGTACTACAATTCACAAGAAAAATTTGATACAAAAAAGAAAAAAACATATCAACGACAGTGGTCCTTATGATAAACATTAAGCTGGGTATTTTTAAGGTTTCTCTCGTAGGGATGAGGAGTCTTTCTAAGGTCCACACTGAGCTGAGGCAGAGCTCGCTTTCATTACAGAGTACCGTAAACAGGGAATGAATAATCGCAACAGCTTTACTGTTTACGCTTCCTCCAGTCTTTTGCATGCTTATAGTCAGTGACAAACTTACCAGTCTATTCAGATTAAAATAGTACCTGTTTTAAGCTGTGTACCGAGGGTGTAAAACCCATGCAGCTGTACTGCAGATTTAGAGGACTGTAACCAGTAGTCACACCAAGATCTTAAGACCTCCAATACAACTGGCAGATACTTAACAAAACCTCATCTTCCTATTTAAGTGATACAAATGAATATGGCACAGTGTAAAGCTGCAATAATGGAAATATACTGCTTAAAGGTCTATGTGCATAAATAAAGGAGTAAACACACCAGTGAAAGACCAGCAGTTGCATTTGCTGCTTTCAGAAGAACAGAATTACAAAAGAATTACCGACTGCAGGGCAGCAATAAATAAACATGACAAAGAAGAAACGGCGGAAAAAAACACCAGTAGTATGCAATCCAAAAGAAGGGATTTAGAAATGTTGTTGTCAGGGTGAGAAAGGTCAAGGGTGCAACCATCTGTCTTACAGAGCAGCTCAGGAGGAACTGATAACCTGCTGAAAACAACAAGCTTCCTGTAAATAATCAACAATTTTAAATAAGATATATAATATGGCTGTGCATGTCATATCCAGGAATTTAAGTAAAATTTGCTGTAAGAAATACTTTATAATTACCTCCAGACAGATAAATGTTAAATGTGAACCATCCATAGAAAAGTCTCACAAATCGTACACCTTAACAATACTACAGACCAAAAAAAACCCTTCATGACTTTAGAGCGGTAAGTGCCAAATTTTAAAATAAAAAATTTAAAAAAAAAAAAAAAAAAACAGCAACAGTGGTGTTTTGCTATTTTAACTATTAAAATTATATACAAACAATTTTCTTTGCATATATTCATTGTGTTCCATTAGACAGTGCACTCACTTTATGCCATATTTCATCTCCCTGGCCCATTGCTTTGGTCTTCAAAAATGGAAATTTCAACCTGGTGAAGAATGAGTAAAGGAACAAACTGGAAGTGGGCAGATGACCACTTCCTTTGCAAGTCAATGAGATAAAACAACAGAGAGGATCATCATACTGCTTTAAATCCTCCTGAGCCATAGATAGTCTTCTTGAAGAAGTCTGCAAAAGACAGGTCTTGCATCCACACTATTACTGTAAGCAGATCTGTGAGTTTGCCAACACCAATGTGCACATCAGCCAATAAAGGATACAACCCTCAGCCCTCGCTCTATAGGGTCAGTGAGAAGCAGGCCCCGTGGCGCGTAGATCTTGTCATTCTGTTCTTGGATGTACTTGGCAATCTTCCTTAAAACCTTACACAGCAAACAGAGAAAAACTGGCTGCTTCGCATCTTGCATTTTGTTTGGGAGAAACCAAAGGAACTGGCCAGAGATCATGAATTTCTAAGCTTATGCAAATATTACCTGGAAGCCACAGTGGCGTTTTTCACATGCATTCTGTGTTTATGGAAAACACTGCAGTGGAAACTGTTGAGGTGCTAATATGTTGAGGGGAAAACACAGGTCCACAGACTCCTCACCTTCACATTACAACAGGTTAGAAGTTCTATGCTTTCAAATACTGCAGATTAAAATTACTTTTAATAGTGCTGCCTTTTGGCTAGAGTGTGACATTTTCACCATGCAGCTCATAAATATTTTATAAATATTTTTAAATTGAGCACAGCTCGATTCTAAAATAAACCAGACCGATAATACCTTTAACTAATGTAATTTGCATTAAAAAAGTCACTGCAGTCATAGGGATTCTTGGTGTTTCCAGGGGTTCTGACACTAATCTTTACTGCAGGGCCTGCTTGCACATGGCCACATCTTCTTGTGACCTACCTTCTCATAGTGCGTCTCCATACACAAGAAGATGGTGTAGGCTGTGATACAGGCCAGGCAGCCTTCAAGGTATGACCTAGTTCCCAACTTCTCCGCCTCGGCGTACAGGTTGTTTAGTGTCCGTATTGTCTCCTCAAACTGCTGTTTGTCAATCTGGGACATATCAACAAGCACAAAAAAAAAAAAAAAAAAAAAAAAACACACAAGGCATTAGTTTCTCCTGCCATTTAAACTCCAAGGGTAGGGTTGACACACCAGTGTTGTTTTAATTCAATACAGATTAAATACATAACACACGAAGGAGCTGCTCTGCATTCAAACTTTAGGCAGAACTGGTTCTGAAACACTGTCAACTTGCTCCTCAACAGAAGATGAGTGAGGGTTTCTTCAGCATACTCTGGTTTCTAGCTCAGAAGGGAACTTGCTCTGGAACTGGCAAATGGTCCCTGCGGTGTAGTCCCTCTGGACAAACACTTTGGCAGCAATGGATGCTTGCTGATGCAGATCCTGCAAGCTGTGGGTCTGCAAAGACAAATGAAACCCTTGTAACATAACCTGACACATCTCTTCAGACATATGATCCTTAAAGCATGACTAAATTACATTAATCATACCATAACAGCAGACCATATTTCCATACAGCACATTAATGTAAATACAAAAACTGTAATAAAGCCAAAGTTCCACCCTATCCTATATATTAAAAAAAACAAAACTCTTTCGTCACTGGCTGCAACCCACTAAGACTTCTCTCCTACACACCCATCCATCTATTGATAAAATTATGTTTCTTATCAACACACTGTGCAGCTACTGGTGTACCACAGGCTGGCAAAACTGGTATTTTACTAAATCACTGCAATGGAACAATCTGTCTGTATCCTTGGAGAAAACCAACTGCTAAACAAATAAATGTAAGGAGAAAGGCAAGGTTAAAGTCTTCATATTTGACTTAAAAGGGGTCATAATTTGATTTTTTTTTTTATTATCTACGTGTGCAAACCATACTATTGTACCGCATGTATACAGCAACCAAATAGAAAACGTTTCCTAAACTATAACTAAGGTGTGGGCACCCCCGTGTGCTCGGGCGTCACCCCAATGCTGCTCAAGGATAAACTTTTAAGTCTCACTTCAGATTTTAGTGTCACTGAAGGCTTTCGCTCATCCTATACAATTCAGCGATTTGAAACACAGACAACAGCTTTAATCTAGCAGTCCACATTGCGTGCACCCGTGGCCTTCACATTTCGACACGAACAACACGAAGGACTATATTTTACACAAGCAATTCCAATCTTTCTATGTCAAAACGCAACGTCGTCGACTACACTTTGTACAGCAGGACAACCCTCAATAAAACCTTACCTCCGCCATATTGAAAACAACTCTTCCGCGGCTTTAGACGCGCCTCGTATTTCAACAAGAAGCTCCACGTCCGCCACCTGCTGGTCCGGAGTTGCCTTCGCCTGGTAGCAGCGCTCACTGTACTGCATCCTACACTGCATAAAAGAGTCAAAGAGTCAAAAGAGTTTATTTGTCAAGCACATGGTTGTGTACCATGTGTTGAAATGTGCTCCGATCTGAACCAGGATGACTGTGCGAACAATCTATAATGGAAAATGAAGCAAACACACATCCAAACACTAAGAAGAATAGAAACAGAAACAAGCAGTAAATAGATAAATAAGTAAGTAAATAAGTAAATAAATAAATAAATAAATAAATAAATAAATAGGCAAAATGGTACGGAACAGTTAAGGTGCCCTGGAAGGGCAGTGACAGTGGGGGGGGGGGTTGGAGCGGAGTGGTCAGAGATTACGTGAGGGTAGTCATGTCATGTCCGGGTTCAGAAGTCTTATGGCCTGTGGGTAGAAGCTCCTCCTTAGCCTCTCCGTTCTGGCCATAATGCTTCTGAAGCGTTTGCCTGATTTCATCAAGATGAATAGATGGTTGCTGGGATGAGACAGGTCACCGACGATCCTAGTCGCTCTGGTCCTGCATCTCCTGGTATAGATGTCATGTAGGGACGGTAGATCAGATCTGGTGCAGCGTTTCGCTGCCCGGATCACTCTCTGCAGTGTCTTGATGTCCCGAGCACAGCTGTTCCCAAACCAGGAGATGATGTTCTGAGTCAGAACAGTTTGTACAGCACCAGAGTAAAAGGTCTTAAGGATAGCTGGAGAGACCTGTAGCTTCCTCAGCTGCCGGAGGTGGTAGAGCCGCTGCTTTGCTCTACTGGCTTGAGCTCGGATGTGTACAGTCCATATCAAGTCCTCAGTGACATGAACGCCCAGGTATTTGTAACTGCTCACCCTCTCCACTGCAGTCCCGTTGATTTTAAGGGGGGTGTAGGACCGCTGCTGGCGCCTACCAAAGTCCACCACCATCTCTTTCATTTTGCCGACATTCAGTTGGAGGCAGTTCTCCTGGCACCATGATGCCAAGTTCTCCACCTCCTCCAAGTATGCTGTCTCATCGTTGTTGGAGATGAGGCCCAGCACCACCGTGTCGTCAGCAAATTTGATGATGGAGTTGGAGGCATGCGTGGCCACACAGTCGTGAGTGTAGAGGGCATAGAGCAGAGGGCTAAGTACACAACCTTGCGGAGCTCCTGTGTTGAGTGTGATGATGCCTGAGGTGCAACTACCCACTCTCACCACCTGTGGTCTGCCTGTGAGGAAACTGAGAACCCAGGCACACAGGTGGCGGTTCAATCCCAAGTCATTCAGTTTAGTGAACAGTCTACGGGGGACAATGGTGTTGAAAGCTGAACTGTAATCGATGAACAGCAGTCGCACATAGTTCCCCTGTTTCCTGTCCACATGACTGAGGGTGGTGTGCAGGACGTGGGATATGGCATCATCCGTGGATCTGTTGGGGCGGTAGGCAAACTGAAGTGGGTCTACAAGGCTGGAGATGGATGCTGTGATGATGGCTTTGATGAGTCTCTCAAAGACCTTCATGACTACCGAGGTCAGTGCAACGGGCCGGTAGTCATTTGGGCATGAGGGCTTATTGTTCTTTGGTACCGGGACAATGGTGGATGTTTTAAAGCACTGAGGGACTGTGGACTGAGCCAGAGACTCGTTGAAGATGGCTGTGAGAACTCCGGTCAGCTGGTCGGCGCAGCAGCGCAACAGGCGCCCGGAGATGCCGTCCGGCCCCGGCGCTTTCCTGATGTTGACGCGCTTCAGCTCCCTCCGCACATCGGACTCAGCGACGGTGATGAAGTCACCACATTCCTTCGCCAGGCTGCGGGTCTCGCTGCGGTCGTGGGTGACTTTAGGGCAATCGGACTCGAAGCGGGCATAGAATGCGTTGAGTTCGTTAGCGAACCCAGAATCGGTACTCATAGCCACGCTAGATTTCCTTCCGAAATCTGTGATGGTACGCAGTCCTTGCCACAATTTGCGCGCGTCACCCTGGAGGAAAAGCGACTCGACCCGCTCCCGGTATCGGCGCTTCGCGTCCTTCACTGCACGCCGTACGCCGTATTTAGCCGCTCTGTAAGCGCTCATGTCGCCAGTGCCGAGACCTGCGTTGTACGCAGCAGTGCGCGCATTCACAGCTTTCCGGACCGTACCATCGACCCACGGTTTTTGGTTGGCAAAGCTCTTAATCGTAACCGTGTGGACAATGTTGTCTTCCAAGATGCTCACAAAGCTGACCACTACCTCCGCGAACTCGTTGACGTCATCCGAACTTGTCCTGAACATGTCCCAGTCGACGTCATCGAGCGCGTCCTGTAGCGCGGCTTCCGATTGGGCAGACCAGCGCTTTACCTCCCTCGTGGCCGGAGCCTCAAGACGAGACTTCTGTTTGTAAGCCGGCACGAGGAAAACAGCGTTGTGGTCCGACTTCCCAAATGCCGGCTGTGGAACAGCTTTGTAGCCCTGCTCGTACGGCGTGTAGCAGTGGTCCAGCGTGTTGTCCCCTCTAGTCATGCACGTCACATGTTGGTATAAGTCCGGCATGACTTGTCTGAGGTTCGCTTTATTAAAGTCCCCCACCACTATGGTTGCTGCGTCCGGATGGTTGTGTTGGGTAGTGCTGAGTGCCTCGTGTAGTTCAGACAGGGCTGTGCCAACGTCTGCATGAGGCGGGATGTAAACCGCCGTGGCGATAACCGAGCTGAACTCCCGAGGCAGGTAGAAAAGACACTGTAGAGTGTACACTGCACACCGTAAACTGCACACTGCAGACTATAAACAGCACACTGTACACATTTCACTGTAAAAAGCACACTAACACACTGCAGACTGTACACTGCACACTTTTGACTGCGGTGTTACGATTTAACGTGAAGTCCTTCGTCCTACCTTCTGCTCACGACTTCAGTTCTAACACCAAAGAGTAACGAAAGCTACCAAACGGGTCAAAACCTACAGTATTTGTTCTTAAACCGAACGCGAAAACACCTCATGTGCTTAACAGATATTACAATACAACAAACCCTCTAGTGTTTAGTAGTGCTATTTTTCACAAACGGACTAAATTACTTGGAGGAATATAATATAATATAATATAATATAATATAATATAATATAATATAATATAATATAATATAATAGTTCGTTGGTGTACTCCGCTGAGGTAACGGTGAAAACATATTGTTCGGTTTGGACAGATTTAAGCGCAGATACTGCAAATGAGATAATTTGTCAGGAGGGTGAAGAGCATTGCATTTCGAAACATCTGCAAACGTCTCAAACGACACCCACGCAACCTGCGAAGCAGCAATGGTGAGACATTAAAACACGAAGAGCAAAAACTGCAGGCCGGCCGGCTGGCCGGCCGGCCAGGCGACCTTCGCCGTCTGCATTCCGTAACTGGGAGCAAGCGGTGCGCGCGCGCGCGCACACAGAAGCGGACGCGCGAGCCTCGCGAACCTTTCCGCGGTTCGGAAGTTGTTTCTTTAAACGTGCTAAAGCGTACTCGCTTGCGGTTGGTGCACGCGCACACTTTTGTGTCGCGCAGCCAATGGGAGGCGAGTGCGCGTTTTTCGCGAAAGAGGGCTCGCGTTTGACTCCTTCGCCTGACGTCAGGCGGTTGTTGTTTTTTTTAAATCCCTCCCTTCGGCTCCGGCCGTAACGCCCAGTTGTTTGGGGCGCACCAATTGGAGGCGAAGGACGGGCGCGAGCCGCGGTTTGTAAATCGTCCTCCCGGCAGGAGGAGTTCTTTATTCGGCCTCCATTTGCGGAGCGCGTGCAGTCGGGCAAAGGGAGCGCGTGAGTGAGCGCGAGCGCTGTGCTGTTCTGTTCTGGCGGTGAGAGGAGGAGCGCGCGCGCGCGTGTGTGTGTTGAGCCTCGCTGTGAGCGCCGCGGAGGAGCGCGAGACACGCTTTCGTCGCACTTCTCCCAACGCAGCTACAAACAAGTTTGTGTGTTCCTCGCCGAGACGATCGAAAGAAAGAAAGAAAGAAAAAGCCAACTTACTCAGCCTGCGAAAATCATGTCGGCCTCCGCGGCGAAAGTGAGCAGAAAGGAGCAGAACTCGAACCATGACGGAGCGGACGAGACCTCCGGTAAGGAATGGCGGCCTTCGCGGCACCGCCATTTTCATTCTTTTATTACGTTCGCGATCTCCACATGGTGCGATGAACGCTGGTTTGGGGCTCGCTTTCGAGGGAGCTGGGGGGCAGCAGCCGCTGCGGAAAACTGGCGTGGATGTTCGACTGCGTGAGCGAGCGCGGCGGCGTGGGGGAGGCCATGTTCGCGCCTCACGGGCTTCATTGTGTCTCACGCGTGTTTGCAGGGCGCCCTTTTCGCGAGCGCCGTCCGTCCGAGCGCCTCTTTAGCACAGAAATGTCCGCACGGAGAGTTCTCCGCCGAGGAGCGCACTTGGGTCCGCCGCGCTCGGGAGCTGATGGTCCGCCGCGAACGACTCCCGCTGCCCGAGGCCCAGCGATGTTCATTGTTAGCTAACTCGCCGTGCGCCCTCCGCCATCATGCGCTGATCCGAACGGGAAGCAGCGCGCCTTTGAATCGGACGGTTGCGCTGCGGCTGCTGCTGCCCGCAAGGGCCTTTCCGAGGGAGGCGACGGCGGCGGCGGCTTCGGGCCCCGATGGCGCGATGCTGTGGCTGAAAGGGAGGGGGTTTGAGCGCCACATTGCGCGGCCCGGCCTCCATTGAAAGCACGCGGCCCGATAGCGAGCAGGAAGCGGCGTGTCCTCTTCGTCCGAGCCGCCCGGAGCCCCGCTTCACGCACTCGCTCTCCCGTGCGGCTCACTTTTAGCAACACATGGTTCGCGCTGGCGCAGCTCCGATCGAGTGCTGTGTCCTTTTGTCACGTCGACCACCGCGATTCCCCCTTCGACCGCTCGGTTCACTTTTTGCTCGCTTTTAAGGCATGGATTGGGCTTCCGAACAAACTGCTACTGCTTGGTCCCCGGGTTGCTGCACGGTATTGCCCGGTGTACGTTGCATTAAAGCCGAGAAAATAAAACTTGGCCGAGCGGATTTGCAGAAGTGCTCAAGAAGTTTGCCTCCATGTGATGTTGTGCTGCTGCACCCATGTGTCAGACTCCGAGCCACAGCTTGACTCCTCTTCAAAATTTCCCTCCACTTCTAGAAAAAGAACAACAGGAAGCGATTGAGCACATCGATGAAGTACAGAACGAAATTGACAGGTAAATTTATGTTTTGACGTTGTGCGCTTGAGCTGCATTCTGTATTTAAGTACAACTGCTTTGCTGAAAAGGGTCACAAAATGTTAAGTCAGATTACATTTTATACTTTTTTCTTTTCTTTTTGTGGCAGTTACTAATTTATTTGTTTTTCCAGATTGAATGAGCAGGCCAGTGAGGAAATTTTGAAAGTAGAACAGAAATACAACAAGCTGCGTCAGCCATTCTTCCAGAAACGCTCAGAACTGATAGCCAAAATCCCGAACTTCTGGGTCACAACGTTTGTCAACCATCCACAAGGTGAGCAAATGACTGATTCTGCATGCAAAACATTTGATACAGTTCAGCATCTGGGGAATCTTAAACCTTGCACATATTGAACAGAACTCTTGAGATGCTGTTTGTGTACAGTGTTAACTGATGTATTATTGTTAATATTATATTATTGGTATTAATAACTTGAAGGAACTGTTGGACAAGGGTAACTTGTAATGAATGTGCAATGTTTGCTCTCCAGTTTCTGCTTTGCTTGGTGAGGAAGATGAGGAGGCTCTTCACTATCTGACCAGAGTGGAGGTGACAGAGTTCGAAGACATCAAGTCAGGCTACAGAATAGACTTTGTAAGTATTTCTCTTGACTTTTGTTTTCATGCCGCTCAGTTATTGCTTCAAGTTAATTTCCATTTTTTTTTCCATTTTCAGTATTTTGATGAAAATTCTTACTTTGAAAACAAAGTCCTGTCCAAAGAGTTTCATTTGAACGAAAGTGGGGATCCATCATCAAAGTCAACGGAGATCAAATGGAAAGCAGGAAAGGTTGGTATCATTGAATAGCTTACTTGTGGTGTATTTAGCATACCTGTATCTGACCAGCTGTACTGTCTTTACGAATCCTTGATATGTTGGCTAATCTTAGCCCTCAAATTGTATAACTACACACTCAGTACTGTAAAATGTGTTTTATATAATTTTAAATGAATTTTTGTCAGGACCTGACAAAGCGTGCCAGCCAGACGCAGAATAAGGCTGGGAAGAAGAGGCAACATGAAGAACCAGAGAGCTTCTTCACCTGGTTCACCGATCATTCTGATGCAGGGGCTGATGAGCTTGGCGAAGTCATCAAGGATGACATTTGGCCAAACCCTCTGCAGTACTACCTGGTGAGGTTTTGCATGGTGGAAAATAAATGTTTGGGTTACTTAGAAAGAATTTATTTATTTATTTATTTTTTTAAATTTTTGCTAAATGCGCTCCTTGCATCTGCTTCATACCTTGCACATAGAGGTCTTTAAATGCCTTCCCCCCCCTAATATCCAGGTTCCAGACATGGATGACGAGGAAGGTGAAGGAGAGGATGATGATGAGGAAGAGGAGGAGGAGGAAGGCTTGGAGGATATTGATGAGGAAGGAGATGAGGATGACGGAGAGGAAGAGGACGAGGATGAGGATGGAGAGGAAGGCGAGGTACTGCGAATTAAAGTGGCATGTAATTGTGTTTGTCGCATTGGAGAGGAGGAGGTGTAACCATGTGCAAAGCATTGAGCGTTTCTCCTTGCCCGTAGGATGACGGAGAGGACGACTAAACCCGAAGACGGCGGAGTCCACATGCATCTTTATCCATTCTTTTTCCTTTTAATTTCCCTCTAATTCTTGGGAGCAAGATGCTTTGTTGGTTTATTTTTATTTTTGTGTGCTCTGTCTCCATGTTCTACTGAGCCCTCTCTTGTCCATGTCATGTCTAATACAGATCTCCCAGGGCAGACCTGCATCACAACTAGTGGAAAGACCTTGCTAAGGTTTCATAAATCATCTCCCCATCACTCTTCCATCTCAAGACAGATTAACCACCTGCACGTCATGTTATGTAGACAGCAGTAAAATAGCGGTTTATAAATATATATATAATTTTTGTTTTTGTTTAAGGTTGTGAGTTAAATAAAAGCCATGGTGCAGTGATCTGCTAGTTCTAGCATCCCCTTCAACTTTTTTAAATGTATAAATACTTCTGAATACAGAGCTGGCCCTAGCGTTCATCCTTCCCCATGTGAATTGGACAAATAGAAAGCACCAGCTTGTTATCGTCTTGCAATGTTTTGGGTCAACATTGGGGCAGGGTGGGTTTATTCTAGACTGTTTATTGGGGTGGGAGGCAGATGGGCATTTTGACATCAACATTTCTGGATTTATGTTGATATGTTTTCATTGTAATGTTTTACAGACATTCATGAGGTTTGAAATTACATTTTTAATAAAGAAACAAAACTGAAAAAAACTTGTAATTTTGACCCATGCTGCTTTGTAGAGTATTTACTGATGAAGCAAATGCATATGATGGTAGAATTTTACGAGGTCCAAGTCTCTGATCCTTTCCCACTGGACAGAACTGCTCACGGAAGATAAAGTGTACACATTGCTTTGTTACAATAAAAATAAGTGTATGAACAAAGGGCTGGGTACTTTTGTCAGCACTTGTGTCTAACAAGACACATGGACTCGTCTGGAAGACTTCGTGCAGCTTATGCGTTGCTGAGGAGCAGCAGAAATGCAGCCTTGTGAAGAACCTCGGACTGACGACTTGTACACTCATGCCAAAGGCAGCGTGAACGCCGAGAACACTTGGCTCTGCACGTTTTTCATTTCTATGGAGCGAACTTCCACGATGATTCGGTTTATTCACACCTGGCGGTTGTCGATGGGTCCCGATACGCGCACTCGCAACGATGTTTGACTTAAAATCTGACAACTTGGGGGAAAACGACTTTTATACAATTTCGTTCAAAAGCTGGGTGGGATTTTTCACGATAATATTATCTGCACCTCTAAATCTCGGAACGACCGCTGCGCCCAACATATGTGCGCTTTATAGCAGGTTGCATCCGTGTAGCGGGTACATAAAACTGTTTAGTGCTTCGCGGTCACACGGCTTGGTGTAAGCATGCTTTTTTTTTATAACTGCGCACCATTCATTTCATTTGTCCTCGTTTTGTGTTCAATTCGTAATGCTGTTGAAAAAATTCGACGTATTTCTGACGTAAGGAGCGCCCGGCCACCCGCAGCCACAGCTCCTCCGCAGTTCTCATTTTGTCCTCCTCGCCCGCTTGACAGCCATTTTAACAGCTGCCGCACACGCGTGTGGCTGCGACGGCGTCGTTCGTGTTCGTGTCGGCTTTGGGGCCAAAAACGGGCTCCGATTCTCCGTGTGACTTAGAGGATCTGTGAGAGGCACAAGCGCGTCGAGTACTTGGGTTAAATTTGCGGAAAAACGACGCAAAACGACCGCACGATCGCCGAGACGACGACGACGCCGCGTCACGTGTTTCCGGGGGAACGTGTGACGCACACGGTTCGCTTATAAACGCGGCTGCGCTTTTGCCGTCGCTTCCCGAGGCGCTGCGCGATGTTCGCGGACGAAGCCGTGGAATCGGTCGGCGCGGAGTCGCTGTGGAAGAGCGCCCAGGCGGCGGAGCTGCGGTCGGTACGGCCAACTGACACTGTCCCCGCACGGTTAAACCGCAGCACCGTGGCAACTGTTTGCTCGTTTTGCCCGTAAACCCCGCAGCCGATTTGCGAAAGATGCGCCCTGATACGAGCTCGGTAGTTGGGTGAGCAGCTAAATGCACGGAAACCTCTTTAAACGCCTATACAGTAGTTTTTAGAGTCCAGGCAAAAGTGTACACCCCGTAAAAATAAATTGTATCCGACTTCACTTCGGTTCGTAATCTGAATTGTTCATAAAGTCTGCCTACCACGCAAGAGTCAATAAAACATCTAAAAGGAATGAAAAAAATAACTGCAACGCTTATTTTCATCAGCCACTCGTGTCAACCAGGGCGACAATGCCCCTCTGTCCGTGGAAAGGACGGGAAGTTTTGTTTCGTTATCCTTTTCTCATCACGAACCGACATTAAAAGTGTGCTTTAAAGTGACTGAAAATGGAAAAAAAAAACGCGTTCACAATCCCTTGCTGATCTGCCGTACACACGCAGGAGAATGAAGCTGCAGTCCAATGGAGGGTCGTGTGGGGAAAAGGAAGTCAAAAGCGTTTGACCTTAAATGCTTCTTCATTCACAGAATAGTTTGTGTAAAGGCTCAGGTACGGGTAAAATGCACACATAATGCGTAGAGGACCCGCCCCTCTGCAGCGCCTGAGACACTACGCCCCCTTCCTGCACAGCAGTGCAAGTTGCCATTGAGCACGTCTTTCTGCCCTCTAGCGGTGGACAGTGGATTCGCAGGGCAATTTTGCTCCGCAGCACAAATTGTAGAAAGAATGCAGCTCTAAATACACTGAAAATAGTTTTTTTTTCTTTCAAAAATGTGTAAACTGCTTGTTTGTAACTTGAGCTACGGGTGTGCTGAGATTTTCAGTTGTCTTGACTGCTGGGAAGGATGCCCTGCAGGTATTCACTGTCACTGTTGATCACAACTGAAACCTTTCTCGTCCCATGTGCAGAGGAGCTGCCAAACAGCAGCCCTGGACGTAGCTGAGGCAGAAACACAGGTTATGCGTTGCTCCGAACGTGGCACGCAGACCGATCTGGATGATCAGCGTTCTCAGGACCTCAACCTCGTCCCTGAGAATCAGGCTGAATATCCCGGATTGGCCGATTTCCTCGACCGGGTCAAAGACATGGTCATCGGCGAACTGGCAAAGAACGCAAAAAGCCACGCTTTTGATGGCTTTGAAGTAAACTGGGAGGACCAGAACCAAACGGTGAGACAAACGGGAGATGCACGTAAACTAGTAGTGACTGAAGAAGCCATTCCTCACCTGTTTATCCCCTTTCTGAAGCGTGTAAAACTTGGGTGTTTGTAGGTTTTGTGCACTCATTCTCTGCAGTACCCCGAGGCTCAGGAGAGAAACCTCCAAGTAACAAGCATATCTTGGAATAGCACAGGCTCGGTCATAGCCTGTGCGTTCGGCCGGTGAGTCCAGATACACAGTTTTTTGTTTCCGTGTGACACACTACTCACAACTTATCCAAAGTGAGGGTGGTATTGCCCTGTCCTCCTTATTCTATGCCCTATATATTTACCAGCTTTGGTCAAATTATTATGAGCTGCTGTTATTTTTGTCAGGTGTTACACATTGCTGTGACTCCTTTACCCCAGTCCTGTGCAGCTCCAATTGAATGACTCTTAGCTTTCATTCACCAGCATGGATGATGGCGACTGGAGCACAGAAAAGTCCTTTGTGTGCACGTGGAACCTTCACCGCCAGGGCTTGAACCCAAAGCATCCAGACACCATCATAGATGTGGCCACAGCAGTGATGTCGATATCATTTCACCCCTCCCAGCCGTCTCTCATTGCAGGTATTCAGTGGCTGTCTTTTCGGCCTGGTTCCCCGCTTAACGTATGTCCTACCTGGTGTGTGTGTGTTTTTTCTGAAGGTATGACACTGGCAGCAAGTATTTCATTGTAGTTGAAAAGAAATTTTCTGCATCGCAAATGTTTAAATCAGTAGTGGTGGAAAAACTGGAATTGAAGTGTTCCAGTGTTGGGTTAGGGTTTCTGCCTAAACTGTGTAGATCTGTAGGGGTGGTAACATTCTTTTTGCAATCTTTGCTATTAGTACGACTTGGATGTCCCCCCCATCCTGTCTGCCCTTTCCCTGTGCCTGTAGGGGGGCTTTACAATGGGGAGGTGGTGGTCTGGGACACCAGCCGGATACAGGACCCAGTACTGGCTAAAACCTGCATGTCTGCCGATACCCACAGAGATCCTGTCTGCCAGGTGCGGTCTCTCTCACCTTCTACAATTTCTTTAATTCTACTTGTACATCTCATCATCTCAGCTCGCCCTTAACCTACTGCTTCAATTTTTTTCTCTTTTGAATGCTGCTGGGACAGTGACGTGTATATAAAGTGTTTGGCTAGAAGTTCAATTTATGCCAATATGGTATTTTGCCCAATGACAAAACTGTCAACGAGATTTCATTCACTTTTTGCTATTTTTCGTCAACTTTTCTCGAAACTGCTCATATGTCACCACTGTTGACACCAGCTTCTCAGGTTCCCAACTCAGTGCAGAATTATATACTGTTCTGCTCCACAAGTTTTTTATCACCTTTACAGCATTCTGCATTCCTCTGCTAGCACGACCACCTTGATGGGTATCAGATTGAATTCAGGATCGAACGCTACACTTGCAGTTGTCAGAAGCTCTCCTGTCTGTCAGAGGTGCCTCCTTCTCTCAAGGGCCCTGCCATTTACCATTCTCCATTTACACCACTTCCATTTATTTTGGCAGTGCTTCTAATGGCTTCTTCTGCAACTGTTGCACAAACACTACAGCTTTTCCTTTCTTTTCCAACAACTAGATATGTTTTCCAGATCTTTGACATGTCTACCTGAATTACTGATCACCATCTTATACAAGCTGAGATCCCCCATGTCCCTGCTGGTCCATCCACCTGTCACCATCTGTCAAACAGGAGGACTCACTAATGCATTCTATTTAAAAACTTAAGTTTGGGAGTAACAACTGACCTGATTCTTGGCTTTTCCACCACACCGAAGCTATAATGCAATCCTGCAGATACCTCCTTTATAGCATCTACAAAATCTGCTTGTTCCACACACCACCCAGCTTCTGGTCCAGGCTCTGGTGATATCCTGCCTGGAGTACTGCAGCTCCCTCCTGTCAGCTCTTTTCACCTCTGCCATCAAGCTAACCCAAGCAACCTGTTTCTTATTTCTCTCTCAATTGAGACTCTTGATGTCTAGTAGAGCATAACCAAGGATCTCTACCCTGATACCTACGGTACCTGGTTGCTTCCTGCAGCCCGTCAAGGTCACTTTACTCCTCCAATTCTGGACACTTTCAGTTTTGAACCTTTTGTTATTTGGACAAGAAAGTTGCTGTGTCTTGGGCCTGCTGTGGGGAAACAAATTTCTTCTCTCCCTCAGAATTGTGGAATCCTTCCCAGCAGTCAAGACAACTGAAAATCTCAGCATTGTTTATTTGAATGGCATCTCCTACAATTATTTACCTGTTCATTATTTGAATCACACTTGGAATTCATTATTTGTGCATTGCAGCAAAGTGGCTGCATCAAATAGTTGTTCTTTGATAATCGTGCATTTGTACCTGACGCCATTGAGTACGCTAGAGAATACTGTCAATTGTTTTGGAGAAAACTGCTATATGGATAAATGTGTACACTGGCCAGGGCAGTTAGAACAGTAAAATGTATCATGTTGATTAGAAGTTGGTGTGTTCTGCAGGTGCACTGGGTTCCAGGAGGCCGAAGGGGCGAGTTTGCGGTCCTGAGTGCAGGTTCTGGGGGCCGGGTCCTGCTGTGGACCATCCATGAGCAGTCAGCGCTAGTCCTGAGTGCTGGATATGCTCTTATGAGACAGCAGCTGCCCCACAAGGCCACGTTGGCCAAGGTAAGTTCTCAGGCAGGTCAAGAAGCATGTACTGTCTCTCGGCCATGATGGCATGGGACCAAGAAGATGTCTCAGCATTGCTCATGGTGATGCGTGCCATGGCTTTTTCATCTCTGCCTTATCACCGATTGGACCGTGTCCTGAGCTGTTGAGCATGCAGTGGTCAGTTCACATACTGTATTGATCACGTTGTTTTACACACTCCTGCATCCATTTTGCAGAACAGTGATATTCACTCCAAAAAGATTAAGTAATTGGAGCTAATTTACAACATGAATCCATACAGCCATCGACTTCTGGTCAGAGTTGCAGAGGTCTGGAGTCTCTCCTGGAATCAGTGAGCGCTGGTCTAGGCCATTACTTCCTGGATGTGACCCCAGTCCGTTGCAGTAGTTTAGATAATGGCTAAATGATCATAAACTTCCAACCTTGAAAATATAATGAATAATTCCTTGGTATCTTACATCGGTGACAAATGTTTGACTTAATTACAAAATGTGTAGTGGGTTATGTTTTGGTGGACGGATTAAAGGGCCATTAATATACACACCTGGGTAGGGATGTCTTATTGCATCTTGAAAATAACAGCAAGATATCTGTTTTGTTGCTGGTGTCTGTCCTTTAGGCCAGAGGTGGCAGCACCATGGGCATCGCCTCCTTGGCTCTGTCTCCGTGGGACTTGGACACGTTCCTTATTGGCTCTGAGGGGGGGCTGATTATCAAGTGCGCTTTTTCAGCCCAAGCAGCAGCAGCGATGAACCCAGATGGCGAGAGCGTGACTCTGCGTGCTCCAGCCAGGTTCTGCTTTTCCCCACACTGTGGCCCTGTGTACGCCATACACTACTCCCCGTTCCACCGGTCAGTGCCTCCTAGACACCAATATGAGGCCATGATTGAAACATTTTCCATTTCATGATAATTGGGCAAAATTTGTGACCTTCAGTTACATAACCTGCCTGTTCCCCCCCCCCGCTGAAGGAACCTGTTCCTGAGCGTGGGGACAGACGGCTTTGCCCACCTCCACAGTCTGCTGCAGCTTGATCCCCTGGTGTCACTGCAGGTGTCAGACTCTTATGTGTTTGGGGTGCGCTGGTCCCCAACTAGGCCTCTGCTTTTTGCCACCGCCACTGGAGAAGGTAACTATTGGGTCTTAACACTTCCTTCCTTCTGAACAGAGTGACTGTCTATAGATTAATAAGCACTCATTTAGTAAATTTAAAAAGACACTTCATATTTTAGTACTTTGACTACATGGGCTACATATTTTTTATACAGTGATACATAACCACAAATCAGATTTAGTGCAGTATCCTGTAAGGCCCTTTAATTTATCAATTAACAGACTTTTTCCGGAATTAGAAAGCGTTTCCCATTTTTCCTGTTAAAGTGGCACTGTACATATTGCCAGTGATGTGATGTCATTTACTGTTGCAGGGTCAGTGCACATTTTTGACCTGGGTGTGATCACGTCCCTGAGGCCAGTGGCCACTATTGAGCAGAAGACTGGGGGCCGGCCTGTCTACTGCCTGGAGTTCAACCCCCGGCAGACTCACCTCCTGGCGACTGGAAATGCCAATGGCACAGTGAACATCTGGCACCTGAGCAGTGAGCTGACAGAACAAGGACCCAAGGAGGTTGCACAGTTGGAGCACTTGGCTACTGAAGTGGCAGACTGAAAGGACCAGTTTCCCAAAACTTGACTGACACAATACGAAGAATTTACATTGTCCCCTTTATTCTGGGAAATGCAACCCTCAATGTGCAAGTGGGTACAAAATTAGATACTATTTGAAAGCATTCCCTTTTGAATAGTTGTGAATGTATGCTTTTGTACTATACAATGTGTAGAATGTACTGGAAATATATTTTTGAAATGGAAATCAACTGCTAAGAGCTTTTTTGCCTTCACAAATGACCCATTCCAAATGTTGTGGTTAGAATCAGTAGCGTTTAATTAAGCAAACTGCAGTCACAGTTATGGCTTTTATAGCTTCTATATGCTTTAAATGAAGCACAGCACTTCAACTGCTAAAACACTGCAACAAATACAGAAAAATTCCTACTTGTATTAGAAAGGGAAGCATAGAGAAACAGCTGTATAGCGCTGTTTAAGGCAGCCTGGCTAAAGGAAAACACATCCTGATTAGAAATGGCAGGTGGTGCTGAGGATTAACTGACGAAGAGCGAGCGGGTGAACTCCACAAAGTCGTAGGCTGAGGGAATTTCTCGACCCTTGCTGTCTGTGTAAGGCTTCATGTGTGAAATGCAGTAGTCCGCCTGCTCCTTGGTTAGGTTCTGCAGGGGTAGGTAAAAAGACAGCATGCGATAAGACTTCAGTTTTTTTTTTTTTTCTTCTACATAGAGGGGAGATGTAGGAGAACACAGGACCTCCTTACCTGGTACAGCTCTTCCCTGGTGACATAGGGCTTGCTTTCTGCACTGAGCGCCCGGAAGGCGCTCTCTATCTCCTCACTGGACTTGACATTCTCTGTCTCCCGGCTGATCATGAAGGCCATGTACTCCTGCAGTGACACACAGCCATCCCTGGAAATACAGAGGCTTCACTGTAGTGTGTGTGTGTGTGTGTGTGTGTGTGTGTGTGTGTGTGTGTATATATATATAGATATATAGATATGTGTGTGGCTTTAACACATATATACTGCATAGCATCCAAAAAAAATTCTATTTGAAAAGGCAATAAGCTGAGTCTAAACAATCATCCTAAACTAAACAATTCACATTTTCAGTGTAAGATGATCTCTGGACCACGAAACCAAAGTAACCTAATATTAAGCAGGTAAGGAGTCCTTTGTCAGCAGTACTGAATGGGCAAACTCTGACCTGTTGGGGTCAACTACATTGAGAATGGATTCAAACTCGTGGTCAACTTCACCGTCCTCCACCATGGGTAGGTCATAGCCCAAGGAGCGCAAACATGACTTGAACTCCTGGTGGTTCAAACGACCCAACTTGTCCTTGTCAAAGTGCCTATGAGTGGATTACAAGAAAAGTATTGTCAAAGTCATAATTTGTGTAGGACAGATCAAAACACTGTAATATGTTTATATGCTCACTTGAACATCATGCTGAATTCTTTCAAGGCCTCTTCGGTCACACCAGTGGTGTTCCTATAGGAAAGAACAGAACCATAATAACCCACAGCATAACCTGTGCAACAATTTGTATGTGTGTGTGCGTGCGCATTTGTGTTCTCCCACACGTTGCACATATCAGACCAGTACAGTATGTGTTAGCATGTTTTCTTGGGTTGTATTTAACCTGGCTTGAATTTGCTGTTCCAAGTTGTGCTGCATCCTCATGCCCAGCTGGTCCAGCTGGTCCCACTGCTGTGCCAGCCCCACAGTGCTGTGCTCTGTGTATTTGTTGTCCAGGATCAGGGCTTCCTCCATAGCTGCCCCCAGGTCCTCAATCTTCTTCAGCTGGCTACGCATGGCCCGGATCTCCTGGTGCTTACGCTGTGGATGCATATGTGGAATCATTACTGCATTTAAAGCCATGTACCTTTCTGAAGGGAACTAAAGGACTCTGAACCAGGACCTTGATTTAATAGAAGCTCAAAGTTAACTTACAATGTTAGACATGCAACTTTCCAATAGTTTCCCCATTTAATAGGAGATTCTTTTCACTGTGGCAATTAAATGTAAATATGTCACTCTAGGGTGCTACAGAAGGAGTGCAGATTCAGACCTTCAGAGCTCTAATCACTTGTCACCCCTAAATGGCATTTTTCTGAAATATGCTATGAATTAATCAAGTTTGTCCCTTGCTATAATTTTGGAACTATTTTTCTGTATGGTGATCAAACTGGATTTTAAAGTTATTAAGCCTTTCTGAAAGAGCAGGGAGATCTGCGTATTGTTTTACATATAATTACGTAGGGAGAGATTCTCCCTCTTACCTTAGTGGCTTCCAACTGGGATTCCAGGGTTCCAGATTCTTCTACCATGCAAGACCTGCACACATGTAAATGGAAGTGAGTGGAGGTAAAAGATGGGTGTAAAGAGCCTCACCCATCACCATTGACCTGTTCATTTTCACACTTAGACAGAGGACAAGGTATTTCATTGCTAGACCAAATTCACTTCACATATAAATCTAATATGCAAAGCATCCAAACTACCCTTTTACCAAGCCAGTCTGAGTCACAAAGGTGAAAATACCTCCCCCACCTCTGTCTAATGTGGCAAATGTCAGTCTTTTGGAAGTCATGGTAAACCAGGGTGATCATGTGCATTTTGGGAGGAAAAAAAAACAAACATGACAAACATAAAATCCAAATAACTTTCATTTGGGGAAAAACTAAATCAAGGTCATGTGTTGGAAGCCAAGTGCAGTTTCAGTAAAGTGAACATGTGACCTACTTGAATTTTGTTGAATAAAAACTCCACATTATTCAGAAAGTATATTTCAGTACTAAGCTTTTATTCGGAAGTCATTCTAAATATTAGTGAGCATCAACTTGGGTATAAATCATATGTGTGTGTGTGTGTGTGTGTGTATACACACACACACATATATATATAGTATATCTCTTTAGTCATTTGTGCAGTAAAATTATGCAAGTTAATATTTCCAGCTCCATACAAATGCTTACAAATGTGTGGAAGATTTGATAGTGCCTTTTCTGAACTTTTATTATGACTTAACATCGGTCTCTCAAAACTAAGTAGCCAAAATATGTACCCAGGATGCACTTGGCCCCCTGCTTTCAGTGCAAATAAGTACATGCCAAAAAGCCCACCTGCAGTCGTGGTAGCCCCTACCATGCCAGGTTAGCCCTGTCTAAAGAGGTGGAAACTGCATGTGTTGGTTAAATTTGCAAACATTCATATGTATACAGTATTCTATGCACAGTGATGCTTCCAGTGACATTTTTTCCTCCAACATCAAGTGTGCACAGAATTCAGTAGCTCAAGACTGAATTCAATCATTATGTAGTTTCAAAATTGCCCCTTTTTCCTTCAATAAAGAGAAAATACAGCTCACATTACAGACTTCTGTAAACAATATGACTAAAGATACAAATGCAGTTTCCACCGTTGACAATTTGAAGTGTACATCCCCAAAAGACCAAACTCAGCACCATGTACCACACAGCAAGCCCTGAAGGAGTAAGCGGCTGAGAAGTTGAGAGGAAGTTGAGAGGAAGAACTGTAATAATGGCTCAGTGCAGAGTTAGTTTAAAGCACTGAACACATAGATCCCAGGGGCTTGCATTTAGACTAAGGGGGTCATGAGGAAATATTTTTTGGGAGTGCGTTTACGGTTTAGGGGGAGGGAAGGAAAGGGAGAGTTGTAGGGTAGGAGGATGGGTAAAGACGCTGAGCTGGGAAGGCACAAGGAACCAGAAAAATGAAGAAAAGACCTTCCAGAAAGATCATCATCGACTTCGTACTGAAAGACACGGATAACCCGTCGATAGGCTATGCTAATCAGAAATAGGAGGAGGGAGGGGAGGAAGAAATAGTGTCAATACCAAAGAAAAGGAGAAGCACAATTTAAAGGAAATCAGAAAACATCAGTAAAATAGATAACAAACCCCACTATTGTCGAACACTGGGATAAAAGGGCAAATGAATAAACACTGACAATGTCATTTAAAAGCAGGACATCTCTTGACTATGGAATTTGTTTGATTTGAGTGGTTATTATATAAGGTTAGCAGTAAATTGAAGTAGTGATGCAGGGCCATATTTTAAGATTTGTAAGACATTCACTTGCATGCTGAGAATAGTGTTTGTTATAAACTGCCTTTTGCCAAGAGTTACTGGTCCCTATTCTCAATAGTGGGGTAATTCATGTACACAAAGGTAAGAAAAGTACAGTTACCTTTAGGTAACTTACAAGTACCTTTAGGTAACCCCACAGCATCCTCACACACACCAAAATCACCAACAGGAAGATTTACTATACACACACACACACAACACAGCAAAAAGAAGAAAGAAGGAAAATGTGTGATATTAACCCATCCAGAAGATATGTCCTGATTCATAAAGCCAGAAAACAACAGGAACGGGGAAATGGGAGGGAAAACAAAGAGAGAACAATTATTCATTCCAGAGCAAAAGTACTGTACATACAGCCTCAGCATGGACACAGACATGGTAAACATTGTCACAGGAACCAGAGCATGACAGTTTCTTGTGTAAAGAGATGTGACTGCAAAGCCACATCCAAATGCTGCAATGTGCATTAAAACAGATTTCTATGACTACAGAGAGTAATAACAGGAAGTGGATTGCAAGCACTGAACATTATGAAAATCTGATAACATGAAATTTGTACAACAAAATGCAATCACTTGGTTGAAAAATAACTATCATAGCTGTATAGCATATACATTTTAGTGCTGTCATGCCAAATGATATGAAAGGTTTTCGAAACAGCCAGCAGAGACTGAAAATATTTTAATTCTTCTACTGGGTTTTTAATCTGTGTCTAAAAAAAGTCAGCCCCATTTTGCCTAGTTTAGGAAATTACTATAGTACTAGAAGATTTAAATTTTTGTGATTAAACCATTCAGACCAACCTAAGATGTTTCATGGGCTGCCTTCACTTATACATTGTAATGGAATTTAAATTTTCAACAGTCAGTTACTTATTTAATGTAATGGATGTACGGAAAAGCAAGTAATCAGAAGTACGAATGTTGTTTTCAGAACAAATGCAGTGAGATTCAAGGATTATTCCAGGTTTGACCAAATGCTTGAATCACGGCACCCCCACCTGGTCTCCTGCAGCCACTGGTGGAAGGCATTTGCATGCTGAGCAAACTCTTGACGTAGCTTGTCATTCTCTTCCTGTCGCCGCTGTTCCTTCTGCAAATCCAGCTCCCTCTCCTAGAAACAAAGGTACACTTTTAAGACATTATTACTTTAAATTTCTGTACATAAACTGTTGATATTGTGTATCCAAAGTGACCACAGAAAGTATAATGACAATATAATTTTAGGCATGTATTTCAGTGTTTCCATCTGTTCTACAAGCAATGTGAAAACAGTGAAGTACTTATTTTCTCATGCACACAGCTAACCTGGTCAGCTCATTGTACATGGCTGTTTATAAACAAACCACACCCCTCACCCTGATGATCTTCTGCAGGTTCCTCCAGGTCTCCTCTAAAGCTTCCATGGTGAACCAAGTGTATGGGTTGGACACCACATGGTAGCTCTTGATTTGGCGATCCAACTCTGCCAGCTGGTTAAAGTCGGCCTGAGCAGAGCTCAGTGAGGAGCGGAAAGCTTCGTGGGCCTCCTGCAGGGCGTGAATCTCCTCCAAGGAGTTGCAACGCACTGGATCTGTCAGGTCTTCCTCTGCATTCTCAAACCAACTGTTGAAGGCTGAAGCCTTCTTGGCAAATGTCAGGAAAAGGTCCTCCATCTAGACAAGAAGGTTGGATAGGACAAAATAGGTTTATATACATTAAACAACATTTGTAATGTACCAACCAAGTGTAAGAGAAAACATAAAAGTGGAGCCTTATATCATGCGTGATTACAGGCATTTTATACACAATAGATACAGGCAGATTACAGCATATGAGGGAATTTTAATTGTATTGTATGTCTTCTCAACAACAGGTCATTAATAAACCAATCATCACACTTTCTGCTTTATCCTTACCCTCCTGAAGTGATCCTGAGCCTCCAGCAACTTCTTTTTACGGTCAGTGGAGTTGGAGAGCAGCTGGTTCCAGCGCTTCATGAGGGCAGCATGACGAGTCTCAATGGCACGTGACTGCACATGCTTGGCTGCAAGCAGCTGGTCTTTCAGCACCATGATGTTGGTAATGCCCTCTTGCTGGAAGGCCTGGAGCCCAGCATCAAATGTCTCCTGGAGGGTGAATGGCAAGATCATGGATAAGGGCAAGAAGAAACCAAAAGAGAGTGACACAAACACAGATGCAAGCCAATCATTCAGGATCAAAGTGTGGGGCAGTTTGTTCATTGAATATTCTTCAAAGAGGGGAAAAAAAATTGTCAACTGAACACATATTTCTTATTCACATAAAAGTAAAATTTACTATTAATTTATAAACCCAAAAAGGACAACAAAAGCAGTTCTTCACATATATTTTAATAAATGCAGAATCAAAATGTGACACATTATCAGATATTATAGTGCTCAGTGTAAATTTTAAAGGGATTTTTTTCCCCTTAAGTGAATAAAAGTTCTTTACACACAAAAGTCATACCTGTTTAGTCAGGAGTGTCTGCACAGACGAAAGGTCTCGACCATAATCTTCTGTCTTCAGACTATTCTCTTTCTCACCTGAAATAACACAAGGCCATGATTTTGTATTTTACTAGCCAAGTTCCCCAGCACTGCCTGGTTCAAAAGGGTGTAGGGAGAGGTAAAAAGTAATAACACACTATATAATCACCAAACTGTTTTACCCTTAAAGTTTTGCTAGCGCTGTTGGACAGGCAGATGTCACAGTGTGACACATTTGAAGTGGACGGGAAAAAATACATCAACTAATAAATTTTTTTTTAATATCACTAATTTGTGTGTGTTGTATAATTTTTTTATTAATTTTTACATTTTCTATATACAGTACAACTACTGGCTCCTATGATCGGATGGCAGTGACAATGCATGACAGCTGTAGCGACATGCACACAATATACATGTGTCACAACAAAATCTGTTCACGTTTCATAAGTCAGCGTGTGTGTGTGTGTGTGTGTGTGTGTGTGTGTGTGTGTGTGTGTGTGACTATATAAAAATCTCTCTTCGGGTGACAAGTACCTGTGTGCAAAGTTTAAAGTCTGTGGCTTGAAAAACAAAGCCATGTATAAAGAACAAACAGACCAATAAACAAATATACAGACAAATCAATTTGTATTGTACGACTACATTCACTACAATGTACAAAGCAACCCCCTTGCCCAATAACTTCATTACACAGGAAAGTGTGTGTCTGTCCTTAAATAAAACCTTTCGAACAGGACTGTTTACGCACCAATCCAGGACTCAACCACATCAGCCTTCCAATTGAACTGCAGGAAGGCAGAGTTCTCATCCAGCTTGGCCTTCCTTTGTGCTGCTGCCCTCTCCAGCTCTGACACTTTCCCCTGCAGTGCCATCATCTTTGCGTTGATGTTGTCTGCATGGTGGTTTTTCTGTAAGGACAGAAGCCACATTTCAGAAGCACTACAAAAATATCAAAGGTCTACAACACCAAGAGACGAGTTGTACGAGATATGCAGGTACTTTAACAGTTATACAAACGTCAGACAGCAGAGTCTACCTATCATTTGTGTTGAATTAATTAAATGTTATTTATTCAAAATATGGTTAAACTAAGATTTGTCTTTTGTTCATTTCTGGAGTTAATGACTTCATTTGTCATGCAACAGAAAAACATCCCTACATTTAGTAAAATACTGCCATATCCAGAGTTACTATGTGATATCCTGCTTTTGAGAAGCCTATCAACGAGCCAAATAAACAAGAGTGAAACAAGACCCAACTCACCTTCTTAATGAGCTCCTCTCCATTTGCACACACGTCGCTCACTCTGTCCCTGTGCACCGTAAAGTCCGTCTCAAATGCTTCGTGCTTCTTCAACAAACCCTAAGCCATGACAATTTTAAATTTACTATCTTACCCAGCTTGAGTAGACCCCACCTATTTCACACATACTGAGTTCAGAAGCACAGTGTAAGTGCCACACACTGTAGCCCTCTCACCTGCACTGCTGCCAGTGTGTCCCCATAGTCCTCACTTGCCACTAGGTTCAACTTCTCATTGATCCATGCCTCCTCTTCCTCTACATTTGCCACAAACTGCTGGTACTCCAGCGACTCCTCCAGCCTCTGCCCTCTGTGGGCCAGGTGTACACATGCATGTATACATTTGTGTTTGTTGCCTTTTATATATATATACACACACACACACACACACACACACACACACACACACAGAAAGCAACAAACACAGCCTTCTCAAACATTTATACAACTACTTTGCACCACTAGAGGACTCTGACAGGAGCCCTCTGCACTAGAGGCCATACCGTGCTGCTGCCAGATCCTTAAGCTCCCTCCAATGCTCCACAAACTCTGCCAGTCTCTGCTCTATCTCCTCTTGTCCAATGGTGTTGTCATCAGACAGCTTCCTCCCAGTTTCCAGCACAGACTTGGGGATGAATGAGACACAGAAAGACAAGCTTTTGACTGCTGAGACCAGAAAGGTACGTTTATTGGTTTGAATTCCCTTTATTGCATATACATAAGCTTGGAACAGTTTACTGTATCTTGAGCAAAGATTCATAAAGCGATAAAGGTAAGGCCTTTCTGAAAAACCCTTTTAATGTCAACTGTCACAACTTGAAGAGGTAATTACCATTAATTTCAATGGCTCCTGAACTCTATAACTGACACATATTTATGGAAAATATCACTACATAACATTAAAATGGACACAGCCACTTTTCCATAGTAACATTAGTTATTCTAACATAAGGCAGTCTACTTTCATTAATTACTCTAATACAGTATGTCTGTCTACCTGTATTCCTGTGAGTCTTTAGTGGCCATTTCATACTGACTGTACACTGAACAAAGCTCAGGTTTTCTGGTGGCACCCCAATTTACCCCCACAATCCAAAGACAGGTGTTTTGGGTGGATTGGTGACTGAATTGTAGTGTCTGAATGTGGGTGTGTGGTGAATTCCATTGATCTACAGTACAAATGTGTGAATGACTGTAGAGAGTTTAGTGCAGTATACTGTCTAGCACCTTAAGTCACCCTAGATAAAAGTGTTGATAAACACTAGTGAATAATCGTTTAAGTGACTTTGGAGAAAAGTAACTGCTAAATCAATAAATATACTAAATGTCTTGTGCTCTTTAGCTGTCAGGAGGCACATCAAATCCAAATCTGGTAAGCACAAAGAAATGCCACACAAGTTGAAGTAAGGTTATCATAAAGTCGAATTGTTGCAACTCATATGAGTGTACATGTATCTTGGGGAATGACTATACTTGCCTCATTCCTACAACATGATACAATATGAATCACACTAGAAAATGTATGTACTTTGTGACAGTGAACTATATATACAGTATGTACATTAATTTGTGAACTGCATGATAAATTCTCCCTACTATAATGAGCCATTGCTGTTATGATCTGTCATATCAGTACCTGTATGGCGGGGTCATGGGCCGCCAGCTCTGCTTCCAACCTCTTGTGCTTCTTCCTCAAGTTCTGTACTCCTGTCAAGTCACGTCCATAATCCTGTGAACTCACTAGCAACTTCTTCTCCCTGTGTGTGTGTGAGGGGTGGGTTGTATGTCAGCAGAGAGACCAGCAGTGGACTATAAACAGAAACGCTGGGAATATACTCACTTTATCCAGGACTCCTCATCATCTAAGTCCCTGAAGAACTGGTGTAAACGGTGCGACTCATTCAGCTTTGTACGGCGCCCGGATGCCATGCTCTTAATCTTGCCAAAACGGTCATTGATGGCATCTCGCTTGTCCTGGACCTGAGATGTATCAAAGGCCTGGCTGGTCATCAAGCCATCAGCCTGGTTGTTAAGGTCCTTTAGGCGATCCTGCGGATTGAAGGCAGGTCAGTGTACAGAATGTGAGAAATCTTTTCAGCATGTTGCTTTTGATTCCCCCAACACTGCTATCTGATCAGCCCAAAACAATCAGCATATTAATGACTGTCCCTATTCTACCTAAACAGGATTGGTTATTTGTGACAGTCATACCACATTACCTCATGGGCAGATATGTCAGCTTCCAGAAGCTGATGTTTTTTCAGCAGGTTGTTGACTGAGGCCAGGTCCTTCCCATAATCCTCAGAGGCAAGGAGAGCCTCAACCTAAACAAAGAAAAGCCAAGAGAAACAAGTGTCACATAAAACGTAGGTATGAACAAGAAGACATCAGTAATAGTTTTTGTTTTAATATTATACATTGCACTTATTAAAGGAGAATTAAGATGTAAAGTCATACTCTTCACCAATACATTTGCTATTGTTTTTACCTCAGAGAGCCAGAAGTCAAAGTCCTTGATGCCTGTGTTGAAATTCTGCTGCTTGTTGGCCTCCTTCAGTTTCTGACTCTTTTCTGCAGACTTACTCACCAGAAGCTGCCACTGGTCATTCAAGGTATCAAGCCGAGCCTGAAAATGTCACAAACGAGTAGAACACGTGCAGTATGAGGTTATACTGAAGGTTCTTTTCAGCTCATACTGTTTTGGTATTTAGAGAAAGGATATTTTATACTCAGGTTCTAGTAACAGTACATATTGCTTTAACCTCCAGCTAGGGTTGTTACCTTGACAGCATCTTCACTGCCGGCACAAGCCCCCCTGTTGATAAGAGAATTTCCCATGTCAATGACACCACGGATACGGTCGGCATTGGCATGCAGCTCTGCCTCGAAAGCCTGGTGCTTCTGGTGCTTGCTCTGTGGGGGACAGAAAAAGTCCATTAAGGTATAGACTACATCAGAAGTCTTCTGGTGAGCACTTAAAGCAAAGTAGGAGCCTTAGTGTCTCATGATGCAATATCCTACTCTCTGACATCTAATTACACCAATACACTGGTATAAATCTTCCATATTTATGTTGTTTCAAAGTTTTTTAGTGCAAAAAGATTTGAAACATAGTTTTGTTTTAGGTAAAAAATAATTCATGTTACAAAATTTTCCAGCTGAATTCCAAAACCCTATTATAACATCCAAACCACAAGCAACGAAATATTGAGTAACACTCTAAAAAAGATTGGGGGGTATCTGCTATGGCTTTGTGCCCACATATCCGCTGTAGAAGAAGACAGTGATGATGGTTCATGAGTTATATAGACCTTTTCCAGTCTTTTAGTCATATTTGGGAAAAACTGAACAAGGTGTGTTGGGGAGGGGTTGAAATGCATTATAATTTTAAAATAACGAGAAAAGGGCTTCCTGTTTACACTTTCCTGGTTTAAGTCTGGGTTTTCAGGAACAGATTAATAATGTTAACCAGGGAATAGGTGCACTGCCCTCTAGCCAGATGGAAGGCAGAAAAATATTCCATTCAGAAATGGCACCAATAATTTGATAGACTACAGGTTCCACAGCTCTGTCACTGTGTAAAAACCATGGGAGCGCAAAATATTTGAGGACAACAGCAAAATTATATAAGTAAAAGCTAAGTACAAATTTTGAAAACCATCAATGGACATGGGTAATGTTTTGGATGAAAGACATCACCGATGACAACCACATTGGAAAACAAGGGAACGAGGGAAAACATAATAACAAACAAAATTATTTTTGTGAAAATTAAATGTTTGTGGAGAACCAACAATATAGGCCTTGTCCTGTCCCATCATTCCACACATTTTCATCTAAGCAAAGAGAGGAGGAAATAACATATGCAGTGTGACCTATTGCCTAGACTCGGACAGCAAGGCCCAGGTCATCAATATATTGCTAGTTTGGCAGCAATTACTGTAAATTAGCTAAAGCACAAATCAGTCTGACAAATAATACCACGTGGCTCTTGAGTTTCATCTTAAGATTTTAAAAAAGGCAAAGCGGAAGCAGGTTCCTCCTCTCTTGCATTAAGTTTTTAAATTATTCTTTCCTCTTAGACCGTCAATATACAGTGTAGAATTTACTGAGCAATAAAAAAATACAGCCACATTTCAATGTATGGAATGACTTAAATATGAAAAATAGTAAAAAAAAGTACAACCAGGACCTGGCAAGCAACTATTATAGTATGACCACAGTCTGTAAACAAACTGCATAAATTAAATAACTGAAAAATGAATGGCTGAAACACAAAAGCAAGCAAGCGCTCAAATGCAGATGAACACAGGCGAATGAGGATCTGCCAGTATCAACTGCACCTCAATAAGCAGCTCAAAGACAAAACAATATGATAAAAATCTACTCATGTTAGTTAGCTACTTAACACATTACTTAACTTACCAGCAATTTGGACAGCTAAAAAAAGACAATGGAAACAAAGACAGATTAAACGTTTTACCCCTAGAACACAGCATACTGCTAGTGCATGTGAAACAACCATACACTTTGGATCCAAAAATAAAAAAAAAATAACTGATTCAGAAAGTATTAATTAATCTTGCTCAAGGAATATTAACTAGAAATTCAAATTGTCACATTAAAAGTCCAAACAACAGTGTTTTGAGGACTGCTGTACCTGGATATTGGTGGGGTCCTTGTAAGATTCGTCAGTGGCTGTCTGTAGCTTCTCACTGATCCACGCCTCAATTTCATCCACATCACGGCTAAACTGCTGCAGGGTTTGGGACTCGCCTAGCTTTGAACGCTTCTCAATCATCTGGGCCTTCAAGAGGCGCCAACTATTACAACACAAAGACAGACAGACAGTACATCAGGCTGTGTATGAGAAATATCTCCCCTTAAAGGGAAACGGTTTGGAACTACAAGAGCAACTCACCGGTCCAGAACACTGTCACGCCGCTTAGCAATGTCAGTCTTGGCATAATGATCTGTCCCAATTAGTTGATCTGCAAAGGACTGCAAAGCAGCAATCTTCTCTTCCTGCAGGGCAACCAAATTAACAATATTTTAGTCAGGTTTTAAAACAAACCATATGGGCAACCTCTGACCACTGAGGCACATTTACACAGAAGAGGGAGGACCTGCACATTGATGGCCTTATCAAAGTCCTCATGCTTCTTGATGAGTGCCTCCACACTATCGAGTGAGTCACCCTTGTCATCACTGGCCAGGAAGGCCTCTCGAGCCGCCATCCAGGTCTCTGCCTGCTCACAGTCACGGTAGAAAAGCTGCAGAACACAAAAGGAGTGTACGTAAGAAGGTAAAAACAGTAAATGTGCAACACTGTCATATCAATCAGCAGGCAAGTCAAGCTGAATAAATAGCCTGCTAAATTACTGAAGTTTTGTACTGCAATATTTCATATGTAGCTATAAGGTGTCATCTGTTTCTCTCTTGACAACTTGGCCAGAAGTGTTATACTGACAGTGTTTTATTTTCAATTGCATTTCCAAATTATGCATAATATTGAGCTAAATTTCTAATGTTACTAGATAAAGAGCAGTATTCAGCAACTGTATGTCATGCTGTTATACATAGCAGCAGGCTGTAAGAGCTTGTTTTAAGCAGCTGCAATGAGAAAGCTGGGACATACTTGTATGCATTCAACTGTATACAGTGTGCTTCAAATGTATGTGTTTGCTGTGTAATTAAGGCAACCGAGCTCACCTGGAGCTCCAGGCACTGATCCAGTATCATACGGCGCTTTTCCCAGGCATTCTCTAGATCTTCCCGCTCCTGGTTCAGAGTCTCCAGTTTCTCCTGGATCTCTGGACTAGCAAAGTGTTCACGTGCTAGCAGATGTTGACCAAACTGTTTGAATGCCTGGAAGGTACCTGCACGGGCATCAATTTCTGTGCGGTGCTCCTGGAGAAAAATGGGGTAGAACAATGAACAATGAATCAAAGATCACTATGCAGATGCTCAAACTATCACACACAACAAAAAACTAGAAGACAATGAGCTGCCAATTTATTAGGTACAACCCCCACCTTCACACAGCCTGTACATTCTCGCAAATTATACATCACATGAATACAGTGTAAGGTATAAATCAGGCAGACCAGTTAGTGTTCAACTGAGCTTTGGAATCTGCAAAACTTTAGTGACTTTGGCATGAAGGCTGGCTCTAGGTGTGCCAGTTACAGCGAAAGTTGTCATCCTGGGCTTTTAACACGCAACCATTTCAAGGGTTTGCCAAGGATAAAAAGCAAAAACAAACTAGTAACCAGCAGTTGGATGAACAAAAACAGCTTTTGGATCAGAGGGATTAAAGGAGAATGGCAGAAATCGTGCAAACAAACAAGAAAACCACAACCAGACAAATCACATATGAACCACTTATTGAACTTGGTCTCAAATAAGCTACAACAGCCAAATACATCTTGGGTGCTGCAAAGAACAAGAAAGAGCACCTCCAATGGGTCAAAGACTATAAAAACTGGACTGTTGAGGATTGGAAAAAAGTTGTCTGATAGGGTGAATCCAGGTTCCTTTTACATCCTGCTGATGGAAAGCCCAAAATTTGGTGCAAGCCAGATGTAGCTATCCTGTTGGTGTCAGCAGTACAGGCCAATAGTGGCAGTGTGATGGTGTGGGGAATTTTCTGTATACATTATAATTCCTTGATACCCACTGAAGAATATCTAAATGGTACAGTGTATCTGAACACTGTTGCTATCCAAGTTCACCCCTTCATGTCTACAGTTTACTCACACTTGAATGGACATTTCCAGCATGATAAAGTACCAGGTCACAAGGTACGAATTGCCACTGAATGATTCCAGGAGCACAAGAGCGAGGTTTCGTGGCATCAGTGACCTGCACAGTACCTGGATCTCAAACCTATTAAGCATTCTTAGCATGAGGTGGAAAGGGCTGCTAACAGCAAGACTGTACAGCCAACCAATTTGCCACAACTATGCAACAAAATCATTTCCTCATGGTACAACATCTGGCATTTTACAGACAATCCCTTCCTGGATGAATTCATGCTATTCTGAGGGTCAAAGGAGGTGCAGCATGCTACTAGACAGATGTACCTAATAAACTGAGAACTCAGTGTATGCATATATTTTGTCTCAAATTAATAAATCATATTATAGTCCTCAAGAAAGAAACAACAAAGGAGTAAATGGTATGTGTAAATAGCTTCCACTCCAGCCTATATGAAATATAGGTTATCTTACACATATAAAATGGCAGAGAAGCTAAACTGGAGATGCACCAAACCAGATGCAGGTTTGTGTTGATGATGGTACCTGGTGTCTCTCCAGCAGGGCCTCAGCTCCAGTCACATCTTTGGCCAGCTCGTCTGAGGACACTAACCCACGGATCCCGTTAATCCAGGACATGAGGTCCCTATGCAGTGGGTAAAGGTAGAGGAGTTTTCAGCTGGGGTGCAATAAACATGCATAGTTACAGTTTCCTAGTCACTGGTGGATTATTATTTACTTATGAATGTTTTTTCTTTTCCCACTTTCTTTTTTCAGCATGATTTTTTCTTCTCTTTGAAGTTCATATGATTTGGAGGAATATCTTAATATGCAATTTCCCTTTATACACAGTTCATACTGCCTCTTGCTTTATACAATGTCTATGCAATCATCTAATACAGGTGTAGATAGGGGTTAAACTTTGTGTCATGGAATATAAGAAGCCTTAATGGTGTGATTAACAGGTCTAAGGTTTTTTCACATCTTAAAGTGCCTGAATACAGATACTGTATAACATTTCTTCGGGAGGCATATTTGCCTTCCAAGAACCAGAACAAATTTATACCTTCCTAGGTTTCCTTTAGCTAAATCTTTTACTCTGATTTTTGTGCCAGAGCTGGAAGACTCACCATTCTCATACAGAAAAGAGTGAACTTTAATCATGTGGAAACTATTTCTGATACTAGAGAGAGATATGTTATTATTACAAGTACCTTATTTCATGTCCCTGTGATATTAGTTAAAATCTACGCACTCAAGTTGGATGATGCTCATTTTGCCAATAAATTCTTTCCTATCTTTCCAAAATAAGCACAATTTGATTCTTGATGGGGATCTTCATTGTGCAATTAACACCCAGATCAGTTGTTCAAAAGACTAAAAATCTTTTATCTTCTGCAATGTCTAAGGTTTTCTAGCTTTATGACATAAAACGATGTCACGGACACCAGTCATTCTCTCATATTTACTACTTGTTAATTGACCATAAGCTCACGACAGCAGTAGCATTAACCCATTACATAGGAAGTCATCTCTGACCACAAATCCTTTATCACTCAGTATCAGATTTTGGTTGTTCCAGAGTGAGGCTTGTACGGAAGTTTAACTCACTGATGATTTCTGAACAAAAATTTGTTGACCTCATAAACAATTCTATTGACTTCACCATCATTACAAACAAAACTGGAGACAGCCCCCTCCTCTTCACTCTGGGAAACATTAAAAGTTTTTTTGCTCAGCTCACACCATTAAGGTCCAGAAATATAGAGATTCTATTGGTAGAGCATGTTATTTTAAACATAGCTATATATTATTACAGTCCACTTCTTGGTGCTGCATCCCCTACTCCAGTCACAGCTTACCTGAAGTCACTGAGGAAGCGCTGCAAGTCATGGGAGTTGCCCAGCTTGTCTTTCCGCTGGTTGGCCCGATCCACCAGGCTGCTCCAGGCTGCATTCAGTTCACTGCACTTCTCCTGAATGTCATCTGCTGCTTCTGGGTGTGACTGGATCAGCCGTTCAGCAGTCTCACCAAGAGAGTTCATCTGTGTAGACAGGGATGGGAGACAAAAACTGTAAAACAAGAACCACCCAGGCCATACCGATACCGTAACATGTTTTGCTATTTACCATTTTTCACAACTTGCAGATGATATTATCATCATTTTCTAGTTTGGTCACTGGCTACTGAATTAACTTGACAATTTAGAAATTAACTTTCACAGTGAAGCTCCTGTCTGGGTCACTGCAGTTCACACCTTGTCTCCCAGGGCTGCTAGGTCTCTTTCAAAACCCTCGTGTTTGCGCTGCAGTGCCTGAACACTGGCCAGGTCGTAGCCATAATTGTCTGTGTTCAGTGCCTGGTCCTTTTCCTCAATCCATTCTTTGGTCTCATCAGCATCCCTGTAACAGAGGGCCACAGAACCTCAGGGGCCACAGGAAATAGTGAATGATGTGCTGTGTAAGGTGACAAGAGAGCTGCAGTCCTACCTGTGGAACCTCTGCACTTCATGAGCACTGCCCAGTAGGTTGCTCTTGTCCTGCGCCAGCTGCTGAAGGGCCTTCCAACGGTCATTCAGGTCCTAGCAGGCACCAGACAGGGAAACACAATCACCAATAAGAGACCTGCAGCAGTAGTACTACACAAGTCCATCTATAGTTTCAGCCTCATCAGCCTTGCAACTGCTGAGAATTGTACGTATAATCTTATATTTTAAAACTGACATTTAAATATTTTCATGAATATGCTCATCAACAGGCACTGAAGTTCTATGTCCCCAACGAAACAAATTTTTAACATGCAAGGGGTGGATTCAGATTTTTCAGCAGATCAATGAAATAAGGGGTACCATTTTCAATTTACAAGGGATTTACAATAGCTAGGCCCAAAGAGCAATGAGTGACAAGGGGAAAAGAACATAAGGGTAGAGATTTGGTCTTTGCACCATGAAATGAAATGGGGGAAAAAAAACATTGCTTTCCAAAGTCCAACATAACTGTTTGAAACAGAGCAAAAAAAAAAAAAAATTCAAAGTACAATACAGAAAAATGACAAATTTATAATACAAAATGGAACAGAGTGACAAACGCCATTGGAAAGACTGGATGAGGAATGTGATGGAATTCTATGGGAACACATATGATGGATATGACAGACACAATGGACTACGGGGAGGAATGAGTTAGTGTGCTTCACGTAGTGAACAGGACAATCTGCGTGACTAAAAACCTCAGACAGGCAAAGGAATGCAAACTGATGCCAGGGTTGGGGAAGTATGGAAATTTACCTTGATTGCATTAAAGTTTGCCACTGTTTGAACAACCAGGCGTACAGACTATGAAGAATAAAAATAACACCAAAATGAGAAGGAAACAGAAGAGAAGGAAAAAATACAGCATCCATTATAAGGTCATTTCAATTAACCTTGTCATCTTCATAAAAGTTTTATGAAGTTTAAGTTTCAAATAAGACATTCAACTTCAAAGAGAGCTTCATGCTGAATATTCAAAGAAACCAATATTTAGTCAAAGTGAGAGGATTTAGGTGTAACTTGTCAATTTACCACTATGTTTCTGAATGTCTGAATGTGGCTTTGTGTGTATGAGGTGGACCAGAGTTCTTTAAAAATGTTGGGACAGAATAGCAGTGCAGAGAAATTGGTGTGTAAGAAGAGCTATCCATCCTAGTCCTCTTAATACCCCAATTCACACTGACATCAACAATAACTGTACTTATTTCTTACTAAAAAAATTTAAAGCTAGAATAAAGAGAATTAACTGGGTCTTTACTTGATAGAAAACATTAGATTATGGACCTGTTAAATTCCATGGTTACCCAACACTTAAATTCTTTCCTAGTGTACTTTGCTTTACAACACCCTATAACTAAACTCTAGAAACTTTTGTTCCTTAGAGTAAAAGTTTTCATTATTTTCTGATGCTGTTACTTACCTGGTAATGTTTAATATCATTTCAACAGTAGGCATTTGTTTTAAGCGCTAACAAAAAGCTTGCAGTCAGGTTTACTGTAATTTGGCAAAGTACAAAAAAGATACATTTATTCAAGTATGATCTTTTTTACCTTCCATGGAGAGGCACCTTTTGTATCCAGTTCATCCTGTAAAATATAAGTAAAAAACAATTATTATAGGCACAGACACTGATGTAAAAATATTCTGAATAGCAATTTATGAAATAAAGAATCTAAGCCATACACTTCCTAAGCCAAGTCCTGCTCCCAGCAGTTCTTGCTGCTGTAAAAAAGAGGCATAATTCAAAAAGTAATAATTTAATAATTAATTTATACATTTAACATATACTGTTCTATCTTAAATGAGAGAAAATTAAAACTACGAAGTCCTCATCAGTTTGAGAGTCTATATTACAAGGCCAAATCATGCAACTTCCAGTAATACAAAACTGTGGTATGCATGTATGTATACACACTTCCTGTTTTTTAAAACTATTCTCCTTGCTCCCATCTGGAAGACGCTTTAGAAGCGTTCGGACAAGGACGAAACGGTTCCGGAACAGTTTTTTCCCCCACACCGTTAGACTGCTAAACTACTGATCCCTCCCTGGGCAGTGGAACAGTCGATCAGGGTCTGTCTGTCTATCCATCTATCTGTATGCCTGTCCCACCCATTGTGGAAATCTGTCTGGTTCACCTGTCTCTGGTACTTTTTGTTGTTGCAGTTTTAGTCTGTAGTTGTAGGTTTGGTTGCTGTGTGCTGTTGGTTTGGCTGCTGTGTCTTCTCCCCCCGCCAATTCCTGATGTATATCCGTTTCCCCACATACCTATCCCTATTTACTAACCGTTTGTTCTGCTCTTTATTTATTATTACTCTATTTATTATTATTTATTGTTCTCCTCTCCCGACTATACATATTATATATATATATTATGTCCATATTTGCACTGAGGATGCCTGGAAACAAAACTTTTCATGGGGACAACACTGCTATGCTGTGTTGTTCACCCATGACAAATAAACCTTTGAACCTTTAAAAGCTCATCTCAGGAGTTGAAGTATTGGACTATGTTGCATTACAGGCGCTTTGTATACTGTCTATCTTGCCTTACAGCAAGGTTATTATACACCCCCCCAAGGAATCTTTGTACGAGAGGAGCTGGAATGGCTTTGGGAAGTAGGACCAGAAGAGGAGGGTTTCAGGGTTATTTATTTATTTTAATGCCAATACCAATAAATGACTGGTGGGTGTGTTTCAGTCTAGTACCTTCTTCCTGAAATTTTGTTTCTTCCAAACTTCACATCAGACCTCAAATAACTATCCCCATGGTGCCTCTTACCTGTGCCTGAACGATAGGTGCTTCTTCTGCCATGAGCCCCTCTGACTCCAGTTCTGATGCCGCAGAGTTGATATCCCTCAGGCGTGACTCGTTGGCCTTCAGGTCCTGTTCAGCACAGGTATGATTAAAGGATAGCCGTCAATCAGAAAACGTAAAACACTGACAAAAACCACATTACTAGAGTACAGCTGTTCTTGTAAACACTACACATGACAGTTCCATCAATTTCAGCCATTGCTTCTCAAAGTGAAACCATTTAAAACAACTGACAAAATGTACTGACCTAGGTTACCATTACCTAAATTCTAAACTGCTTCCATCTGTTAAGTATAATTAATTTAGATGTCAACTGAAGAAGACAACAAAGCTGTCAGTTGACGATAATATTGAGCATTAGTATCTGTAACATGCAACAGGCTCATTTCCATGTGCACACGTTTCCTCAGCTCTGTATAGCCCACCTTCTGAAAGTCATCAAAGTTCTTCTGCAACACCTCCACCTGCTCCAGGTCAGAGGCAACCTCATCGTTCATGAGTGCACACTCCTTCTCATTAATCCACTGCTGTAGCTCATTGGCCTCTCGCAACAACATGAACTTTTTGCAGCTCTTCTCCAGCATCTTCTTGCGTTGTTCCCCCAGGTCGAGGAGTGTGCTGTACCTTTAGAAACAGAGATGGATGAGGTATGAAGGTGCAAGTTCTCTCATAACCAGCATCAATCCAGCATATTGGATTACCATTTCAATTTAACAATGTAACACCAGATAGAAAACTACATCTTTAAGTCCTCAAATGATGTAATATACAGTACATATTTAGGGAGGACTTTATACTGCCAAAGATGATGGTAACAGAAGTTTTCAGGTGAAACAAAGGAGTTACAAAAATATCTGAAAGTTGAGCTTCAGTCCAAAGCATATCAAGAGTGGACGACGATTTTTCTAGATCAAAATTTAAGGTGCAATGTCACCTGAAGCCCAACATGTTCTTAAGTTGAAGACAACAAACAACAAAGAAAGCTTACAAGGAGTGATTTAATCTATGGTAGGCGGAAAGGTGCCAGAATGAATAACACCAGTTCACTGCACGCACATCTTTTCCTTGTCACAAAATTTCACGATGGTACCGTGAATTTGGCTGCAGCAGGCAATCTACTTACAGTTCCTCCACCTGCTTCATGCGCACAAATACACCGCATGACTCTGTAGTGCCCACAGACCTGCATATATGCAGAGCAAGAAAGCACAGAGCGGCACAGGCACACACAACCATGCAGATGGGGGTGGGTATTAGTTGTTAGGGATGACAAGAGACAAGAGAAAAAGTTAGTGCAGTTAGTCAGAACAGTGATGCACTTCAGGCTTCAAACAGGAGGTTAGACAAAAGTCTCAAATTCTTAAAACTGCAAAATTGGTGGACAGCAAACTATTCATATGTGGGGGAAAGTGATTGTGATCTGCAGAATTATTTTGCAGTGCATTGTTACAGAAATACAGCAACAGAATTACAGGTAGAGAGGAAACCTTTTTTTGGTACCTTGCAACATACCAAGCATTTCAGTTATACATGTTAGTTAAAAAATTAGACAGAAAAACGATGGTTGCTGCAAACTCTTTTGAATTTGGCAATGCTGGTGGCTTCATAAGCTGAGGAGCTGCATGACAGGGTGTCTTACTGATTCTCAATTTGCTCCTGACGCAAACCGATGCTGCCCTGCTCCTCTAGGAGGTTCTCCCTGGATGAAGACTGTGTTGGGTCTAGTTTCTTCACATAGGTGGCTGGTACGAAGCCCTGCCGGTCATTGACCTCCACCTTCCACCAGTCCTGCAGGACACAACAGGATGAGAAAAATCAAATTCAAAATCACAAATCAACCATATTACATATGTACACAAGTACACTTTTTTATTTTTCATAAACTATTACTAAAATACTTTCTGTAGTGCAGCTTCCTGTATGAGCTGACAAAAAGGATGATTAGCATGATGACTTGGGGTTTAAAAAAAATACAACATAAACCTAGAGTGAACATATAGTTGTAATGAGTCACACTGAAACCATGTGAACATGCGTGGAGTGTTTTGGGGTGGGTCAGAAGCACCTTGTTGGTACTGTTAAGCAGAGTGAGAATATCACCCTTCTTCATGGTGACCTCACGAGGACTTTTCTCTTGGTAGTCATATAGGGCCAGTACTAACTCCTTGCCCGTCTCGTCATCTGTGGGGGCAACTTGTTGCTACAGGGACAAACAGATACAGCATGTGTTAGATCATAGTCTCCTTCAAATAAGCAGATACCCCCCCTTCCAGTATTTGCTCTCACCATGAGTGCAGACAACCTCAGCGGCTTCTGTGTGCCAGGGGCCCAAAACGACCGCATTACAACAAACACTTACCCTGCAGGACTGTGCCTGTTCCTTTAAGGCCTGGATGCTGCTGCCATAGGCACTCAAGTCTGACATGAGCGCCTCATGTTTCTTCAGTAGGGCCTGTGAGAGGGGAAAAGTCAAACACCCATTTTTCACTACAGCCATCTTTAGCAATCTCATTAGATCAAGTTCAACTACAATACTTAGGACAACTATACCAAAATTATTTGTTTTCTTAGCAAACTGATTTGAATCTCTCAGAACTGTAAATGTTTATATAGCTGGGAACAGTCTTTCCTTAATCATATAATCAGGGTTAAACTAATAAATGGGCTAACCTGAGCTATGCAATTTTTTGTCTTTTTTTTATATGATTCCAGACTGGTGAGGCCCTCTAAATTTAAATTAAGTGCAGATTACACTGAAACTAGAGAAAGTACTGCACGTTCATCACTTTCCTAAGAATGTTTTGTTTAGTAATACGTCTGTTATATTTAGGTTTGTATGCAGAATGGTTTAGGTTTCTGTCAATGGAACCTACAAATAGGGAGGTCAATCAGGTAGCAGAGGTGGGCCATCACTGTTGATGCATTGTCAGTATATTTCATTAAGTCGATGTCATCATGACGAACCATAAAAGGTACAAGTGGAGAGCAAAAAAGAAAAAATAAGCGTGCGAAAATGCCTCCAGCAAAAATGACAAAACTTAAGTTGTTTTTTTTTTTAGGGGAATGGTCCACACATAAAAAAACATGAAACCAGTAATAACTATTGAAAGGTGATGCTGATTTATGCTAAGCTAGTATCAGATGTTGAAAATACACTTGGAACTGAGTAAATAATTTGAATCGAAGTGTGCATACTGTACAAAATTTCTGAGGAATGGTGGCAGTTGTAAAATTTTTGTCTGAGCAGCGACTACTTGTTCAAGGCACTCAGATACCTGACAATGAAAATTATACAAGCATCTTGGAAGTAAAAAGTAAATTTGATTCCTTTTTGAAGTCTCACCTAATTAAGGATTATTCAGCAAATAAATAAATAATTTCTATAGGCCCACATTTATCTATTTTAATTTTTTTTTAAATCATTATTTTCTATGAGGTATTGCTGACTGATAATTTTTAGTTAGTAATGGTGTGTATTCTGCTGGCCACATAATATTGAGATTTGGCCTAACTGACTGCTTCAATGGGATCCCTATTTTCTTGCCTCTTTCTCTGCCTCCTTATTTCTCTTACACACAAACACAAAGTCTCCTTGTCTCTCTCTACCTAATCTCACGGCTGAAGGATCAGTTTTGTATTATTGTGTTGTGTTGCAATGGTTAAGTATAATTTTAAGCTTTGATGTTACATACTTTTTCAGATCAGAGGGATCAGCAGTTAGTGGCTATTTATGTATAGCAAATATAGCATATGGCTAAGCTCAATATTGCATGGCACTAGTTTTTGAAGTTGGAACAGTTGAGCCTTAGTATTGTAGCGTCGGGCGCTGCAGCTAAGCACCATTTATCTGTTTGTTGTATGTGCATTGTTGCAGAAGTGCACCCTGGGAAATGGGGCAGGGGTGCGCCGTGGCGGGAAACTGTGGACCGCAGGAATTGAGAGTGGGGGGTGTGAGAGAGAAGGAGGCTGGGGTTGTTGGTCAGCTGCAGTGTGGGTGCAGAGGGACAGCCTTTCCTTCGTCTTGCCTGGTTGTTACCTTCCCTCGAGATGCCAGTGTTCAATAAAAGGTTGTGTGTTATGGAGACCGGCGTGACGTTCTCGTTCCCTCCATCCGAGCCCAGACCGGCGCTCCTTACAGTATATTATGGTGTAGGTAGGGCCCAAACAATAATTCAAACTCAGGGCCCCACCCCCTTGCATACAACTACAAGGATCCTCTTGGGAATTATTCCTAACCTTCTACCCTTGTCACAAAAACAAATTTTAACCATTCTCTCAGCTGTGACCAATCCCAGGACAGCTGACTCTACCCATATGCTTTTCTCATGACCTCCTTACCTCAGCCGAGTCCTCGTCCTTGCCATAGTCAGTGCTCCCTACAATGGGCTCCTTCTCACGCATCCAGGATTCAGCTTCATTGGCATCAGCAAAGTACTGCTGCGCCTGTAAGGAGTCTTCCAAGTCTTGTCGCCGCTGTAAGGCCTTGCTCTTTAGTGCCTCCCAGCGGGTATTCAACTCATCCAGCCTCACCAGCACATCATCTCCAGCAAAGTGGCCTAGAATTGATAGTAACAGGTACTCAGCATACAAACACAGCAGTTTTACTAACAAAAAGTTATTACTATAACGTGTAAATAAGATATGAAGTTGAAAAGAGTAACAAAACAGCAGAACAGTATCTTAGAAAGCATAAAAGTACTGTATAAATGTGGGATATCAGCTTATTACAAGTGATTTTGATAGTTTTCACATGTTAGTAAAAGTACTGCAAGAAAAAACGATAAGTGTTTACCTTCATCCACCATGGCCTGGCCCTTCTGGGTGAGGGCCTTGATCCGGGGCTCATGGCTTGCTATCTCAGCCTGCAGCACCTGGTGTTTCTTCAGGAGGTTCTGAACACCAATCAAGTCCTTGCCTGAATTAGAGGGAATGAAATAACACAAAAAATTAATATCTGATGTAGTTGAAAACTGTTTTTAAACGAGGCCTGAACATGTCTGTACTTTTGTAACATTTGAGAACTGACAAAACTAGTTTTTGGTTCTTAAAAATATATATAAAAAAATCACTTGTTTCGTGGGATCACTACTAGTTGCACTTTTTGGGATTTACTATCCACATGAACCTTGAACAATAGAAAAGTGAATAAAAATAGGTGTACATATATGCATGGCATACAAAAGCATGTGTTCAACACTGACCCCTGTTGGTAGAGGAGGCAATGGGCTCCTTCTCACGGATCCAGGTCTCCTCATCCTCCACATCACGGAAGAGCTGCTGGAGCCGCAGTGAGTCAGCCAGCTTTTGCCTGCGTATGGCCATGGGCTCCTTCAGCCCCTCATAGCGGGTTGTCAGCGCCTCCTGCTTCCTGCAGATATTGTCAGTATCAAAGTGACCTGCCTCCTGGAACTGTCGTGCCTGGATGGTGATGCCATCAATGCGGTCCTGTTTTGAGCAAAAGAGGACAGAAAAAACAGCTTTAATGTGATCTAACCATTAATTCTTGATTTGAAAAATTTCTAGTAGTCCTGTTACGCAACATTTCACATTCATCTCATTTATGACATATAAACTAACTTTTTGAAAAATAATACAACTGTAGAATATTGCAATTTGACTATAAAGTATACATGTGTTTAAAATAAAAGCAAAAGAAAGTAAATAAAGCACATTTTAGCCATTCATTCATGGCAAAACTGCAAGAAAGGGCAAGGATGGGAAACTAAAGGGGCAAAACTAAACCCATGTTGACAGGTTGTTTGAAAGGGAGGAGCTCCAGGCACCTGGTGGGCCCCCACATCTGCCTCCAGCAAGGCGTGCTTCTTTTGCAGGTTCTGCACACCAGTCAGGTCCTTGCCATAGTCATCAGAAGCCAGGTGGCCCTCAATTTCATACAGCCACAGCTCAATGTCCTCTACATTGCGGTTGAACTGCTGCTGCTGGTTGGCCTCACGGAGTTTGATCCCTGCCATGGGCATGAGGAGTTGAGTTCAACAACTTTCAACAGCCTCAAATAAATCCCCTAAACAATTCTGAATGCAGAGTACAAATCTTTACATAATAAAAAAGTATGCAATCACAAAAACAAATTCCATGCATATAATTTACAGGTGTAAATCTACTGCTGATTCAGTTGTTTTTAAATCTCTACCACATTTGTAGATGACTGATATCTTTCTTTGGTTAGAAATATTAATATCTTACTTGCATGAAAAAAATTCTTCTGAAACATGGTAACATAGTGAAAAATGAAATAAATATTGCTTAGATCCAATGCTGTTCTGTTAATAAAAATAAATACAAAATTTCTTTAGTAATTTCATTGTCAGCCCTACTCCATGGATCATGATACCCCACCTTTGAGCTCCGCTGCCTCTTGAAGCACCTTCCATTGGTTCTTGATTTCATCCATCCGACTGGACACCTCATCTGCTGCGTAGTGCTGTCGGTCAATCAGCTCTTGGCCAGAGGTTTGCAGGGCATCCACGCGGCTTTGGTTGGCAGAGAGCTCAGCTTCAAAGGCTTGGTGCTTCTGCACCTTCCCCTGTAGGTTGGAGGGGTCCTGAAGGGCAAAAGTTCAGGCAAACAAATAGCATGATTCATCTTAACATCCTCACTACAGCCCCCTTTTGAGCTCAAAGCAAAACTGGGAAATTTGCTGTTCCTAATCCTTCAGGGCTATGAGCTGAATGACCCCACAGTATTGTTCTTGCTGATGCTCACCTTGTAAGCCTCATCAGTGGCAGTCTTCATCTTTTCATTGATCCAGCTTGTGAGCTCATCAGAGTCACGAAAGAACTGCTGCAGGTGGAACGAGTCCTCCAGGGCTGCCCGGCGGGACTGAGCTCGGTCATGAAGGGCATTGCGCCGACTGAGCAGCTGCATGGAACAGAATGCACATGTCACACACTAGACACTTTTACGCACTATACTTTAGACTTTAGTCCTGTATATAAAATGTAAATAAAAATGTGTTACAAAAAACTGGATAGTCTGCAGGTCCACTCAGTAGCTAGATCCCAAATTATTTAATTCTATTATAGCTTTCAACTTTGAGAAATATACTGAAAACCACTTTGTTCATGAAGTCCCTCCCGCCCCTTCTCACCGCATCTCTACGAGTGGCCACGTCATCCTTGGCATAATGGTTGTTTTGTATCAGCTTGGTGGCAAATTCATCCAGAGCCTACACAGGATCCACAGGACAGGGAAAGCCAGATTAAACATGGTGACACTAAATGAAACAGGTAGAAAATGTAAGAAAAGCGGAAAACACTGGGTCTCACTGTGATTTTCTCTTCTTGGGCACTGAGTGACTTCTCAAAGTCTTCATGTTTCTTCAACAGGGCCTCAACGCTATCCAGTGAGTCACCCAGGTCCTCGTTCAGGAGAAATGCCTGAATGGTGAGGATGAAAGTCACATTTGAGATTGTGACTAAAAAAGCAGAAAAATAAAAAAGGGAGAGAAACAACTCCCTCTCACACTCAGATTCTGGTAAAACCTTTTGTTTTTAATCAAGCTCCTACAGCAAAGTTCTACTTCAAGCAACCCAAGTTTCAGCTAGGGCAGTTGCAGTTTTACTCAAATACATGTTTTTCTCTTTTGAGAACTGTTAAATGACTCAAGGCACTGATTGCTTTTTTTTAATGAAATTGCACCAGTAACCATTTTCTTAGAAACTGAACATGTGCAATGAAAGGTGCAGGCCCACCTCCTGCTTGCTCATCCAGTTGTCCACCTGCTCTGTGTCCCTGTAGAACAGCTGCAGGTCCATGCACTGCTCATACTGCTGCCTGCGCAGCTCCCACAGTTCAAGCAGGGACAGCCGCTCTTCAGAAAGGATTGCCAGCTAAAGAGGAATAGATACAGAAAAATACATGCAAAGAAGAATAAGATCAATTGTAGCCCACTGATTGATTACTTCAACAGCTTAAAAACTCACAACATAAACAAATAGAGCATAAGGCATTTAGAACTCTGGTGAAAAATGGTTGCCATACTGCTTTTATTTGCTGCTTGAGGTGAGTTAGACTGGTATTTTAACAGAAATATGCTGTATCTGTGAAAGGTACTTCTGCTTATTATGCACACAAATAGTTTGTCTAAAAATACATATATGGTCTGAACATACAACATGTTTGAACATAAAACAGACATACACAGAACTGGTGAAATGTGGGCGACCTGTCATGTACACATACATACAGCTGCTCTGCAAGAAACAGGGTGCTGAAGGAGGTGGAAATGTGTACCTTTTCTTTAACTTCCTCAGAAGCATAGTGCCCGGTGTTCACTAGAGCTTGCCCGGCCTCATCGGTACCTTTAAAGCTGTCCTCATGGGCATCAATCTCTCCCTGTGAAGAGACAAAACACTAACAACCACATGTCCAAAAACACCTGTGGTGTTTGAATTCATTTTTGGATTGTGATCCAGTATCAAACCTAAAGTAGATGATGTGAAAATAGAGGAAAGCTGCTTGTAAAGTCACCTTGTGCTCCTGGTGACGGTCCAGAAGGGCCTCGGCACCAGCAACATCATTTGCCAGCTCATCTGCATTGATCAGGGCTTTCATTTCTGTCACCCAGTTAGTCAGATCGCGGAAGTCTGCCGTGAAGCGCTGCAGCCTGCAAGAGGTAAAATTATACTCACCTCCTCTGATATGTACGTATAGTGTATACAAGCAAATGTGCAACTAAACACAAATGAATATGTGTGGGTTTGTTTTTTATACATTTATTGCTCAGTTTAATGCATTAAAAAAAATTATAAAATGCAGGTAAATTTGCATATAAACTTTCATTTGTCTTTTTAAAAATAGGATTTCCTGAATGAGACAATAATGCATATTTCTGCATACTAAAATACATTTATCTGTAGCTTTGTGACAGTAACCCTAAAAAGGGACACTGCTAAAGTCTTATGAATCATGACAGCCACCTGTAAGAGTTGTTGAGATGAGCGTGGCGTTCAGCTGCTAGGGTGCGAATATGCTCCCAGTTGGTGATAAGCTCATCCCTTTTCAGATGGATCTGGGAAGCATTCTGGGGATGAGTCTCCTGGAGGCGCTCTGCCTCATTTCCCAGGTTATTCACCTGGAGAGAAGGTGGGGGGGCAGAGTAATTAACACATTAAATGAAACAGTTATGCAGTGAATTACTGCACAAGTCTGTGAATGTGTGAGTGTAAAAGTTATAAAATGAATAAGAGTGAGCGAATGTATAAACAAAGGTTAATTTGCAAAAATGAAACCTTATCCTCCAGGGCTGCCAGGTCCCTCTCCAGGCCTTCATGTTTGCGCAACAGTGCCTGTACACTGGCCAGATCACGGCCAAAATCATCCGATGACATCAGCTGCTCCTTCTCCCTGATCCAGCTGATTGTTTCATCCACATCTCTGGAGGCAGCCGCCAGAAAAAAAAAGGGGCGGGGGGACTTTTGAGAAACACATATACCCACACCTCTGTCCCTGTTCTCTGTTATAACAATTTAAAAAGTGTTGATGGCTCACATCCAAAACTGACCATTCTATGCAGGTCTGAATATAATGTGCCTGCTAGCAACGTACATTGACAATGTCATATCCAAAAAAAATTTGTTTGACCCAAGCACAAACTATTTCACTGTACATCTGGTGATTTAGCCATACCTGTTAAAGCGTTGCACCTCAGCTGACCCAAAAAGCTTGCCCTGGCGCTGCTGTGCCAGGTCCTTTAGCCTCTGCCAGGCAGTATTGACCTCTACTTGCTTCTGGGTGATCAGCTCTGCTTCTGGGTGTGCCTCTTGCACCAATTTTCCTGCTAGTTGGTTCACCTCATTCACACGCTCCTCATGGGCTGCCATATCAGTTTGGAACTCTTCAAACTTTTTCTGAAGCACTTCCACATGTTCCAAATCATGGCCCAGCTCCTCCGAGGTCACAATGGCCTCCTGTATGCCCAGACACAGCAACACCACACATCATTTACAATACTTGCCAAGTTACATCATTCCAAAACCTGCAGCAAAATGCACTTATACACCAACATAATGAGCAGTATATATTAATACCCAGAACAATACCCGATCAGCGCAAGTATAAATGTGAAGTGGCAGCTCTGTGTCCGACATCTGCATTCTCAGGCTTGTTCAAACCTGTCTGCATGACCCCCCCCCCCTTCCATCTGCCAGTAAATATGTCAATTACAGTTCATTACAGTAACAGCTCATTACATTGGGTAAATTTTATAATTTTTTGGAATTTATACTGTTTTCGATTATTACTGCTAATAAGGAGTGAAAAATGAGATGCAGAGGACAGGAGGGAGAAGCAGAGGACAGGAGGAAGTGGAAGCTTTTGATCCGCTGTGGCGACCCCTAACGGGAGCGGCCGAAAGAAGAAGAAGACTGCTAATAAGGAGTGAAAAATAATTTATGGTACTAAATAAAAAAAGTAATCTGCATCTAAACAAACAAATTTATATTAATTACCTCATTAACTGCTTAGTAATTAGGTAACTGGTGTTTAATGTATTCTTTATTATTCTGAAATAGGTATTTTAGAGTATTAGGGATATTTTGGCAAAATTAACTGATTTAGCTGATCAGCCTGGAGGCAATCATAATTGTCCTCATAAGAAATAATGGAAGAAGCTTCCCGATATTAGAGTTTGAAGTATTCCAGCAATTTCTGCAAACCAATTACACTCAGACACCAAGGTATAGGTGCACACTTTCAAGCACCTAAGTATAGACTTCCATTAATCCATCAATTAAGAATAACCACAAATCTAACACAAGTTTGAGGGGGGTTCAGAGTCTATTCCTGAAGTAAAAGGCAGGAGACAGGGCACACCCTGATCAGGACATCACATTGTAACACTTATTTTATTAACTTAAAACAATATAAATTTCACTTTAAAATTACAGTAAAAATACATTATCTCCATAACCCAATTCAATACAATTCACTCTCAAATCTTCATACTAGAATGTTTGTCAGCTTCTCACCACTTTTAAATTTCTTAATGATGTCACCAGTTAATAAAATCTTAATGATACTGGTATTGCAAAACTTATTTTTTGGTTAGCATTTACAAAAATCTTTGGATATAGCTTTAATTTTTTTAAAAATTACTCTTCATTTTAATATTTTTTTCTTAATTTGGAGCTACATCAAAATAAACCTGAATAAATATTAATGAACTGAATATTAAAATTGGCAAGGAACTAGAGCCCCATCAAAAGGAAGTTTCATACCCTAGCACCTTCTGTTTCCAGGATTGGCTATACTGTAGAATACCATGACCCTGTTGAGGATAGGTGTTCAATGGATGGATAGATGGATGAAGATAAAAAATACCTTCTGTAAACAATCAATACCAGCTGCTGCTGCCCAGTTTATCCCATAAACATGCACTTGGTGTTATTGATCACCACACCAATACCAGATAAAAGATATATACAGTATACAGAACATTTGAGCTGAATTAATTCAAGCCCATACTTATGTCCTGTTTGGGTGTATTTTTCTGCTATCTAACAGACAAAGCAAAAAAGCAGGTCATTTCTATTCAGCATATAGGCATAAATTTTAGAAAATAGACAAATAATAATTTTAAAGGTTACAAAATACAAAAGTTTGCATGTTTATAAGTATGTTCTTAAAATGCTTGAAATACAAGGAGCCAGTGTATACTCCAACAACTTTTTGAATGAAAACACAAATGAATTAATTGTAAAAACTTTTTGCAACTAAATTGACAATGACACCATTGAATACTAACAAATCAGTCCTCCGCACCATTAAAACTAGGCGCCACTCACCTTATCACTGATCCAGTCCAGGATTTCATCACATTCACGCAGGTACTGTACCAGCTTCTGTGCCTGTAGCAGGCGCTCCCCCTTTTCCCGGGTTTTCAGCAGGAGCAGCTCCCACAGCCGGTGCAACTCCTCTAGTCGTGTCTGTGTGGAAGGTGGATGCAAGTGGAAAATGGGTGGGGGAGCACAGGAAAGGACAGGGCACAACAACAACTTATCTTCTTTCAACCACTGCCCATCTTTGCCACTGAATTTGAAGAGAAACAAGGAATTACACCAAATGTACTTTTAAGAGATTTTTCACAAGTATTTTGTTGGTAAATTAGGATCACTGCCATTGAGTACAACACCAATAATATTCTTTGAATGTAGTGATAACTAATAAAACCAACAAATCAAGAACACAAGAAATGTTTTCCAGTGGGAAAGCACACAGAAAGCAATAAGCACAGGACATCCTTTACTGTGTTTTCACATAAAAGTTACAAAAGGCAAAAAAGGAGATCAAGAAACATTCCAAAGACGTTCTAGAATTTCAGAGCACCCAGACACCTACTTGTATGAAATTACCAACATTAACACTTTTTACTATGGGTCGCTGGGCAGTCCGGTAGGGCGTGAAAGACTGAACCAAAAAGAAGTGGTTAGATTCTGAATTTTTCAACTAAACTATTCAACATTCCCAGTAACAGCATTAACATCATCAGCTGTAGTTGCATTCAATAAAGACACAGCTCTATAAATTAACAGATTAAGTAACTTTCACACATGTGCTGGACCAGCTAAAAGGTTGAGTACACCTGACAGAACAGTCAAAACAAATCAACACAAAAGTGCCCTATATCCTGGGAACTGCAGCCAAACAACTAGGAAGACCTATTGACTCGCTTCCTGCTTATACCTGTTAACCAAATGCCACAAACTAATTTCCAGAAAGTGTATTCAAAATTTTTACTGGTACTGTAGGTAATGAAGACCAAGCAAGGTGGTCATGTGGTTGTACAACACTGACCAGTCATCTTTAACAAGTCAGTGAACAGGAGGGGTAAAAATTCAATACAACATGACTTCTGTAGTTATCATTTACAACATTAAAATCATGGTTCAAAGTGCTTTGGTTCCAAGTTGGTTTTCAGTAAAACCAAATCTTACACGGATGATCTCAGAAGCAAAGTGGCCCTCGGAGATCATCTGGTTGCCTGTATCATCCAGCCTGACAATGGCCCCAGCATTAGCTTGCACCTCTGCCTCAAAGGCCTGGTGCTTTTGCAGCTTGCCCTGTGGATGAAAAAGCCATAAGTACAAAAACCTTAACTTGATGTAAAGCAGTACTGCAAACTAACCTCTCCTTCAACATTAATGTGAATGATTACTCTAGCTTTTATAATGCTAAATTGTGTATATTTCACCGATACAGAAAAGATGAATGAAGCAGAACCCTTCCTGACCTGCAGATTTGTGGGGTCCTTGTAGTTCTCATCAGAGGCAATCTGCAGTTTCTCCTGGATCCACTTCTCCAGCTCGTCAGCATCCCGGCGGAAAAACTGGAGGCGGTACGAGTCCTCCAGCTTCTGCCGTCGCTGAACCGACAGCTCCTTGAAGCGATGGTAGCGGTCCAGCACCTGCTGGCGACGTTCTTGGATGTCTTCGGCTGTCTCCAGCACTTTGACTCCACTGGTGTCCATTTTCTGCTCCCACCACAAACAGAATGAAGATGGTAAGCAGGATGGACAAAAACAGTTAACAATGAAACATTCAACATTAAAAGTCAAAATACTTATGTAATGAATTATTAGGTTCATTCTGCCACTGACATGTCATCACAATATAAGCAAAGCTGTGTGGCCATGTTGAAAAGAATTCAATTTAAAGAATTCAAATAATGAGAAAACCATTTACATGCACTGGAAATCAGTTGAGAGGAAGGAAATTGGCCACAGCTCAATGAAGAGGTTGCCAGGCAGCAGTACAATAAGTGTAGAGAGAAACTGCTGTGAGAGCCAGCTAAGCCCTGTAATGAAGCCCTGTGGGGAGATGGCCTGTGGTCCTAGCCTGCTTCACCCAGAAGACAGAAGCCTGTGTGACACCAATGTGACATGAAGTGAACTGTCTCCACACCCAACTCAGAGCCTCATTCAGAATGCACTTCCAAATATAAGTGACAAGCATGAGCGATGTTCCGTAACAGACATTTCACGTAAGCCAAGGGAATGTTGGCCAGGAGAGAGTATGAATTCCATGCTTGTGAATTCTTACTCACAGCTTTTCCTTTTTACCCAATTCATTGTCAGGGGGCATGACGCTAAATCTGCAATGCCAGGGAGAGTGTATCATTGTGACAGTGAAAAGTTTTTCAAATATCATTTTTAAGATAATCTGTGTGGTTTTAGACTATTAACATCTAACAATCCACCTTCAGAATTGGGAAGCAACACGCTTCATGTACATTTAGCCATGAAATTCAAGAGGCCTGAAAAAGCAAAGGAAGACATGGACTGACATCATTTGACTCGTAATTCAGGGAAGCTGGCAGGCCTGCAGTAGTAACTCATGTGCTGCCATGGGGACAGTCATAGGGAATTAGACACCCCATTGTTCGGAGACTTCACAGTCTCTGGAGCTCCTAGTTTGGAATTGGAGAACACCCATCTATCAGAATGGGATCAGCTGACACAGCAGCGGCAGCATTTGCCTCTGTCAGGTCAGCAGCCCCTCCTCCAGAAAACAAAACACCAGTCACCGGATAACATTGCCCTCACCATGCTGTAAAAGGGGGGACTGTAACCACTCCAACTGCTACGGCACAGTATGTTTCTTCAATATTATTAGAAATAGATTTTTTTTTTCCCAAAAAAAAAAAAAAAAAAGAGAGCCAAGTTCTAATTTCCTGGACAAGAGAGATGATAAAAATATAATATCAAAAGTTATTAAATACAGTTCTGAAAAAGACAGGTCCCATCCATTAAATTTGAACAGCTAAACAATGTTAGAGGGCCAGAGGTGCCTGTATCAGCTTAAATTATAACTCTTTTTCTGCCATGTTTAGGTGAAGAACAAATCACAAGTTCAGGATGAAGTTTATTTCCAAAATCATTTTATAATGCATTGTCAATATGCACAGTGTCTCCAGTTTGTAATAAAAGAATTCATAACCAAGCTCTGAAACTTTACCAGTGCAGGCTGCTACATGATAAGACCCACCCTTCTCTATGCTGCAAGTGGAAGATAACAGTGGCCCTCACTCGCCCTCTCTCTCTCTCACACACACACACACACACACACACACACAGAGAACTGTGTGAACTGACATTCTTTCGCTCATCTCCCTCCCACCACCCCACACATGCTCTGGAGGGGAACACACCCCCAGACAGCTGCTCCACATTCCATGGGTTGAAGCTGATAGACGCTTGCCTGCCTGGTGCCCAAATAACACCCAACTGAGGTATTTGCCTGCACAGCGCAACACTCCACAGCAAGGAGGCAGAACACATGCAATGTGCTCAGAATCGAAATAAAAGTCTGACGTTTTTAGGAACACACACCCTCCATCGGGATCTGGGTTCCATCCTGCTGAGGACAGAGCTGAGCTCCAACAATATGAAGGAAAGGGGAAACCACTGGGATGTCAGGAAATCCCACCCAGTGTCTTGGGAAACAGTCCTGATTTATGAGATCATAAGTTACTAGCTGTGTAGCCAAAGCATTTAGAAGAAATTGGTAACAGGACTACACAATGAATTGCCTTGGAGATACAAGCACTTGGAAAGGCTTTTCATTCGCTTCTATTTGTTCCCACCTCAACTTTCTGCGAAACTGCACTGGGGATCCTTGACAACAACTGTTTCTGGTCTCAGTGCTTTGGATCCCACAGAAAGCAATCAATGGGTGCATGAGTTCAGATAGTAATCAGGAAATTTATACTGTAAGACAGATGCAATACAGTCTTTTACAGGTGTATATAGTCATGTACCTAACAGCACAAGATATGCATGGTGTTACTGGAAGGAATTACATGTTGCAAATTTTCATGATACAAAAAGGCACACACACTCCAATAACATGCAACAAACAAATATATTAAGATGACTGCTACTACAAGAAATATAACATCAAAATACTGCCACTTGGAACACTGTTTAAAGAGCTAGATTCCATTAAATTTGGAAATTGAAAACTGGTTAGGGAGTTAACAGCCTACTGAAAAACTCTAAATTACGTATGTACCCTGGCAGGTGCGACAGTATTTTGATCTTGTCAAACTTAAAGTTCAGTTTCATGCAATGAAAAGAATGCAGTCAAATGCCATAATAAATGTATTTTTCTATATTCCAAAAACCAAAATTTATTGTCCCAGTCAAAGGCTTGTAAATCAGAACAATGGCTTTACAGGACAGACGGTACAGAAGAGTTAAAGCAAACTGAAGCAAAATGCCCTGCATCTCTGCAAAATGCTGCAGAACAGCTAAGATGACATGTCAGCTCATTTCCTACTGAAAATTGTTAGAAAAATGTCAAGTGAACTTTTGACCAGTAATGTATATAACATTAAATCTATCTCCATCACACACACTTAGGGAAAAGGACCCTAAAATCAATTCAGTTCTGCAATGAGTGCAACTATGAACAAGGAACTTGGGTTTTCATCCCCTTCCACTGTGCAACTCACGCAGACTGAAGTACTCAACAAGCTGCGGTGAAAATGATGCACAAAGATGAAAGATCCAAATAAACAAAGATCTCCAGGAGAAGGAGCTACAGTTCACAAGGTCCAAGCCACTTATCACAGGCAAACTGGACCCACTAAATTATCGTCTACATTGAGCTGACATACTTTTCCGTGCAGCAAAAATACTAAGATAGACAACCCTTCCCACTTCTCATCCACACGGTTCCCTCATCTTCTCAGGCTTCTAGAACCTTCACAAACATATACTCCTTAACCCCTGTTCCAGTAGAAACCACACAGACATAAAGAGAAAACACACAACATCACAAGAAACAATATACCTTTAGCTTGGGTTTGATAAATTTGGACATGGTGGGAAGTACGGGTGTTAGCTAAAGAACATAAAATTGAAATGGTTATGCAATAAGAAACAATAACATTAGAAAATAATACCTTAACGCCATTGTGACATGCATAAAGCAGAAATAAACACATTAATAAAGGTAGAGGATACAAATCTTTACATTTTATCAGCACCAAAACATTTAAAGCAAACATTTCAGATGACAAATAACACAGTTAAATTATGAATATTGTTTACGCAACAACAAAAGAAGGAAGAGGACATAAACAGGAAACATGACACTGTTTTGCCAGTGTACTTTGTGAGCACAGAGAGAACAACCATCCTTGAGGGATAAACTTGATCGGATATGGCATTATGATCACAGACCACATGAAACAGAGACCGCAGTAAAGAGGTGACCCTGCTTTCTGCATCGCAGCAACCGTGCAATTGCCATGGAACTCTCTGCTGTCTCCAAGCAACACATCATCTCAATTTGATTACTAAAAATGACAGATTAAATGGGCCAGCGAAAAGCACGTTGGCTTTCTTTTCTTAGATCTGCCGACTTGGGTGTGCAAAAACAACAGATATCAAAGATTAATTAACGTAGAGATGCACCATAATATCAATTAAAATAAACATATTTGTATAAACTATTTCCCAAGGACCAGTTTCAAGATTCCAACACTCAAGAGACATCCCATTTAAAAGATTTGTATATTACTCCTGGAGGACATTGTGTACTTGGAATTTCTGAACAGTAATCTTTAAATAAGCAGTCAAGCTCAAAAAAAGAGGGATAGATTAGGATAAAAGCACCAGGAGAAGACAAAAACTGGAGTCATTCATGCATTTGCATGTGCATGGCAGAAAGTTCCAACTGACAGTCTGCTGCGGTATGACAGGAAGAGGAACCACGCCCATCCTGGACTGTATCATAAACACCGAATGTTCTTTCAACTGCGACGGCCAACAAAAGACAGAACTGCAGTTTCACTTCAGCACAATTAAACTAATAATATAACCTAGGTCATCAAAAGATGATATACTGTATAAACAACGGATATGATGAGTACATGACTGCTTAACTTTCAATGTGGAAAACATCTTTTCTCAAACTAATTTCTGACCTCTATAGATCACATGCAGAAAAAGGGAAAAACTTGGGATCAGAATGACTGACAATTAAGCAAACGCCCTGTGCAATTGGTCATTTCAGTTTGTTGTTTGGATCTTAGAAGAGACATTTGGACACAATGCTGCCGCAACAAGTCGATGTACCAACTGTGACCACAGCCAACAGCAGCCTGTGTCACTGATTCTTTGACATGGAATGGAGCACAGCCCTGAGCCTCAGCATCCAAGCACAGATCATTTTGATTAGGAAGGGAATGTTGAAGGATTTCTTCCGACTGAAAAGAAAGGTAGGGGGTCAGAATGGTGGGATCTCGGCCCAGTGCAGCCAACGTGAATGGGCCAAATGCAAAAAAGAAAAAGCAGATCCCAAGGTGTCTGTGCAGGCAGCCCGTCCGTCCATCTGTCAGTCAGTCAGTCACTAAGTGATCTTGACTGCACTTGGAGACAAAGAAAGGAGAAAGCTGCTATGGGGTGGGGGTGAAGGAGAGGTTATACTGCTGCAGCTGCTATCTGACAGTGACGCAAATGGAAAACAGATGAGAATATCTTGTGCAAATGGCAGCCCTTTTCCTTTCAACTCCCCATGTTGTGTGAACATCATTTCATTGCTAAAATATGCCCTTAGATCACGAACCACACCTACTTCATCAAATCAATAGAAAGTTAAAAAAAATTTACCATAGACCTCACATAATCACATTTAAGAAATAAAATGTATTATAATCAGAGCTTGCAGTGGATCAGTACTCACCAGTACTCAATAACTCCTGGTACATTTTGCTCTTTCAAGTACCAGTAGTTTTCTGCACATGGCACTTGTCAAAAAATCCGAGTACTCTTTTTCTAACCCCCGGTCGACCAGATTCTCTGGCTGAGCCACTCGCCCAGCAAAACACAGCTGTAGCACATGGACATTATTAATAACAACCATAAGACCTATGTTTCTTTACCCAGGGAGCACTAAGTTATACTGCAAGTCGGCCCAAGCTGCTGCATAAATACTGTTTGTTTGACACGTGTGTCCCCTTTGTTGAACAAATATGTTGTGAACATCAGCAATATGTCCTAGTAGCTTTTATGCAATGCATAAACTCAACATTTAATGTTTAATAGTTTTCCAATGCTGACAGAAATCCATGCCAACAAGCCGATAAGGGGAGTTCTTGGACTTATTTTTCTGCTTCGAACCCTTTTAATAAACAATTCTGTTTTGAGAAAAAAAAAAAAATATACACACACACACACACACACACACACACACACACACACACACACACACACACACACACACACAGAAGTTGTTGCTGTCCGGCTGTATACGTGTGCAAATAATTGTGTAACCGACGTGGAGAGTTAAGGGGGGAGATTTTTGCCCTGGTGGTCTTCAGAGCTTTCTAGAGCTTTGGGGTCAGGCGTGTCTTTTTGCAGTGGGCATTGCCATCTCAGACATGCTAAGCAAGAATAAAGTTCTCTGCAGTCCTCTGTCCAACAACACAGTCCAGCCTGCTCCTTAACTATCATTTATAATATTAGCTAGTATTACATCGATGCTAACAACTTCTTTAAGCATGAAATTAGAAGAGATCCAGGGTGGCCCTGCTATCGCCTGAACCGGGGAGATGTGAGCAGATTTAAATTCCTTGGCAGCAAACACAAGTGAACACCACAGGTCCGGCAGACATTTGGCCTCAAGACCACCATGGAAAACTCCCAAGAGGTGCAGAACTGGCAACACCAACAGGTTCTCAGGGTGCTGTGAACATCTTAAACAAGTAAACAATTTACCAATTCAAACCGCTGACCGCAGCAATAATGAAAGATTATTCCATGACGATATTAACACGGCTCCATTCATTTACATTACGTCTTACGTCCAGATCATAGTGCAACGCCGACTATTTTCCTCCATTAATACTGTATTCGACTAATAGTGAGCGCACTCGCTGCGATACATTTCTAGTTTATTTATGTTATATATTGATCTATGAACTGCCTGTTGCTGCCGCTGTCCCTGTTCTTTCTTAGTGTATTATTACTATTATCATCAGGTTTTTTTTGTTGCTTTGGCAACCCAAATGTACGGATTTGTCACGCCAATAAAGCGTACTGCATTGACTGAGTGAGGGCGAAGTGTCCATTAGCGCTGGGCGGATCCTCGCCGTGGAAGAGCGGTCAGTTGGCTGTCCCTCTTTTCGCCACTCTGCGATCAATTTCCCGCATCCGCTTAAATTATTTACCATAGTAATGGTACAGAAGACGTCATCTACTGGATGGTTCACGACGGAAACGTTTCATGTCATAGCCGTGACAGTACAGTGAAATAAAAACAGCAAGTGGATAGCAAGGGAGACGCCAAGTACAAAGTTAACAAGTTAAATATAGTTATTTGTTTAAATAAACACATATTACATTTGAGCAATAAGAACAAGACAAAGCTACTGCATAAAAGTCCTTTGAAATTAATACGGAATTTGCATTATCACCCTGTGGAACATAGCTGAGCTATATGAAGGAGTTGCCTTAATAGTTAACTTTCGAAACCAGGAAATGCATTTATTTAAACTTTTCTTTTTCCCTTTTCAAGTCTGCGTTTGAAAAAAATGTTAATTTCTGCGTTATCTTCACGCGCGCACGACGTGCTCTTACCGTCGTGTAAAATTTGCGGCGGTAACGGTGAAGCCGGGCGGAGCGGGACGAGCGGTTGCCTCAGAATGGACGCGCTGAGGCGAGCGGACCTCCGTAACTCAGCGAGACGCGGGGTGGCGCGAGCCGCCGAGTGACGTCACACACCGCAGCGGCGGAAACGGACGAAAGACGCCGAGCGCTTTCTGGCAGGAAGAAGCAGCCGCGGCGGCGGAATTTTCCGAAGTGCGTTGTTTACTTGTATTACTATGAGTATTTTTCACAAGTTAAAAGCTTGAAACAATGGAATTTTGCATCAGACATGTCTGGTTATTTTTTAAAAACACTGCCCGGGCAAAAAAAGTCACACACTGATATTTCGTTGGACCGCCTTTAGCTTTGACAACGGGACGCATTCGTTTCGATAAGCTTATGCAATGTCACAACATTTATTTCCGGAGTTGCATTCATTTTTCGCCAAGATCTTGTATTGATGGGAGAGTCGAACTGCTGTGTAAGGTCTTCTCCGGCACATCCCAAAGATTCTCAATGGGGTTAAGGTCTGGACTCTGTGGTGGCCATCACATCCATGTGTGAAAATGATGTCTCATGCTCCCCGAAGCACTCTTTCTCAATTTGAACCTTATGAATCCTGGCATTGTCATTTTGGAATATGAAGAAAAAGTCAATTGATGGAAAAATCTTGCTCATTCAGTATATTCAGGTAGTCAGCTAACCTCATTTTTTGGGCACATGATGTTGCTGAACCTAGACCTGACCAACTGAAGCAACCCCACATCATAACACTACAACCCCTGGCAAAAATTATGGAATCACTACTTTTGGAGAATGTTCATTCAGCTGTTTTACTTTGTAGCAAAAAAAAAAACAAATCACAGATATGACACAAAACAAATGTAACAGCTGAACATTCTGGCTTTCTAAAACATACCTCAAAAAATAAATGAAATTGTTATAATTAATGGCATTTTTTTTCCAGATCAAGTACAGGAAAAAATTATGGAATCATGAGCCAAAAAAATCACAAATAGTACTTTTTTGCACCTCCTCTGGGTTTTATGACAGCTTGAATTCTTTGAGGCATGGACTTCAGTACTGAAAAACAATATTCTTCATCAATCAGGTTCCAACTTTCTTGTATAGCAGTTGACAGATCAGCTTTGCAGGATGGAGCCTGTCATGGACCATTTTTTGCTAAATCCAGGTGGTGGATTTTTTTTTGGCCAGGCAGTGTATATATGGGGTGTATTATTTTAAAGGAGCAGATAATTTTTTAACTTAGAAATTAAATTTTTAAAATATTTTGGTCACTCTTTCTAAACCACGTTAGCCTTCATGTTCATTTTGAATTGGCTGCTGTTTTTAGTAAAACACAACAATTTTTATTTAGTTGTCCTGGAATTTTGTAGCGCTGACTAGTATAAACACTATTGATTTACTTAATGTAGATTTTTCTTTTAGCCCAAAGTGATTTATTGTGAACTATTAACAGATTTGTGTAAAAGGTGTTTCAAGATAAAAGAAGCATATCTGAATAGCTGCCTAAAGCTTGACTAAAAGCATTTGGGCCTAATTGACTTCCTTGCATTCAGCATTTGCCGCCCAGTGCTAAGGATTTGATTGACGCTGCAGGAGCTTTTTATATTCCATCAGAGCACTCTGGGCCTGGAACGTGCTGACTAAGGGTCTGCCATGGAATCCTAGATCCCGGAACCGGACTGTCTAGGGGCACTGAAAGGCCACGAGCATGCAGAGCTGTCGCCTTTCGTACACAATGTATGAATCAGCAAAGAATGGCAAAGCCTGGTCAAACATGTTAGTGACTATGGAGTGGCCATATTTTCTTTTCCAAAGTTACCTTACATGAATAAAGAACAATAGTTTAACCAGGCTCTACGAATATAAGAATCAAGTTCATACATCAAAACCTTCTGTTATGTTCTTTGTTTGCGATGCCAAACAAGACACAAACAAAATGAGAAAAAGTGTTGTTCTATCAGTATTTAACATACATTGTTTACATTAAAATACTTGTAACTATTTCAACAATTTATCCACACATTCACTCAAAGTAATAAAACGAATGTTTAAAGTGAAAGAGGATTGTCAGAAGAGCAGTTCAAACTGTTAAATAAGATGTCTAGAATTTAAGTAATGCTGTTTCCACTATTAGTAATGAAGTATCGATACTGTAATCCAAATGAAAGAATATTTTTAAAGCCAAGATTTGCTTCAAATCTAAAAAGACACACATTATTTTTAACCAGCAATATCCAAAACTTTGTTGATCCGTACAGATAAACTGTGCCTCCCTGAAGAACGACAGGTTTTGAGTGAATGGTGATGGTTATCGTAGAAATATTCCTCATTGAAGTGAATTAGCATCTCTTACAGATCGGAGAATTTTTGTCAATATCCTGTGGCATCTTAAAACACAGACACAGACCCAGGGTACCAGTTCACCTGTCCCTGCATGATAACAACCAACAGTGATAAAACACAGATAGTTACAGATATACAGCAGCAGTGCATAAGAGCCATACCTCTCTCCCATAGTGCACTGCTGCAACATGTTTGAACATAGGTGTCTAACCACTGTGGAGAGTTATAAGGAGACCGTGGATTACGCAGATAGTCCTTTCAGACTGGGAGTGACGGTCATGAATCGAATTTATCATACATCGCGACGTACTTATGACAGAGTGATTGTTTCCAAGTGCGTAGTCCACAATGTGGTAACTTTTTTCAAACATTTGTCGACGTTTTTGACCTATTTTGTTTTATTATAGCCACTGTAGCGTATATTATCCACACCATTATTAAATAATTCACTACTGTATTTTTTACCAAAGCTCATTTTTAAAAAATATAATATGTTCATAACATTTTTAAAAAATATTTCAGTATTCTGTGCGGTATGACCAAGAACATTTGTAACAGCAAGTCACATGATCTCTTGTTCCATCATAAGAGGTGGAGGTGGATCCTACGGGGATACGGTGCTAATTGTGGGAGGTTTTTAGTGTGAGTTCAGTCCTTTACTGTGAGATGCACAGTAAACATGCTAAATTTACCTGGTATGTCCATGTCTTTGTGTGACATAATAGGGAAAACAAGTAATTGCATGTTGCGCAACCTTCTAGCCACAGAAGGGAGAAATTAGAGGGAAGGGTCCATGGTGGAGCAAATTTTTGATCAACCCTTGTATATAGTGCATGGCAAGGACTTAAAAACAAATATCAGTTAAAAAAATAGACCCTAAGGCACTCATATCTATAACACTACATTAACAGAAAATGAAACTGGCAGCTTTACTACTCAGAAAGTCATCAGGCTTCTAAGAATGCTGCCACACGCACTTTACCTACTTTTTCTCTGGGTTTTTATGTTTTAGCACATCAGCCCCTATTTATACATTACACTGACACATTGTCTGTATATGTTGTGCATTATGGTAGAGGAAAAACTGCATTTTCTCTCTTGTACACCTGTACTAGTGCATAATGATAATAAAGTAAACCTTGATGGTAGATACACGAAAAAGGGAACCCGTGCAAAAGGAAGATAGGTTACATTAGACAAATTACATTGAAATCCCCATTTTAATGTATCATATCCTTTGCTGTTACCTTTACACAAATTAACACTGAGAAACACCTAGATTTAAATACAGGCAGTTTATGAAGAGTTTGTAGTGGGTCTTACTGTTAAATTTTCATAAATTACTGAATATCTCATTATATTCTCACAGATAAGCATGCATTCCATATACAGCCTGGACCTTTGAGCAACTCTTCTCTTAAGCAGCTCAGGGACCAGTGACAAGGTATTTTTATAGCCAGGTAAGTACATAAAAGAGTGAAAATTGGAACTGATGGACCCCCCATTCCTAACCCCCCCCCTTAAGTGTCCAAACAATTAAATCTGCGCCTGGATACACGTTGGTTACCAGTAGCCCGCCAGGGCACATCAGTTTGGGAAGTGATCGGGCAGGAGACAAGTATGGGAGGACTTTTCCTCTTTTCCATACTTGACTCAAAATGCAACCCACACAAGTGTAACACCAACATAAGTTTAACTACAGAGGACATATAACAACACATACGACACAAGCACTTAACTCATCCTAAAGCTACTACTCACTGTTAAGGACAAACTTAATGTTTCTGAATACTTTCCTTTATTATGTTTCAATACATCTCATTTGCATATACACTACATATAAAATGTATATATAGTATTCAGCATAGAAATAAAAAAATTCATTTAAATTACAGAAAAATCAACATGTCAGCTAATAACTCATTTTAACATTTTTCTGTGATAGAAAAAGTAAAATGCAAGACCACTGGTATAAATACCAGTAAATGGTTGGATTCTGCAAATGTGATAAATACACTGAAAAGATAGCACCAAATGAAAAATTAACACAGCACAAATACCAGAAAGTTTAGTATTTTTACCTTCTCATAATTTCTAATAACAGTGGATGCTATATTGACCCTGTGAATGTAATGTTTTCATCAGACTGTGATAAAGGATTCTTTAAAACTAGTCCCTCAAACATGATCACGATACACAGAAATAATCACCCATGTTTCAGTTAAACAGAAATGATTCTTCACATTTTAACAACCGCCTGGAATACAAATATTGCAACATTGACATAACAAAAACTTTGCATTTTTATTGTTACTTTTCTTTCCGAATGACAAAAAGCAAAGGAAGACAATAATATTTGTGAAAAACTCCACATTTCTAGGATAGCTGTGAATGGGCATCTTGAACTGAAGACAGTATTTTAATACTGAAATATTACAAATAATGACAATTTCAAATTAAAAAGTTAAAAGGTAAATTAAGCCTAAACCTGACAAAAATAATGTCTTTATATTTACATCTGTACTAATATTGGAAACATAAATAGACTTTCAAATTTTGCTCACTTTCAGAAAGTTTCCTAAGAAATAACAGTACTTCATAAGAAAAATGGCTTTATGGTGCCCATAACTGTGGTCAACCCCAGGGTTTGGTTCACTCAAAGAGGAGATGGGCCACGTACTGTGGAGCCAGCGAACGCAGAGTCCCCAAATACGCTGGCATAAGAGGCCTTAAGGAATTGTACGTAGTTTTGCAGGCTGCGGTTTGTGCTGTCCGACTGCTCCAAGCGGTCCCGAATGTCCTGCAAACGGCTCTGGAAGCGTCTCTCTGCCTATGAAGTCAAATGCATGGAGAGGCCAAGCATTGAAGGTTGGTAAGGTAAGGGAAAGCTTCTCTCACCAGTTATACTCTGGCATGGCTGCCACATTTACATTTACATTCCTCAGCTACATGAAACAACCACTAACGTGCTAACATCAAGACAAAAAAATATTACAGAAATAAAAAGCATTTCTTCTCACATCCTCTTTGGCACGGCGCAGCTGTTCCAGCTCAGTCTTGGTGCGGCTCAGCTGGCTCTCTAAGTCAAGAAGTTTTGCCTGAGTGGAGCGCTCCTTGGAAGCGGCACGCTCTCGAGTGTGAGCTACCTGAGGACATAACAGAGCAGTGGTGTTAATCCACACCTTTCCCATTCTCACAAAATCTGTTCTTTGGAAAAATATAAAGACTGTAGTTTATGTAAAAACATTCTTTGAGGAGAATCAAACTAATTTAAATACAGTAAAATTGTGTGAAAATAAGGAAATGTGCTTCTCAGTGCAAAATGACCCAAAGGTCACACAATGTGCAATACAGTAGCATAAGCCAGCTGCAATTAAAATATGCTCATTCAGAATGAGGGAAGGAATCAAATGAGATCTGGCCTGGCTCACCAACCTGACAGCGTGCATCCTCCAGGGCTTCCTCCAGCTGGCGGGCAAGGAGGCTGCACTCCCGAGACTTCTCCTCTAAATGCACCTGGTTGTTATGGATGGTCTCCTCCCGTTTGGAAATTACCTGCAACAGGTCACGGTTCTGGGAATTGGCCTCTTCCACCTTCCTAGCGAGAGATTAAAGGAGGTATAGATGCATTAAAAAACATTACATTTGGATCTGAGCTTAAAGTGATGGAGCAGCAATTCAAAGTAATGCTGTAAAATGCTTTCAATACGTAAACACTAAACAAGGTACAATTACTTACATGAACCTCAAGGGGACCAGTTGCTGGAAACATTAAACATGGGCACAAAACCTTCCTTCACTACAGCATCAAGCAGTATACCAATTTTTAAATTTAGTTACAATCTTGTGCAGTATTGTCTGCATAAGTTGTGTTTGAGGGCATCTTTGTAATCTTGGTGTAAAGCATATGCAACAGTGGCATTATTACAAATCTGCAGTCCCCATGGGTTAAAGTGATGTAGCTGACCTTTCCAAAATCCCTGCCTTATTCTGCAAATGTTTGTTTTCCTCCAGCAGTGCCAGGTTCTTCTCTCGGACCACCTCTACCTGGGTATTCTGTTGTTCCACCTGCACAGAGAGTAGCCCACAGGCACCAAACATTCAGCTCCTTTAACATTTATGTGACAGAAAGGAAATCACTCAAAAAGTGCAGTTTAATAATAAGGAGGTCAGTGATAATCTGCAGTATAAGCAAAATCTGTTTGACAGTGCTCTTAGACTCAAGCTAATAGTTGTGCATGTGCGCGCATGCGCGCGCGCACACACACACCTTGAGACGTAACTCAGCGAAAGTCCCACAGAGCTCTGCGCTTCTCCTCTCCTGTATGCGCTCCCGCTCCTGCGCTTCCTGTAACTGGAGCTCAGCCTGCCTCAGTGCGTCAGGCAATGGCTCCAGTTCAGCAAGACGCTCCTGTAGCCGGCCCCTTGCCTGCTCTGTCTGCTGCTTCAGCTCCTCCCGTAGTACCTGTGCTTCCTTCTCAGTCATTTCCAACTTCAGTGCATAGTCATCTGCCTCTGCACGGGTCTTTTGTACCTGCAGCAGAACACAGCATCTCTCGGTTCACAAATAGACTGAATTGTACTGTCAGTTATTTCTCACTTACAGAATGCACTCATTTTAACCGACCAGTTAGTTCTATTTATCATCATCCACACAGTTACGTAAAAAAGCGTTCCTCTAGTTTGTTCCTTATTCTTTTAGGTTCATACATGCGTGATTCTTGGGAGTACACATATTCACTCACCTGGGATTTATAGCTGTCCACAAGAGTCTCATACTGCTTCACAGAGGCCTTCACTTGCTGCATGTCAGACTGGGACAGGGCGAGTTTCTCTTCCATAGTGGCTAGTGTTGCCTTAGAAAGGGACAATGGATGACATGGTATGGTGTGTCACGAGGCATCGACACTGTTAGGTTTGCATGTGTGGTGGTGGCGCAAAAGAAGCCGTAATTCAAAAAAATCCATCTTAAAGCACGTCTGAAGTTACAAGAAAGCACGACAGGGACATGGTGTGGAAAAGGAGATCAAGGTAGAGATAAAGACAACTTTTAAGTCAAAAATCAAAGCTCTATTTGTGGTGCAAACCAAAAACTGAGATCAAGGAATACCATCCTTAAAGTGAACTATAATGGTGGCAGTATCATGCCACGTGAATGTTTTTCAATCAACAAGGAGAGGGCATGCAGGTAAAACAGGTGAAAAAATGAACAGAGCGAACTACAGATAGTCCTCCACTTATGACCGGGTTAGGGACAGTTGGGCATGAAAAGCCCAGGATAACAGCTGTTTAGGAGATGCCATACCCAGCATACTTAGCGCCAATTGCACCATGTTGCCAACACTCTACTGAACACCAGCAAAAGCTAGAAACATTGGCCTGCCTGATTTATTCCACACACCACAGTTATATGACTTACTGGAATGTATAATTTGCGTAAAGATGAGGGTGTACCAAATAAACTGGCAAGTGGTAGTGTATGTGTTAACTGCTGCGCTGTGTTGATGGCTGAATGACCAAGGAGTTTAAGGATCGCAGTGTATGTCACCTTGGATAAAAGTGACAGTTAAATACTGGTTTAATAACCTTTGTATGTTGCTTTGGAGAAAAGCATCTGGTAAACAGACAAATGCTTGATGACGCTCAGCTGTACGGAGGTGCACAAAATCCATTCGGCCTCACAAATTCAAAGAAATGATGAATAAAGGGAATTAAATGAAACTTGTGAAGCTGAATTCTCATTATTTGAATTGCCCATATCAACAGATGACTTTAGAGGTTTCAGATAGCATGACAATGGATTTTTGGTTCAGCTGTGCTTCTAGTTATTTATCCTTGAAGAGGATGCTGATTGATTAAATTGTATGATTCATATAAAACTGAAAGTGTGAGGATCTCCACTAGAACATAGACTGCAGCTACTGCTACATATAGACACACTGTGCATTCTTAGTTCTTAATGCATTTTTCAAGTTTTGAAATTGGGGAAAGGTTGCTGTGTGAGACCAGGCCCACAGCATCATCAAAGAGGTCAGTCCACCTTAAGAGTTTGGTTCTCCAGTCTCACAGCGGTGTAGTCGGAGGTAAGACTGTGTAGCCGGTCCAGTAGCCCCTCCCTCTCAATGCGAGTCTTATCCTCCACATCACGCAGCTGCTCAGACAGATCGGCTACACGGCTGTGGAGACACAACCACAAAACAAAATAGTTTTTTTAGGCCAGCTTTTGCTTTTTTATTGAGTCTGGATTGGCTCTCCATACCTCAAATGTTTGCATTCATCCTTCAACCATGTTAAAAGCAAGGATATTCAGGTTTTAAATCATATGACCACATTTTCACTTTTGGAAAAGGTAAAAAGTGGAAACAATTGATCTGCTGTGGCAACCCCTAATGGGTGCAGCCGAAACATGAAGAAGAAGAAGAAGAAGAAGAAGAAGAAGAAGAAGAAGAAGTTTTACTAATGGCAGCACCTTACGAACAGGCAGTATTAAGGTTTGGATTTGAGATTTTTTTTGCACATGCAACTGAAACTAATGGAAATCATTTAGCAGCAAAATGAGCTTACAGTTTGCCCGATTATAGTCAGTTGTGGATGCACCCAAAAATTAAAGTGCTTTAACCCTCAAAGCAAAAGCGAGGTCTGTGTCAGCCCACCACTCAGCTGTTTCTGTCTGACCTGTTGAGGACAGTAATCTCCACCTCCATGTGGCTCTTCTCTTTCAAAAGTTGGGCATGATGGCTATTCCAACTCTCTGCTGCAGAAATGGCATCTGCCAGCTTAGTCTCCTGCAGGATGGATGAAGAACAAATCATTGCTACTTTTATACCCAGCTACCAGCAATACATTGCAAATCTTTGTATAACAGGTGGTGATTCCCTTATTTTTGAAACATCTCAAGCTTTCCTCACAGGATTAAATTAGTAATGGAGCAATATTAATTCTGACAATCACAAGACCAAAGTATATATTTTTTTTTTATCAAGTAGGAATTCTGAACCTCTCGGTCAGTCCTTCTCAAATCTTGAAAATCAACATCATATGCAGGTTTTCATTTCAGGCTCTGCTTAAGATACATTCAGACATTTTCATCACTTTTTGGGAAAAATGTCAACCATGTACTTAAAACGTAGTCAACCATGTACTAAAACAAAAACAGCTGTGGTTTTAGCGTAAGATTTGAAGCTTTTAGATTTTTCAAAAAAATTTTTACAAATGAGCTAAAACAACAGGCTTGAATAAAATTTATCATACTCTGTCAGTTTCCAGGATTTTCTTTATGAAGGCTGGTAATCATGGTCATTCAAATCATATAAATGATACAGTGAATTGGAAATAAGGGAACCCATGGCTTTAGGCAGGGTAGACTGTGATGTGAACATAATTACAGCCAACTGCTCATTTTAAGGGCGAGTCAAGCCAAGACACAGAGATTTCTAGAAATGTATACAGATGGCAACAAAACTCCCTGTAGGATTTTACTTATGAACACTTCTGTTTCAAGTTTAGTTACTTCCATAGTTTAACTTTCTGGTTTTGCATTAAAGGGGTCTCATGCTGTTTTGCTTGTCTCTTTTCTACCATGAGCCCCCAAATAGTCACAATACCAACTTTCACAACAGACAATGCAAATGTATGATGAATTCCAGCATCATAAGAGGGACACAAACAGGGAGATGGACACACAAACGCAAATGCAAACAAAGAATACAGTGAAAATGACAGAAACCCAGACCTTCTCTAGCAGCTGGGTGCGTAGCTGCCCGACTGTTTCCTCGCTTCGTTCAGCCCGTTGTTTCTGTACTCGTGTTGCTTTCTTCAGGGCCTCCTTCTCAGCATCAGCCTTTTGCTTCAGCTCCCTCAGCTGCTCCATCACATGACCCATCTCACCTTGCTGCTGGTTTGCCAATCGCTCCAGGTTCTGCCCCGTAGCACATTTAAGGAAGTAGAATGACATCATGTGACACTGCAGTAAATTCATTACATGAAACATGTTAAATGAAACAGGGGGTATGTATTTCCACAAGTTGCTTTTCATTGTACAAGACCCCGTTATATGTGGGATGATTGTAACTTCATACCCGTATCTGAATTGCCAGTCTGTTGTTTTCTGCCTCCTTGTTACGCAGTTGGCCCTGAAGATGAGCCCGTGTTGACTCTAGTACCTTGGAGAGCTCTCCTGTGGTCTTTGCATTGTCCTGAGGAACAAAAATAAGAACACAAAATGCATGGCCAATGTAATTGCCCCAACTACTGCAATATAAATGCACAGTGTGCTCATGGTGTGGTATTTGAAAAGCCTCTTCAGCTTATATACCTTCTCAGTCTCTAGAAGAAGAGTGAGTTGATCAACCTCATTTTCTTTCTCCTGCAGTTTCACCAGTATATTCTGAAATGTGGAAGGATTCTTACATGAAATAATCAACAGGACAATGGCAGAAGACTTAAACAGGATGGAGTTAAATGCAGTAGATGGAATTCTGCCATTATCATAGAACTGCACTACACATTGTTAGCAAGTCAAAGGTCAGGGAAAGACTATTTGACATGGATAGACCTACTGTGTTCTCTGCCTCCATATCTGCAAGTCTCCTTAGAAGGGAGTCCTTCTGCTCTGACAGCCTCATTGTTTCCGTCTGTGGAGTCAACATCATAAAAAACTGGTGAAGCTTCTCCTGATATACTGAATTAAAGCTAACTGCCCCGTCATACGGTGGTGGTACGCAACCTCACGCATGTGCTGTTCCCTCAGAAGATTTCGCAGGGTGCGGTTGGTTGCCTCAAATGTCTCTAGTTTTTGCAGCAGCAGCTCTTTCTGCCGTGCTAGAAGGGAGGCCTCTGAACCCGACATTTGCTTTTCCTGGAAGAAGTTGTGGGTGTGTGGAAGGAACAGAAGATTGATATCCATTTCATCTTAATTAGCTTTACATATTATGTGAGAGGAAGTTTACACAATTTTATAGCATTTTTTGTGACAATTTCAGTATCTGTACAAATACTCCAATTACAAACAGCCACTCCCAGTTCGGTTCAGCACCCTGTCTGGCCACTTACACTCTGCATCTTGCCTACTGTTTCCCTCATGGCTGCCACCTGCTTGGAGGCTGCCACCCCATCCATCTCTGCCTCCACCAGCTTCTTTAGCAGGGTGTCCTTCTCCTGAAGCAGTGCCTCCCTCTCCAGTCTACCACACAACACAAAGTGAGGGCATGGAGTGAAGAGGGAAAGAGTAACAGAAGTCATTGAAGGTTAGGACTAAGGAGGCTCCGACTCACTTATTTCAACAGATAAGAAAGGAGGTACATAGAGACATTGTTTCAGTGAACAAGGAGGAAGGTGGAGGCTCAGACTATCATTGTTTTACCAGGTTGCAGCTGAGAAGGAAGTTTGGGCTCATTCTTTCAAAGGGTGGGGTGACATGAAAGAAGGTCTTCCCTATTATTTTACTGTTGGTCTGAGTTATTTGAATTGTCATCTACTGGCAGCATTTAGCAAACAATATAAACACTATAATATGTTTTATATAGTTAAATAATGAAATCAATTCCTTACTAGGATGGTTGACATTGGAGAGGAATGAAGTGGGAGAGTAAATACACCAAACAAATGACAAAATTTTTATGGCAATAGCTTTGGCAATACATAAAAATATATTTAAGTGACTCATTCAGCATCCATTCATCAGACCTGGTATAGTCTGTTTCTTCCTGCATCTTTTCCATTGACAGACGGAGTCGGGAATTTTCCTGCTCAAAAACCTCCAGCTCCTTAGCAACCCCAGCCAGCTCCTCCTCCTGTTCTTTAATAACTCTCTGGGAGGCGGTCAGCTGCTCTGACTGACGCTCCAACAGGTGCTCCCTTTTGCACAGTTCAACCTAGAGCCACATCCAGTAGAAAATTACTTTTGCAGACACATGTAATATGATTACACCTAAAAAATGTTCCTGTTGGCTGAGAGAAGGACTAACCTCACTCTTTAAGGAGTTGACTTCTGTCATCAGGTTATCAATTTTCCTCTCATACAGGTGGATACGGCCCTGTAACAGATCCTCTTCATCCGTGGATAGGTCCTCTGGCTGTAGTATCCCTGATAAACAGTTGGGCTCCGGCAAAGGTGTGATATCCAAACGGTGAGTTGGTCCCTTAGACAGAAATCCAATTTTAACAACAGAATATTTACTTCGAGGTTATTGGATGTAAGACAGCCACTGGAGAAGAAAGTGAAGAAGCGCACGTAGTCTTTGTAAAAAACCACTACCACAATAAAAAAATTCCCAGGAAAAATTTACAGACAGATACAGAGAAAAAATGTCAAGTGAACTTAAACTAAATTATCTACTTCTGAGCAGTCTAACAGACCCCCCACCACCACCCTTTAGCGAAATCACATAAGAAAAGAAGAAGTTTTGTTTAAAACATTTTCACTGACCTCCCACTTATAGGAAGCATCTCTTATAGAGGTCTTGCCAGGAGGTACCCACGGCACCCGTGTTTTCACTAGGGCTGTGGATCGCAAGCTTCCCGTCTCCCCCTTAGCAGTTGTCTGGAAATGGAAATGTGGTACTAATCAATTCAGGAAGGAAGGTATGAAATTTTAGTATGTTTGATTCTTTGTTTGAAATATCCAACCTGGTTTTTCCTAGCAGACTTGGTCTTCTGATTCCTTTTCACATGTACGTGGACAGGAGTGCTTTCCGTCACATGCACATGCAGTGGCGGTGAAGCAGTGCGTGTTTTCATTCCTTTTTTCTAGTAGAAAATGAAAACTCCACAATGTTAGACAATCCATAAAAACAGCGCCGTTAGATCTGTTTTACGTCAGCATTACTCAGCTTTTCAGTTTTAATTTCATGTTTATGCTTTTCTGATAAATACGACATTTTATCTTTGAGCATGACCATCATATTTGCATGAGAACTGAATGTGTAGATACACATGTAGTGTACTGACAATACCAGCCTTCTAGTATTAAGTTTGTGCAAACTGAAGGAAAAATTAAATCATTTTCGCATCAAAAATCTTTGCCCGTCTCCATCCATGCAATTAATGAATTCAGCAGATTTAACAAAGTATATTACAAAAAAATATCTTGAATTTATGGAACACCTATTTAGAGTTATTTCCTCAGTGCTGCTCTATTTGCCATACAAATGACAAGCAACTGTAAATTCCGCCACTAACAGCAATGCCAAAGGAAGCTGGTCAAATTCTGAATCTCCTCAACAAACACCACTATTAGTTAACTTTTACTTATTCCGTTAACGCTACTTTGCTCAAATGATTTATGACGTAGAGATACTTTATTACCCATTTATAAAGGTGTAATGTTTACTTGAGCAATTCTGTGGCGAGCATCTCGCTCAAGGGTACTTCAGCAGGAGCTGAGATTCGAACGTGGGTCGTTCGCGCGAAAGACGACATTTGCACTACCTCAGGACAAAACACATTTCACTTACCATAAGAAACAGAAAAGTCAACAGTCACGCAAGAAAACTTTATTTATATATATTTAAAATACGCCTTAAAAGCTAGATTGTCCCAAAGTACACTTCTCCCCCAGTCGTCCTTCCGGTAAAATGCTCGTCGACGCTGATTGGCTGATTTAAACGGTGGGATTATTTTTCTAGGAAGTGATTGGTTGAATTCTTGACCCAGGATGTTGTTTCTATGCTGCTAATGGTAACAGGGTACGCCATATTGCCATAGAAACGGGTTTCAACTGTGGTTGCTGTTCCATGATTCGATGGTTGAACAGATCGCGATCTCTGGCTAATCTTCTAGGATTTTTTTTTAAAACAAATAAAGCCAAAGGAACATCGAAACATAAAGATCGTCTATCAATGTTATTGGCCTTCTTGGCGCTCAGTGTGGGGATGACACGTTTTGTTCAGTATTAATAACTCTGCGTGGCTAAGTGGTTTAGCTCCTTTGATGCTGTTTTCACAGACGCGGCCTGTTTTCCACGTGTTCTCACTGGAAATGAAGGAAACTTGGCCATGACATTAAATGTTTCTTTTAAAAGTCATCAAATAAAATGCATAGCATAAAATAAAGGAAACGAAGAATTTGTCATGTATGAGAAGCTTACGCGCGGTCAAATGTCAAACTTTATCACCTTTATACTTGTTCAGTCTACTTCATGAGTGTGTGCTTAGAGCATTATATATCAAATTGTATTACCTATAAAACTTACTGAATTTAGCGCACTGGTATGTGTGTGTGGTCAGTGTCATTGGCGTTACGTATGCTCTACGTGTGATATCCTTAAATTTGACATCAGTATTTGTCTTTCAAAGTCAAAGAGTCAAAAGAGTTTATTTGTCAAGTACATGGTTGTGTACCATGTGTTGAAATGTGCTCTGATCTGATCCAGGAAGACTGTGCAAAAAATCTATAATTGAAAATAAAACAAACAAACATCCAAACACCAAGAAGAATAGAAACAAACAGCAAATAGATAAATAAGTAAGTAAGTAAATAAATAAATAAATAGGTTAAACGGTAAAGAAACCCTAAGGTGCCCTGGAAGGACAGTGACAGTGGGGGGGTGGAGTGGTCAGAGATTATTGAAGACCCTGGTCTGTGAAGGTTGTGATAGCATGTCCGGGTTCAGAAGTCTTATGGCCTGTGGGTAGAAGCTCCTCCTGAGCCTCTCCGTTCTGGCCATAATGCTTCTGAAGTGTTTGCCTGATTTCAGCAAGATGAATAGATGGTTGCTGGGATGAGACAGATCACCGATGATCCTAGTCACTCTGGTCCTGCATCTCCTGGCATAGATGTCTTGCAGGGATGGCAAATCAGATCTGGTGCAGCGTTCCGCTGCCCAGATCACTCTCTGCAGTGCCTTAATGTCTCGAGCACAGCTATTCCCAAACCAGGAGGTGATGTTCTGAGTCAGAACAGTTTGTACAGCACCAGAGTAGAACGTTTTAAGGATCGCCGGAGAGACCTGTAGCTTCCTCAGCTGCCTGAGGTGGTAGAGCCGCTGCTTTGCTCTACTGGCCTGAGCTCGGATGTGTACGGTCCATGTCAAGTCCTCAGTGACATGAACGCCCAGGTATTTGTAACTGCTCACCCTCTCCACTGCAGTCCCATTGATTTTAAGGGGGGTGTAGGACCGCTGCTGTCACCTACCAAAGTCCACCACCATCTCTTTAGTTTTGCCGACATTCAGTTGGGAGGCAGTTCTCCTGGCACCATGATGCCAAGTTCTCCACCTCCTCTAAGTATGCTGTCTCATTGTTGTTGGAGATGAGGCCCAGCACCACCGTGTTGTCAGCAAATTTGATGATGGAGTTGGAAGTGTGCTTGGCCACACAGTCGTGAGTGTAGAGGGCATAGAGCAGAGGGCTAAGTACACAACCTTGTGGAGCTCCTGTGTTGAGTATGATGATGCCGGAGGTGCAACTACCGACTCTCACCACCTGTGGTCTGCCTGTGAGGAAACTGAGAACCCAGGCACACAGGTGGCGGTTCAATCCCAAGTCATTCAGTTTAGTGAACAGTCTACAGGGGACAATGGTGTTGAAAGCTGAACTATAATCAATGAACAGCAGTCTCACATAGTTCCCCTGTTTCCTGTCCACATGACTGAGGGTGGTGTGCAGGACGTGGGATATGGCATCATCCGTGGATCTGTTGGGGCGGTAGGCAAACTGAAGTGGGTCTACAAGGCTGGAGATGGATGCTGTGATGATGGCTTTGATGAGTCTCTCAAAGACCTTCATGACTACTGAGGTTAGTGCAACGGGCCGGTAGTCATTTGCATTCCAAGCCCTGTCAGACAGAATTTTACATTTTGAAACAGTAAATGGACTTTGTTGAGGTTAATTAACTTGACTATGTAATAACCTCACTTAGAGTGAGAAGTATTGCTGTGCCAAGTCTGTGGGATGAAGAACAAAGCCATGCATAAAAAACAAATGGATAAACAAGACAAACAGAGATTGAGCTTTATTGATGTAGCAATAAAAATGGGAGGTAGTTCTGCATCACTACCAGCTCTAGGTCTGCCTCCAGGGTCTGCTTCAACTTGTTAGCACTGTCCCCAAATATCCCACAACCTGCCTGGTCTGCACTGGTCTCTACCACAACTCTTTTGACTCTTTGACTTTGACCCCTAAGTCTTCACCCAGCAAGTTGTACTGCATGCAAAGGTCTGGACTGTAAGGGGTGGGTGAGAGAGCATGCCTGGATTGGCATGCAGGCTCCCTGGTCAGTGCTGCATTTCAGAGTTATATCTCTGCAGGATCTTGATCTACTATGCTGCTTGCTCCTCCAGCTCATTCAAGTTGAGGAGCCTGAGTGACGATGGTGGGTCATCGGAAGGAAGTTAGAGCTGCAGATGTACAGTCTGAAATGCTAAAGATTCATCTATTAAGATCCATCAGTCAGACATTTGCATCAGGTGATGCAATAATTCCTCTCTGCGTGGAAGACTTGTGGAATTTGTCAAAGGCAACAAACCAAACTTCATTTTTCATTTTAAGTGCAAACCCAGGACCTTAATACAGGCAAAGCTCCATCAACGTTGAGAAAGGTGTAAGGAGGATTAGAAGTTACAAACAGTCTGTAAATGAGGCCAAAGAGGAACCTGAGTGAACAAACTGAACCAGTTCTTCAGCAGATCTGATTCAGCCATGTCTACCCTGACCATTCTTTCTCTGTTCCCCATTAAACCTACTGTCGGTGTGAACCCCCGCCACCTGCTTTCTTCCAGAGACACAGCAACACCTACTGTATTTGTTTCCACCCAGCCACCACTAACCATCACTGAGAAGCAGGTGAGGAAAGGACCAAGGAGACTGTACACTGGCAAGGAAATGGGTCCTGATGGGGTTCAAAAAATGTGCCCACAGCTGTCTGGTGTCCTCATGCACCTTTTCAACCTGTCACTAAGTCTGCAGAAAGTGCTACTATTGTGGAAAACATTCTGCCTCATCTCAGGCCACAAAAAAAGTTAATTTGTGAGTTGAAGTGCTAAAAACCAGAAGCTCTTACATTCCATGTCATGAAGGCCTTATAGGGGGTGGTGCCCGAATATATCAAACCCTTTGTATAAAAACCCCCTGCAATTTGTCTGTGAAGGTCAGGACTAAATTATGCAATCATCTACATGCAACATAAAGCTTTTTCCCCACCTGGAGAAAGGTGGCAGCACAGTGAGGGTCACATTCTTTCATTTTTCCAGTGCCTTCAGCACCATCCAGCCACTAGAGTTGAAGAGCAAACTCACAAAATGACTGTGGATGCATTGTTGGGGTCCTGGATTGTATATGAGGACTTTCAGGAAGACTGAAGCCTGTCAGGCTTTGGGACTGTCTCTCTGTCACCTGCACAAGTTCACTGATGAAGCTGCAATACTGGGGTGTGTAGAGAAAGGTGATGAGGAGTACAGATGTCTGACTGAGGACTGTGTTTTGTGGTGCAAGTCAAACCACCTCCAGCTCAGGATCAGCAAAACAAAATAGATGGTTATTGATCTTCACAGTGTTATAGAGCCCTTGCATCCAGTTACTATGGGGGTACAGATGTGGAGGAGGTCCACCAACACAGGTACAAAGACTGCTTCTCCTCATATTCTCTGATGGCTACATTTCACTAAAACAATGAACTCTCCAAGTTCTTTCACTACTGCTCTCCTCTTTCTGACTCTTTCACTCCAGTGCCATAATAGGAAGTGGATGTATGCATTTTTATGGAATTGTGTGTTCTGTCGTGGTCAAGTTACAGCCCTGTGAGCCAAATGTGGCACGTTTTCCATCTGAAAATGCAGACTTCTATTGCAGTCCAACCATGCAAAAATACTAGCTGGCCAAATTCTACATAGCAGTTTACCTTTCCTTAGATCACACAACTCTGTTATCCACCCATTTTAGGCAACTTATAGTTATGTTTGACAGCAGAAAAGTGAGAAATTTTCCAAACTTGATTGTTGAGAAATAATGTTTATTTTTTATTAATCCATATTATTACAGTCAGTATAAAGTAGACCGTGGTAATTGCTCTGATGGTAAAAATTTCTGTATCTATGTGAAGAAACACACAATTAAGTTCTAGCTAAAGAAACCACATACCTGCTATTGTTAGAGCTGTGAAGGTCTCCAAAATCTGATCAGATGTAGAATGAAAACAAGGGGGAAAAACAGCCACTGCAACTTTATTTTAATCAAAATTCTAATTATATGAGAGAACTGAACCATTATAACAATCCCCATTAAACAGAACCAAAACTGATACACTTTTCAAGCAAACGTTTTAACATACCCCCATGGGTCACTCACACATACACACACACACACGCACGCACGCACAAACACACAACCTGAGTCTTTTCTCCTTGAGGGCCAGAGAAAAGATGTTTAAAAAAAAAAAAAAAAAAAAAAAAAAAAAATTACATGAGGACATTATACTGGACCATCTCATTTCCACAAGTATATGGTATGATTCTTCAAAAATAAGTAATAATTTCGCCTGTCTTTTAGTGTATTTCAATCTCTGACATCACTCCAACTGACACTCCATACTGAATCGTGAGAACAACTCCATCACAACATAACAATAATCCAATTTTATGGCATAGCTGAGTGTGTCTTGACTTGCATACAAAACTCCCCCATATGAATATTACAGTGCCCCCCACACAAAGACACTCACCCAAACAATTAGATGTACTGAAAATCAAGATAGACTGGAAAGCCACGCCTTTAACAAATAACCTCACCCTTCAAATGACACCAGGGTCAAGAATGGGATGACACAATTAGACTATTAGGCAACTATAACTTTAAATCCACTTCTGCACTACCCTTTCATTTTCGGTTGTCATAAATACATCAGATCTTCAGGAAAGGCTAACTAGAACATACATGTCCTAAGGCAAATATTAAAATCACATAAACTTTGCAGATGCAACATTATGCTCAAATATTTTGCAAATAACGCCAACATTTCGGCTATGTGGGGTGGAGAATGACACAAAAATTTTGGTTTTGGGCATTGTTTCATTATGTTATTTACGTAAATGGCTGGTAAATGTTTCACACAGTTCAGAAGTACTTTTGACAGGATGTACATTAATCTGTAAAATCTGTACAACCAACATGATTTGTTTTAGATATATAAATGAAAACAGCCATTTGAACAATGTCAAAATGAAATTAATTTGAACTCTGTAAATAAAAAAGAAAGCAACACTAAAAATTACACAATACTGCAAGAAAAATCCTTAAGATTCTGCATTCATTTTTGAGCAAACTTTGATTTCCATTTAAAAACTTTCATATAAATATGCTATTATAATTCTTTAAATGAAAATAAAACTACATAAAAAACTGCCATTAGCAGACACCTTACATTTCTTGGTAGAATAACTGGTATATTAATTTCAGAGTGTGGTTCAATATTCCAAGAAAAATTTGTACTTGGTAATAGCGTGACTGGGCTATTTTTAAATTGTGACACAGAAACAGAGTAAGGAACAAAAATTCATATTTTAACTACATTCACATCAGACAAGCAACAATCTTCCGTGTGCGTGATAAATGCTCAGGGGCAATAAGGAAGACTTGATGGACATAAAAACACCTCCAAAGACCAATGCAACCACTCAGTAACCCCCATATGGTCCAGGGCTCCCTTTCCCAAGCTCTTCTGTGGGCAACTAACTCAGTGGAAAAGGGTCAGTCTGGAGCTTCCGTGGCAGAACTTCAAATTTTCCCTCCTGGGTTTAAGATCTACGCATGAGAGTCAGGGGATCGACATTCAGAAAGAACATGACTGTGTAATTGAGGTCTTCAACAAAATGTACCGTGCAGATTCCCAGTTTGTACACCATGGCCTCTCAGTGATGAAAAACACCTTGAGTGCGTCTTTCTCATCTTACAGTAAAGTAACAAACATCTCCAATATTGTTTTGCTTCTTCAGACATACAAACAAAATAGAATAAAACCATGAAACTCGTACAAGTAAAGCTTATCATGTGCAATACCACAAAAAAAAAAATCCAGTGCGCCACATATCTCCTTCCTACTCTCACATACAAAAGTTCCACCCGAAAACACTGGCCGAGAAGCAGACGTTTCCCCTGTCTAGACGTTACAGTAAACTGATGCGCACAGTTTGTCTCTGATGAGATTGAAAACAAAAGTCTGTTTCTTCCTTTTCCTTGTCTACTAGTGTTTGCTCTTCTGGTCACCATTTACCTCCCAGTGTCCATTGGGTCCTCCTTGAAATTGCCACAATGCTCCATCACTTTCCTGGAAGCAAAAGAAGAGATTCTCAACCATTAACCCAAATTTCAAAACAATGATGATATACTTGTCTGCAATGCTAAAAACCACCTAAGAATTTCAAACCAAATGGAAAGCTTTGCTGAAATGTTGAATAAAATTAGCCTATTAAACTCATTTATTCCTTACAGTTGGTTCCCAACTTACAAACTATATCTATTATATATATTTTTTTAAATAGAAAAAAAGGGTTCTACCATACCAATTCCAAACAGGTAAGGTAGCAAAGTGTCACCCAATGTCATCACCAGGGTAGGATTTTCGGGAAATCTGGGCTACTGCCCAACGCTCTGAGGCTACAGGAGCCCCTACATGTATCAAAACTAATCAATACGTTTATTTTTTCATTCTATTTTTATTATTTTCCTATTACAATTTACTCTTTTTAACTAATGCCATTATTCTCTAGGTTATCTGTTCACTTTGATCACCAATCACACACTGCTACAATGGATGGTTAAATTCAAAGACATCAACCCCGGTGGTTCTTGTCTCTACAGCGTTCTTTGTTTCAGGCGGTGCAATGCCAGGACGGCATAATGGAAATGCTGATGACCCCTCTCGCACTGAGTCGGGATGGAATGTTGTGGTGCTCCCCAGTGACAGCTCTTCCAGCACCAGGAACTGTTATGGACCAACACACCTGAAGCTGGTGCCCTAATCACCCTTAGAACTCAAACACATAGAATCTGACAGCACAAGGGTCACTCATCATTTACTCAGACTACAAACCTTAACTGACAAACTGGTGGCTGGCTAAAAAGACAAACACACACTATGACCAATTTAAAACAACCAATTAACCTGAAATGCTTACTGCTGGACTGTGGGAGGAAACCAGAGCATAAGGTGGACACAGGGAAAACATGCAAACTCCCCATAGACTGAGCTGGATTCAAACCCACACTCAATCAGCTCACCTGCTCTAATGTGTATCAGATTATAACAAAATTCTTACAATTATAGTTTTATTTCTTACTATTATGCTTGTATTGGGTATTTTATTTGAAGTTTGTGTTCAAAGCAGGGACTGAAGAGTTCCTAGTGAGCCCCAAGACTTTTTATTAGGCTTTCTTATTTGCACTTTGTTGTAAACACTCAAGTTAGGGGACTCAAAGCACCCAGGCATGTGTGTGAGCCACCCTAGCTCACCAGAGGGGTAGGGACTGTATTCTCCATTGCTGACTGGGACAGAGGGACAGACTGTGGTGCCACTTTGTTCTTGATTTAGAAATTAGCTGTCCAGGCCTTTATACTTATTCATTTAGCAGATGATCCTCCCCAAAAAGATATACAACTCTGGGTAAACAAAAGAGCATTTCTGCAACTGACAGACAGATGTGGTTAAGTGATTGCTGCAGATGAGTCAATACCACTGTTTTTACCAGTGTACATGACACTGGCAGTAGCTGCATACAGAAGTACTCTGTATTACATTTGACAAACATTTTGAGTTAAAAACAAACTCTTAGTCCTAGTTAAGTTTGTAAATCGTGGACCAACTATGCAAAATTTCTTTATAATTTGCCATCAGTGACCCAAGATAGAGGAGGAATAGAGGACACTTGTACCTTGCCATGTCCTTGGTCTCTTCATGTGATGTCTGCAGCTCCAGTACCCTTTGCAGAAGAACCATCCCTCCCTCCTTAATAAGTAGTGGACAGTACTTACTCGCTGATAGGACGAAAAGAAATTGGATGGTTGTTTTGACTTAAAAGATTTAGTGAATATATGTAAAAAGATCTTTGTGGTGGTAATCTACCAGTCACTTAGTACTGTGGGTAAATAAAGCACATTGTGGCCGACTACACTGGGTCAGAGTAGTCAAATACTCACGGTAAACAGACACCAGGTTGTATAGAGCCCACGTGGCCCAGTGCTGGCTGACTGGCGAAATACTCTGAGGCAGCAGGCGGAGGATTGGCTCAAAGGACCTAAGTGGACAGAACAGAAGAATTATGGGCATTTATGTCCTTTCATGTTGTTACTCCGAGTAAAGCATATGGAGTCATATTGACCCAATTCCTATAACAGGCTTAACCACAGATCTGAGCCCTATCCTAATTACGTGTAAAATAATTTTAACTGCATCCCAGTCACCTTTACCTGCAGACTGATTTACATCTTACGTACACACAATACACCTGTACACCATTAACCAGACACTTGTCACAGGAGCCCCCACCTGTAGTTGATGTTTCTGCGTGAACTGACATCCCAGCTCCGGATGGCATCCCACATCCGGTTCATGACTTCGTCCCGGCGAGGCTCCATTATCCCCCAGGCCTCAGGCCCATCAAACATAATGTGTGACAGCACTCCGCATGCGTTGTAGGACACTTCAATTCCATCTGCCTTGCTATCCAACAGATTACTGTGCAGAGACACACACACACACACACACACACACACACACACACACACACACACACACACACACACACACAGAGATTAGACTCTATTCTCTGACAGAAATCATAGTTAAATCAAATTTGGCCTAGTCAGCAAGATCCAAGACTTGTACAGAATGGGGGGTAGGCTCAACTATAAGGAAGGGTGCTGCTCATATAATTTCAAGCAGAGATGTCAACAAGACTTGATTCAGTTAATATTGCAATTCAGCATAACTGCAAATACTGTATTACGTGTTGCTTGAAGTGCATGTCTTCATCTTAATCGCTGCAGTCTTGAAAAGAGTTTTTTGTGGATTTTAAAACAGCTACCACTACAAATAACAAACAAAACCACAAGGCTTATTTACACTTGAATTTTTTCAGGAGTAAGGGGGGGAGGTAAAACAGGATACTCACCTGAATACTGTAATGAACTGATGGGTCATCAGTTGAGGGCGGAGGGCCTTCACCTCTGCCACATTACCCAGCAGCCCCAGCATGTTGCGATGCAGCTCCTGTTTGTCAGGGAACTCCTGCATGGGGGGAGATATTTGAGTCACTGTCATTTGATAAAAGCAGATCAATTTGGTTCTCTCCATTGTGCAATGGAAAATTGAAAGAAATGAATAGTTTGTGACTCAAAATATGAGGATGCCACTGCATTCATTTCTTCATGCTCCCCAAAGTGACCTTATGAGGACTTTCACAGAGGTAGTTTTTAGGGAAAAAAAACTGCTGGTTTACAAATTTCTTTTCAGGTTTAATACTGCAATGTGATTTCAACTTTTTTTTATGATAAAACTGAAAATAGACAGCAAAACTAACCCAAAACATAAGCATAGCATGGAACTTGACAATATAGTATGTTCCATGTATTTTTATATTTTTTTAATTTATCACAGCTAGAATTCACATAGTGATGGCTTTTCAAAGCACTTAACTTTCAGTGAAGCCTGTAACTTAAGGTTTGGAAAGGAGGAGTATTATCGCAAAACATTCCAAATGTGAATTGATCAGCCACAGCTGAAGTTATGGGAAAGAGTAGTGGAAGCTAGGTTAAGAAGGGAGGTGATGATTAGTGAGCAGCAGTATGGCTTCATGCCGAGAAGGAGTACTACAGATGCGATGTTTGCTCTGAGGGTGCTGATGAAGAAGTACCGAGAAGGTAAAAAGGAGCTGAATTGTGTCTTTGTGGACTTAGAGAAGGCACATGACAGGGTACCTAGAGAGGAGTTGTGGTATTGTATGAGGAAGTCGGTGTGCCAGAGAAGTATGTAAAAATGGTACAGGATATGTACAAGGACAGTGTGACAGTGGTGAGGTCTGCGGTAGGAGTGACGGATGCTTTCAAGGTGGGGGTAGGATTACATCAAGGATCAGCTTTGAATCCTTTCTTATTTGCAATGGTGATGGACATTGACAGATGAGATCAGACAGGAGTCACCGTGGACTATGATGTTTGCGGATGACATTGTGATCTGTAGTGAGAGTAGGGAGCAGGTTGAGGAGACCCTGGAGAGGTGGAGATATGCTCTAGAGAGAAGAGGAATGAAGGTCAGTAGGACCAAGACAGAATGTGCATAAATGAGAGGGAGGACAGAGGAGTGGTGAGGATGCAGGGAGTAGAGTTGGTGAAGGTGGATGAATTTAAATACTTGGGATCAACAGTCCAGAGTAACGGGGAGTATGGAAGAGAGGTGAAGAAGAGAGTGCAGGCAGGGTGGAGTGGGTGGAGAAGAGTGTCAGGAGTGATTTGTGACAGAAGAGTACCAGCAAGAGTGAAAGGGAAGGTCTATAAGATGGTAGTGAGACCAGCTATGCTTTATGGGTTGGAGACGGTGGCACTGAGCAAAAGACAGGAGGTAGAGCTGGAGGTGGCAGAGTTAAAGATGTTAAGATTTGCATTGGGTGTGACGAGAATGGACAGGATTAGGAATGAGTATATTAGAGGGTCAGTACAGGTTAGATGGTTTGGAGACAAAGTCAGAGAGGTGAGATTACGTTGGTTTGGACATCTGCAGAGGAGAGATGCTGGATATATCGGGAGAAGGATGCTAAGGATGGAGCTGCCAGGCAAGAGGAAAAGAGGAAGGCCTAAGAGGAGATTTATGGATGTGGTGAACAAGGACATGCAGGTGGTTGGTGTGACAGAGAAAGATGCAGAGGACAGGAAGAAATGGAAACAGTTGATCTGCTGTGGCGACCCCTAACGGAAGCAGCTGAAAGATGAAGAAGATTCCAAATGTGGACTTCTAAATGAGGTGGGAAGCAAAGGCAATCTTCAAATCTATAAAACTGAACCAGTTACTCCAACAATAAAAGCTTCCTGATCTGTGACTAGTTCTGTCAAAACCTTTGTCTTGCTTCTACCTGTGCCTCCTGCTGCCCACCTCTAAAGTTGAAGAATGGAGCTAACCTTCAGACACTCCAGAAAGAGTGCCATGCCATTGCGATCAAGGAACATCTGGCAGTTGTCTGGTGTCTCATCTGTGATGTTCCACAGGGCACTCCAGGAGAACTCCATTACTTGGTCACACTATAACCAGAAACGGAAAAGCAGGAACACAGATTTAATACAGTACAACATGTAAGTTTGCTGCAGTTGCACTAATATCTTATTAAGCTTATCTCATTAAGCTTCAACCTTTTCAACACAAAAGTTTAAGTTTCTTATTTCTTCTTTAGTAGATATGATTGCCAAAACCAAGCTAGACTGCCAACCCAAATTCAGCTATTACACTAGATATGAAGCTTGTAGCTCTGTTTGTGACCACTGATCCAATCTCATTTGCAGCTTGTTTTTGATAGAGCTATACCAGGTAAACTCACCAGTTTATCCTGCAGCTTCTTCTGTATCAAATTCAACATTGTCTGAAAATGAAAGACGGGGGAGGAGAGATGAACAGAGATACTGTGGCAGAAATGGAGACCACCATAATCTTTAACTTGTATGGTGTACCTTTCAAGCAATAGATATCATACATTTTCTACTGTAAAGATCAAAACCAAGTATGGCTGAGAAAGTCTGTAGTAAACTTACCATATTATATAGTATGTATGTGTATACACACACATACATGCATATACACAAATATATACACTGCTGGCCAAAAAAAAAAAAAAAAGTCACACACTGATATTTCGTTGGCCTGCCTTTAGCTTTGATAACAGGACGCATTCGCCGTGGCATTGTTTCGATAAGCTTATGCAATGTCACAACATTTATTTCCGTTCAGAGTTGCATTCATTTTTCGCCAAGCTCTTATATTGATGGGAGAGTCGGACCGCTGTGTAAAGTCTTCTCCAGCATATCCCAAAGATTCTCAATGGGGTTAAGGTTTGGACTCTGTGGTGGGCAATCCATGTGTGAAAATGATGTCTGTCATGCTCCCTGATCCACTCTTTCACAATTTGAGCCTGATGAATCCTAGCAATGTTATCTTGGAATACGCCCGTGCCATCAGGGAAGAAAAAATCCACTGATGGAAAAATGTGGTCATTCAATATATTCAAGTAGTCAGCCGACATCCTTTTTTGGGCACATAATGTTGCTGAACTTGGATCTGACCAATTGAAGCAACCCCAGATCATAACCCTAAGTTAAATCCAGGTGGTGACTTTTTTTTTTGGACAGGCAGTGTAGAATGGTAAAGGTAATGTATTCCTATAACACTCCTTGTAATGCAAACTCTTAAAAACTCACATAATTGCCAAAGTATTAGTTGCAATGATGAAAATCTTTGTGTTCCTGAGCACCAAGAATAACATTTGTTTATGCTAGAATATCATCAAGTAACACACAATTACTTTAATATTTAACATCAGTTATCATAACACAATGTAACAAGGGCGTTTCCCTTCATTATTTACTTTACAATACTGTATAGACGTCTATCTGCGTTCGTTGGGCTCTTTAAGTACCACCAACAAAGCATGGGTTTCCTCAATGTGGCCCAGAACCCAAAGACATGTATTTCACATGTATTTGTGACTCTAAATTGCCTGTAATGGGTCTGTGTTACGCAGCTCTGCTGTATAAATATATGAAAGATTGTAGGGAAATTAGTACAGTGTATGTAGCACAGCACTGTAAATGACCTTACATAAAGGAGTCAAATAAGTAAAATATAATAATCACTGTATATTGCTTTAGAGAAAATCATCAAATCAAAACAGTGAAACTAACACACACACACACACACACACACACACACACACACACACACACACAACAGGCTAACATATGACTTGAAATGCTTTCAATGTCATTGTAAAGCCATTTTTAGTGTCCACAGATTACATACTCCTCACAGTGTACCTTGACAAAGCCCATCTTGCCCACAGCTTCCTTGTGGTCATTGTCCACCTGGCACACAAGCGCATTGCAGAGGTGCACTGCAATCCGTTGAATGGACTCATCCTGCCGCATGGGCTCCAAGATGCGCAACAGGAGCTGGTTCACCCGGTGGTACTGGAACTCTAGCTCTTCAGGGATGCTGAAGTTGCATAGTGTCAAGCAGCAGTTCCTTTGGACCTGAGAAGAGGAGGCATATACAAAGGAAAAGGGTGTAAATGCTACTCACAAGGTTTTGAAAAATGAAATGAAATTAAGCACAGTTAAAAATGTGACCAAAGGGGAGGTTATTTAATTTAAATTCTTTTGCACAATGTTGAATAATAAAAGCAGCATTTCCACTGACAATATGGAAAAAGTAAGACAATTTAATGGTGGCTCACACAAAGGAACTTGGTAAAACATAAAATATGATCAATGAAATGTTATATCTAGACACTTCTTGAACTGTTGAACAGGGAAAGAGTTGTTAGGCTGACTGACAACGTAAATGACTGATATTGGTCTGAGATCCTGATGGGCTCAGATCCTGTTCGAGTGCTTTGCCCTTAACTCACCGTCACCTCCTGGTACTGCTCCATGCCATTGAGCACAACCTGAATGACGTGCCGCCGCAGCCTCACACTTTGGTCAGTGCGGTATTCTGTGTTGGTCAAGTAGAATAGTGCCGCGCTGCCCGTCACCTGAATGCTCTTGTCGTACTTGTGGCACTTGAGGGCCGCTATCACCAACTAAAGATTCCCATTATTCACATTTATAGTCAGAATTGAACAACCACAGCAGGATACAACAAACATTGCTGATATCACTGAACAGCAGCAAAGGAGAGGGGAAAAACTTTGTTCTTGATAAAAAATACTTGTCAGCAATTAACTGTTTGTATACATTTAAAAAGTGTTATTTCGTATTATGGATGAGATTATAATTGTATTATGATGCCTATTTTACATTAGCTATAGGGAACACTGTATGGTCAAAAGTATGTACTGCCCCCTATCCCCCCTTCTAATGACTGAACTGTTTCAGCAGCACACAAGCCCATTCTAGACAACTGTGTGCTTCCAGCCTTGTGGCCATAGTTTGGGGAAGCTCTTTTCCTGCTCCAGCATGACTGTGCCCCCCTGTGCACAAAGCAAGCTCCGTAAACTCAGGATTTGCCCAGGCTGATGTGGAAGACCTCAACCCCACTGAACACCTTTGAGATGAACTGGAACATCAACCATGAGCCAGGCCTTCTTGCCTGACCTCACTGATGTTCTTGTGGCTGAATGGGCAAAAATTCCCACAGCTATGCTCCAAAATCTGGTGGAAGGCCTTCCCAGAAAAGTGGAGGCTGTTACAGTATCACAGGGGGTGTCCACATACCTTTGACCATAGAGTATATATTAGAAGTAGGGACATCAAATGAAATGTGTTTTTGCTGTAACTCTATGAATTCCTTCTGTATTCCCATTTCTTAAAAAATAAATGTGAATTGGATAGAGCACATAAATGGTGTTTATTAAATTGCAGACAGTGAAATAGATGATAAACTCAGTGGAAGACAGGCAGGTGGAAGGTAAATAAGTAGCAGACAATAAAAGAAGGTCAGGTAAATAGCCCATAACAAACAGCGTTACTACCTGAAGGGCCCGAAGCAACTGGCTGCAGTGCTGTATCCTAGCAATGTCAAAAAGCTGATTAATAGCTCGGTGAGCTAGTTCCGGCCGGAATTCAGTGTAGGCCTCAATGGCATTCAAAATCTGTTCCTCATTCTTCCCTCCTGTGACCTGGGCAGAACAAATGCACGAGTATGAAAAGATGAATGACATGCACATAACAACAAGTCTGCTATGTACACAAATTTGCAGAAATACATACTTTGCTAAAATCACTCCGTTAGGCAAATTCCTGTTGCGAGGAGTTTGAATTATCATTAAACAATATTCAGTTCTTGGACAAAAAATAGTTCCCCTTATTACAACACCAATGGGATTTTTACCCATCCATTATCATCATTATTAATCACTTAATCCTGGTCAAGGTCTTAGCTGTCTAGAGCCTCTACGACAGGGTAGGAAACTACATCCTGCATGGGATGCTAGAACATTGTAGGGTAGCCCTATACACTCACACACAATTTAGAAAATCCATGAAGCAAATGTCTTTGGACTGTAGGAGGAAAACAGCACCAGAACATTCAAACTTCACACACACTTGGATTTGGATCGCATAGACAACAATACTTGTGAGCAAGTGTGCTGCTGTAGGTATTTTTAAACCAAATATATTTGTATGTTTGGTAAAAAATATCTCTAACATATTTCTTAAAATTTGTTAAAAAATAAAAAAAATTAAAAAATAAAATAAACATAATTTCTACCCTAACTGCTTATCAGATGCTAGACTCCACAAGTCTGGCTTCTACCCAGGAAGCACAGTATGCGAGGCAGGGCATTGCCTGGACAGAGACACTTTGATATTACATCTTATGTGTGTTTACTACATAAAAATAAAGTTCACAGGCTCAACGTCTGTATCTCACTCAAAAAAGCGAAGACACTATGGCATTACATATGCTAAGTAGCATTGCTATGGAAACTTTGATACTCACTCCTGCTGTAGCATCTGTAATCTCAAATTTGCTCCAGTAAAAATTACCCTGCTATACAGATGTGTAAATAATTATAAGTAGCAAAACACTACAAGTTTCTTTTCAGAAAATTGTCAGCTAAATGAACTGATAATAACAGAGCCGAATTTGTTATTTCATTTGGGATTTATGCTTATCTTAATGGGCAGCTGTATTTGGTTGGGAATTGTGAATGTGACAGAGAGGAAGTTAAAACTATAGAGCTGGTCTGGTTATGAAAGTGTGACCAAAGTAAAGGAATATGGCCAGACTGACACCACTGAGGGATTAAAAATGGTGAGTTTGAGACACAGAGTACGTATCACATCTCATTCCTACTATCAATACAAGTGGTCTGAAATAAAATTCCTGCTGTGGGAGTAAAATGGGTACAAAACAAACAAAAGTACAGTTTTCCTGAAAAACAAGCCTGCTGTATGAATCAAAGTCTGGTTTCCCAACTACAGATTTAGCAGGAAAACTACAACAGCTAAAAGACAAATGTGGATGCATCTGTAATACATCCACAAAAAGTACCTCCCTATCAGGAAGCTGATGGCAGAACGAATTCAAGAGTGGATATGAGAAGGGGACAAGAGACCAGACACTTGTCAGAGCCCTACCTTGTATGCTGGGATGTGTGTCAAGTTACAAAGTGTTGTGTCGTAGAGGCCCAGAAACTGCAGCGGCCTCTTCAGCTCTCGCAACGGAAGGATGCTGCTCTTGCATGGCTCAATGCTGCACAATGAGAGGAGGCAAACCTACATCAGTACCTTCATTGAAGTCTTTCTTCAGACTCACTCATCTCTCAACCCTAACCATGGATGCTGAGCTGCTCAAGAACGTGCATATATAATGACCAGGTATGGACAAACTGGGAAAAATCCTAAAAGTACTGTAAAATAACACACCTACACATCTTTTTAGCACATACACACAAAACAAAACACATGATTCTGTCTGGCAAACTATTTTTGGCCACATGTATAATTCTCCATTACAGTGTGAACTGAGAATAAAATTTAAAGTTAAATCAGGGTTACTTGCCTGGGGCGACCCAGAGCCTCTTCAAAGTGTGGGACAGCGCAGTTGTCCAGCATTGTGTGGCCCGAGATGTCTAAGGACACCAGGTGGGTGAGGCTCTGTACAACAGTTGTCAGCACTTTCCTAGTAAGCTTGAACTTGCAGCTACGCCGACTTTCTCTTGAGATGTCCAGGTGCCTACATGGGACGAAGCCACAAACAGCACTTCTGTGATGGAAAGTCCAGCACTAAACGCGGTACAGCTCAGGAAGTGCTACACTTTTGCTATTAATCGATCGATCAATCCATCCATCCATGTTAGTAATCAGTAATCATGCACCATAAATGAAGTTTACACCCCAAATTGCACACCAGTACACTCATACATGCACACAAATACAAACAGTGGACAATTTAAAGTTCCATGCTGAACTGCAACGTGAATGTAGCCAAAGAACTGGAGACAATTTTGACCCTTTTAACCCTGCAGCAACCATGTGGGCCTGTTACTTCAACTCATTTTCTGAAGTCAGAAAAAGGAAGTTACAGTTTTCCCAAAGACCAACCACTTACCGGAGCTGGCTCATTTGTAGGATGGTCTGGACAAGCTCTTCAGACAGGTCAACATTGTACAGCACCAGTGAGGCCAGGCGCTCCCGCCACTGGGCTAGGAATGTTGGCCGGGGCAGATGGACGCCAGAGAGATCCAGCGAGGTCAGGGTAGTTAAAGGCCTCAGCAAGGACTCCACATCGACCTCTGTGGGCAAGCAGCCCAGATTGAGCAACCGCAGCCGGTTGAAGCCCTGGAAGCTGAAGTCCAAGTCCAAGTGGCGGCGGACAGGCCGGCCCTCATCGTCCACCTCGCCGCAGGCCAGAGGTGCCGCCCCTTTCCTGTAGAAGATGTTGTTGCATCCAAACAGGCTGAGGGAGACCAAGGTTTGCCGAAAGCAGGAAAGCATTTTCAAGCTCCGAGATGATAGGTTGCTGCAGTTTGTCAGGTGGAGCTCAATGAGATCCTGACAGGATTGATAGGTGAGGTTGACAGAACATAAAAAATAAATAAATCATGTAGATATGCTGGTACTTAAAAAAAGTTCAACTCAAGAGCAAACATATTGTTTTGTGAGATGATTAAAATTTAACAGCGATAGTTACGTGACAATGGCTATGCAAGACTTGTACATCTACACTCCAACACATGCTCACAATATCCACATGTAGGTGTATTTATGCGAGATACAGAAACATGTCATTGAGACAGCACTCAGTGTGCAAGTTAAGCACATGGACTTGTGACCAGAAGGCTGCTTGTTCAAATCGCACCACCTGTTCCTACTGTTATAAACGTACACAAGTTACTTGTCCTTAACCTGCTCTATAAATGGGTAAATACTGACAGTTGTTTTGGATACATTTACACTGAGATACTTCACTATACTACACAATGAATCAGTCAAACTATCTCTTAAACAGATTAAATGTAGACTATGGGACTAGTGTACACAGTGACAAAGTATGTCTACAAAAGTATCTTTTATGTCATTGAGTTGTTACCATGGTGCCGAAAAAGCAGCCTGGAGGGAAAGCGTCTTGTCAGCCTACTTGACGGAAATCATTCAAATCTTGCAGGGTAAAATAAACAAAGATCTTATATATAGACACAAAGCTGCCTGCAGGCAGATACTCCAAGGGGCTGCACCTGTTTCCCGATGGCCTCAAGGTCACGGTCTCTCACGGTGTCTTCTCTTAGCTGGACACGGGACAACCTGGTGCTGTGGGGGTCTGAGAAGAGCATGAAGAAGCCGTTGTACTCTTCAAAGTCACTGTCCGTGTGAACCAACTCCATATACCTGAAGTGGAACGCAAAACAGGCACCACCACGATGTACCGATTAGTATACACTTAGCTGAAGTTATCGACAGCAAATAAATATTACAATATTTTTGATGGGCACATGATGGATCTGTTCTCCGTAGCAAGAAAGTAAAACTTTGCCACCAGGACAAACTGAAGACAGACAATGAGTCAGAGCACGGAGGATGCTACAGTGGGCTCATTTCAGTTTGAAAATGAACATGAAAACTAAGCAAAATGCACAAATATTGAAGCACTGACCAACTGACAGAACCAGGTACAGAGAGACGTACGTGTTGACAAGCTTGTCGCAGATCTCACTAGGAAGGAAGATGTCCGGTCGCAGTCGAGGCCGGTTCTTGTCGCCAGTGTAGCACATGGTCTGGCACAGGTTTCGCAGGCAGTAGGTGGTGGTGAGTGTGATCAGAGACTCTGGGTCATCTCCTACTTTGGATGCCATGGTGGTTCTCTCCTCCCTCCCTCCCTCCCTCCTTTTTGCCAAAAACCCGGTCAAAGACAGGGCAGTAATGGTTAGCCTGGAAGGTGGATGAGGTGTGTTCCTCACACAGCAGACATCAGGGAAGGTGAGGCACTAGAGAAGGAAGAGGCATACTGATACCTTACACAGCATCTCAGGCAAGATGACAAATGTACAGATCAAAGGTCAAATATTACTACGACTAATAGGAAATTCAGCAGTAGAGCTATACTATATGGCCAAAAGTGTGTGGACACCTGAGCATCACCCCATATGTGCTTATTGAACATCTCATTCTATACGGGCATTCATATGGAGTTGTTCCTCCTTTGCTCCTATAACGGAACTTGGAGCACGGCTGTGGGAATTTTTGCCCATTCGGCTACAAGAGCATCAGTGAGGTCAGGTGAGAGGGCATGGCTTGCGGTCGGCACTCCAGTTCATCCCAAAGATGTTCAATGGGTTTGAGGTCAGGGCTCTGTGTAGCCACTCAAGTTCTTCCACACCAACCTGGGCAAACCATGTGTTTATGGAGCTCACTTTGTGCAGAGGAGGGGGAAACACTCATGTTGGAGCAGGAAAGGAGCTTCTTCTTCCCCAAACTGTGGCCGCTAAGCTGGAAGCACACAGTTATCTAGAAAGTGTTTGTATGCTGCGTGGGTGCGGTTGACACAGCTCGGCCCAGTCATTAGAAAGGGAGTCCACATATTTTTGGCCATACAGAGTATGCAAACCACATATCAGCAAAAACAGCTTCATATCCGATCATAATTTTTTGTTATGCTCAATGTTCCAACACACACTGTTCGCCGTGTGCGTGTCTCACGTTGTACGGTGTTTCCAGCCGTGTTCAAGACACGGAACCAGAGATCGCAGCTCAGCCTGTCTGTCTGACGACGAAGCTCCGGTACCGTTACGCGGTTGTGTAAAGCGAACCATAAGCCCAAATCACCCGGGAACGCAGGTACACGCCGCTCCAGCGCTGACATCTCCCTCGGCTCCTGTTTTCTGCTCCGTTCGGGCCGGACCGCTTCCGTCTCTACCAGCCTGCGCTGGACACGTACATTTGTAATAAATCCGTTTCCTCACCAGTCCCGTTCGGAATGCTGATACGTGTTCGACACACACGAGAAATTCGCTTCGAGCTGCTAAATCTTAACGTTTAACAACGACCACACCTAACGGCTTCACAAATGTGTCAACTTGTCAGTTCGCCGACTAGTTGTTGGTCCGGTTCTACAGCGTACGCTGCGGCTGCTCGCCGGACGGCATTTTACTTGTTGAAAGGAACCAGGTTGCAGCCGAACTGGGGTGAAACGCAGCGCCTGACGTGCCACTAACCTGCCTGCGGGCTTTCGAACCCAGTTACCAGCGAACCAGGCGAGACTGGTTAGTTTAACCCCAATAACGGCTCCCTGGCGCCTAGCTAGCGGCTAGTGACGGCACGCTGAGCAGAGCCCCGGAGAACGGCAGCGAAGGACTGTCATCGCCCCAGAGGAGCGCCGCGAGTGAAGCGAGGCCCACCTTGGCCCGGGCCGCCGCTCGCCGCTCCTTTCAGCTTCGCTTTTTCGCCCCTTTTCGCCGTCTGACTCCTGCTTTCGCTCCGGTTTGCGTCCGACCAGCTGTCAACAAAACAATCACCACTTCCAGTTCAGGCCGAGGAATTACTTCCTGCGCTGGGGGCGGGAGAGGTTCTGCCAAGCATTGCACTGCAGTCGAGTCGGGCGCACGCTTGCTTTTGCTTTCTCACTTCAAAGTTAACGGCTGTCACTACATTATTTTAATGCACTTGTAACGAAAGCTAGAAATAGCGTTGATGTTGGCTGCACATGTTAGTACGCACCGCGTGGTAAAATTATTTTGGATAAAAATAGCATTTTGATTGCTCACCCCTTCTAGCACTTGTGAAACGTAAAGGTGGCCTCCAAACGTGATTTTCTCTGCTCTTTTAAAATGACACTTAAAAAAAAGTAAAAGTGGGTTGCGAATGTGCGTTTTTACAATGAATTAGAAGTCGGGGCTGAGTGGCAGTAAGAGATGAGGACAGCTGGCCGATGTGAATGAATGCACGCACGCACGCTGACACTTCTTTTCCGTCGCTACGCCGAAGACGAGGGGTTTCACCGTCGGACATTTTTTCCTGTGACACCAGGCACATCTTTCGGTCCTGGTGGCGGGGCAGAGGGGGGGCATCATGTCACTCTCGTATCAACACAGGTGAGTGAAGATGGTGGAAAATGCGCGTTTTCTTTGCTATTTCGGCAGTGACAGCTTCTGTGGAGATGCTCATGCTTTAGAAATAGCTGTCCCCTACAAAGGGGACGACTTTTCCGTGCCTTTCCTTTGCCGGCTGTCAGGAACGGAGCTGCGCGCGTGTGCCGTGCAGCGGGTCGCCGTGACACCGCAACATGGTGACCCGCACTGCGTTCGGCGGGGTCGGAAGCGCTGTGCCGCACGAACTACTCAAATGTTGCAAGCAGTTATTTATAATTCTTGACGAAGTCACCAAAGTTGATTCTGACGTCCAGCTTTCTCTGAAATTCGGGTAATACCGGATTTAATAGCACAGAGCTGCTTTAAAAATGGGATTTTGGATGGATTCCTGGAGGAAAATATGTATGTGTGTGCATCTGTTTATTTCGGGCAGGTTGTTAGTAACGCCATCATTCAGAACAAATAGTTAAGATATTGAAATGCTCATAATAACATGATTCATAATAAATTATGCTCACAAAAACAGGTCTTTTTTAGCAGCTGTTTTAAGTTAATTGTTCCTCTTTTAAAAAGGAAACGAATGATAAATATTGGGACTTTTTGCTAACTTGCACGGATTAAAAAATAAATAAATAAAAAAACTTGTTTAGTAAAGAATCGGCAAGTTAGTGGTAACCGGTAACTAAGAGCAGCCTCAACGCAAGCTTCTCTGCTTTCTTCAGTTCTGCATGTTAAAATAAAAAACTCTCTATGGTGTCGTTTCCAAGTCCTGAGCGTAAAAACTACACAAAAAAAAAAAAACAGTTAAACAACCAAATACAAACAGATTTGTACTCTGTTAAGATTTGTTGGAATTTACTTGTGTGCTAAATTTTGAACGCAAGACAGATTTTTTTTGCTGTCTGGTGAATTTTAATATACAAGAATCACAGAGAATGTTTGTATTGGGGTAATGGATGTCCCACTGTGCTTGGATTGTGGGATTGGACAGAAGTTTGGCCTGTGTGGACTTTGCGCCTTCTCCCCACGTGTGAGGGCTATCCTGTGGATTTTGAGATGTAGCCTTTCAATCTGAAGGTTTTGGGTTTGGGTCCCTTCACATACCATCCTACCACTGAGCCAGCACTATAATTTACAATAAAAAATGCCCAAGCTGCATAAATGGACAAAAATAGTTCTGAAACATCTGAGCTATTACCCTAACAAAGGCATCAGCTAAAAAAAAAGTAGATAATTATACTCATCTGGCATTTACATTTCTTCTCGATACTCTTCTTAAAAATTTTTTATCCATTTCTCCAGCAAATTTCAGAATTGTGCCGATGGTGCAATTTTCACGTGTTAATTTTAAACAACAGCAATCTGTTAAATGTTAACAAAAAAGCACTTTTTGTGTTCATCCTCCCTATATAATCAAGTTTGCAAAGTTCATCATTTCTGTCTTGTGACTTAAGGGGAGGCTGGATGCGGAAACACATGACTTGTTTTCGTTTTGAACTACTGACCACAACCCGGTGACTTTGCAGATGTGGCCAGTTTGTACTGAGCCGCTCTGGGCAGGATGTAGCCCATGTGTTTGGAACAGCTGACATTGTGTTTTCCCAAAGAATCCACGTCTCTGTCCTGTGCAAGAAACACTATTCGTGGGAGGTTTCTTGGCTTTTGTTGACCTGTTATCTGGTGTCAAACATTACCTTCTTCCAAGTGCTATTGTCAGCCGTCCAAATCGTGTTACTAATTTATGAGGGCATTTGTACGTCCATGAGGTTGCACTACAGGAAGCACATTAAAGAGGTTTCATCAGGCTGCCTGTTAAGTGTTAGTGTTTTTTAAAAAAAATCTTTTTTGGTGGTTTTTCTGCACATTTTTTTCATTTTGTTGCTTTTTCCAAAAGTACATCCATCCAGTAATTATCCTTAACCACTGTATCGTGGGCAGAATTGCTGCCCAAAATTACTTTCCCTTTTTAATATACTGTATACAGGCGGGAAAGTGTCTTTGTGGATTAAGGTTAGGCTAGGTTATTGAAGTGTACAGGGGAAAGGCCCCTACTGGAGTTCAACTGAGCAACAGTTTACGAATCCCCTTCCTTAACCCCCCACTGTACATGCCGGTCCTACCGTTTAGAAGTTGCTGCATAGAGCTGGTTTGTCCATGTGCTGTGCCTTTGTCTACTTTATTAAAATCAGTCTGTCTCTATATAGTGGAAGGTAGGCGTTCTGCTCCATGAACGTTTCTTTCAGCCATATTTGCCTGTTTTCCTTTGAAGTGGTGTGAAATATTTCAGACTTCCTTATATTTCTGTCTTTATAGTCCAGTTTGCTTTTTGGAAGATGAGTGAAGAAACCATGTAACCGTAAAATCCCTGAGTCATCAGCTGCCGTTGTGAGCTACTGAACACAAGGACAGAATATGTTCTCTGCTGAAGTTTGCCAATTTTCATTTATTTATCTCTGTGAAGGATTGAGGAATTCAATGTGGCCTTGAAAGAGGAAAAAATTGACTTGAAGGTGCTTCGTAAACTGTGCTTCAGTGGTGAGTACTGCAGTGTACAGGGCAAATACAGTCTATATGTTTTACTTGTATTGTGTAGTTGGTTTAAATAACACCTTTTCAGCAGTTAAATTATTAAGTTGCATATTACATCTTGTGACAAGCATCCAGCTAGCGCTATGAAACTTTTAACAAGATGCAATTAAACTTTTAACTTTGTTTTCAATTCATTCTTATTTTTCTCTCTCTCTCTTTCTCTTGCTTCTTCTGCAGGAATCCCTTTTGAGGGGGGAATCCGTTCTTTGTGTTGGAAGGTGAGATTTTATCAGTTCACCCGAAGCCTTTCAAGTCTCTTCCTTTTGTGTTCTTGTAACTTGTAACTACTAGCAAATAGGAACAAAGCTTTTTGCTCAAGTCACACTTTAGCGTATTCGTCTAGCAGAGCTACTCAGAGTTGTTGAGGAATGTTTTACTGAAGGATTGGTTGCTTTAAAAAGAGTTAAATTCCTCTCTGTCATTGGTATTTGTGGTTCACTGAAACATATACACCCATCCCCTGCTTAATGGGACCAATTCATTCCATGAAATCACCTTAAGTGACTTCCAATTGTGAGGGGAGCAAGGTATTTTTTATGAAAAAACATAGTTGGTTCCTGGATGAAACAAAATAAAAAAGTATTTTAATGCATGACAATGACCACATAAACCTATTTTATAATATTTCTAATAAAAGCTATTATTCCTAGCTTGTCTTTTAATGTCACACATTCATATTTTACCAATAACTGTTTGTCCAGTATTCAGCTGCAGTGGTGTTGACGCATTCACAGTTTACTCTGGGTGGAGACATTTTGATCATTTGGGTGCTGGATGTTTATGATATCGAGTAATAAATTTCCCAATACTTCCTATGTCATGTGGACATTGTGCTGTTAGAAGCACCGTGCAGCATTGAGAACTGCAAATGTTTGATGCTAGATGATGTTTTTATGATCCTGAGACTAAGGCTTTAATTACACTAGTTTAGGGCGGTTTATGTTATTGCACCTGTTCATACGATCGTAGTGAAGGTGTGCATGGCTGTCAGCATGAAGCCAAAGCGGAGATTCGGTCCCTCATCAGTCACCAACCTTGTACAAAGCAAAATAAAAAGGCATGTAAGGAGTTGATCCTCAGTCTTTCCCAGTGAAAGAAGTTGGTGCTTCGTAATGATTTAAGTAATAGTTATAGTTGTACAGTTCATTCCTAATAGGACGTAAGACATCCAGGTTTGAACCTTGCTGCTAAGGTCCTTAAAATTGAATTAATATTGCCAAAATTAACCAGCTGTATAAACAAATAAATAATTGTGAGTAAAATTGTGAAGATGTTACAGTGTGCGAGCCATACCCAAATTTTAGGTCAGATGTTCCCCAGCAACAATAACTGACATCCCCTTTTTCATTCTCAGATTCTGTTAAACTACCTTCCATTGGAACGAGCATTATGGAACCCCTTCCTGAAGAAGCAGAGGTGTAATGATCTCATCACCCGGTTGTCATTTTCTTTCCCGGACAATCGGCTCATCGTGTGCAGTAACAGCTGCAATCAGATGTTGTACTTTGCTCCCCGTGGTGGCTGGGTTTGTGGCTGCACCTTCATTTGCATGTATGGAAGCCTGTTGTTCCTGAACGCTCTCTACTCATGTGTCCTATAGGGAGCTTTATGCTCAGTTCTTACAGGAGATGGTCATCCAGCCAGGCATTGCCAAGGCAAACCTGGGCCTCTTCAGAGAGGACGTGACCCTGGAGGATCATGTAGGTTTCAAAATCTCAAACTCTTTTTCAAAAACCCTTTCTGAGAAATTCATTAAGGACATCTGAAAGCCAAAATAAGTGAATCCATCCATCCACTTAATCCTGGTCAGGGTTGTGGCTCAAAACAAATCACTTTAGCGATAAGTTTTAAATATGCAGTATAATATGTTCAACAACATAGCAGTAGCATGGAAACCAGTTGCCAGATTATATAGATCAAGGTTTGGTACTTGAAGGTTTAAGTGTGAAGTGATGCCTTCTGTTGTACCTTGCAGAAAGGTATTTAAAACTGAATTGCTGTGGCACAAATAGCAGTGCAAAATTCTTCCTTGCTTTGGATAAAAACATCAACTAAGCGACAGGTTAATATTTTAATGATTTTATAATTTATGGTATTTTAAATATTTTCTCTAGTCGCAGCTTGTTTCCGTGCCAACCAACAACTCTTCCTTTTCTCCATCCTTAATAGCCCCTGAATCCCAACCCAGAAAGCAAGTGGAACAGCTACTTCAAGGACAACGAGATTCTTCTGCAGATCAATAAAGATGTCAGGTAGACCAGTAAGAATACAGAGAACTTGTGGTGCGTTGTTCCATAGTATTGTTGACAGGTTGACAAATAAACTCTTTTGACTCTTTGACTCTTTGATCTCAACCAGTGGAGTGCAAGTTTACAAATGACATTTGTCTGTCCAGCAGGAAGACTTTGTCTCTATTCTGTGCAAGTACTCCTTCTTCCCCCTTTTCTGGAGAAAAAATTGTTGCTCAATGACCTGACTGTCAAAGACAACCTGTCAGTTACATGATGGAAACAGTCATGTCCATGGAACTATGAAAAATGTATCTGCCCCCTGTCTTATTAGATTTAAATAATTTATTTAATTTTCGTATCAATTCAATCAAATACTAATATTAGATAAAAGAAGACCTAGTAAGCAAACATTAAAAAAAAGTGTACACTCGTGCTATATAATGTGTTGAAATAAATGAAAAAGTGCAGCAACAGCTTGTGAAAGTATGATTTTTAAGCAGCCTTTTTGTTTTTTTGTTCATTTAAACAGTGGAAAGGCAGTCATTATGCAGTCATTCCTTTACCCGTTATGCAACAAATGTTATTTTGCACAACAGTGTTGTTGCTTGGTGAAGCGGGTAGGTGTACTCCCTTGTAGTGCCTGGGCTTTTTAGCCATAGGTTCACATCCAACTCAGTCTGTGTGGAGTTCAGATGTTCTCCCTCTGTCTCCATGGGTTTCCACTTAGTGCTCCGGTTTCCTCGCACCATTCAGAAACATTCATTTCTGATTAGTTGGTTGCTGAAAATGCCCATAGGCTGTACCTGTGTCAGTGAATGATGTGTGTGTTTTTGGTCACCCTGCAATGGACTGGTGTCTTGTTCAGGATGTACAGCTCCTTGTCAGGTACTGGTCTACCTGACATCTTTATCGATCTGCAGAAGAGTCTCATTGTCCTTGAGGTAGTTGTTCCACTTGCTTTCTGCAATCTTGTGGTAGACCAGACTGCCATGACAATGACAAAGACAGGGACAGAGAGAGCGAGTGAGTAAACATTGCGACTTATATCAGTAGCACATTTCGTTTCTCAAACCTGAAATGTTTTTGTCTTTGAGTGGTATCAATCTGGTTATTATCTGGTTAAATTTAGTGCTGTACATTCATTAAATTACCATGGAAACCAGGATATCTATCATAAATAAACCCATAACCTCACAATTAAAGGAGGAATGAGGAATTTTTAAACATGGAAAAATATCAGAAGCCTATTAGTGCTCCTGATGTTGTGTAACAGACAGTATGGAGAAAATACAAACTTATCAGATGTTAGAAAATATGATAGTGTTGTCATAGTTATGCATAAAAATACTTTTTCATTTGGTTTTCTAGTTAAAGTATTTTTTCATGAAGAAATACACAGGGCCTCTACTCACAGTGGGGATTCACCTATTTCACAGACTAAATTAGACCCATTAAGCAAGGGATGGGTGTATATGTATACACCAGACACTTTTTGGGATGCACTGAGCTAGGACTGAATTTAACCCACTTTTGTCTCGGAAACAGCCGGAACTATTGGTTCAGAAAGGTGGTGGAGAAGCTCCAATGTAGCCTCCATCCATTGCAGTTCCTACAGACTGTATACCAAAATCACTCTGTTGGGTTGAGGTCTGGGGATCACATCGCATCATTGGAACATCACAGAATGTGTATTTTGAGCCATTGCATGTTATCCTCCTGGAAGTATTCATTTGAAAAAGGCAAACTGTAGCCATCTTGCTGTCAGCATGAATGCCAAATTATGCTTTGGTGTTCAAAAATTGCACAGTTGCTTTTAGGGACATTGCGATTAACCCATTTCATAACAGCAATTGAATAGGTAACAGTTTTCAAGCCAAGACAACTTCAGAAACTGCTGTAAAACTCCATATGGCCATGAAACCTTCCTGTGGCGAGGGAGTCCCACGTGTGTGGTGTCCCAGGCTTGGCACTGCTCAGCCAGCTGGTCCAACACTTCAGTCAGCCTACAGAGTGCAGTCGTACTGTGACATTTCAGTCCACCAACACCAAAAAAAAACACCTTAAATAAGCAATGGGGGAGCATTTTGGATATCGAAAAAATATTTAGGGGGTTTTAGAAGACAACTGATATCCAATGCTATGTTAGAAATATTCTACAACTGTTAAATCTGCTATATACTTTCTGATGCGGATTAGGTTGATTTAGCCTAAAACTACCCCTGGGCCTGCTGCCAATACCGGTCCAGCAACTGCTGACTATTTTATTCAAAAGGTTGACACAGATTTTGTTTTTACATATTATTATTTCATTCATTTTTATGTATTTTAAACATTTATTTTATATATACAGAAAGTAGATACTATGTTTTGATTTATCAAAGGTACAGTGAATTAAGTGTACTTACCTTACCCCGTTATAAGTGTATTTTTAATAGAAAAGTAGACTTGTGATTTGCAGGGCCAAAAGAGTGTTAATGAGAAAGATGATAAAATTTCCAGTTATGCTGTTTGTGTCTATTCCCCTCCATAGGGTCTCTGTACCTAAAGAGAAAAAAAATGTGACACTGGCAAGCCATAATACAGTTCTAGGAATATAGCCATTTCTGAGGTGCTGAAGCCAGCGTGTCTCAAAGTCTGCATGGCTCACGTCTTTATACTGTAACATTCGGCCAAGGAATAGCAAGAGCTCTTGGCCCTGTCCGCTTATATTAAATAATGAATGACAACCTCCCCAAGGCTGGCAGGCAAGCTGTATGCACAGAACAGTCGGTACATCTGTGAGCGAATATGTCGAAAATACAGTATATTCCATTTATCCTGTTGTTCCTATGGGTAAAATTGAATGTAAGAGCAAATGAGTTTCCTTTTTCTTGGTGTCTTGGCAGACGCTTGTACCCAGACATGGCCTTCTTCCAGAGGGCCACAGAGTATCCCTGCCAGCTCATGCAGGACCCCCAAAACAAGTATGAGACACTGCGGCGCCGTGTGGAACAGAGCACCTTGAAGGCCCAGACAGTGAATTGCAATCGCAGGGGAATCACAAATGTGAGTGGAAGAGAGTGGTTTTTTTTTTTTTGCATGTTTGGAGGCAGGCAGGTGTTCACTTTGGTGCATATGATGTTCACTTCCTCTGTGAGCTGTAGTATTTAGTGCTGGTTAATTTATCGCTCTCTTCTAACAGTGAAAAATAATGGTAGATGTGCTGATATGTGAGTTGTGCCCTGCAATCTTGTAGGAGCTTCAACAAAAAAAGTCCAGCATTCTTCTGTGCATAATGTGTCATGTAGTTTCTTTCTTCTCTCAGGTGAGCTCGGTGGGGAAGAAGCACAGCTCGCAGCCTCCTGGCGAATACAATGTGTTGCCCCAGGGCAGCGAAACTCACTGGGAGGTGGTGGAGCGCATCCTCTTTGTCTATGCAAAGCTTAACCCAGGCATCGCTTATGTACAGGGAATGAACGAAATTGTGGGGCCCATCTACTACACATTCGCCACAGACCCCAACGGCGAGTGGAAGGGTGAGTCCAAAGTCCACGCTTCAGATTTGTGTCATAGAAAATGTGCTTTGTTCCCATCATACTTACAGTGCCCTGTTTGTTTTACCCTGTCTTCCTGAACTAGCAGAGTATTTAAATGAGGAAAGGCTGTAAATTCTCTGGCTTTTTCTGTGTACCTGCTTCCAAAAGAAATTCTACCTTAAAATCTACATTTTATTGTTTGATTAGTATATTACTTTATTGCTAGTGTCCTGTAGTGTTATACCCCTTGCTTTTCACTCTTGGCTCTGGATATCTGTGACCATAAATGGTTATTGATAATGAAAAGCTGTTTGCTATTACTGTATTACTGCGCTGTATGGGTGTTTTATTATTTTATTGTTTGTCAGTTGTATAATGTGGTTAAAACTTGCCTGCCTGGGAAATTCCTATGAAAACAGAGACTGCATGTTTTGCATTCTGGGTGAAGATCTCAGCACTACATGAAAAGTTGTCTCAGGTTATATTCATGTACACTGCATAATGATAGCAAAAATTGTTAGTTGAATAGCTGAGCATTTCGTCTTTGACTGAAATATTATTTCAACGGGTGAAAGGGTGCAAAGCTATGCTGTCCCAAACAGCCGAATGGGTGAGATATCTGCAGTTTGGCAAACATTCCAGTGCTTGTTTCTCCCAAAACTGGCACATTGTCACCAGAGAGTCATTTATTAAATGTAAAGTATTGATGAGCATTGATGTTGCCTCCCACCAGAATTGACATAAATCCACAATATTGTTGGTTTTTTTATTCCTTTACATTTCAGAACATGCATTAAGTGACACATTGCACATCTTAATAGCTACAAGGACATAAATAGTTGTTTTATTTATTGTTCTTGAGTTATGAGTTCAGCAATTGTCCTTACACCCTTTGTCACCTGTTGCATGTGATGGTTTAATGAGAACTTTTGTGATTTTCACACATGCGGTCCTCTAGAGCACGCTGAAGCAGACACCTTCTTCTGCTTCACCAGCCTGATGTCAGAGAACATGGACAACTTCATTAAGAGCCTGGATGACTCTCCGTGCGGCATCACCACTCGCATGGAGAGCGTCTACGCGGCCCTCAGGGAGAAGGACGTGGAGCTGTACCTGAAGCTGGTCAGTAGGACATCTGCATTTCTTTTTGAATAATCCAGTTTTTAATATACACCCTAACACCTTTTCTCTTACGCTTATGCTGCCGAATCAATCATTTCATTCACAGCCGCTTACAACTTTATCCATGTGTGTAACCGGATGAGTGTGTTACCGCGGTACTCTTTTTGGAACTGGTGTTCCTATACTTGTATTTTGGACTGATATTTGAAACTGGCAGTTCTAACAAGAGACCTGTGTCCTTAAGAACTATAATACCTGTTACCCCAAGGTATTAGCTCAACCTCACTTTAATATTGGAATCATGCTTGAAATATCCCCCCCGCCCCTTACTTTCTCCTCAGCAAGAGCAGAATATCCAACCACAGTATTTCACGTTCCGCTGGCTGACGCTGCTGTTGTCCCAGGAGTTCTTGCTGCCGGATGTTATCCGCATCTGGGACACTCTCTTCTCTCATCAGGATCGCTTCGATTTCCTCGTCCTGATCTGCTGTGCTATGCTCATGTAAGAGCTCCATCTTTTGCCCTACCTCCTGAATCTCACTGCCACCTCCTTTTGTTTCTCTGTCAGATTTTACTTTGTAGTGCATTTTTATGAACCTTTCTGTTGCAAAGCTAATACAGACCATCAACACAGGTGAAAAGTTTATTCTGCATTTTCCTCTCATCTAAACTCTTAAGAAATGTTTAAGGCCGCTTTCCCCCATCAGTTTTGTCCTCACACACTTCCAGAGTGCCTCTCTGACAGGGCACTTTCAACCTAGTCAAGTTTGTTGCTCTTAAATGAACCTCTGGATGCTGCTGCTACCAAATTATGTCGAGTGCCTTCTCGTGAGCTAGTGAGGAAGAAACCCACAGTGCATACAGAATAAAACATTTTACATAACTTTTTCCAAAGGCAGTCCAATAAAAAAATTCTCAGAAAAAAAATGAAAACTACAAAAAGGCATCTGAGTAAAATACTACGTAAATGAGTGATCTCCTTTTTATTTGTAAAACATGCAGGGAATAATCACGATTGTCTTGGATCCAGATGAGTGCCTCGCTGTTCATTGTTGTCAGACAGTTCTAGGCTTTTTTTGCAGCAAGGAAGAAATTTAATCTAATGTACAGTATGAGTTTCAGGCGTGATGTGAATGAAAGGCATATTAAAGCAGGAAGGATGGGAATTACTTTGTTTATGACTGTCAAACAGTTACAGATAGTCACGCGCACTACAGGGTGACCCTTTATAGTCTAGTTGCCTGGTGGACAACCTGGCCTGCTTGGGTGATGGGTGATTATATATGGCATTGCGGTGAAAACACTGATGTTTTGACTCAAAAACAGCTTTACTGATATCTGCCCCTGTTCATCACCTTGAGCACCATTGCCCTGTGGCTTTTTGAGTTTGTTTCCAGGACCTCTTACTATACTTTCTGACACAAGTGCCTCTTGAATTTTGTGTGACATTTTGCAGAGCCGAATAATCATTTTCCGTCCTTTCCAGCCTCATTCGTGATTTGCTGCTGGAAGGCGACTTCACAGCCAACATGAGACTACTCCAGGTAATACGCATCCCTCCGTGTATCTGTATTGCTCTCACATGCTTCTGCTTGCTTAACAGTCAAAAGTTTGAGTCACAAGGCATTCAATGAACACATTTCAGTGGGAAATCTGTCCTCCCTGCTCTTCTGCAGCAGTTCCAGGAGATATAGGATACTGGTGGGTTGCTTTACTCGAATTCATGGGTTCAGTTTGTCTGATACCAGTACTTCTCATGTGCACACACACTTTTGACTGGTAAGGCTGTAATTTATTTAGATATTTTGCAGAGATCATGAGGAAAATAAATGAATGACTCCAAGGCCTCGACTTTGTTCTGCTGTGGCTGTGCCATCTACAGGACTATCCTGTGTCAGATGTGCACGTCATCCTGAGGAAGGCCAAGGAGCTGCAGAATGGAGTGTAGATCCAGAAGCCCGTATCTGCTGCATCTGCAATGACAGTGGCAGCTACTGGTAAAATGGCTATGTGATCAGGGACTAATGTCTACACTTTAAATCACTTTCAAAAATTTCAGTCCAGTGGCCTTCACTTCAGTGCCCTCCTTCTTCCATTGTGATGGTATTTTTCAGTATTTTTGTTTTTACACTGAAGACTAAAATGTTAGAAGACAAAGCAAAACATTAATCATGACTTGGGGTAAAAACCTTTTCTGGAAACACTGTATGGGACTTTCTTAAACTTTTTATTATTATTATTATTATTATTATTATTTTATTTTATTTTTATTTTTTTTTTTTACAGATTTAAAAACATGAGCAGAATATATTTTTCATTGATAAGTGCACTTGAAAAATTGTGTCATTTTATGCCATGCATCTTACTATGAAATTTCTTGAACCATCTGAACTTTGAATATGAAGTATGTATGTTTACAGTATGAATAGTGAAGCTGAAGATTTTCCTGATTTCAATTCATTTTATAGAGCATTTCTCCTCACACAATTACCCAGAGTACTGAAAAAACCTATGAAAAATTGAATAGATATAACAGATGTAAAGTAAGACTGCAGATGAAAGATAAGCTATAGATTTAATGACAAGAGGAACTATACTGGTTAAAAAAAGCAATAAAGTGAGTCTACCAGCAACTGAGGGGAGGAAAACAAAACAACCAGAAAAATTCTCACACAAAAATACAGAGGAGAACAATAAACTTTTGGGGGGTTTTAAGTGCCAGTGGTTGCTTGCCCCTCCTGAGCATTTTACATATAAAAATAGTGCCAGTAGTTACAGCTAGGAAAGCCAACCACTGTGTACAACACTGTTTTGGACAATAGAGGCTAAATAAGTTGATATCCAGAAATAAATAAATGCATCAATTTCTTGAAAAGGTAAACACATATTGCTATGAGCTTCTGTTAAAACATTTGGCCCGTTCAACAAAAGGTATAAATAAAAACTGCTTTTGAGTGACATGTAGTTCAACTGCAAAAAGGTGAAAGTTAGCCAGCCTCAGAACCTCATCGGTTGAGGATTGCAGCAAATGTTCAGTTTATATGGATGGTCACTGAAAAATGATCAAATAAGCATGGAATTGCTACTCGTGTATGATAGTTAGGCATTGTGACAAAAAGTAGTGCAGTTTAATTTGTAATATTTAATGTTTGCTTTCCTCATAATTTTTGTTATGTCAAAATTTCATTAAATTTATCAGTGTATTTAGGAAACAAGAGAAGGCCATTAAGACACTACAATATCACTTCAACTCGTAGTGATACAGCATTTTCATGCCTTGTAGCGTTGGAGACAGGAAGGTAGCAGTGATCCAGGCTTGAGGGGTCCAAACACAACTATTTTTATGGAAATTGGGCCAAGGTTCATGATTAATCTGAGTTTTCAGATTTACTGAGGATGCTTTAAAACAGGGATTATTAAATTTAGTCCATGAAGGGCTAGTGTCTAAGCAGATCTTTATTCCACCCATTTCATCTGCCTTTTACTTCGCCTTATTTTATACTAAGACACAATCTGTGCATTTAGGAAAAAAAACCACAACTGTCAATTGTCTTTTTTGCTTGTAATTTATGAAGAAAAAAATTATGAAGGCTCATTAAAGGAGCTGATGTTCAAACTTCAAATGCAGTAAAAAGATAAAAACTAGCCGTTTTAGACTGATATTTGTTCATCCCTGTTCTTACATTTACATTTAATAAAAAAAAAAAAATCCCATAATGGTGCGGGATCTAACAAAGCTGTCGTAGTAGAAATGGAACATTTCTTCTTGGCTAAAATGTTCCTGTTGCAAAACTCCTATTTGGCACCCCTGGTTTCTTCCAAATGTTTATGAGTTCAGTACTGGACACAAATGTCTCGTGTGAAAAGAAGGTAAAAAATTCCTGCGTCTGACTGTGTAAAGCCCCTTGAGATGAACACTGGTCAGCTGTGGCCTGAGGCATGACATTGGCTGTAGCGCGAGTGGCTGAGTGTGTCTGTATCACAGACCATCATTTGCCAGGTTCAACGGATTCTATATTCTGCTCAGTAAGAAGGTTTGGTGTCTGGTGCCTCTTGTGAATATTTTTTTGTTTGGGAACGAGAGGCTGATCAGAAATTACAATATAAGCCCTACATGCTAATATTCTTTTTATGAATATTTGTGAACATTCATAGGTGCTGTCCTGCACTGCTTCTGTTCTGTCCCAGCAAGACAGTTGACAGCTCTTTGAATTTAAGGGCAGGTCTGATATTTGCTTCCAGCAATTGCCTGAGTGGTTTGCAAAATGTTTCATATCCTGAAGGTGTGAACAGTGAAGTCCTTGGGATGTCCTGGAGCTGTGCCTGATCAAGCGTGAGATTTATTACCCAGCTTTTTAGGAGAAACTGAAGAGGTGAGTTGAGCATTCAGACAGTAGTATCAGATCAAGTAATATTTTTGGGTTCTGCAGTCATAACTGCTGTTGGCATCCATTATTCAACAACTGAGAGGTTCCTTCACAGAAAGGAACACCGGGTTTTCCTTTCTAACCTTATGAATATAAGAAGCTGTCAAGATGCATGAATCTAAGGCCCCATTTTGTGTTTTCTTGACACTAATGCATCAGTATTATGAGGATGATACAGCTATTTAATCTGGAAGGGGAAATTAGTAGAAAGGTAAAACCACTCCTGTGCTTTTGATGCTATCACAGAGGATTTAGTAAAGAAATAGTCTCGGAATTTACATGTTTCCTACTCCAAGGTGTCTGCAACCTTGTCAGCTCTGAATGTTTCTTCAATCTGCCCCATGAGCTGGTATGAACCAATATTGTATGCAAGGGCAGCAATAGAAGGAGATTAATGTAGTTTTCTCTCATAGTTGCTCTGAGCTTGAATGAAGATTATGTTGCTCTGAAGATTTTAAACATCCATCCACTCGTCAATCCATTTTCGTAAACCGCTTATGGTTTGCAGCGGCGGTCTACAGCCAATCCCAGATGCAGTGGGTGCAAGGTTATGAGTCTGTGCCTGGATGGGATGCCAGTCCATTGCAGGACTTCAAACATTAAAAAGTGAATTCAATTACTTAATGAAATGTGCACTCCCCAGTTCTCTCTGTAACCTCCATCTCTCTTAGTTTCTGCTAACTTTGGATCAAATCTTTGAAGCTGTGATGATGTTCTGTGTTCTTCCTGTAGGTTCTTTATATCTCTCTGCTGCGTAAAAACAGAAATGTCACAGTGAGATTTAATATCATTTGATAAGTGATCAAATGCACCTTTTAAACATATTTAAAATGTGTAGCTATACAGTGCACAGGGTTTTCATGCTCAGAATACAACCTGGAAATGTGTGTGTGACAAAATAGGAAAGATGGTTAGGACAACAAAGAAAATGCAGTGATGAAATAGCATTAGAATCAAGAATAAGTATTTGAATGAGCAAACAACTGCTCATTTATTATTGATTGGGTTCAATGAAATTGTCATTCTGTTTGATAATTGAATTATGGGGGTATGGTTCTCTTCTCAAAATGCTACTTGAAATTTGGGCTAGGATGCAGTACTAGATGTTGTACCAGCTTCTTTGCAAGTTTAAATAATATCAGTTGGTGTTTTAGGGCTGTAGAGAACTCCTTTTTCTTTTAGCTAAGCAGATGCCCTTAATCTGAAGGCATTTTGCATTGTAGGACACACTTGTAAGTTTTCTTGTAGCCTGGCAGCAGAGTTCAAACAGGATAGTCATGTATTTGATTTTTAGTGATTCTTCCTTGTGGTACACCAGCCCTATAAGAACAATGAAGACATCAGCAGCACAGTGGAATGTGCAAAACACTACTGTGGTGGGACTTACACTACAGCGTATCCAGTGTCCTACTGCGGTCTGAATTAGTGGAGCTGAATAAAACCAACAAAAGCAAGAATGGATATAGGACTAAAGGAGTTTTGGAAACTGTTTGACTCAAATTAATACCAATTAATGAGAAAGTGGAAAAAATTACATCATTACAAGATTTCAAGGCAAAGAACAAATCCAAGTCTTACATGCAATGCAAGGCCATCTGGAAGTAACTGACTAGTCAGCCTATTGCTGCTAAATTGTTGGGATGGAAACTGTTTCGGCAGCATGATGAATGTTAGTAACTGAGTGTACAAGAGCTGTGTGCTGCAGGTGAGGTGTAAGATCTACAGTACTGTGCAAAAGTTTTAGGCAGGTGTGGAAAAAAAATGCTGTAAACTAAGAATTCTTCCACAAATGTTAGTTTATTTTTATCAAATAACAATGCAAAGTGAATGAACAGAAGAGAAATCTAAATCAAATCAATATTTGATGTGACCACCCTTTGCCTTCAAAACAGCATCAATTCTTCTAGGTACATTTGCACACAGTTTTTGAAGGAACTCAGCAGGTAGGTTGTTCCAAATATCTTGGAGAACTAACCACAGATCTTCTGTGGATGTAGGCTGCCTGAAATCCTTCTGTCTCGTCATGTAATCCCAGACACACTCGATGTTGAGATCAGGGCTCTGTGCAGGCCGTACCATCACTTCCAGGACTCCTTGTTCTTCTTTATGCTGAAGATAGTTCTTAATGACATTGGCTGAATGTTTCTGCTGCAGAATAAATTTGGGGCCAATCTGACGCCTCCCTGATGCTCTTGCATGATGGATAAGTATCTGCTTGTATTTCTCAGCATTGACAACACCATTAATCCTGACCAAATCCCCAACTCCATTTGCAGAAATGCAGCCCCAAACTTGCAAGGAACCTCCACCATGCTTCACTGTTGCTTGCAGACACTCATTATTGTACCACTCTCCAACCCTTCGGGAAAAAAAGCTTCGTTCTGCTACAGCCAAATATTTCACATTTTGACTCATCAGTCCAGCGCACCTGCTGCCATTTTTTCTGCATCCCAGTTTTTATGTTTTCGTGCATAGTTGAGTCAATTGGCCTTGTTTCCATGTCGGAGGTATGGTTTTTGGCCACAATTCTTCCATGAAGACCTCTTCTGGCCAGACTCCTCCAGACAGTAGATGGGTGTACTTGGGTCCCACAGGTTTCTGCCAGTTCTGAGCTGATGGCTCTGCTGGACATCTTCCGATTTCAAAGGGAAGTAAGCATGGTGTGTCTTATCTGCCGCACTAAGTTTCCTTGGCCGACTAGTGCGTCTACAGTCCTCAACGTTGCCCGTTTCTTTGTGCTACTTCAAAAACACTTGAACAGCACATCTTGAAACCCCAGTCTGCTTTGAAATCTTTACCTGGGAGAGACCTTGCTGATGTAGTATAACTACCCTGTGCTCAGTCTTGCCATGGTGTATGACCTGTGCCATGAAACTGTCTTCCACAACCTCACCTTGGTAGCAGAGTTTGGCTGTTCCTCACCCAGTTTTAAGCCTCCTACACAGCTGTTTCTGTTTCAGTTAATGATCGTGTTTCAACCTACATATGAAAATGATGATCATTAGCACCTATTTGGTTTAAATGGTTAATCATACACCTGACTATAATCCTACAAAATCCCTGGCTTTGTGCAAGTGTACCTACAGTAGAAGAATTGATGCTGGTTTGAAGGCAAAGGGTAGTCACACCAAATATTGATTTGATTTAGTTAACTCACCTTGCACTTTGTAAATTGATAAAAATAAACAATTAGAATTTATATTTGTGAAAGCATTCTTACTTTACAGCATTTTTTCACTCCTGCCTAAAACTTTTGCACAGTACTGTACCTTGGCAAACAAAGAGATAAGCTTCACACAGAATGAGGGAATGCACAGAAAGATGGAATAGAAACCACATTTTCCAACAACTAATGACACAGTGAAATACAAATATGATCTAAGGTTTGTCTGACTGGAGAAAGTTGTCTTATTGACTGATGATGTAGTAGGTGCAAACCCTGTGGTTATTTACAGTGGTAAAATAAGAACGGTTAAAGACAAATGAAAGCCATATTTCATCTGATTGAGAGTTACGTATTTGTGTAATTTTTTTTAAATGAAGTCATTATATTTCATACTAACATTACAATTCAAAGAAAAGCATATTTTACCATTAATATTTAATGTTTTTGCTTTGATGCAGTGATGCTTTCTGTATTAACTCCATGTCAAGTTTTGTGCTGAAACAGTGGGGAAAAAAACAAATTTTTGCACTTTGTATACAATGGTAGAAAGAAAATGCCAGTTTTTCATGTTTTAAATATTTGAAAAATGCAATAAATTTTAACATGACTTAAATATGCAGACCTTTTTGTTCAAGCCTTTTGTCTGAAATATTGTACGATCAGCAAGGAATTTCCCAGCAAACATTTTTACACAACTTTTGTGCATCTAAACTGGGAGCGCCACTTCACTCCCAGACAATGCCAGTCTTCATATTTATAATAAGACACTGAGTCATAAAATGTGTTATGGCAAAAATGGTTTGATTTCCCAGTTTTATATGGAAAAAAGGTTTGTTTTTATAGGGACATGTGCCTTGCTTTACAGCACTTGTAAAATCAATCACCCAAATCGAAAGGGTAAATCCTCATGAAAGGATTTTGTTTGTCCTATTGCACCACACTAACACAAAACTCTCAGCTGGTTTGCTACTGTACATTTGGATTCAGAGCCAGCTTAAGGGTGTAAAATCTTAAGTCTAATTGGTCTATATTAGATACCACTGTAATAAAGATGGCTATCACTCTCTTGCTCACAGTGGTCTACCTTACATTTTCCTTTTTTTTTTTTTTTTTGCTGTTTATATATCACCATCTTCCATTCTCATCTTCACTTGTTCTACTTCACTTTCTCACTTGACCATATACTTTCTTTAGGAATTCTGTCTCACTACCCCACTCCCACTACTCTTTATCTTCCTCTCCACTGCAACACATGATAAAAGCACAGGCAGTTAGTCGTAAGAAAGATTTAGGTCCTCGAGGTGCCCGTTTCCATGGCAACCTCTCCTCCATTTGCACTCTAGGAACTGAGGGATATTCTGGTTTTCAAAAATTTGTATTTTGATTATTTACAAATATTTTATATGAACACAGTCATTTATTTGATTAGGAAAACTACAGTGCAGTACATAAGATGGAAGCGTATTTTGTTTCAATAAGCAGTCATTATTTATATGTACTGTTTATAATGAATTTAGCTGCCAGCATAGGAATCATTGTTTGGTTTTCTAACATCTTGGAATGATAGTTTGTTGAGACAAACAGAGAAGTTTAACAATGTAAATTGTTCCAGCAAATCTAATTATTCATATTTTTGGCTTCTTGTATACATCTGGGTGGAAGCTTTTGTTGGCTTGAACTAACTACAAGGAAATTGCATTTTCCAAGGCAGTGAAATAAAATATAAACATTGTTTTACAAATGGGTCTGTAGAGATATAAGGACCAAACAGTCAAATACTAATAGGTAAAAACTCCATTCCCATGGTTATTCTTTGCAAATCAATGCAAATATTCATAGTTATGCCCTAAACTGGACAACCATTTTCTTTGCAAGCTAAACACAATATGTGGACCATGGATGTACAAATCCACTTAACCTTTGCTGTTTGATCAGCTTAATTTATATATTTTTAAACTGACAGTCCTTATCTTTTGTAAAAGTAGAATCCTGCCATTAAGTGTAGATGTGCCATCGGGTATGCTGTGGATATGGAAATATTCCATGTTTAATTTCACTAAGTGTAAGGCTGTAAGGAGATGGCAGCTTAAATTCTAGGACGAACATTAATGGTCTGTTCTGTAATGTTTGAACACTATTTAGCTTAATATACAGTTGTATCCATTTGTAGAGCTCAAACATTCATTGGGTGTATGCACAGTAACCAGTCTTCAGCTAAGTGATTAATGAATGTAATTGTTAATAAAGGATATACAGTTTAAAGCTATATGTTGGTACAGTCCATACTACAGGTAGGACAGTTCTCAGGACACTGCTTTTATAGTCATCTAAACTGAATTCTGCTTGACCCTTTAGTTTTGGCTTCTGAATGCTCCAGTACGAATATGTGTTGTGCTCTGTGACGGAAAAAAATAGATGCAGAAGCAAGGAGTTAAATTACACAATATATCCAGCATCCTCTGTGTAAATGGATGAGCGTTGTTATAAAAATCTTGAAATTTCCCTTGTACATCCAATCATTCTTTTACACAGATCTTTAAATGTAGGTTTGTAAGGGGAGCTTAGAGCCGTTCTTGTACAGTGTATAATTTACGTAACAGCACAGAAAACATGGCTTTTGGGGCCTTTGGGCTCGATCAAAGTATACTCTCTTCTTCCTGGTTTAATATGTGATATGTTCCCTTTTATGGGAAGTGGACATGAAATGTATTTTTGGAACGGAGTCAAACAAGCGGCTTCCTCCAGCCATGCCGTGTATCAGTTCAGCACCGTATTGGGCTGGCTTGGTGCTGGCAGTTAGGCCGGTGTTCAAACAGAAGGGCTGTAAATGCACTCCTAGCCCTCATGGTCAGTGACTCACCCTCTGCATTCTGAGTGCCACTCTGGTTAACAGAGGAGTCTCTTAAGCAGTAGACTGCTGTTCTAAGACCTGCAACCTGAGGCCATTTCTGCTTACAGCCATGAGGCTCCATGATGACTCCAGTCACTGTCAAGGTGGTACTGATCTTTTCTTGTCCAAGTAATTCTGAGCTAAAGCAGCTGTTTTTCTCCATCCATCTTTTGCTTGTATGGCCACAAATGAACTAATGAAGGTGTCAACAGAAGAAAGTGCTGCAAGTCTGAAGGCACCCATGGGGGTCTGTGTGTTGGCATTCATAAGAAACTTGACCACAGGCCCTCAGGGAGCCTTGAGCTCTGTGCAGCCAGATGCTCAGGTGTATCCTGAACCTCAGTTTTATATGGAAAGCCCTGTAAACCCGTTTTTGCAGCTCACAGGGACCACCGTTTTCTCTGTGGATCCAAGATGGCAGCTGTCCATCGTAGGAGGCCCAGACCGAGCAGCACTGTTATTGCAGGTATTCGAGAGGAGGAAGTTTTTATCAGAGGCAACGTGGGGATGACATATTCCCTCTGGTGCTTAAACAAGTACAAAGAACCAGGTCAATGCTTATTTATAACTCCTCTGAGTTCAAATGATTTTATTTTTGCGCCCCCCCCCCAAAAAAAAAAAATGCTGGACCACTGCCATCGGTAGCTCTTATTTTTAACACCCGCATGTATTAACTCAATAAAGGTGTGCGTGGAAGCGTTCAGCGGTTCTGAGCTCGGTGCACGACGTGAACGATAAACGAACGCGCGAATTCGTTCCTTGTTTTTCTTTCATTTTAAATGCTGTGCGCCACCTCGGCTGCGTCTTGCGCGCCTCGATGTCGCCGGGCGACCCTAAGCGGCAGCCCCGCCCGCCCGCCCGCAAGGGTAGCCGACGCGCCGGGAGCCGAGAGCGGCCGCTCGATCACACCGCCCCCCTGCAGGCGGTGTCCGCTGGGCGCAGTCCTTCAAACATTTTCGAGGAGCTCTGCGTGCTTCTCCCCACAAGAACCCCTTCTCTTCCGATCGCCGTTTTGTCTTCCTCTCCTCCTTCGCCCGCCGTGTGACTGCACCTCCGTGGAATTTAAACGCTTTGTCCTTTTTTTTTTTTTTTGTTGCGAGCTGGACCTGAATTTCAATATTCTTATTCGTGTGTGTTTGTTTTCCCGCAACGCCGGAGAAACTGTTCCTTTTTAAGAAATAGACGGGGGGGGGGGGGTAGAAATTGCAATATTTCGGACGAATTCCTAGGCAAAACGGAGCGAGTTTTAAACGCCGAACACAACATACTAGAGATATGAGATCGTCCATTTTGTCACCGGAGAATATTGAGATATTTATAGAAGCTGGACATTGAAGAAATCTGCTTTAAACTGCAACATGCACATTTCTTTTAAATGATCGTGATTTAACTTTGAAAGGCATCTCGCGTGTGGTTTTTGAGCAAAAGGAAATTTATTTGCCAGGAAAGACGGACTGAATTCAAACGGAAGACGGGTGACCCAGAAATGTGGATTTCTGTGAGACTCTTAGAAAAGACACCAAACTGCTTTGTTTGCCTTTACATCGCAGACGACTGGGATATAATAAATAACGTTTACATCTAACGCATCGTTTTGTCGCAGTTTATTATAAGCATCTGGACATCGGTTGCCTGTTTTATTATTATTATTTTTTCCAGGAGTTATCGCCCCTTTGCAATTTTTCCGAAAGCCCCACGAAACGGGTTTCTTTTGCGAATGCGGTACATCCGAAAGGAAAACAATAATTAAATATAAAGGATTTTTGGACAAAGATGAGCTCCCACCCGAGCTGTCAGTGAAGGCTGCGATCTTCCGGTAACGCGGAACCCCGTTTTTAGTCAGGAGCCACATATATGTGATGATGATGATGATGATGATGAGGAGGAGGAGGATGGTTTATCTTTTTTAGCTGCAAAATCCAACGCAAGACGTGTTTTGCAAACCTGGATTTGGAAAAGTGATGCTTCAGTGACAGTCGAGTGCAAGGCGGACGGAGGGGGAGGTGTTCGGGACCCAGAATGACAGCTTTGGTCCTTTTGTCGCTCGGCTGTAAAAATTACGCCCAATAACGTGGGCAACATTTTAATTTTAGCAGTTTTATTTCATCGGGTCTCGCTCCATCCTCACCGGCGAGCCACCGCTCTGTAGCGGGCGAAGTAACCGCTTCAGCTGGGTTTATGTAGCAACCGTTTCTGCGTGAAAAAACACGCGTCGCGCAGCCGATCGTGCAGTCTGCGCATTTTTCACGGCACGGATTTGAGGCGGATTTGATGCTCGGCGTACGCGAGCTTGATGACACACAACTGGAGACAGCTGCCTCCGGCTGAAGGTTCCCGAGCAGAAAGGCCGCAGTTGAGCGGAATCCGACGCGCTCCAGCAACGCCGTGCGCGCACTTCTGGCACCGCCGCTCACGATGCGGGAAGACGCGCTGTGAAGGAGCACCGCGACACGTCGACGACCGCCGGGACACACACTGGGACGGGGGTATGAGTCCGAGATGATGATGATGCTGGACACGCAGGTAACCCCCCCCCCCCTTCCCCACGCAGTGTCGCGCTGAGCCACAGCTGAAACGCAGGTCACGTTTTGTCGATGCTTTCCTTGTGTTGAGCTGCTGCGTGCAGTCACGCCCGCACCTAAGTTTTGTACTAATGGCTCCAGTGTTGGAACAAGTTGTGGTAAATGAAGAAAGCAAAGTGCACGGTTCAGGTTATGGCCGTGCTTCTGCTGCTCGTATCCGGGCCGCGGGGCCTCGACACCAAGTGCTGCTGGGCGATTCTGTCGCGCCCTCGATGCCCAGCGACGGCCCTCGATGCCCAGGGGCGGCGGCGGCGTCGCGCTGCATTGTGGGAGCGCCGGCATCCCCAAGGCCTCCGTCTCTGTGACCGTCACCATCTGGGTGCATCTGCATTTCGTGTCACTCTGTCAGTCATTGTTCTAGTGTTGTCCATTTCCATGAAACGATTCAAAGAAGCTCACTTCGCGCCTTGCCGAGGCCGTGAATGTGCAGGACGTGAGCTGGGGTGGCCGGAGTCTCAGGTCACACTATTATTTGGGTGACATGGAGGTGTGCGGCGCTCCTCTCCCGTTCCGCTTCTCGGAATTACCTGTGCGCGTGAAGCGGAAATGTTGGAGCGCTGAGACCAAGGCGCCTGTGGAAGACCACCATTTCCCCCAGTTCTTCACCCCCCATTGTTTTTCTGAGCCGTGCATTGAAATAGTTGGGTGGCTGGATGAGTGCACTTTGATATTCTGAGGCAACTTATTGTATAAACAATATAAAAGTGAAATCGCAGCTATAGATGCCATAAAGTCATTGCTGACTCCTGGGCAACCATTGAAATGGTTTTCAAGCCAAGGAGGAATGGAAGTGATTTGCCATTTCCTTCTTCCTGCATATTTTTTTTCTTGGAATTGGATTGGAAAGCGCCATCAAGTCCATGCAGGCTTCTAGGTGACAGCTGGTGTGGTTTTCAATGTAAAGAGGAATAGAACCGGTTTGCCATTGCCACTTTTTTTAAATACGAGAGGTGCAAACGCACATGCCACCACACAAACCCCCCCCACACACACCCTTGCCCCGGACTTGAACCCTACATCAGGCAAGCAACCCAGCAGCTAGGAGGCATTAGTTGACCCCACCATGCCACCAGAGATATGAGTAGATGTATAGATATGTAGATGAAGTCGAATTGTCTTTATTGTTCTAAGTGTATTAATAAGGATGTTTATTATGAAATTTTGTTTCATACAGTGCAGAGTGGGTGAAACATCTGTCCCCTATACCTTTCCCTCTCCTCGTCCCTCAAGTTGTATGTGATCCGAACCACACCGCTCATTACTCAAAACCTGCTGCCTTCATAGGCCTGGTGGCCAACAAAAAGCTCAGCTGTGCACTTACATAACGGGCTGAAAAAGCTCTGGGCAGCATGTGGTTTTGATCGGCGTCCTTTTCTCCTTTCCTCCACTAGAGTGTCCGGTTCCCTAGGCTCGACACCGCTGCCAACCCTTACAGGGTCATTACAGCATAAACCTCTTCCCACCCTTGCATAATTGTACAACAATAGTAGTCTGTCCCAGAGAACGTCACCATGGCCCATCGTCATCTTGGGACACTTGTTTTCGAGAACAGTCGTCTGTGTGTCTGTGGACACTGTGCTTGGATTGGAAGTGTGGAACTCGCTGACGTTGGATGCAGTCCTGATAGCTGCTGCGAAGGGGTGGACAATGGCCTTAAAGAGGCCACGCAGTCCCGCACAACATGTAGGCTTGTTGGGGCAAAGCAAGAAGAATTACTGCTCTGTGATGCATGAATCCAATCTTTCAGCCACCAGGAAAGAAGCGTCACTCGCGTACATCACGGAGGAAAATGAAGAAAATGTCTCATTCTTTGGCTTTACTCACGAGAAAAAAATGCTGTTAAGTCACTACTTTTGAACAAGTGGTCAAAATCATGACTTGCGTTTGGTTGAAAGGTTTGCATCGTGGGTTTGAAGTGTTACTCGTGAGAAATTTAAAATGGCAACACTTTAAACAAATGTGGCATAAGGACAATAAAACAGGCTAGGGTTTTGGTCCTTATATCACATTTGTTTAAAATGTTACCATTTTTCCTTATGGCTTAACCACTTTTTAAAGTGTTCCTTGTTTTGACTCTGGCATTCATTTATTTTAATTTAAATGTATTTTGTCTGGCTCCTCCCCGTGTTTTGAAACTGTAAAATACAAATCCTTAGAAAACACGGCCCCTCGAGTGTGTATTGATATCATTTTCACAAGTTTAATTCTCGCAGTTTATCATACTGCACATTTCATTGAATAATTGTTTGTGTCTTCCACCGCTGTTCTTGTCCAGAATTTGATCATATTGATGTTCTCGGTTACTTGCCTGCAGTGTGACTGTGTCACTCAGTGCGGTCGGCACATGGAACTCCAGTTGTGGCCTGTAATGCGATACAGAAGACAAGAGTGATGTCACGGTGACAGAGGCTTGGTGGCCTCTTGCTTCCATGCTGTGTTGGATGTTTATAGTTCATGAGAGGCAACAGCTGCAACATTGCTGCCTCTGTTAGAATTTTTTTTGCTCTTGGTACTGAAGAAGAGAGAAGTTAATAGCTGGCGATTGTAGGAATTAGCACATACAGTGGTTTAATGAAAGGATATATGAAAGTTGCGCTGTATTCCCATTGTGTTAAATTGATGTAATAAGGACTAATTTGGGGGGAAAAGGCTGAGGGTGGGCTTGGCAGCAGTGTGTTCTACAAACAAGATGAGGAATTTTACCGTACTCATCCCAGCTACATCACAAACTACTCCTTAGCGCCTCCCCCCATCTGCTCCCGCTTATGGTCATCTCTCGGCTCATGGGCCGTATCTCACAGGCTCTGGGGTGCTGGAGGTATTGATAGAGCAGAACGCTCAGTTAATGGCCTTCACTGGAGTGTTTCCCAATTATTGTTTTGCCTTCAGTGGGCTTAAAGGTATGGACAGCAGACTCTGGAGCCCATATTTATTCTCCAAAACATTGCAACAAGACCAAAGTAACTTAAATAAATAGAATTTAACCCTGTTTGCAAGCACCGTGTATTTCTAAGTGCTTCTAATAAGTCAGCTTGTAGTAAGTCGGGTCCTGAATATCCAGTAATTTGCAAGAAAGTTAAATTTGAATCATAAATTTGATAGAGTTTCTACTTCTGGAAGTTACTGGAAACATCTTACAGGGAAAAAATGATGGCTCAAAAACTGAGTGGGTTTGCAGCTGATTTCATATTATACCTTTATTTTATATTGGTATGTATTTTCTTACAATTTGTATATGGGCAACATGGCTATGATGGTCCACATCCACAAAAACATTGATGAGTAATCATTAATCAATAATTTGTAATGAATGGCTTTTTTGCACTGTATTTTTAATCCATATTTAAGTTTTCCATACACATAGTGTGAATGACAGAGAACAAGTGAAAAAGGAATGAGAGGGGCTGGTTTGCAACAGTGAATGTGCTGAGCTTTTTTAAATGTGAATGACAGAACTTCATTGACTTTTAAAAGACATTGAAAAAGTTTTGCCTAATTTATTTATGTATTTTCTATTATAGGCATTTGTTCTTGCTGACATGTACTAAGTGCAGGGCAACAATGTAAAGACAATGTCAAAAAGATCAAAACTTACTACTGAGTGGTATGGTGATGCTGTTGTCTTACAGTGGCTAGGTTGTTTGGGTTTGGGTCAAATCAAGTTCAGCCTTTGTGGAGTTTATGTGTTTTCCGTGTCTCCTTGGGATTCCTCACAAAAACATGTTTTGGGTCAGTCGGTTGAAGTTACCCAGAGTCTGTGCATGTGTGTGAAAGTCTGTGGCCTCCCTGGTGCCCCATGGGGGATGTAGTTTTTTCATTTGCATCCGCCACCCAATAGGTTCCAGGCCGCTGTGGCCCCTATCAAGACAAAATGCTTAATGATAATGAACAGATATTACATAAAGTACACCATTAAAACAAGTAAGAATAAAGATGGAAAGTTATTGAGTACAGCAATGACAAAATAAGCTGCTGTTAATATAAAATGTAAAGAAAATTTAATGAAAAGCACACCTGTGTAACCTAAAAAACATTAAGTGTACAGCAAATTGTGCAGTTATATGAGGCATTACATACGTACAATAAGGCTGGAAGATTGCAGCACCCGTCCTGCAACAAAATTGCGTGTGTATTCTTCTTGTAAAGCAATCTAAAGTATTTTCCATTTTTTTAAGGAAAAAATACCTATATATATACTATAAAATATATATATCATATGTACTGTATATTATACATTATGTTACCTGCTTTTGAGCAGAAGACTCATTGATTTGATTCATACTGGTATGGTAAAGTGGAGACGTGATGTTTGTATTTTGTTCTATTTGTATGATATCCCTCTCTGTTTGAATAAAGTCTCAAAGAGAGTAATTAGTCAGAAGCCTTCATTTGCAATGAGGGGATTCTTAGTAACCATGCGTCTCGTCCAGAGGATTTTGTATTGACTCTTGTGCCACTTGGGGTTTTTTAGTTGTACGTTTTTTAGTTGTATACACTTCTACCTTCTATGCTGTCAAACTGTAAAGGCAACATGTGAGAGTTGGCTGCAGCAATGCTGTTTAAACTACTGCACATATTGATTTGGAAAATCTTACACACACACACACACACACACACACACACACACACACACACACACACACACACACACACACACACAGAGGAAGATGTGTTCTCTAAAATAATCAGAAGGTGGCAGCGTCGTGTTTAAAAAAAAAAAAAAAAAAAATCTGGATTTTACAGATGGTTCTTACCTCTGCACATCCCAAACCTGTTTCTTTATGTTGATGAAACAAACCCTACATTAAAATAAGACTCCCAATAAATCTGTGCATTTTTACTTTCATTACAGTAGTGTACGGAGCTGCTGTTTTGTTTTTCCAGCATTTCTTGAGAAAATTGACGTTTCTGTTGGGTGGACAACATTAAAAAGGTGTTATTCTTTATTTACTTGAGCTAACTTGTTAGAGTACTGTGCAAGCATGTGATTCGCATTTACTCTGGTGGTTACCATACATCTGTGAGAGTACGTATGCAAATGTATGGGGGTTATTGATATGTACTAATATTTGTATTCTCAGGTCATGTGTAGTAGAATGGAGTTTGGTGTATTTTTTTTATCTGAGTAGTTTGTTTGTACTTGCATTCCTTTTGTTTGTGAATAAACGGTAAAGGCTGCCATAGATCAATGGCTGAAGAAGCATCTGATTTACAGTGAAGGGAATGTCAGCCTGCATGACTTCATCCTGTTTCCCTGGCAACCACATTGAATGAAATCTACGCCCCCAGTCCCCCCAGGACAGGACCCTGAGGCCATTATTTGGCAGGCTGGTGGGTGCTGGGTGTTTGGGGTCTTTTTGTCATTCAGGCACATCTCTTCATCCCCCCTGGGTGTGGTAGGAAGTGGGGGTGGGGTGGTGCCTGTCTTTGGCCAACTCTGGAGTCTGCTGGGATGGGCAATCAGAGGGCTGAGCGCTCCTGGGGCCTTTAGTGAACTAATAACCAGCCAGCTTTGTAACCCCTGTGCCTTGACTGCACCCACCTGCTCCTGGGTGACCTTGTTCCATCCACAGACCTTAGAGCTCTTTTCTGGTCCTTTGGCTTCTGATCACCAAAGCCTTTGACATTCCTCACAAGTATTAGAGGCATTTTTCCTTCCATGGGTTCACTTCTGGGGGTAGGTCAGTGCTGAGAATTCCTCTGCATGGTCTCAGAGTCCAGGAGATACAGAATGATGGCGCTGAATTGTGCTCATGCATGTGGTTGCTGACTAACGTTGTCCGACTAAGTGCACCTAGAAGGAGTGTGCCAGCTTTCTTTTGACGCATCCTGAGCCTGAGTCGCTGTCCGGACCACTGTGAATAAAGTGGAATTTAGGCTATGGTGGACAAGGATGTTTACTGGGACTCTTAATGGACTGCCTTGGTGTGTTGCCCTCCCGGAAGGTCAGACTGCAGCCTCAGAACAAGGCAACTCTTTGTTTTGAAGCACTGTTTGTTGCCTGCAAATGCGTGAATAACCCCTAGGAACCAACCCCCCAAATTCCTGGCCTTGAAAAAACTAAGCCAAGAGAGCAGGTTATTGGGCTAATTTTAAAGTGACCTTGAATTTGAGCAGAAGTGAAACTGCACATCCTGTTAGCCTTTTTATAGCTGGACGATAGCATGATGATGGCATCTGCCAAAGGACTTGAGGCTGGGTCAACATAGGACATAATTTTGTTAGTCAACACGACTGGGCAGTGTAACTTTACATCATTGACTGTTCCTATTGTTCATGACCAAGTTCAGGTCACTTTGGACTTCCCATGTTTCCTTCCAGTTTCTAATTTTTGGACCGCTGTACAGGTGTTTTTCAAGGACCCACTGTAAGAAAATAGATAGATGTACTGTATTTATTACAAATTTGTGAAAGTGTAGTGAGGAATTGACGGGAGAGATTAAAAAATGTATTTGTTTCATTAGCATGTAAAGCTTGCTTGTTTTTATACAGTGTATGCATTTATTTTGTATATTTGTGTGCAGCTTATGCTGCTGTGTGTGTATGTGTGTGTGTGTGCATCTTTCACATATGACCATACAACCAGGAAGCATGATGCTCCTGCAGTAATGTCATATGTTCCCATGGAAGTGCAAGTTGACCTATTGCTGGAAGGACAGACATTGGGTCTTTTTTGCTTCCTACCATATGTCATTCAACACCCTGGGGGATCCCTCTAGTAAGCCCTTGTGCTGGGAGGCTTCATTGTAATTTATCAATTGTCTTGTTAAAAGTGATATAATATGGTAGGGAGATTTTTAAATTTGGATGCATTTACCTACTTTATTCTTTATTCAGTGCTGATTGCAGACATAAAAATGGTAGAAGGTGCACAAAGAATTTAGTGGATATTTAGTATGTTTTGGTTTCTGGATAAAGGGTTCGAACTAGGAGGCATGAATTTACTCACTTGTGCACCTTTATCTCCTTTGGTGATCCCATTAACCTAATCCCAACCCAATTCATGGATCACTTTAGTCAGCATCATTTGCAAGACTGTACTGATAGTACTGATAGTGAAGTTAATGGGGTAAGAAACTGTGGTAATAATAAAAGGTCAGATTAAGGGATTTGATGTTGCCCAGCAGTCCTCCTGATCCCTGGCTCCTCCAAAAGTGGAAAGTCAGTATATCCACTGACCCTTTGTTTCCACTGTTATGCTATGTGACATTTTAGTGTGACTGCGGGGGCCTTTTTCCTGGCTTTTTGGGGGGTGGTTTTGGCTAATTTAGCCAGACACTGCAGAGGTTGGGGGTGCATGATCTCTGCACTGTGTTTAACCAAATCTTGATGTGAAAGTGGAGGTCTAAGTTAAAACTGAGGTGATAGGGTGACAAGTAGCACCCACTGATTTACAAAAGTTTGCTTTTACAAGCACACAAAAAGCCGTTTCTGTGTCTTGATTTTGATTTATAAACTATTCCTGTAGTTACAAGAACCTTCTTATGGCCTACACATTGGTCAGAACATTTTATCCAACTCTCAAAAATGCAAAAAAGTCCATTTCTTCCACTTCAGCACCAAGCCTGTGTCCATTGACAGTCTGACCACCACCACCAGTCTGTCTTGGTCTGCTACATCATATTATACAAAAATGGATTGATAATGGCACAATACAAGGCACTGAGGGAGTTGCTTTGCTCAGCTTTGTTATGAAAACCAATGTTAAGTGTTGAATTTTGTCAAGTTAACCTTTCTTAGTGTTATTTGTGGATATCAGGCAACTTATTTAACTCATTGTAATTTTCCCAGTTAAATGAATACCAATTTATGGTTTGATTTTCAAAAATTTGGCTTACTAACTTTTCTGAGGAAGGCCATATGCTTTAGGAATAGGTGTGTATTTCTTGTCTTCTAAGTCTCACCATATAACGGACTTTGTGAACACAAGGCAAATTAATGTGATTAAAATGTAATACAAAGTCTAGTGTTTAGTTTCCCTTCATTCGTAATGACCATTTTATTAAAAAGGCTTCAATGCAGCGATGTCTCTGAAAGGCAAAACTGCATATGCGGACAAAGACCCTCAAGTAGTGAAGAGGGATAAATTTGAATTCTTTGCAGTGGAGTTTTAGTAAAGAAGTCTTGTTTCTACTTACTAGGTGCTTTCTGGGGGTGCGGAGTGAATCTGCAAATCATTTTTTGGAACTTTCAGCTAAGTTAGAAAGTTCCATGCTCCCTGTGGTCACCAGGAGCCAGTAGACAGACAAAATGGAAGCATCAAAGAGCTGGAACTTGGTGTAGATCTTTCCACTTTGTTATATCTGTTTTGTAATTCAGCTTTCTGTCCTCCTCCAACAGGTTAGCTGGGGGACTGGTTAACTCAGTTGGTTAAAACACATGGGTGGTGACAGCAAGGTTGAGGGTTCACTCGGCATCTTTAGTACAAGAACTTCAAAAAGCATTAAAAATTTCTGTCCTCCTCCAGTCCTTGTTGTGACTGTTAATGTCTTCAAGTTTCAAATTCACAATCATCACATTCAATGAAAGCTTAAAAGTACACAAATCCCTAAATTCCCCACACTTTAGGCTCTTTAAAAAAAACTTAGAAGAAACTATAACTAAATTTTCTTTAATTACCAATGCTCATCCTGTACAGGGTTGCTGTATTCCAGAGTCTATCCTAGAAATGTAGGGTGAACGCCGTGGGTGAGACGCCAGTCTACTGTAGGACTTTTATTTTACCATCTCTTATTATCATGAAATAGCATTTACAACATCTATCAGCATCTCCCTGACAAATGCAGATGCAGATGTATGATTTATGGAATGGGATAGGAAAGGACATTACAGGACATCATTACTCGCCATGGGGAAATTTGCCTCCACAATGACTGGACACATAGAACCCATTACGTTAGACACTCATAAGGCCCACAACAGTAAATAAATAACAAAAAGCACAAAAAATTTATATATAATCAATAAATTCAATCTTAATTGTTGACAAGGCCTTGTGTGGCAGTGTAGTGTTAGATGGCTGTTGTTAAAATGAACGTCTAGGAGCCACCTGCTTGCCACCAACACTCAGAAACACCATAGATGAGCTGTAAATACAGTGGAAGGGACATAAATAAATCCAGTCCCACATTCCTTCTCTGGGTGCATTTTACTATCAGATGAAAACTGAAAACGGAAACTTGGGCAACATTTGGTCTGCAACAAAGAAAAGAAAACAGACGAGTAAAGAAAATACAATTGAAAACACAAAAAAATGTAATTCAAAAAATCACAACTCAAACGTGTCTAATATTAGGACCCAGTTTGTACCTGTTCCTGCAAAAATGGAAGGTTGAGCCTGCCATTTTCTCATGGTAGATCTGCACAGCCACATCCTCAGCACCTCACTCCCAGGTCACTCAGATGTGACAAAAAATCAGTCACAAAAGGGAATCAGACTCTGCTGTGGGCTCGCTTTCTAAAACAGGTGAGATCCCAAGGAGTTAAAGGTCTCATGTGCCCTTATGATCTCCTACAGGTCAGATAGAGCAAGCTGTCTCTCCCTTGCAGAATCCCTGTTTCTGGGATTCAATGTGTCGACCAAATTTCTTGACTAGCACTGAGAGAGTGGCGTCTACAATCTGTTTCCATGGCAGCAGGAGCCCTCAGATGCCTGTCTCACTCTTCTCCTGCATCTTAATGAGCTGTTCATGTGGCCTCTCTCTTGTTCTTTGGCGAACATCGCTCTCACTTTCCCCATCACTCTCTTTCTCTTACACTCAAGATTTTTGTTAAATTCCCATTCATCCCATTGGGATGAAGCACGGCACTGAAAGCATAGGAGAGGCCGGTGCTGTATCTCTACCAAGCGGACTCTCACCACAGCTCTATGTGTGAAACCCTGACAATTTCACACAGCCTCTTATTACCACCTAGCTTGTAAAAAATTATGGCACATAGTTTATTAGCTATTCAAATGAGGTAGTGTGTATTTACAGCTTTTTACAGTCTCATTCATTTATATTCAGGGTGTTAGACTGACAGTTACCACCTTTTTAAAAGAGCTGATGAACAATTAAACCTGATCTCCTTCTCAGTTATGGAATTATTAAGTTCTTTCAGTCAGGTGGTAAAATATTTATATGCCACTCTACATGTTGTTGGGCAGTTACATAAAAGCTGAAAATACACTACCAGAAGTCAGAAGTCACTGAACACAGAGGCAAATGAAATATATGATTGTACAGGCAGTAATGTGAATGTAAATATGAATGTAGAAGTTCCATAGAGCATAACCTCCCACCAACTTGAAATGCCACACATCAGCTCCCCCAGTGCTGTGTATAAGACAATGGGAAAGGTAAGCCGACCCCCACCTGGCAGAGATGGTGGTGGTGGTGGGAGAGTTAAAATCATTTCGAAGCTGCATTCTGATCAGCCCACTCGATTTCAGAGCATGGAGTGTGGGTGTGTGGTGTGGCTTCAGGGCGCCGATCCAGCATCGGTGCTGTTGCAAGGATGTGGCCTGGAACGCAACCTTTTGTGCCCAGGAGAGTTGAGCTGAAGATGGCCTGCGGCAGCCAGCCTTAGCCATGCGCTGCGAAGGGAGCTGAACTGTTCTCACCTCTTCTTTCACATGGACGTAACTTCAGTGCAACCCTCAGGTGGTCACTTCCATTTTTATAACCGCCCCAGCCCAAATTTAGATTTATTTTTCTGTCTCAGTGCTTTTTGTTTATATGTGCTGTTACACATATGCTGATAAAAACCAATTCTCTTATTCAGGGGAACTTTCTGATTCTGTCCTTTTATCTGTTTGTCTATGCACAACCCCAAATCAGAAAAAATTGGGACAAAAACAGTTTAGAGTTGACTTAGCATCTGACATGGTTTGTCCCAGCTTTTTCTGATTTGGGGTTGTAGATATTTTCATTCGCACAATTCAGTTGCAGCCCCTAATTCATGGAGGCATCAGCAGGGATTTCAGACCATATCCTTCGAACACTACATTAACTGCCCTGTTGCTGCTTGAGAACCTGAAGCAAGCAAGCAGGCTCATCCGACAATCAAAGGAAAGGGAATTTTTCCATCCATCCATAAATATATCGATTGTGAGTGACATATCCCGATGATGGTCACGGAGGTCTAGAGCCAATCTTGAAGACACTGGGTGTGAGGCTATGAAACAACCATTAATGAGACCCCAGTCCATTGCATGGTGCCCACTCACACACAGTGCAGGCAATTCAGAGTAATCAATTCACTTGAAACACATAGCTTTGGACTGTAGGAGTCATAGACACAGGGAGAGCATGCAAATGCCACACACTGAACCAGATTTGAACCCACACCCAAACAACGCAGGCACTGTGAAGTGGCAGCGCTATCTGCTGCACCACCCGAAAGGAGTTTTTGTTTTCAGCTTTTCCCCAGAAGGTGAGAAGTGGCTGAGTCAACTCTAAACTGTTTCTGTGCTTTTCCATTATTGGGACTTTCATCTCGTACTCCACATCGAAGCGGAAGCGGTTGAAGGCTGTATTACTGTAGAGGTCTGAAAATTGGTTGGTGTTAAAGAAAACGTTATAACTTACATTTTAATATTGTTGTCCTGCTGAACTATTTGTGCAAGTAGCCTTGAGGGATGTTAATGGTACTTTTTTGTTCTGACATGGTTTGTACTCTTGAGTAGATAACACAGTTATGCAAACAGGTAGCGCAGATCAAATAAAGACCGACACGCTGTCAGGCCTGTGTTGTGGTGAGACGGGAGGATGCTAGCAGGCAGGCGCTAACATGTGGGGGCATGCAGTAAGGATTCTTTCCGTGCCTCACCTTGGTGAGGGGGAGGAGGCAGCTACTGGACTGAGATGAAGAAGGAAGGCAGGTCAGAGGAACAGAGGGACCTCAGAGGTGAGAGAGAAGAACAAATGTGGCTCTGAGAAAGCTGGGATTGGCATCTTTTCACAGCATGAGCACCTTGCTCACACTTTCTTCCACTTCTCAAGGAAGAGGATAAAAACTCCTCCATGCGGAAGCTGTTGGCTGGAGGTGGTATCCCTCCTGGCCATGCTGGTCTGCCTGGGCACCTGAACAGCAAGCCTGCCTTCAGCCTCCACAAGGCACTGGCACAGCCCATGAGGATGTGCATGCTGGACTTGCCCAACTCTCTACTGGATGACTTGGTAGGACAGCCCACTTCCTCGAACTGGGGGGTCGCCGAGTTACTTTTGTGCAACACGCGTGAGCTGTTTATGCAAAATTCTGAATTTTGTAATGCATTTAACTTGAAACGTTTAGATCTGTGTTACGACCTCCATTGATAGGAGGAGGTGGTGTTCTAGAACGTCATTTATTGAGTAAACTACAATTTGGGGCTTTAAGCACATCTGCATACAACTGTAGTTTGTCCACATCTCGTGTGTCTTGGGCTTGTCTTATTTCAGTCTGCCTTCTGGTTTGTGTATGTGTTTGAACTTTAGGTTAACTTATAGCCCCAGATGTTCTGGAATGATTTACAATAGCTAGGACAGAATAAAGAAATGGGTTCCCTGTGCTGCTTTTGGATTTTTGTTATTGTAGGACATACATGTTGGGTCCTGCCCGTTCTTCCTGGTGCGCAAAAATATCTTGATGCGCGCTCTACAAACACTACAGACTCCTGTGTCTGCATTTTGGCTGTCAGCTTATTATGGACCTTCTTTTACACTAGTGAACAACAATCTGCTTTGTCTCTATCTGCTCTTCTTTAGCTCTGCCTGTCTTGCTCCTTCATATCTACAAGGGAGGTTTTTATAGCTACAAATCGAGTAGGTAGTAGGAGTAGTCATGTTCACAGTGTTAAGAAGTGTGCTAGTCACAGAACTGTCAAGAACCTCCCAGGATGTGATGGTAAGAGGAAAACTGATAAAAGAAGTCTTTGATGGTTGGTTTAAACTGTTGAAAAAAAAAACACCACATACAATACTCAAAGAGCTTAAAGCTGAGCTGCAGCGATGGTTTCCACATGTGCCATACAGTACATGCTAAACCAAGAAATGTATGGGTGAAAGTCAAGGAGGACCCCAGTGCTGAAAGATAAACATAAAAAGGCACGATTGATCTTTACCCAAACCTACCTAGAGAACCTAGCATCCTTCTGGGAAAATGTTCAAAACAGCTCTTTGGCTATGCAGACCAGCAATGTGTTTGTACTGTAGGTGATGAAATAAACTTAAAAAGGAAAGAACCCCATACCTACAGGTTAATATGGTGGAGGTTCCATTATGTTGTGGGGCTGCTTTGCTGCCTCTGATACTGGTGGCCTTGTATGTATTAAGGGACTCATGAAATGTGAGGATTACCAAGACATTTTGGCGTGAAATGTGCTAACCATGGGTCCTCCAGCAGGACAATTGCCCAAACACACATCCAAAAACAGAAAAGAATGGTTAATAAGGAAAAAGTAGACTGTGAGGAATCAGAGGAAAGAGCTGAGATCTGCTGTTGGTAAAAGGAATCCTGCAGACAGAGCTGAAGCAAACTGCAGTTAAAAAGTCTAAGAAACTACTAGCAAGAAGATAAAGAAATGTAAACGCTAAAAGAAACGTTTGGAGATGTCATCATTGCCAAGGGTTGTGCAACCAAGTATTAGTGAAAGTACCTAATCCTGTCCAGTTCATATTTTCTTTATCTTGTGTGAAAAAATGACATGCAAGTTGAAAAGACCTCTTTTTTTTGTATAGCTCTGGACATCGTATTAAAACATTCTGATGACTGAAAGTTGGTCAGTTTTAGTTATTTTCATAGAAACTGTATTATGATATCCTCAAAAATACCATTCTTTCAGTATTGTTGAGCATCACTCTATGTGTGCTAATAGAAATATCAGTTTATAGAATCTGTACAAAGTGAAAAATGTGCAAATAAACAGGAAATGAAGAAACACACATGGCACTGCACACATTATTGATGTAAGGGCAATAAAGTTTGATCATGTATTTTTTGTTATTACTGTATTCCTTTCCAGTTTCTGACCCTGGCAATGCAGGGTAATTCAGATATTAAATAACAATAAAAGGATATTAGAAATGCTTATGGTTACTAATTTCTTGTAGGGATGTTTTGCTCAGTGTGGTGTGGGGAACAAAGAAAAAAAGAAATAGACCTTTTTAGGACAGGAGATTGACATAATTTTAGAAAAATGCACATAAACACGAATGCAGAAAAACTTACAAACCTTACAAAGAAACACACAGGACTGGAGAAAGGGGTAACTTAGAAGAAACTCAGAATTATGTTTTCATACTCAAACATCACAGCAGCACTTATATAAATGACATCTTGTAGAAGCACCGCCTTTTTGAATTTTGGCCAAAATTTGGTAAATAGTCTTAAGGCTGAATTTTGCAAGTTGAATGTGGAAGTTTTAAAAAGGTGTTATGAATGTCCTTACTGGAAACAAGATCGAAACTGCACTGTTGGTTAACGTGGGTGGGTCTGGCCTGTGAGCACAAGAAATGACTCAGACTTGAACACAATCATTCTGGCTGAGGTGCAACCTAAAAGAGTTTGGATGGTGCTGTAACTACACATTTGCTTTGTTTCTGTGTGGTTTACTGAAAAGCAGGAATGCAGTTCGTACCGGATGACCATAATGGTCCTTAAAGGATTCACACTTCATATTTTAATTTATTATATTGCCCTCTTCACTGGAACACATCCAGGGTATTTTCCAATGTTTCCACAACTTCTGACTGCAATGGGTTCAGGAGCTCTCAGTTGTTGCTGCTGTGCATTTCTTCTTGGTTTTTAATGACGTTTCATATTACTTGGTGTAAGCACATTCTCTCATTCTGTCATGCTGCACGGCGTCGTGTAGACTGGTTGGTTCCACAGAGTTCTTCAGCCCCTGGACCGTAGGTGCGTGCTGGATGGGATGCCAGCCCGCTGTAGTATAGCTGCACGTTTTTATGCTCACAGTCAAACATTGCGGGTAATTTGGAGTCAGCAGTCCACTTGAAATGCTGTTCTTTGGACCTGTGTGAGGAAGCCAGAACTCCCAGAGGAAAACCACACAAACACAGCAAGAACATGCATATTTCTCACAGACTGAACTGGATCTGAACCTATGACTGAACAGCCCAGGCATTTAGAGGCACCAGTAAAGTCTGCTGTACACATTCTGAGAATCTATGTCTTAAATAATGGTGGTAGATGTGAAGGGTCAGCATAGTGGTGCAGCAGACAGTATGGGCATCTCACCACACCTGCACTACATGATCTAGCTTCAGTCCCTGTTAAGGCCTTGGGGAGTTTTCATCTTTTCCTCATGCTTTTGTGGGTTTGCCCTGGGTGTTCTGTTAAATTAAAGTTTTTAGGGTGAATTAGTAACTTTAATGTATGAATATATGAGAGAATACATATGTCTGTGGCTACCCTGCAACGGACTGGCATCCCATCCATGGAGCACTCTTCTTGCCCTTTCAGTGGCTCAGGACCAAATATATCAAAATATGACTATGGCGCTACCTTGTGATGGCCTAGCATCCTGTGTGCCTTATGTACCTGGGAAACCCTGCCTCAGGTTATGTGGTGAAAGACAGTGGGGAAGTAGCTGGTTAGCTGAATACATCAATCAATGGTTATTTAATATGTTCATGAAGTTCAGTGTATAGTGTTTTCCATTATTTTCAAATCACCGCAGATATGTAATGTTCAGCCAGTAACTGCTGTGGCTACAAGACGTATATAAGCTTTCTTAAGCCCTGTAGCTCAAGGTACTCTTGGATTCCCTGAGAAACTGACCGGCTGCCTGTCAAGGTGCTTTAACTTTGCTTGGTTGCTGGGTGAGGGCAGCTTTTTTTGTTCATCTTAAGCACAGCTTTATGATACCCTTAAGGATGTGATGGTAAATGTACTGTTAAAAGAATATGCGCAATGTTTTACCACCTGATCCTCTTGAAGCTCTTGATACCCGATTAGCAGTGTTTGTGAGTAAGAGAGCGCTGGTGTTAGTCAAAAAGAGGCCAAGGTCCTTAATTCCATGGTTTAAAGCCAGCAGAGGACTAGTGGCAGTGATTCACAGTGATGCTTTCCTGAAAGCGAGCCAGCATCTTGTGTCTGGGCCTCATTACCCTCAGTAAATTATGACATCATGGCTGTCTGCCAATTAGCTGCCATGGCAACGCTGATACGTGAAGGTTAAATGGAACAGCATGGAGCTGAGTGTGTAAATTAAAAATCGAACATGTGACACCAGCTGAAGGTCTGGCTTTCTGCACTGTGGAGCACTTGTTAAAGGTACAAATTTTCTGAGTTAAGAACTGTAAAAACACACTCAGGGGAAAACGGTTATTGTCATCCACAGACCTTAGGACACATCCCAGCCTCCTCAACCCAAGGGGGTAATCTTTGGTCCTTGGAATTTCCTTTTGGCGACAGGAGGTGTGAGCTCTGGCCCCATCATCAGTTCTTATCTGAAGCTGATAACAACTAGCTATAGGCAGAAGTTTATTTAGTCACAACCCTGTGCCTCAGGAGCAACTCAGGTTAAACTGTAAACAATGCCAAAATGATATCTTATGTACCTGAGATGCACGGTTATTTATATCTATATAAGTGGAAGTTGCTTAAAGCTTAGAGCTGTCATAAACTAAACAGTTACAGAGAGGACAATGTGGGTTTTTTTTTTGTGGGGGTGGCTGCTAGATTGAGGAATGAGGCATTTAGGCATGAATGAAGTCAGCCTCCCTGTTGTGGTGTAAATCACAGTGCTGCAGGGAGACAGTGTCACTGGTCAGGCGCCTGGTTTATAAATCCCATGAGAAGGGAATGCTGATTTATGGGGTTGCTTCTCCAATTAACTAATAACCATCTCCAGCATCCTGAAAGCCAGAAACCCGACCAACATCCAACTCCTTTTACAGTGTTTCCACATTTGCCATTGTTTTTTTCCTGCTTAGCATTTCACCAACATTCAGTAAATGTTGAAGGTCTATTTTGCAGGAATTTGACCCAAGGTAGCTTTTAATTTGCTGTTATTACTGCTATGATATTAATCTTGTTTTGATAATGGGCTTTAGTAAGTTCCATGTAGTGCTTCAATGAGAAGATATCACATTTATAGTAGGTTTGTATAGAAAGGGATATTCCCACAGCTTTTTTTCAGATCAGTGTTATTTATTCTAAGATTCAAGAATTAGCTCTTGTAACATGATGCTATACATAAATAATATCTGCAGAGAGGGTCAAGTTGAAGGAAGTAACACACATGAATTAACCAGAAGCTTAACTGTCCTGCCTCAGTCTACAGCTTATTGGAGTTTTACAAATTAAACTTTGTGAGGGAAGCATCGGACCAAACCTCTGATCAGGCCCAGCTGTCTACGATGTACAGTGTATACAGACACTCAGTAACCTTAATGCTGCAACCTGCACCATTGCCTGTAAACCCACCACCATCCCACTTCCGTCTCTTGTTTTCTAAAATTGTTTCAACAGTAGGCACAAACTCTTCAGATGACGCTGAACCAAACGTACAGTGAATTTACTTCTTTCAACCCCTGAATGAGTGCTGTGTTTTAAACAAATGAGTATTGCGTCCTAATGCTTTTGTCTGTAATTGTTTTCTGTGATGTTACATTTGCACCAAGCAGTTTCTTTCAGGATCGCTTTAAGATTATTTCTGTCTCTTCATCTATCTATCTTACTTTGTACTCCTTTGAGTTCTCATAGCATCTGGTTATCTCGAAGAATGTAGTTTTAGTAAATGGTACTAAATGTGGTAAGATGAAAAGAAGGCAATTTATTACTACAGTTGTACAAAATGACTTGCTTTCTGGAAATGTTCTTACTGTTGAGAAGCTTGGCACTTGATGTTGTTAGTTGTGAATTGTAATGACTCCAAACAAATGTAACAGTGTCGCTTGGCTCTCCGATATTCTTATTGCATTTAATTCACTTCTGTGTTTATGACAAATGTATATTAAGTAATAATTACCGACATGATGGTGACTCGGGTGGTTTGGTACAGTCATGTCTTTGCAGTAAATCCAAAGGTATGCTGAGCTTGATCTTGTCTTCCTTTGTAAAGGCCAAAGCGTATATTGAGGACAACACAACATTGTTTTCCCACTTATAATTATAATTTACGGCTTATAAATGTAATTTCTGGTCAACAAAAAAACACGCTGGCATCTTAATGAATGAAATTTGCAGATGCATAAGAGAGCAGGCAGTTACAGTATTCCCTTGCTATTTTAAGGCATTATCTTTCTAAGGCCAGATGGTAGCACACCCGTAGCCTTAATGGACCCAGTTCATTCCTGGAAGTCTGTTCATTAGAGAAATTTCCAGTAAGTGAAGGTCCTATTTCCAATAGTGAGGATAAGGAAAATGAGGAAAATTGTTCCCCACCCCAAAAACATGTACACTATTTTTGAAAGACAAAATAACACCAGAATCAATACAGACTGTGTAACTGCTATTAGCAACCAGTTACTTCTTTAATATACTTGTAGGTGTTACGTAAACACTCATGGAGTTTGTCTTCAGAGTTTTCAAACATGGCGACAGTACTTTGTGTTCTTTGTTAGTATTGCTCCTTAATGTTGGTCTCCAAAATACCCGCTTTAAGCAAATAGGCAGTCTGTAATGTGGTCTGACAGTGGGAATTTGTTGACTTGCATGGTTGTTTTATGTGCATTGCTCTCAACTGGCTGCGGTGTAGCTGCTTGGCTGCTTTACTGGGTGTTTGTTTAGAACAGTGAGATATTGCTCGTAAGGGGATAAATGGACAGAGCGGCATTGTCCGCTAAGTCCATTTATGCTGATGTGACCGACACGTCACTTCACTACACAACAGCTGATTGGATTCTTTTAATTCTTTCCAATGAAAGGAACTGACTGTTGAACCTTTTAGCATTGGATTCTAGATCAGTCTGCACAGCAGGGGTTGCCCTGCGCAGTAAAATTCCTACAAGAGCATATTAGCTGCTTCAAAAAGTTTATTTAAATCTCTCGTGCTTTGATTTAACTTTTTTCCATGTGCAATGCGGTTAGGCAACAAGGCAGCCCATGCTGGGGGCCGGTGCGTCCTCTCAATTTGTGACAGCGCACCCATTTCATGAATTTCATCGTATGGGGCTTCCTCAAAATAAGTTTTATGCCGATAAAAAATGGCTGACTGTGCTTTCCTTCAGCGCGACTTAGTGCTACGCCTCGTACGTGTGTAAGACCTGATGCATCCCTGCTTCGTGGGCGCCTTCTCCTCGGCGGTAGAACTAAGGGTGCCTGCGTGAAAGACCGACTTGTCACGCAGTCAGGAAAAAATGGGTGTAATTGCTGCAAATCTGTTGGTAACGGATCGCCTTGACACCAGTGCATTTGGCACTTTGTATCACTTTCACATAATGTAAAGCTGAATGCTCTCCATTACATGTAATTGAAGCCATTTGAAAGTGCTCCCCCCCAGGGATCCCAGTGCACAGAGCAGCCCCTCCTCCCCTGGTTCAACACCCCTTTGCTAAGCCAGGACGTCCTCTCTCATGGCCTGCTGCGACCTCGCTGGCTGTGTTTTCCAGCCAGCGTTTACTGGCAACGTGGGGGACGGCGCAGCCCACACTTAAACACAAAACAGATGTGGTGCAATGAGCAACTAGCCCTGCGCACGAGAAGAGATGAGCAGAAGGCCGAGCTCCGGAGGATGCGGAGGTGGTGCTTTTCTGTACACATGCTGGGAATTTTGCGCCACATACAGTTCATAAACAACTCTCTAGTAGGTACTGTACTGTAGAATGATCTATAAGAATTGGGAAGATGTGCCAGTATTATTGCACAATCCTCTTTGCACAAGCTTTACTTTTCAATATGTCAGCACATGATGGAGTGAAAGACAGCTTTATAATTACAGAGAGCAGCTGATCTTCCCTAAATGTTCGTTCAGGGCTATTTTTCTGCCAAGGTCGTGGTAAATACCTGATTTCAGTACCATTACTATTGTTCTCCTCCTAAAAATACCTGAGAGTTGGTACTGATCTAACGTATTCTGTATATTAGTTTTAAATAATTGGAAACTTTTCCAGGAGACGTCTTTGCCTTCTCGCGTAGGTCAGGAATTATATTTTGTCTGATGTTTTTTTTTTTTTTTTGCTTCTGCTTAAAAAAGGACCTTACAGCTAAGGGGACTAAATTATTGTTAATAATACTACAGATTTATACATAGCTTGCTTGGCCAGAGGGGAACACGCCCCCCCCCCCCCATTTGTTACCCCTATATTGTAAAAGCACATTCATTAAAAAATGTATTATATGAAATGAATGTGGGGCGACTGTTCGACCTAAACCGTTTTCTTTGTGAATGCGAAGTAGGTGAGGAGCGCGGAGCGCTGCGAGGTTCGTTGTCCCGTTTCGCTGCTAAAGTGACGTCATTTCTGCCGACGCGGGGCGGGGCGAGACGCCGCCGAGCAGCGCGAGCGCTGTGCCTCGAGACACGGGAGGACGTCCATCAAAAAAATAAAAATAAAAAAACAACCAAAAACGTCGCGGTGGCGCTCGCCGGCGTCGTGCGACATTTTTGACCCGAGCCGCGGTGAAGCTGTTGAAGTGCTGTGGCTGCGAAGCATGGGCCGGCCGCTTGGTTTCCCCTGAAGCTGAGAGCAGCGACGGGTTACCGATGGTGTACCCGATGGGCATGCAGTCGGCGGTGCGCAGCCCCCGGCCGGGCTCCCCCGATCCCATGTTCGACGCCGGCGCCTGGAGGATCCGCAGCATCTGGGAAGCCGTGAAGCTGGAGGTGGGCGGTGGCGCCGCGAACCCCGTGGTCCTGCACAGCTTCACGCAGCTGGACCCAGACCTGCCGCCCTCCGAGGTGCGTCCGTGCGGCCCCGTTCCGTCTGTTTTTCATTCATTTTTTTAATTCCTAACGCGAATGCACGCTCGTAGTCGTGCATTACACCGTCTTAAACTCAACGTTTATTATTCGTCTCTTGCCTCAGTCAGTGTTTTGTTACCCTAGCGCTCGACGGCGTCTTTTTTGCCGCCCTCTTTGAATGAGTTACCCGCAGCCAGTTAGGAAATCGTGGGCTTGACGTGACTACAAGGGTTTACATAACATTCATACTGTATATTCACTAGAAGTGAACGAGTCTGTTGAGGTTTTTATGAGTTATTGCTGATTACAAACGCAAGGAACGTAGGCGTGTGAAAATATTCACTATTTAAACCGTCTTCATTTACCCCCTTTATCCACAGTATGTATTTACCTTTCCTGAGCACGAATGGTAGTATTGGCTGGTGCGCCCCCTGCTTTATAAATCCTTGTGCCCCAGGTTGCTGCCAGTGAGTTAGCGGGTCTCCTTCACTTTTGAAGCATTCATCTTTACAGAAGCTCTGCACTGCAGCAGAGAGGGGAATCCGCAAGTTCGGGAGAACCGACATGAGGAATCCGCAGCTAAAGCTGCACCGCTTGGCAGGAGGAAGCCCTGTGGTGGGTCCGCAGTTAGCTGTTGCGTTTACGGCAGATGATGGAGGTGCTGAACACGCACGACGTTCGCTTTATGGTCGCGCCATGCTTTCCATGGTTGCCCTTTTGATTTCCCGCTTGGACGCCTGTCGTGTGCGTTGTGTCTGTGTTACTTTCAAAATGGTAGGCAGAAGGAAGTGTGAAAGCAATAGAAATCTCCTTTTTTTTCTGGAAGATCGTGCTGCGTGTGAAGGGCATCCACAGTGGTGCAGCGCCCCAGGAATGATGATGTCGCTGCCCGTGTGTCGGCTCCGGAAGGTGTGATTCTTTGGCCCGTGGCACTCGGTTTGTTTGTTTGTTTGTTTGTTTGGGTAACCTGTAACACTGCCAGCACATGCATGGCAAGACAAGGAATTGTTTCTGCATTCCTGGTGTTTATTACTTGGAATTCTAAAGTATTTCTGCCCATACTTGTTTTCAGTTGTGTCTGAAAATGTGTGAACAGCTGTGACTACAGATCAGTCAAATTGCCCCTTCTTTTGGCATTGGATCTATAGCACCACCATATTAATAACTAGTGGAGAGGGGGGGGAATGTGGAATGATATTTGATAAATGATTCACCAGCTCTGGTGTAACAAGCCTCTCCAAGGTAAACATCAACATCAGGGTTTGTAAATATGTACTGTATTACTTTGGGAGGGGGGGGTCTACGGTTATGTTCATTTATTCTTTTTTTAATAGAACAGGACAAAGATGAGGGTAATCATTACCAATTTTTGCACTTAGTCTATCTTTTTTCCCCTTTTTGTATCATCTTTCAGTGCTTTTTAAGATGTTTCCTATATCACTATTCATGCTCAGACCTGCTTTTGGTCTGTATTTGGATCCATTGCTATGGTGTGCAAAATACCTGCAACACCATATCCATGCCTCCTGTATTGCTTTCATTCCATTTCTATATCTATAAAGCTCAGTGTCTATGTTTGTTATTTGCTTTTCAGACAACAGACTTGAAATCTGGCACACAGGTACTGATCGACCTAAGTGAAGTTTCTGTGTTGTCAATATCCTCAAACTCCATATAGACCAATTACTATTTTAGGTTATATTTTATGTTTAAAATTTGCTCTGTAACAAAACTTGCAGAAATGGGAGTAGAGAAATCGCGCACAGACGTACATAAAATCAGTGATCTTCTAGCTTTTTGGGTTTCAGTAAGAGGTGTCAGAAAAGGTACCACAGGAATAACTGGCCTGTGGCAGCCAAGCATTTATAGTGATGTCACCTTTTGATCTTTCTTGCTAACATGCATACACATAAAAGTTTAAAAGTAATCGAGTTTAATGATATATTATTTATTACTCTGTCAACGTCACTATGGCTATGATGTTGCTGTCAGTGCCATCCGTATGTTCTACCACAGAAGCCAGTAGCTATTATATGTGTGCAAATGAAAATGTAAAAATTAATAAGAAATTATGCATGACAAAAACATGAAGTGCCACACATTAGTGATGAAAGGTAGTAATGTTTGGTGAAATATATATATTTTTTCCTTTCCACTTGATTATGTGGTGTCTACCTGCACAAAAGAACTAACAAGACTTATATACTAATGATAAAACAGTTTAATGATTACATAGTGTTATTACTTCCTACCTTTCTATACCTTTTTGACTCAGGCAGTGCTGAGCAACTCTCCTACTATTCTTCTTTGAAAGGAAATGTTAGTGTGAAATAATGTCAGTCTATGTTTAATAGCCGTAAACATGTTTGCCATTGCCTTATAGGCTGTGCCCCACATTTGTTGCATGCAGGCTGTTTCCTGTCCTCTGACACAATTTCCCTACTGGAGCAATCAAATCCAGTCTACAAATAGCAATGAGTCTCCTAAATTGTAAAACACAGGACTGTCCTTGTTTGATTTCCTTCACAGTGTTTTCCCTGCTGCTGAACGCTTTGTGGCTGTGTCATCCTTTGTGGCTGTGTCATGGCTAACTAGTGCTTTCTCTTTTATGGGTTTGAATACTTTGACTCTTACCAGTCCACTAGCCTTTTTCAAAAAACAATTGCAGTACCACAGGCATAGCCTCTTGTCCATATATTTTACTTCTGTTTTGATATATTTTTGTATTTTGGTGGACACAATGTTTGGAATGATTTTGAAAAAGAGGGGTTCTCGTTGAACTAGACAATTATTTTAATGTTGGGAAAACAACTATGTGTAACTTGACTTTAGGTTTTAACTAATGTTAGCTATACCCAAAAGCCTGAAAAATGTCAGGTTTTTAACATTTTGTCTAAGGGAGTTGTGTGTGGTCCCCCCCCCCCCCCCCTTCTAAGATACCTATGATTCAGGGACCTTCCAAGGGACAGTCAGAATACTAATGGGTTGTCTATGTTGCAGGTCTAGTCCAGACCATGGTGGAATGGAGAGGGAATCTTCCACTGGCTTTGGCATAGCTTTCTGGCATTCTGCAGCCCTGCCCCCTGAGTTACACATTAGCTAACTACTGATTTATGTTCACTGTTTCAGCCTTCTTATGGGATGCTTGGAATACTGCACAATAACATGTAAAGAAGTACTTCCACAATGTTTACATCACAGATTTGTGACAGCTGTGCATTGTCAAAGTACAAAATTGTAACCAGGATGTTTTGAGATGGAATTTATGGAAGTAGCTTTAGTCAGTGCTGGTGGGTACATCCATTGTGTCCTGAATTTAGGCTTCCTGGTTGAAATGCAAGTTTGTGCAACTACAGGGCTGTGTGTAAGACCTATGAACAGCACAGGGACATTCTTGACTCCACTTATTGAAACTGTGTAACCCTGACTTTAGGTCCAACACAGAGTAGTGATGATCTATCAGGAGAGTACAAAGGATGTAGGCTGTGAGCAAGCAACGTCGGAGACACCTTTATGTATTGGGAAAGCTCAGATACTTTGGTGTAAGTAGGCCACTGCTGTGCATTTCTACATATGATGCCAACATACTGATCAAAATTGATCAAGACTCAGTCATGGAAATTAGGCTAGACTGTCTGGAGGTGGTAGCACAGAGAAGGCCTCTATATAAACTTATGGCCTTCATGGACAGTAGGTCTCATTCTCTGGATGCCACCCTGGCTAAACAGAGGACCACCTTGAGCAACAGACTAGTTATGCTGTTCTGAGAGCTACCTGATGTTATCCTTGTTGTCTGGTATACCACGGTGTCTCCTGAGTGCAACATCCGACCAAGCGGTAGAATGGAAGAAGGAATGTAAATGTTGCAAGCAGGCAGTGACTCCATCTCTCTTCCTGGCCAGCATGTTCTCATTCTAGATGAGAAGTGACTCCGTGACGACATCCCCAATTTGGCTATTGAGGTGGACAGACCTTTTATGTTCTGTGTGGATAGAAATGTTGCAGAGAGGTAAACAGGAGAAAGTGGTTAATGTGTCTACATAAACAAAAGTTGTTGTGCAGACATTTCTTTTGTCGTCATTGGTGTTAATCAGTGGCTGAATTTCTAAAAATTGAAGCTTGCAACACTGGATTTAAATTTGGTGATGGAGCAGTGTTGATAGCCAGTCTCCCTAGCATCAGGAAGCTGAGATGGCTTCTCTGGGCAAAGGCTAGGACTGCTTTGTGAACAGCAATCTGAGGAGGATGTGACAGAGCATGCCGACCATCAGGGACTACAAGGGAGAGACCAATAATCTCAACGATGGGAAATGTGTCCCTGCCAAAGGGTTGAACGACTTACACGAGGTTTAAGATTCTGAACACTGCTGCAGTTCATCTGACCCTGATTCATCTCAAGGGTAAATACTGCTGTGCCAGAATGCTGTTCAAAACCTTGCTGCCCAGCAGTTGGTCAGTAAACTGTCCTCTGTGGGTCTGAAGACTCCCCTGTGGAACTGGATCCAGGGCTTCATGACCAACAGGCCACAGGCAGCGAGGATATCCCCTTCAACACCTCCCACACGGTCATCTTGAACACCAGTGCACCACAAAGCCGTATGTTCAGCCCACTGGTTTTTACCTTCCTAGCTCATGACTTTGTCAAAAAATATACCAGAAACCACATGATCAAGTGCTGGTGACATCACTGTCATGAGTCTCATAACCATCGGTGATGAATTGGCTTATAGTGAGGAGGTGGAGTACCTGGTGCAAGAACAACAATCTGTCCAGTGTCCAAGGAGATGATTTTTTTTTTTTTTTTTTTACTTCAGAAGGGTTTGAACTATTCACACTTCCTTGTGCATTGGTGTTTGGTAGTGGAGCTGGCGCATAGCTTTAAGTTTGAGGAAATACACATCACCCCCCCGGTGAAGAAAGCACAACAGCATTTTTACTTTCTGAGGAGACTGAAACGTGTTGGATTTCCACCCCACATCCTCACCAGCTTTTACAGATGTACCTTCTATGTCATAGCATCTGAGGTTTAGGAACTGCGCTGCCTCAGACCAGGGAGCTCTCCAGCAGATAGTAAAGACTGCCCAGTCCATCGCCCAGATCATTTACAATAAGTGTGGTGTCTGAAAAGCTCATTCTATCACCACAAATCCCTCTCACCCTCTCCACCTTCTATTTCCAAAACTTTAGTCTGGAAGACACTATTGCATCCTGTAAGCCAACACCGCCAGGCTCAGGAACAGCTTTTTCCCATAGGGTGTCAGTCTGGTGAAATCTGGACAATACAGGGACTGGTCACCACCTCCAACCATATTATTACCACAACCACTACTTTTTGGTTGCACTCTAAATAAAATATGCAGTCCTGCACCTAATTACTGTAAATACCACTTATCTACTTATCTGTTTATCTTCATTTTATCCATTTATTGATCCTTCCATCCTAACCTTGTCCTCCAAGTGTTGTCCTGATAGAACTTCTTTTTTACTTGTTTACAATGTGCATTACATGTATTTTTTTTCCGCTACCCTTCATCTTTGACTGCAAAAGTTATTCATTGCTTTGTTTTATTCTGGTGTCCTTTCTATTTCTACTTGTTGCATGTTGGGCATGTGAATAGACAAAAGCCCTGGAACCAAAGACAGAGGCAGCAGTGGATGAAAAAAAAAAGGAACAGAAAATATCCCATCCCCATGGTGGTAGGAGCATTAGCGATGTAAGGTGAACAACAAAAAAAGTAAACGCACAAAGCTGAGCGCATTAAGTACATGGGCACCATAACGGTAGACCAGGAACACTGTTGAAATGGGGGTAAGCGTGGTATTACTGTATTTTAGTTTTTAGTTTCAATAACACCTGAAAGGTGTCTTCCACAAATCTTAACACTCGCTCCTATAATCTATTTAGATAATTGGGGCCAATCCCTCCTTTCAGAATTTCTGCCTGCTTTCTCTTTGCTGTCACTTTGCTAGGGGTCGCTTGGATATAAATGCAGCTGCCTGGCTGTTCATTTCACTGTGCCATCTCTTAAAATTGCCACACACAAATGGAATGGCTGCACGAGTTCCAAAGTATTCTGCTCCTCTTTCAGCCTCTGTGAGAGAAGAAGCCTTCTGCCATCTTTTGACTATTTGTTTAGCACCCTTTACCCACTCAATCTCACCGTAATACTACCGGGTGGATGTCAGAGGTCACATAGTGCGTTAAAGTTTCACTCAGCCATCTTAACACTTTTCTATGTGGCACCAGCATAAGTCCAACCTCTTAAGACAGATAAAAGAAATTTTGAAACAGTTTAATTTATTCTAAGAACGCTGTCCATTTTTTGTGCATCTGCAAAGGTCTGTCTGCTCTGCAAGGGTTTGGTCTGTCAGGGTTTTTGGTGGCAGTTATTGATTGATCTTGTGATTTCAATTATTTTATTGTTTTTTTTTTTTTTTTTAATACATAAATCTAATGTTTGCCCTGATTAGGTCCTGGAATGAGCATTTCCTCCTGATGGTGGGGGGTTGTTGGTGTGTTGATGTACAGTATACCAGGGGGTGGGTGAGGGGTACATTTACTGCACGTAATACCCCCTCCAGGTCTCCTTTTCTTTTGTCTCTCATTTTGTCTCTGCAATTGAATTTGTTAATGTTGGTTAGCTATGGAAGACAATTAGATCAGCTGTAATGTGGATGATGTCATGGAACAGACTTTGTCACTTGAAGTTCTGCCTGCACAGGCCATAAACAACAAAGTCACATTGTCATATATTAAGGGACCATTGTATTTCATTGCCTCTATCTCAGGCATTTATTAGGGCTGTAAGAAATCTGTGCTTTTTAAACACACTGAAATTCTTGGGAGAGTTAAACCTCCTTCCTTTTTACTGTGAGATGACTTTCTAGGACAGCTAAATATGTGTTTTTCTTCAGCCCACTGTAGATAGCATTGGTGAAGTGTAATCCAGCACACTGATTTATAGAAGTGTTAACCTCATACCTCTTGATTCTCAAAATCTTGCTTCAAAGCACACTTAAGGTCAGGAAGAAGAGCATTGTCATAATAAAGTACAAGGACTTTCTGCACAGAACCATTTCACTCCTTTTCTCACCGGCTTTACAAATTGCTTTGCTAGCAACTAACAGTTAGCAGCCCTAGATGATAGTTTAAGGGGCCTAGACACTCCTGTCATGCTCTTTTAAATCAGCCGAACCTTTGCAAAATTTCAGAACAGGAGACTGAGAAGTCGCTGATGTCTTTGGTGCCATTTTAATCTGCAGTAATGCTGGAATTGTTACTGTTCCTTTACTTTTATTTATTTTTTCCTCTATGAAGTACAAATCAGTTCTGTGTAAAGGCTTCATTCAGCTCTGGGTTCCTCCCTTCTCTCATGCTACATTTTTGATTGTGATTTCTTTATTTCTGAGGCCCGTGTTAAAATGAGTAGAGGAAAACCCAGACTGAGGCTCTTTCTCACTGCAGAGAAAAACATCTTGAACTGAGGGCACAAGGGGTAAAACTATAGACCTGGTGCGGATAATAATGCCTAAAATTTCAGGAAGCGCGAAAAGGGGTTGGAGAGGAAGGCTTCTTTAATTATTGGGGATTAATTGATAAAAATTGCTCCCACATGACAAACGGACCCCCACGGTACAGACATTAGGGGAGGGAACCCAAGGAGTGTCTCTTGGTGTTTATTTACAGTCACAGCCTCTTTTTCTGCTTCTGCTCTGGCCTTCTGGTCTAAACTTTACCAGAGCTCCAGTGAAGACCTCTTTCCTTCTGCTTCTCAGGTTGGTGAATTCATAATGAAATCATATGCAAACAAAAAAGGAAAAATAATCCTACAGAAGTGTCTCTAGTGGGCTTGTGAGCAGTGGCTAGAACGTATGGTGTCCTCAGCAGGTCAGTCCATCAGAAATGGATGTGTAGAGCAAGGGATGCATCAGCGACAGAACAGCATCAAATGAAGAAATGGTTGTGAAGTTTCTAAAGGTTTGCACTGCCTCTGGGCTTCAGCAACCTTTGTGTCTGCAGAGGAAACAGCCACTGTGGCTTTGTTGTCAAAGGCACGCCATTACTAACAGCGTCTTTTGTTTGCTTCCCCAAGACCCCAGCTTGCTTGGTTTTGGGTTTCTTTGATTGTTTGTCTTGCACTTCTTTTTTTTCTCTCTACTTGTTTCTGAACAGCTGCATAGATGACGTTAAACTTTGGCGGCTTTGTTGTTCCAGTGTGCAAAACATGTATGTGTTCAGACAAAGGGCAATTTGAAAGGTTAGTGGGAGCACAATGAGAGAATGTAGGGAGATGACTTTTCATCTTCCAAATGAATTCTATTATTCTTTGGTTGCATTATCTTATACAGCAGCCCTTCTTAGAAGAAATGGTGAGATGGGTTCAAGATTTTAAGGGAAGGGGGAGATTTACATGAAAACGCTTGTATTCAATCATTTCGGACATTCTTAAGACTTTCTTCCCTAACTAAAGTATTCTGTCACTAATAAAAGTATGTTTAATGTGTTTTTATAAGGTGTGCATGTAAAGTGATACAGCAGATGTGCTAAAGAGAGGGTTTTGCAGTCATGACGTGAAAGAAATATACACTTGCTCTGATAAGAGCCACACCCTATCCCTTCACCTACAGAAGTTGTGGCCATAATCTTAGTTGAACACAAACGCGTTTGCAATCCTTTTGAAAACTGACAAAGTGAAAGTTCCTAGATTTTATTTTGGGCACCATCAGAACTACACGTAGCCTAGGCTGTAGCGTGCCAGACTATGGACCTGTGTTTGTGTTCTCTCGCAAAGTTATGCAAGTGGCGACTGTCGCCGTGCTTTCGATTGGTCACAGCAAGCGAATGGCGCAAGATAAGGACCTGGAACTGAATCTTGGGGAGTTCAAAGTCTTTTTGCCATTGGAATACAGGGCTGGAGCAGTCTCATGGCATGAGGCCCCCTATTTGGACCTTTACACTCTCTGCTTGCTGGAGGACCTCTCTGTTAATGGCAGTAAGTGTTAACCCTGCATCTCCCCACAGTGAGAGTAACTTGGTGGTCTGTCTTGGTGTTGTTGTATTATTCCTATAAATGCGTTTGCAGGCTCACCTGCATTTTGTGGACACGCAGTACCCTGGTGTATGGTCTTCTTACCTGTCGGATACTTCCCTTGGATTTAATAAACCTTTTTAGTCTGTTCTACTCCAGATTTATTTGCCTTGACGAAGGAAGGTGCCCACTTGATAACCCCGATGAGATACCGCGCCATTGCTGCGTCATGGCGTGTTTGGATTTATAGTTAGTTGGCGCTAGTTTTGATGTGTTAGCCATTGTGTGGCGGCTAGGTAGGCGTGCTGTGGGTTGGCTGTGGGATTGCCGTGGGGGTTAGGACGGGGTACAAGGTTAGATGGGTAATGGGATCCCCTTTATAATCCGAGCTCTTTTATTGACACTGTGTATTTAATACAAACCTTCATTATTCTTTTCCTGTGGTTACAGACAGTTTAGTTGTGCCTCTTTTGTATTTGAAAGCACTGTACATTCTCTTTACCCTTTTATTTCACTTCCCCTGTCTTTCATTCAGTGCCATGGTTTTATTCCCTCTTGGATTTATCATGCTTTTTGTCTTAAGCCTAGATGCAAGCAAATGTATTGCTGTGTGTCTAAATAGCCTTCTTTTCACACATACAATAAGTTTATTCTTAAGTGTGTGTCCATGCATTTGTGTCCTTTGTATGTGCACTGAGGAAGGCCTAGATGTAGAAAAAAGTTGATCTGTTTGTGAGGTAATGGCAGAGCCTGTCTTTGTGTAGTTGTTTACCTCCTTCCTCAGTTCACAACCAGCGCCCCCATGTTGGCACGGCACTGCTCCAACTTATATACAAAATTTAAAAACAAACAGGAACCCCGCTCGACAGGTCCTCACTGCCACTTTTGGAGTCAGTTTCCGATGACAGTTTTTGTTTATTGCATCCTTATTGCTACGATTGAAAGAAATACAGTAGGGCTCCAGGTCAACCCCGTGACTCTCATAGTTGCCGACTTAGGATCGGTGAAGTTTCAGGGCTCTGGGTTGACAGAGTTGCCATGTGCTGTGACTCTGTGAAGCCATCTGGGTTTGCTTTCTTATCCCAGTGAATCAGATGTTAACAAATAGTGAAATATGTACAGTTACCCTAAGGCCAGCATTAACATTTCAGGTGTGGATTCAATTTGTATTGTTTGTTTGTGTGTTTGTATGTGGTTGTGAACATTGTTGTTTTGGACAACTGTGTCTGTTTTACAAATCATGTGTGACTATGACAGATCTGACTATTTTTCAGTTTAAATTCCACTCTGTTTAAACAGAAGTAACACAAGCCTCCTCAGTTGAGATGGCTGACTGGAAATAGGAACTGGCGAGTGATACTGATGTGTCTCCTGGCACCTCTTCCAGAGTAACTCCTTGTTCCTAAGGAGATGGCGTAAATTTTCTTGGTTCATCTACAGTGTTAAGCAGCATTTGGCCAAGGTGATGTCTGCACTTCCAAAAGCAGCAACTTTGACATTTCAATTAGTAAATAAATAAAAGTTCAGTGACATGATAAATGCAAACAGGATGGTGACCAGATTTCCTCTCCTAAAACCATAAAGTCTCTCTCATTGTTAAAATTGTTAAAAGTTTATTGTTAAAATGGGTGCAAGTTACAGAAGACAAAGACAAACTAAAATCTTCTCACTTGTGTCCTTCAACATAGGGTGCTGCATTTATAACTAAATTATAGATAGCTCTTTTACTTTACACAAAGCTACTGTGACTGAGAGTCAAAATGGCAAATCAAAGGGGATAGATGACTGGGAGTAAAGCAATAAAATAAAAATGAAAGTGGAGTGAATCAGGCCCAGGCTCTTCAGAATAAAGTCCTCCTGGATGGTTTAAGTCATGCAGCGGCAGCTCAGTGCCTTGGAGACTTGAGTATAGAAAGGCAGGGCTCAGGCAAATGCTGAAATTACAGGTCATTGTGTTCCCTTTCTATCATGGCAGTTTTACTGAGATTTATGTGGTCAAGAACTTGGCTAGTCTCTAAGTAATATATCGAAAAGGGTAGTTTAGAACAAAAAACCTATATCTTCTGAGGACACTTCTATTTTTATGCAAATCTACTTGAATGGGCAAGTCTAAAATTCATTATTTTATGCTTTACTTTCAGAGAAGCTGCGGATTCTCTGTTGATCATCGGTTTACTGCTGTATAAACAACTGTCATGGTTTCCAGTACGTTTTGTGTTTGTATGTGCATATTTGGGAACTCTGAAGAGGAAACTACAGGGCTCCCTGTCTCACAGTTTCTATGGTCACTAAAAGATACACAGAGCCAAGAATAAAAAAAAAAAAAAAACCATGAAGGACAACACGTTTTTGTGCCTTACTTCTCAGAAATATGAGCAACCATTGTTACTCAGTGAAATGCTGATGACCCGCTTCTATTTTCATTTTCAATGTAAGCAAAAAAAAAAAAATTTCACTGTCCAACTGGGAGTACAAACAGTCTGCCAGGGTTTTCTGAATGAACACTAAGTAACTTGATGTGAAATTGGATGTAATTATAACTTATTTTTCAGAGGGTAGCTAGAGAAAGATGAACAGACAATCTTGTATGGTTCTGCCCACAAACCAGCAGCCATGTCAGTTATTATCTTATTCTTTGTTCATGAACATGTAGCTGACTGCTCACCCTTGCGTGTCCATGTCTTGTATTATATTGTGAGGTGGTAAGAAGATGACATCCGGAGTGGAGCTAATAACTCACAACAAGGCTGTGTCTTATGATTTCTCATAACTTTTTTGTTTTGTGCTGGAATTATTCTTGTTCAGGGGTTCTTGTGAAGGATCAAATGGCAGAAATGGTCAGCGGCATAGAGGAAGGAGGTAGAGATTGAGATCGCGATTGGTTATTTGTTCACTACAGCAGAGGATTAATGAGATCTATTAAACTTCCCAGTTTGATGTTAAAGTCATTTCCAGGCCAAGACTAATGATGAATGAATAAGGGAATTGGAGTTGATTCATGAAGAAGTCCACCAAAAGTTGCTTTCAGGTGTAGCCATGTACACAGACATGCAAACGCAAAAGGTGTGCTGGTGTATAATTTTGTGAGTGTTGGTGTGTCTGTGCATGTTCAGCCATTTTCACAGCAGCACCTTATTCATTTATCTTTCAATACTGTGAGGTATCAGTCCCCCCCCCCCCCCCATGGACCACCTGAATGCCAATGCATGTTTGTTTTCATCACAGCAAGATGGAGACTTAATGCAAAGAAATGCTTTAGTGGGATTTAACTAGAGGCTGAGACAGGCATTCCTGTAGTGACCAATACCTGTCTTAGACCCAGTTTACAAAGTCTACAACCTCCTTTGCTGGTTGGTGACACTGACCCACCCCATGGGCATAGTTTGTGTATTAGAGGTAGTTTAAAATGTTTCCTCCTTACCCCAGTAACTTCAAGTGACCTGAATTTTTTCAACAGTAATCTTGATACCTGATTCAGGGAGCTTGACCCAGCCACTATTGTTCCATGTGTCAGCTCCAAGTTTCAACTGAAGCCAGTATATTCATAGGGAATGAGTAAATATTTGCGTTGAGCATTTCATCACATCCATTGTTAACAAAAGCTGAGCTGAACCCAGCGTGGGCCTCCACTGGCCACAAAGGCTGTGATTTCCAGGCCTGTGCAGATTTCTTGTCCTCTTGTTTTTGACACGGTTCATGGTCCATTCTGCTGAAGCATGTGACTGTCAGTTTATAAATGGAAAATAATCCACAGCCACATCTGTGAAGGAAACCAACAGGAATGGATGCAGAATGGCATTTTCTGGCTCTAATTTAGTTTTATGCTATGAGACATTCTGGTCACAGGGAGCTGGAGACACTACAGGAGAATGTACCACTCTTCCTGTTGAGTTTAGTTTGAGAATTTGTGGCACCGTCGGCTGCAGGACTGAGGACTTCCAGTTGTTCTGCTCTCTTTAAAGCTCCCTTTTTCTGCTATCAGTTCTGCTCCACATTGGGAACATCTGCCTTCATAACTGGCCATAAAGGCTGGTATGCTAAGCATATGCTAGCCCTTACTGTGTAGTTCTTGCTATATGAAAGCAATGTCAGTAGCATTATGTGTAAAAGCACTTTTTTCCCCCTCATTGCTTGAAAAACATTGTTAAATGTCAACATTGTGACATATATTGCATGCATCACATCTTATTTTTAAATTTCTCCAGGTGAGGATGAGCACCTGTGTAAATTCTGCTGTCAGTGTGGTTTGTGCGTAGTGATAAGGCACACCAACGTGTCTCTGGTCTAGGAAGTGACCAAGTGTGAAGCTACAAAGACTTGGAAACTTTAAATGAACTGCACAGCAATAGTAACTTGAAGTCAGACTCTCCAGTTTATGCTTGTTTCCCTCAGTCCTATTTCCTTGGCCTCACCTGATTCTCCTCTCCAACACGGGTGCAGCCAGCAAGCTGTGGGTGTGACAGAAGCTCCTGCAAGCCATTATGATTACTCGTAGTGTCAGTGTATTTGTTGTGAATGAGTCTCTCTATTTTTATTTTATTTTTTAACGGATCCTTTCTTAATTCTCGTCATGTTTCAGCTTATCATCTACCCCACATAAGTGCCATTTCATTAAACTGGTTTTGCTGGCACATCCAATCGAAATGGCCCTCTGTCAAGGATCACATGTATATAAAGTGTATCTGTACTGGACTATACCAAGGTTGCCATTCAATTCTAAATTTCTATTTCTCTCTCCCTCTGTCTCTCTACAGAACTCCACCCAAGAGATTGGGGAGGAGGTGGAGGAGGGGGCCATCTACACAATCACCCTCCGCAAGATGCAGATGCACCACTCTGTTACCAAGGGGCAGCGTTGGCTGGGCGTGGAGACTGACACGCCGCTCAGCCTGTACGAGACTTGCAAGGTACGAACTATCAAGGCTGGCACCCTGGACAAGCTGGTGGAATACATGGTCTCTGCCTTTCGGGGAAACGACTCAACCTACGTCACCATCTTCCTGTGCACCTATCGCTCCTTTGCCACCACGAAACAGGTGCTGGACCTGCTGCTGAACAGGTAAGATCAATAGTCCTGCCCCGGTCATTCAGATACAACATGGGATTTGGATATAAAGACTGGCACAGGAAGGAAACTGTTACAATGCTGTTAAGTGATGCACTTAATTTGAATTGCTTCAGTGAATCGTTCAGGGGTATAAGAGTGTAGAAATGTAATTTTTATTTTGAACTCAGGTCTGCTGTTGGCCAAATAATTATCATCTTTTGGTGTTGTTTTACAGGAAATTAAAGAAGTTAAATTCTTTCCAGGCTTCACATTTTCAGAAAAAACAGCTACCATTTACAGCCCGCATTTCATAACAGACTCAGTCAGGCCTACGTATGAATATTTAAAGAAAAATCCTGCATGTTAGCATATGAAATGCATGGATTTGTGTTGTAAAGCTCTAAAGTTTATTTATTGGATTGACATGACTCTTGTGCTGCTGCAGGTATGCAAAGCTGCAGCACCTGACTAGTGCAGAGGGCCCCAGGCTGACACATGATGACCGCACAGAGTTGAAGAAGTGAGTCCATAGTGTATGGAGAGAAGTGAAAGTGGACGTATTTACCCACATGCTTTCCTGACTGTGATTCTTTCCAAAGTTTCCCATTCTGTCTGTCTCTATCCTTCACTCTAAAATCTTTTCATTCTCTGAAGTGCTGCCACTAACTTTTGCAGTCTGCATTGTGTATTGGTACTGAATACTGGCTTTGGACCTTTAATGGCTCTGTGTTTTTCATGGTTCACCCTTTTTACAGTGTCAGCTGATGTCCGCCTTGCATCCAGTAGTGTCGTGCATTTCCTCATCATTCATAATCTGCTTTTTTTGCTTTCTGCTTTTTTATTTTTTGTTCCAGCACTATCTCATCCATCTTGGGTGCTTGGCTGGACCAGTACTCAGAGGACTTCTGGAAACCTCCAGAGTATAGCTGCCTCCGACGGCTGATTGCCTACCTACATCTCAACTTCCCAGGCTCTGATCTGGAACGCCGTGCCTGCAACCTGCTGGCACAGTTTCACCGGCAGCAGGTCCATGACCTGGACCAGGAGGGTATGGCCATATGGATAAGGGGAATCTTGGATTTAGGAACAACAGGGGGAAAAAAAAAAGATTTTAACAAATAGTACAAAGTACACTGAAGCTGACCCAGTAAGAGGTTGAGTTAGTAAGTATACTGACAAATAACAAAATAAAAATATTGTTTTGTAACAAAAGGAGGCTATTCAGCACATCTTGCTGGTATGTGTATTTATTTATTTAACATATATTTATATTTATTTATACGACTGGGCCATCCATCCCTAACCGGGTCATAATTGAGCACTATTTGCATTTTGATGGCGATTATGGTGTATCTAACTGTACATGGTATAGGAAATATAATACATGAATCAAGCTACATTTGTAAATATTTGTTCTTGTTTTCCAGGAATAAACTGTAAAATCATTTAAAAGCTCAAATATTTGAAGTGTTTCTTAATAATCCACAGGGTGTGGTTGTACAGTCATAAGCTTATGGTTGCTTTCAGTGAGTCACAGGACTGTGTAATGTATGAAACACTGTCCTGCTCACATGAACACATGCCCTCTAATGCCTTACCTACAGTGCTGGAGCATGGGACCTGCCCTTTCACCATGCTGGAGGAGAATGGCTTTGAGGAAGAGCGCCTTGACTTCCTGGCGTTTGACCCCATTGTGGTTGCAGAGCAGTTCACACTGATGGATGCGGTGAGAGAAAGGGGGTGCAGGCACACAGCAAGGCAGAGTTAATAGGGTCATTAGCATGTTTATGCTAAATTTATACACAATTTCTGTGCTCTGAACCCATCTAAATCCATTCCTCAATTTGTTCAGTGAAATCACCCTTAGGCTCGTAAAATGATCGAATTAATGTTATTGTTCTTGGAAAATAAAATCTGTCACATAAAAATAATTTGAAATCAAAATGAAATGTATTTTCATGAATGAAAGTGAGGTCTTGTGTATTACAAGCAGATGTGTGACGCTAGTTGATTTTCATTTCATTGTAAAATTAAATCTGTATTTACTTTAGTATTATTAAAGCCGTATAATTGATAGTGGCACGCATGCCTACTTTGCAGTATGAAGGGAAGAGCGGAGATGTATAAAGTGGACATCAGCCTTTATTTAAGCCTTCTCCTGCAGTGGGAAGGTGCAAGACCCTGAGGACTAGATCAGAAAGTGTCCCTGCCAAGCCTTCCCCATGTCCAGTCCCTCACTTCTATCCTACTAGTTAAATGAATTTACGGTGTTTTGTAATTTCCGTAAAAATTTCCACTGATGTTTTTTTTCCCCATATTTACTTGGTTGTTGTGCTGAATAACTACTTGGCACCGGAAACAGAGGCATTGGGTAATCAGGAGTTAAGTAAATGGAGTTGAGCACCTACAGGAGTAGTTTTAGTTTTTTTGCATCTTTTACAGGACTGAATGAAAGAAATGAATAGGGGAACAACGAGAACAGGGCAAAAATGTCAAAAAAGAAAGTAAATATTGTATATTTTCATGAGCTGTTATAGCTGTTTTTCATTGTTTTGGACCCTGTTGTCTGGTGTAGTTGCAGATCACATATTAGAAATCAGTGGGAATTACTCTTTTGCTGCTTAGCAATTAGACACATTTCTGTCTTGCCTTTTTTTTCTTGTTTATCCTCTTGCTGGCACCCACAGGAGCTTTTTAAGAAGGTGGTGCCATACCACTGTTTGGGGAGCATCTGGTCTCAGCGAGACAAGAAGGGTAAGGAGCACCTAGCCCCCACCATCCGAGCCACTGTCACTCAGTTCAACTGTGTCACCAACTGCGTCATTGCCACCTGCCTAGTGGACCGCACTCTCAAGCCTGCGCAACGTGCCAAGGTGGTGGAGCGATGGATCGAGGTAGCCAGGGTGAGACACTATTGTCAGGTTCTCAAGCTAGCAGGACATGGATGGGCTTGGTTTTGATATAGTGGGTGTCTCACTTTTTAAATGTAATTACTTTTATTATTTGTTGTACTTGTCTTTAAGAGTACCTTCAAAACAGACTTAGGGAAATTCTTTCTCCCAGATGCAGTAAGGCAACTGTAATGGTTCAAAAAACTAATTCTTTTATTTCTTTTTTGTTTTGTTTGTGTCCCTGCTGCTCCAGGAATGCCGAATCCTGAAAAACTTTTCATCTCTGCGTGCCATCCTTTCTGCCCTGCAATGCAATTCTGTGCACCGGCTGAAAAGAACATGGGATGAGGTGTCAAGGTAGGGTTCAGGGGTTTAAGGGGTGGCAGTGGAGCTAAGCACCTCATATGGCCTTTCCAAGTCTCAACACTGTTGTTGCTGTTTAACCATCCAGGGAGAACTTCCGTATCTTCCATGAACTTTCAGAAATCTTCTCCGATGAGAATAACCACTCTCTCAGCCGAGAACTTCTCATCAAGGTAGGTTTGAAGACCTCAGTGCCTGCTGTCACATTGTTCCTCTAGGTTTTATTTTTCTAATGCTGAAAGACACTGTCAGCTTCCATTCACTCATCAAACCCATTCAGTGCTTGAGTATTGCATTAGGGTGTAAGTTCAAATCCAATGTAAGGTGTGTGTGGACATTGCATGCACTCCCTATGTTCACAATCCAAGGACATGTGGAAGAAGGCAATGTTAAGCCATGTCTGTACCCTCCCTTACCAAAAAATGCACAAGTGGTCACTGGGAATCAAATTCAAATCAACTGCACATACCCTCCTCATCACTAAGTCCTAGGATAGGACATATAAATAATATTAAATATTGTTTTAGTTTTTGTACTTAGAATCTGCACTGTATTTTGAACATATCTTCACAGCCGAGGTATACCCATTTCACGTATGTTATTGTTTTAAAAATACCTTTTAAAATCTCACAGTTTCAATTAAAGATTGATCATTTTGATCACATTACTGTACAAATCTGTTCAAGTAAGTGTTTCTGTGCCCTGCTTCGGTTTCCAGATAACCGTAGGTCTTTGCTTGACATTCAGGATGTGGGCGACCACCATGTAGCACTTTACATTAGGCCAGACGATCTACAGGAAACAACTGCACAGCCTGGTGCTCACACAGCGTGGGGTTGCGGGGAATTGCAAAGAGACGAAAACCATACTATAATGCCACAGTAACCCTAAACAGCTCAGAACCATGATCCGACCAGCGTTTATCTATAACCCTGGGTCAATCTCTGGTTTTGTCAGTTTGTTGTAGGATAAACCCCACAATTGCTACTGGTGGTGTTGCATTTCAGTGCATTAGGGGCTCTGACACATACTTGTTTTCTTGTTAGGACGTCGGAAATTTTGTTCCCTTTAATGTCATTACACTTCAGTAGGGGATTTTGTTCTGGTAGCTTGGCATGCTGGGATAGCATCTCCTTGTCTGGTAGTGTTTGGGTCAGACTTTACCCGCTTGTGGCATAGAGGGTCAGATGTAGAACTAGATCAATGTACTGGTAGCTTGTAACCTATGTTATTCAAAGCTGGCAGCGTAGCCTGCAGTAAAAAACAAAAAAACTGAATACGAAACAAACATTCACTTGACTGTAGCAATTTAGAAAATCAGACTCCTAGATAGAAATCTATAGTCCAGTGATTCTGATGAATCCAGAAAGTCAAACGCCATTTTACTGACAGAATCCAGGTACCTGGGGGCAATGTCAGAAGCTTGTTCCTTCTTCTGCCCCTCATTACAGGGATTCACAGATGACTTAGTTGAAATTTTTTCAAGAGCGTCACATTAAACGGTTACTCGCTCACATAATCACACGCTGCAGGTCATTTAGAGTCACTCATTCTGTGGGCTGTGTAAGGAAATGAGAGCACATGGAGTAAAATTGAGAACTCAGGACAAACAGGAAAACTCCATGTAAACAAAGCCAAAGCCAAACCCATGTCTGAACACAACCTGGGAGCTGTGACACACCAGTGCTTCTAGAAGAAGACATTGAGTAAAAACAGACTCTTTATAACAGAATTACATGGTCTGGACCCTAGACATTTTCAAGCTGTAGTAGGACAGGTTGAGTTAAATGTTCATGACATTTAAAATGAAATTTTTTGCAGGAGGGAACTTCTAAGTTTGCCACCCTGGAGATCAACCCCAAACGAGCACAGAAAAGGCACCAGCAGCAGAGAGACCTGGTAAGGGGGGAGTGGGAAAGACCAAAGTAATTGATGGAAAAGTATTGAAAATGTGAGAGCAAGTAATTGAGAAAGAATAGGAACAGAGAAGTTGGAAGATCAAATGAGGGAGAGGATCTAGAACAAAAGACAGGACTGGAGAAAGCATTGAAAGACAAAGGGAGAGAATGAATTGAGGACAAGCAAAAGGAGGAAGGAACAAAGGATGACAGATGTGAATGAGCCACTCTCAGCTTGTACCTGTTGGTCAGATGAGTTCGTGGAGCTGGGTTCTCTTACCTCTCCAAGGGTCAGTTCCAGTGGGCACATTCATGGAGAACATGGAATCTGTCTGGCTGCAGTGATCCCTCCTCCTCCTGCTCATGACCTGTGATGCCTCATTCACACTTGAAATAAAATGTTTAAAAAAAAAAGTACTTAAAATTCTCTAAATTAAAAATAATTCCTATGTTGAAGTAAACACGGCTAGAATTGCTCCAAACTGCCTTCTTTTCTACTAACAGTGTTAAATTGTGCACTTCAAGCAGAAAAGTTATGTTTATTTAGCTTATGCCTTTGTTCGAGGTAGCCTTCAGTGTTAGACAAGAAACATTAAAATGATTTACCCTTTTGTACTGCAGGACATTTTTACTGTATCAGTTCATAGTAAATGAGCTGATCGGGGGGGGTGCTTTAACACCAACCCACCCGTTGTTTTAATAAATGGCAAAATGTGCATTTTTAACTTTTTACTGTTACAAGGCACACTTCATTACTATGTAAATATGCTAAATAAAGTGGTTGCAAGTATTTGAACTTGATATGATGGTGAATTGTTCTTCTCTCACATACAAAATGTTTTGCAATGTCATCATGTGGCTTCACTTGGTATTACAGCTTGGGCAGAACTAATAAATTATAATTACGCAGCAGTTATCCAGTTGTGAAAAACATGTCAGCAGCTAACAGTTAAGTTCCTCGTTCACTTCATTCCACTGCGAAATCAGAGCGTGTGCTTTTCTTGTCAGCCTTTGTATTTGACCCTCTTGCAAATCACAGATCAATTCACATGCCAAAATGCTCTTTTGCAGAAAATGAGCTTGATAACTGTGTTGTGATCTTGCTCCGGTGGTGGATATTTCTAGGAAATTACTGTCATAAAGTGGACATAGATATTATTGATGTGAATCTTAAAAGCATTTTGTGTGTGTGTGTGTGTGTGTGTGTGTGTGTGAGAGCATGAGAAGTCTGTGGTGTCTGTAATGAAGTAATGCAAATGTCCTTAGCTCTCTTCCCCCATTCTTTTCTCCTCCACTCATCCCACAGAGTGTCATGCAGGGCACCATTCCATACCTTGGTACCTTCCTGACAGACCTTGTCATGATGGACACTGCCATGAAGGATCACTTGGACGTAAGTGTTTGCCCTCACCCCATCGCTATTCATGTGTATGAGTGTGTTTGAGATCCTGCACCTCACAAGAGGATTAAAAGGACTTTTGAGAAGCTAATCGGTTCAAAAAGCAAGGTTGTGGGGAAGTTGCGGTATGCAAACCAACCTCTTTCCTTTCTGTTTGCCTTGGCTGCAGGGGGGACTGATCAACTTTGAGAAGAGAAGGAAGGTGAGACCCTAGATTAGCTCATATCAGCAGTGTGACATCTAACGGTATATCATGGTATATCATATTACATTTCGATTGTACATGTGGGACTCTATGGCCTGAGTCCGACTCTCCTCTGTGTCCTGCAGGAATTTGAGGTGATCGCCCAGATCAAGTTGCTGCAGCTCGCTTGTAATAATTACAACTTCAAGCAGGACAGCCGCTTCCGGGAATGGTTTGCCAGGGTGGAGAAGCTCAGTGAGGCAGAGAGGTGAGCCAACATTCATTTGCCCATCAGGCTTGTTGTCCCTCTTGATAAACTGTGCTTTCCTTATTCAAATAAATGACGCCTCTGTCATATTATGATATCCACAGCTACAGCCAGTCTTGTGAGATTGAGCCTCTGTCAGAATCAGCCAGCAACACACTGAAGGCTAAGAAGAACACAGGCATCATCAAACGTTGGAGCGAGTCAGCCTCCTTTTTTTTTTGTTCTTCCTGTCTTCACCATAACCTTTCATAGTTAATAGGTGTGATTTACCATGGTATCGTATTTTTGGGCCATACGCTTCGTGTGTGCAGGTTTCTATTGTGTCAAAGTTTTCCCTTAACTTGCTGAAGTCACGTTTGATGAAAACACTGGCATCCGCTGTCTTATGCCAGACTCCAATTCCAAGTTATTTATTAATTTATTTGCTTGGCATGTCAGTTTATGCTGATTTCTGTCATAATGTTAAATGGCCGCTGGCACACAAATATCTGTAGACGTTATGTCCGTCAGGGGCTACGATGGTCCACCCCATTCATGTAGGAAGAATGCATGCTTTCATTATTATGTATCACAGAGTTCTGACTGCTTGCACTCCAACTGTCCCTTGTCTACCTTGCCTTCTCTTTCCACTCAGTCGCCAGCCGGCCAGCGCAGAGGCTAGCTGCAGCAGTGTGGGCAGCTCCCACTCCAAGTCCTTTGACCAGCTCCGATACGCACCCCTTTTGGGAAGCTCAGGGGGTGCCACTGGGGATGGAAGCGACTCCCTCAGCGTGACCTCAGCTGGTTCCAGCAGCTCCGATGTGGAGGAAATCAACATCAGCTTCAACTCTGACTCACCCGAAGCCCATGAGAAGAAGGTAAGATAAGAGGGCAAAGGTCAGGAAAGACCCTAGTGTTCCTTATATTTCAGATTTCATTTTCAAATGACCAAGTTTTGATTAGTTTAAGGAAAAACTGGCAATAGACTGACAAATGCACAGTTGACATTAGCTTGTTTCATTTTCCTACAGTGGTGACAGTGTTTGTACTTGGCTCTGGATGATAGCAGGTGCATTTAGTGTGAGACAGTGTTTATCTGAGGTGTTCCTGGTTCAGTGATGCATCCTTGGACTGCAGACAAGGTTCTCAGTGGCCTCTCTGCAGCATGACTTCTGCACAGTGAAACGTTACTGCTCTGACGCTATGGTGACCGCTGCTCTCATTCCTTCCTGTAGACCTCTACGCCTTCTGTTAAACATTCCAATTCTGCATTAGGAAAGGGAGGGCCGGTCCCGAACCTCGCTCCCACGGTACTTCTCTCGTTTTCCGCCTCCCCTTCCACGGACTTCTGTCTCACTTAGCCATCCATTTGTATCCATGTCGTCTGTGTGGATGAACCAGTAGTGGCATCACTGGCACCATCATTAGGGCCGTGTTTCACCCAAAACTGGTCCCATTCTTCTCCATGTTTGGTATCTCAACAACAGAATCAATATGACAGGATCAACACATGCAGTTTTCCTGTCTGATTTAGTGGAATATTTACAAGGTAAATCATCTTCCAGTAATTATCGTATTGGCCCAAATATAAGACTGTATTTTTTCTGGGAATTATACCTTAAAAATGGGGTTTCCTTATATTTGAGGACAAGGCCTGTAAAGGTCAGATAACTGGTAGGTGGTGTCACTTATTGAATGGTGTGAGTTATCCACAGAAATGATCAACTGGAGCCAGCAAGTATGAAAGATGGCAAAACCTCAGAATGGTCTAGAAGAAAATTAAGCTCAAAGTTAGGCCAAATTAATCAAGAACTGAGGAGTTTTGACATAAATTTTAAGATAATGGTGATCAATGAGGCCAAGGAGTCAAAAGAAGTATAAAGTTATAGGATGTCGTGTTCAAAGATGGTGAGCATGAAAAGACCACCTTAAACACGCAAGTACGGTACATGTGAAGAAATATAATTTTTCTCTCTAAAGATAAGATATAGTGTTCCAAAAATGAGTGCTGAAAAAGAGGTGGTCTTACAGTAGTCTTACATTCAGGCCAATACGGTAAATTTTGTACTGCTTTTCTGGTCTGGAAAAGGGAACGTTCCTCTCTTTCACTGTATCCCTAATGACTGAACTTAATATGTACGCAATTAGAAGCAGCACCTATTTCCAGTTGTTGTTTAGTCACAGCTCTTATCCAAAGGTCTTTGCAGCTTGGTTCAGTATTTTTCTGGAGCATTTCAGGTTAAGGATCTTGCTCATGGGAGCTACGTTGCAACTGCTTGTGGAACTTGAAGTGGCCACCAGGTTATCTATTCATGTTCCAAGTCACTCATCTATCTGTTGACTAAATACAGTGAGCACAATAAGGTTAATCGTTCAATTCATAGTTAATTTGTAATCTGTTGGGCTCCAAATAAAACCACAGCTTGCAATAAAAAACACAGCCCTAACTTTTACTTGGGCTCTTTTGTTAACAGTACACAGGGTTGTCTGTAGGGTAGAGTTCTCCGTAAGCACTGTCAGGTGTCATACGTTGGGCTCCATGTTTCATCCTGTTCCCATTCTGTGTGGTATGCGTTGGTGTGAGACCTGCTATGTGTCCATCACACCCCTCTCTGAGGATGCTGTGTTAAGGTTAGATCACCACCTGTCAAATGTGGGGTCTTCTCAAACAATGTTGGGCATATTAGACTTGGCTCACTGTGCATTTCTCTTGGTTTCCCTCATTCTGTGTTCAGTGTGTGGGTCTATTTGGGTGGGTGATATAGTGACAAAAGTACAGCCATTTTGAAAGAATTTGTGATTCGTGTTGGTTCAGTAGTTTATGAGAAAAGTATGTTGTAGTATATAAATATTGCAACAATACACAAGGGTAAATCAAAAAGTACCCTCAACTTTTGTACTGTGGCTGCAGCAGTAGCTGCGGAAACTCTTTGACTCACCCTTGTGTGTATTGCAGCAAAAAACATGTTGCACATGTCGCTGCTTTTTGCTGACTTGCATTCAGATTAACATATCAAATGGTCATGATGATCCCATTACATTGTTAATACACAAACAAATTCCACACAAATAAATTTAGTCTGATTTTGATGTGCAAAAACTTGCAAACATGGAAAAATGTTTGCTTTTTATATTGTCAATATGATCACTATATGGCAATGGTAACAGGAAAAAATGTATTTTAAACCCTAATAACATACCTTTGAATTCATCCAGATTGGTTTTTTGTTATTTTAATTATTGTAAATTTGGTGTGATATTCTGCAACTTATTGGCTTTCATCACATGCACTCTCCTTGTATGACATCATCAGTGCAAAAATGCTTTGAAAATGACATGAAGCTGGGTTATTGATGTTGAGGGATATGACATGTGCTGTTTTTACTTTACTTTACTTTCACATAATTATTTGGATGGTAGTGTAACATGCCTAGGTTTAGGTTTAATATTTCAGATTAAAATACATCCTCTAAAATCTGCTTCATTGCAGCCATGTAGGACCAAGGTTGTTCAACCCTAGACCTTCAGACCTGTAAATGTGAGTCTTCATTTGACTGATCAGACCCCTTCCCTCCCCCACACCTTTGTTTCTGTTTCCCTGCCCCTGCTGGCTAGTTCTGGGAGTCCACCTCGCTGTCGTCACTTGATGCCTCAGGGCTGGGCTCAGGTTCTGGCTCAGGCTCCAGCAGTGCCTCTTCCTCTTCTGTGTCCTCCACGCCCGTGACTGGCTCACGTTCCCACAAGCGCTCCGTGTCAGGCATCTCCAGCTACTCCTCCCTGTCACTGCCCCTCTACAATCAACAGGCAGATGACTGCTGCATCATACGCGTCAGTCTTGATGTGGACAATGGCAACATGTACAAGAGTATCTTGGTAAGCAGACTATAGGTGGGTGTGTTGGAACAGAAGAGGAGGAGAGGAGTCTTTATTTTCTATAAACTGGTTCACTGGTGCTGTTTGTGCGACCTTTTAGACTGCTGTCATGGTTGATAATTATACAGTATAATTATCAACCATGTATAATTATACAGTATTACCGAATATTCAATATTTCATATTTTCATATTAATAGTTAGGAATAATGAGTGAGTGAGGGATTATTATAAGTGAAGTACACAGATATAAGAAAGGGGGTGGGTGACATAACACTCCCAATATTCAAGCAAATCTAACCTGTCAACTTCCCAGTATTTGTGCATGAGCTGATGCACCCTGAGCAAAGAATTGTGTTCATTCATGCTTTGGTTTTTTTGTGCTTATCCAGGTCAAGGTCACAGTGGTGTGAAGCCTATCCTAGAATCCTTAGGTGCTAGGCTAGGAAGGGTAAAGTGTGAATAGGATGCCAGTCCATCACAGGGTAGCCACAGATCCACACAGTCATGCACTTGGGACTGTGGGAGGAAATGCGCTCAGACAAGAGAGAGAACATGCAAACTCTTTACAGACTGGGTTGACTTCAAACCTATACCTGAATAGCCTAGGCACTATGAGGCCACAACGCTACCTGCTATGCTACTATGTCGTCATCCACTGCTATTAATAATAATTCCTCAAGTTATTATTTGCAAAGTGCCCATGAAGAATATTGTGCATGTTATGCAGAACTGGCTTTACTTTTTGTGAAACCCTGAAAGTGTAAGCTTAAGTGTTACCTACTTGCCACAGGTTACCAGCCAGGACAAGACGCCAGCTGTGATCAGGAAGGCGATGGTCAAACACAACCTGGACCGCGAGCGGCCGGAGGAGTACGAGCTGCTGCAGAAGATCTCAGAGGAAAAGGGTAGGTCCCTGCATTAGCTTGTGGGCCTGAGTTTACCTGCTGCTCTGGAGAGAGATAACCATACCCAATTTACCCTCCTAACCCCAGATTAATGAGCAGCGACAATTGGTTCTCTGTGTCCTTTGCTGTAGTCTTTTCTCTTTGGCATGGTATTAACACACACCTGAATGCTTCAGATCTTAAAACTGCAAAAAGATGTGCTTCTACAGAGATGGTCATACTTCCCAATGATCAACTAATCTAGTGTATCTGGTCAGCAGCACCTGGCTGCTTATTACTTTCTTAATTCCTATGGAAACACAGGGTGAACTTAATTTTTCCCCACATGGCTTCTCCATGTTGGCTTACTTGTTGAATAAATGATGACATTATGTTTAGAAGTAGGTGAGGATTGTTATTTATACCCTGATATGTAAAACTGTTGAACTGAACGAGGGTGAACTTTCTTTTTCACATCAGTGTCCATGCTCACGTTCCTTGTAACTATGGCATCTTTTCCCTTGTTGACTCGACTCTGTCATATTTTGTCTAACCTCTGGCACCTTTCTGCAGAACTGAAGATTCCGGACAACGCCAATGTTTTCTATGCCATGAACTCTTCGGCCAACTATGACTTTGTGTTGAAGAAGCGTGGCTTCCCCAAAGCAGGCCGCCCAAAGCACGTGGCCAGCTCCACCCTGCCACGCATGAAGCAGAAAGGCTTGAAAATTGCCAAGGGTATCTTCTGAAGGGCCCAGCTCCTTGCTTGGAAGACAGCCTCCTCTCACACACAAGCCACTGTAGTTGCCCTCCACTGCCACGGCCCTTTGGAGGCTTATTAAAGGGATCCTTCAGCCTCACAACCCAGCGAGTCCAAAGTAGGTGACAGGACCACTGGGGAACTACAGGAGCCCAGCCCAGGTCAAAAGCTACACATCCTGTTTTCAGTGTGCAGGACAAAGAAGCAAGACACAGGTTGAAAACTCTGACCATGATGGGGCAAGGCGCACCTTACCATTCCACTTATGTAGGGGTGTGTGATTATGTTTACAGATCCCACTCCTGGACTGCTTGGGTTACTTCAGGAGAGACCAGGAAGCCATTTAGTGTTTCCTAGCTGCCGAGATATAATGGAGATGGCCCTCCTGGGGCACCACCTTCTTCCCTGGAGGTGAAATGGATGCGAGCTGTTCTCCTGCCTTTGTGGGGATGATAGTTATGGTGACGGTGCACAGCCTGGTGTCACAGTGCCTTCCTCACCTAATGCTGTCGTCCACACGGAACTATAACCCTACTTTGAGGGGAGATCTCCTTGAAAAAATTACTTTTTTTTTTAAATTTTTTTTAAAAACATCCTAACACTCACCGCTCTTGTTTTCAGGGCTTACTTTGTCTCAGACTGGGGAGGAATGGGGGACACCAAGAGAGGAGCCTGTTACAGCCACTACATTGGTTAACAGACGGACAGCTAAGGAGCTCACATGTACGACCTCCTGACTTTGTACGTCTGGGACCTCCCAAGCTCTAGAAACTGAGCTTAGAATCAGAAAGACCGAAGACGCAGCCAGGTACATCACACAGGGCATTACAATACAACTTTACAGCTATTGTAACAGTAGCTATTGCTTTGTTTTAGATGTCTCTGCAGCTGGTGCTAACACACACACACACACACACACACACACACAGACCCAGAAACCCTGTTTACAACCCTAAAATGTTACAAAAAAGAGGAAGGATGGCTTGGCTGAATCTAGGAGGAGGTGGGAAGACAGACTGCCTCTCTCTCAACCGCAGTGGTGCTAACAGAGCACCAGTGGACTCAAAAGCGTTCAGTGATGACAGATTACCTGGATAAACCCCAGAAGGAATGAAAATCTAAGAGTTCTTGGCAGTGATTCTATAACCATGTGATGCACATCACAAAGCTTCCTGGAAAGTATGATGGATTTTCTTGCATGAAGATTGAACAGTGGTAGCTGGAATGAAACGCTTTTCCCACCCCTGGGACAATGTGTCAGCTGGTTCAGCACAATTAGATGGCAACACATAGAGCTTTGCTCTGTTATGCTCCTTGGATTTAGGGGCACACCACCACCACCACCATCACCCCATATGCCGTTTCCCCTGTCCACTAGCTTCACACTGTGATGGACATCTGGTCCGTGATGTTGCTCTCACCAATACACACAAAACAGACCTTTGCCATCATCATATGGCCTGAAATCCTGCAAATTAATAGCAGCGGGCCTAAGAATGGATCTGTCAACAAGTTAAGCAATGGTCAATGTGTTAAAGATAAAAAGAAGGAAGCAATGACGTTCCGGCACCTGAAAGTCAATGTGATTTGTAGAAACGAGAAAGGGTTTGGAAAGATGAAATGACAGAGAGAAAGAAATTATAGATGGCTTGTGAACTGAAGAAGTGAGCACAACGTGAAGACTTTTTGAGTTTGTGATCAAATGTTGCTGACATGCAGGAGCCAGGTAATTTAGAGTCACCACCTTGTACTTGTAGGATTTGGGTTTGAGCTCCACCTGCTTTAGCACCCTTGAGCATGGTGCTTACCCTGAATTGCTGTAGTAAAAATTAGCCAGCTGTACAAAGGGGTAAATAATGGTAAGCCACTTTGGAGATGTCAACTGTCCAGTGTGAGCACTGGGTTATCCTAAACTGGGCCGTGCTGTGTTCATGCTGGTAAGATGTGATTGGCATCTGTGGGTTAGGGGAAAAATAAGAAGTGGACAGCTGTGTGTGAGGCCACTGATTTACAGTACGTAAGAATACTGTGCATCTGGTGTATGAATTGCCCGTGGTCAGCAGACCATGACACCTGCCCCCAGAGTGCAAGATATTTTGCGTTGCTTTTTCTTGTCGCACTAGAGCAAGAAACCAGTCATGACTGCCAGAGGTGGCAACAGTGATGTCAGATTTGGGGAGAGTGTGACAGACCTCCATGAACACAGGAAACGGTCAGAGTTGTTATTCATCCATGAAATCTCCCTGCTAGCCTTACTGCCATCCATCTCCCTGCTTCCTAACACGGTGACAGGTGAAAGCCTTATGCTCACGCGGGAATCTACAGCAGGGTTGGGGTTCGGCTTTAGGACCAAACATCATGGGTACCTGGCTGATGTTATCCACCTAACAAATTTCTTCAGGCAACTGTAGTCATACTGTAGATGTTTGAAACAGCCTTGGCAGTGAGTTGCTGGTCGCTAACTGTGCCAGGAATTGCAGCTTCCCATTCGGGAAGTTGGTCATAGGTGATGGAACTGCTCGTAATTCAACACTAGCTGATGCCCCTTGCTGTGCACATCAATACGGGCTGCATGATCCAGAGGGGGTCATGATCTGACCTAATATAATTGGTTCATCAGTGAAACCACCTGAACTCTGGAGGTGTATATGTGTTTCTGGGGGGAGGTGCGTGCATGCGTGCGTGTGTGCGTGTGGATCCAGGGGGGAGGGAAAATGGTGTGCATCAATTCTGAACCTTTGCCAAAGATCCTTTGGGGAGTGTAGGTACTGATCTTAACCCCTCACAGCACCAGAAGCGTCCTCCCTTGTCATCCCTTCCAGCCTGGTCCGGCATCACTTACCTTCTTTTCAACATGACGTCCAAAGTCTGGTGCCATTAATTTTCAGTTCAACAGAAAAAAAAGGTTTTCTAACAAAGTGCAGCATTTTTTTTTGTTTGTTTTACATTCTTTTTGTATTTTTTTCTACAACAAAAAAGTGTTCTTTGTAAATTTTTTGTCTATGCTGGCTTTATTTATTAATTTGTATATACAGTGTTGTTGTGTAACATTGTACATTTATTTCCTTTTCCAATGTAATTATAAATTAATATATAAATACATGTACATATATACAAAGTTTATAACATGGTCATTGTAGGTACATTTGTCTCCTTGCTTTGCATTCTTCTTGTTAGTCTTGTCTTTTGTATAATGGATCAGTCTGTTGTCCCTTCGCATCTAAGAGCTGTTAATAATGCTGGAGAAAAGTCCCATCCCATAATAAACACCTACAGTGTGAACAGGAGGGTCTTTCTCATTTCTATGACGTAGCTTCAATCATTGTTTAACAATTTTCCCTTACTGAACCCTTAGTGGAAAGGGAATCGAAAACCCAATAAAGTGGCCAGTGAGTAGTGTTGGAGCCAAATTTAAACTCCACCGTTGCTACTATTTTGGGTGAAGGTGCTAACCTTGAATTGCTCCAAAAAAAATTAAAAAGCAGCATACATGGGTAAAATGTTGTAATTAATTTTGTATACAAACCTCTCAATGCAAGATGCTTTGGTGAAGCACATCAGCTAATGCTAAATACTACAAGTAATATTAAAATAAAAGCCTTTGCCTTAACCAGAGAGTGCAAACCTGCAGCATCACCCTCTATCTGAACCACCTAAATATATAATAGCACCATAATTTCATAAATTATTTAATAAATAGTCAGCATAATTCCATAAGATCAGTGGCATCAGTTCACCAACAGGGGGTTTTGGAAATGAATCCACAAAGCAGCAAGGACCCAGTATGGGTAAAGGAAGCAAGAACAGATGAATTCCATTGAGTTATTTGCCTCAAAAGATGAAGTCCATGAACTGAGATGCTTTGGAGCTTAGAATTACCACAAGGTGGAGACAGAGAATTAAGAAGAAGAAGCAACTGATGTGTAAAGTATGCCAGCAATGTTTCACAAAATAACGTATCCATGTCGGTGACCATTGTGAGGACACTCGCACCCTGCAGAGACACATTGGACAACTTGGGGCTTAACCTTTTGGGGGGAACCTGGGGAAAGTTTACAGTTCTTTGAACACTGGTGACGCTTCTCCCTGCCGCTGGTGACACTTGGAGTCAACTCGACCTTTGGCCCTTGTGTCGCTCTCACTAGCCTCCTTCGCTGGTCCATTTGCATCAGTTTCACTCGTTTCTTTTTTCACTTCCCTGCTTCCCCCAAGTGTGGGTAAGCGGCTTTTCTTCTGTCCTACAGAACGCACTTGGCAAGATAGCTGCTGGAGTGTTGCCACATGCGTTATTTTAAATACTTTGTGTAAGGCTTTTCACCACAAAATTGCAGACTCCTGGGATGTGTGTTTCAGTGAAAATGACAGTAGAGGTAGCAGGGGAGACAGAATTTGCTGTGACAGCAAGTAAGCACAAGCATTTACAAACACCAGGCTGCCTTGTTATGGATTGCCGAGGGGGGAAAGGCAGTCTGGACAACTAATCTGTCTCTGATGGGAACTTTTAATAACGATTTATCTAATGTCAAACAAAGCACATTTATGCTTCTTGTTGGAGTGATGTTTGGTAAGTGCTTTGGGAAAGGTGTGTGGAAACAGCAATGTTTATGACATGTTTGGGTTTGCAGTTATTGTCAGGGTATGATTGGTTCCAGCACAAGTGCAGCTATTTGTAGAGGTGAATGGTGCTTCAATTTGGATGAACACTGCATGGCCAAAAGTATGTGGCCACTTGAGCATAACCCCCATGTGTGCTTATTGAACATCTCATTCCAAAACCATATGGAGCCCCCCCCCCACCACCACCTTTGCTGCTATAACAGCCCCAACTTTTATGCTGGGCTTCAACAGATTTTGGAGTGCGGCTGTTGGAATTTTAGCCCATTCACCCACAAGAGCATCAGTGATTTTGGGCGAAAAGGCCAGGCTCACAGTTGGTGTTCCAGTTCACCCCAAAGGTCTTTAGTGGGGTTGAGGTCAGGGCTCTGTGCACCCACTCAAGTTCTTCCATACCAACCTGAGCAAACCATGTGTTTATGGAGCTCACTTTGTGCAGAGGGGGGGGAAACACTCATGCTGGAGCAGGAAAGGAGCTTCTTCTTCCCCAAACTGTGGCCACTAAGCTGGAAGCACACAGTTATCTAGAAAGTGTGTGTATGTTGCGTGGGTGTGGCCGACACAGCTCGGCCCAGTCATTAGAAAGGGAGTCCACATATTTCTGGCCATACAGTGTGGCTTGGATTGAAGATGTCACAGTGACATTGAGAATTGTCACATGCCAGTCCTCTCCAAACCTAAACAGAAGTGCTTCTAAGCTGCACAGAGAAGTACTGTTCTGATGATCCACTTTGGGATCAAACTTATCGTCCCATTACTGTACTGGCAGAGACACTTTACTTAGGTTGGCTGAGCAGAATTTTGCTTTGTTAACTTGTGACATGCTTAGGGGTCCTTGGGATGTGGTTGTTTTGCGTAATTTAAGTTGCTGCTGTCCAGATGACCAGTGTTTGTTGGACGTATACCATGCTACTATATTATCTTTGCTGTAAAAATAAAAAATGCAAAGGCTTCTGCCAAAAAAAATGGGAATGATGCAAATAGCAGAGAACATCTAGAGACTGACATCCATCGATCCTGAACCAGATTGAATCAGAGCTGTGCAAGGTTGCTGCACTTCATCTGCTTCTGTGACATTCATGTTGGAAAACAAGAATGAAGACAGGGGTGCGCTAACAAAACTGCAAATTTAGCAAATTATTGTCTACACAATGTGAGGGACATTCATTTTGTTGCGCGTTTAAATTCTACATTAAAGTTCTGAGTCATCCATCCAACTGTCCATCAATTATTCTCATCCTGGTTAGGGTCACAGGGGTCCAGAGCCCATCCCAAAATAACTGGACACCAGGCTATGAATCCAGAAACCACACCCTGGATCGGACACCAGTTTTGAGACATTATTGTCAATGTTTGTTTGTTTAACCAACAGCTTCATCCAAAGGAGTTGAAATTTTACTTGTTTATAGAACAGGATTTATTTCCCGGAACAATGAGCGAGTACCATGCTCAAGGGTTCTACAGCAGTGCCCCTTCTTGGATCTGAGCCAGCAGCCCTCAGGATACAAATCATTTCCACTGTCTGGCGCTTGTAGTAGGGATGCAGTTGGACGGACACTTTGCAAGCAAAACTCTTCATCGTGCGTCCATGTCTATGCCAGAGTGGCTGGCGCACTGAAGCGTTGCAAGAGGCAGGCAGATGATAGGGAAAGTGGCCTTGTCAGTTCAGTCAGACCCCTGGCGCCAGCGGAGGTTGAGTGGGAATCCAGCAGGTCTGCTGTGCCGGTGGGGGAGTGGCGACGGTGTGGGTAATTTCGCATGACCCCGTCCACTTCCCTTCTGCCCAAGTCCCCTCATGACCCACTGTCTGCATCTAGTTGCTGGCTACATGCCTCCATAGGAATGTCTCAGTTTTTCTTGAGCATATCTAAGAGCTTATTTTGGCCAGACTCCATTATTTTCTTATGCTGCATTTTTAAATCCCTTTTGTAGTGTTTTTTTAATGTACAAGTAAATTTAGAAACTAAACAAAAGCAGTTAGAAGAAAAATTTGATAAAGAAAAGCATTTCCAGATGTTTCTGCTATTGATCTTAAGGTTGGGACATTCACCTTGACTCAGTTTTCTGTGTATCTTTGTGCACATGTGTAGCTGTTTCACTGCAGCAGGTGAGCAAAAGTTCTCATTTCATGTCTCCTTGTCCAAAGGAAACAGAATAATCTAAAAAAATCTAAAGTACCAGGTATTTTTCTATTGTTTTCTGTATAATTTTGGAGGTTGAAAGTAGGAATTAGATTGTCTGCTATCAGTTCCTTAAAATCAGCAAAGGCTTGAACTTACATTCAAATCAGTTAGGTTTATTTTTATATATTGCTGTCCTCTGCAAGGTAATATGGAGCACCAAACAAAGGATAAGCACAGGAAAGAAAATTGCAAATAAAGACAACATTTCAAAATTACTGTAGGTTTCTAGCAAGAAGTTTTGTTAATGGTGGTATAAGTGCTGTAACTTTTATTCAGTACTCTGTGCAAAGTTGGTATAACATTGCAAATATGACTTTAGAGCACCATAAGAGTATATTGGCAGGTCAGCTGGAGGATATCAGTGTTGGGTATCCATGCAGGTTAGATACTACATACATCCCATGTCACTAAAGCTTAGGAGATCGCATATTGCTGCACATTTTAATCCCACTTCTGAGAGGCCAAATACAGATGTGGCTGTGTTGGTACTGTTGCCCTTTATTCAAATAATACACCATTCTTCCTGTAAAGATTTGAAATTAAAATATCTTTTGTCATCCCTACATGCATTCCTTTGGTTTGAAATGGAACAAAACAAAAAGCTATGAAAAGAATTGAATTCTTGCTGATTCTACAAAGGCCCTCTAAAATGGCCTGGACAGTATTACTGACATGTTTAGAAGTTGTAAAGAATTATTGCACTGTAGTGATACCTGAAGCAGTCTCTTCTCCTTCAGTTAGTAGCACACCTGTCTTCAGTCTTATAAAAACTCATTCAGCCAGTGTAGATGGAGAAAAGTTCTTACTGCTGTTTTGTGTCACTGTGTATCTCACACCAGACATGGAAAAAAGAAGGAAAAGCACAGAGTTCATAGGAGGAGGTTAGAATGAAGGTAATAGCCAAGCATGGTCAATATAAAACTATAAGACTATCTCTAAAGAGCCTGATATTCCTGCGACCACTGCTGCTTCCAATATCATCAAGAAGTTTGAAGTCCATGGTACTACAGCTAACATCCCTGGATGTGGCTGCAAGGAAAAAACTGACACAAGATTGAGAAGGATTGCTCAAATGATGGAGAAAGAACCAAGGAAAGCATCAAAATAGATCCAAGTTGACCTTCAATCTCAAGGTGCAATAGTTTCAAGTTGCACCATCCATTGATGTCTGAATGAAAATAGGCTGCATGATAAAAGTCCCAGAAAGACCCAATTATAAAAGACAAACCCAAAAAAAGCTTGACTGGAGTTTGCCAAAGTGCACATTGGTAAGCCATAGCCCTTTTGGGAGAAAGTCCTTTGGATGGACTAAACAAAAGACTAAGCTTTTTGGTAAATCACACCAACTCTGTTTACAGAAAACAAAGCAAAGCTTTCAAAGAAAAGAACACCATCACTACCATAAAACACGGAGGAGACTCTGTGATGTTTTGGGGTCACTTTGCTACCTCTGGCACTTGGTTCCTTGACTCTATTCAGGACACATTAAAGTCAGAAGACTATCAAGGTGTTTTGGAGCGAAACAGTGTCAGTTGTTTTATCATTTAAAATAATATGTTATATACATATATATATCTGGAGCTTTTTTGTGTTTTCTTCAGTCAAAGTCAAGACCACTTGAGTAAATCATGAGGTTAAGAGCCATTTTAACATTGGTGGTCTTGAGTTTGGTATTATAAGTTATTTGCTGAAGATGTTTGAGTTGCACCTAATAAATCTCTTTAAGAAGTGTTAACAAAATGTAAAAAAATAATGAGGGCTACAAGCATTGCTGACAACGCTGTTATTTGTAAATGCAGCTCCTGAAGGCTTGATGTATGAAAAAGGCATTGTGGGGAAACTAAGAAGGCATCTTGGTGTTATGTTACCCACCGTACCCGTTGGTAGGACAATGAGGGCCGATCCACGACTGCAAGGAAAACAGAAACTGTGCAAAACTGTGACATTAAACAGGTCTGCTGGTCCCGAACAGACATGACTGCTGTGTTTGTGCAGCACACACACACACTCCCATGGGATGTCTGGACACAGTATTTCTTTAGCAGAATACCTTGGCACCGCTTCATTTTTTCCAGCCTTAAATAAATGCATCTTCCGACTCTACGGAGAGCCTCCATTACAAAAGCGGTTTCCAGGGCAACGGGGTTACGTTCGCTACCCTAAACGAACCGGGCAAATTTTGCTCGTTTTTTGGCATCCCCTTTTCTATTTCTTACGCCAGCGTGGTTTTATAGTCTTTTCATGGCATTTTTTTTGAAAACGTGGCTAAGTTGTGTGCCTGCAGCTGCTATTTTTTTCGCCAATGTGCACGCATCTCGCCGGGGAGGAGGGCGGATGTGGACCTTGTGCGAGTGCGCATGCGTGACCGCTCGCTTCGTTACCTATGCGGTAAGATGGCGTTGAGCAAAACGTACGGGCAGAAGCCCCTGAAATTCCAGCTGGAACACGATGGAGACTTCTATATGATCGGGTCAGAGGTATGTACTTGGCAGACAAAGCTGGCATAAAAAACGTATGCAAGAGCTGAGTGATAGGAGAGCGGATGTTTAGAACAGCACGCACTGGTTACTGTTTCCTGTTGAATGAATGAATGAATGAATGAATGAATGAATGAATGAATGGTGTCAGGTCCCTGTGACAATGCAGCAGTCAAGACTACAACTGAAATATTGAATTGTGTTATTCTTTCTTTTGCTAATCTTTTTGTAACCAGCTTTTCCCACAAAGCAAAGCAAAGACAGGGTTGTGCAGTTATTACCTGTTAAAATGTACCTTACTTTGCAGATATAAAGCATCAGCCTGCAAACAATGCAAATGCTGCGGCACATTTGGAATACTGCGTTTGTGCAGTGTATAGGCCTCCGCACAACCTGATATAAAGAATCAAAGAATTTTATTTGTCACATACATGGTTACCAAGTGTACCATGTAGTGAAATGTGCCCTGATCAGACATGAGACTGTGTGCGGTACCATCTCACGAGTAAACAAACAAACAATGAGCAAACAACAAAGAAACAATAAATAAATAAATCTCTAAATGACATGGTGGCAGCTGAATGCAGTGAGGGGAGAGATCAATGTATATTATAGACTGTAGTTGGTAAGGATAGTAATATACTGTCTCCTTCCAGGCCTTCGCCACAGGAGGTTGGGACTTTGAATCGGTCATTCCATAATTTAATTTTTTGCCAGCTGTTGTAATGTTTACTGACTTGTATGTTTGGCATCATTATGGCGTTGCACAACTCAGCTGCATTTTACAGACATAATAAATCCATGTTGTCCAAAATGCTCTGCTTTAGATCCATAAAACATTGTTCCCAAGGTCTTGAAGAGCCATCCTGTTGCTTTTTTTCTGAACTGTGGAAAAGTGTTCACGTTCTTTTTAACAAGCAGCAGCTTCCGCCTTGCTGTTCCCTTGTGTTCAGCATCTTTGCTTTAGATTTATGAACACTCACTTGACCTGAAGCCGGTAATTCCTCACAGTGTTGTCCTGGGGTTTTTTTTGTGTGCACATTGTTGATTTTAGACAGTGCTGTGGAAATATTTTACTAGGATGGCCACTCCTGCTTAGATTCCCCACTGATTCAAATGTTCACCATCAGATGTGACTTGTGCGTTACAAAGCCTCAGAACTGGCGGTGTCACCTTATTCTGTCTGACTGACTCTCACAACTTTCCTGCAGAAGTCCTGAAATTTTCTTTGAGTGTGAGACAATTTATCTCTACAACTGCTACCTTGATTTTTCCTGGCCAGTGCTTAGTTGAAAATCATATTGAACAGCGCTGACCCAAAGCAGGCCTGACTGTATTGAAACAGCGGACTAACTACCATATTAATTAGGCCGATTAAAGTTAGGGGAAACTATTGTACCTGAGGGTGTTCAGACCTCTCTGTTGAGTTCAGGTGATAGGAATGAAGACTTAGTCTTATCCTCAGCTCCACAACACCTTTGTTTTGTAAGCAGCAGTGATTTTTTTTGTACAGTTTGTGTAATCTGCATGAAGATTTGTTTGGTTAATATGATTTTGCTTTGAGTACTTCTAATTCTAATATTTTATGCCCCTCTGTTGTTAGTTTCCTTTCACGGGAAGTTTATATGTCTGTCTGCTGCCATCCAAATGCTGTAGCAGGTGCTAAAATTGGTGAATGTGGACTTTTTTGCCAGTAGAAAGGCAAGTTTTTCCAGCTGTTCATATAGAACAGATCATTACTCCTAAGCAAGGGGTTAAACCTCCAAGAGGTATCCTTTGAAAGCTAACTTCCAAATAGAAGAAAGTTAGGATCATGGTTCATGATCTGAAAACTCCACTTAGCTGACTTGTCCAGGTGTCACCATGAATAAAATTAAGTAAAGTAAAAGTATAATCTAATCTAGGATAAGATCAGTGAGTATTACAAAGTAAATCGTATAATCTTTATTACCAGGGTGCTGTTCTTTCCATGTATCCGGAATGATGTGTTGTTTGAATTCTATACTATTGTTAACTGTTATAATTCCACATGGTGTGAAGTTATAGCTGAAACTTAACCGTACAGCACTGAGCATGATGTAGAAGTTTTTATCTAATGAAACAAAGGAAATGACAACTTACTAAGTGGTCCTATCCTGTGATATATGTGTGAGGGACCATCAGTAGGGACCCCCAATAGAGCTGTAGTTTTTGCTAATAATTATAATAATTAAGTTTGCATTATGTCTCAGGAGGACAGTTGTGATTCGTACTGGGTTCATCTGAGAAACCCCAAATAATTTCCCAAAAATATTCCTAATACCCTAAAATACCTATTTCGGTATGAGTTGCCTTTTTTATTTGCATTACATTATTCTCTTTATTAACAATGAAATCAACAAACATTTAATAGTAAGATTAATGTAAAAAGAGAATAAATGAAAACAATATAAAATAGAGAAAACGGTAAAATTTGCCTGCTGTAATGAGCTGTCGGCGGGGGACTTACCGACTAAATAGAATTGAACGAAATCACGAGAGCCCAAACAGCATTTGATCCCGGACCACAGGAGGCAACGACTGAGAACATAAGTGTTGGGCTTGGTGTTGCCATGCAGCTTCACCCTCATACTTGTGTCAGTATTAATTATCTTTCTGATATGGTTCAGCTTTGCTGAGACAGAACTCTGTTATGCCAAGACTTCTAGACTCCAACCCCGAGGCAGGTGTTAATGTAGCACTTGTTATATCAGGAACTGGGAGCTTGAATTCTCAAGTATACATGCGTTCTGTTGCTAGCCGGCTAGCTTCTCTGAAGTTAGTGATCTGTTTCTGTCTTGTGTAAACCCTCTAACAGGTAGGAAACTATCTGCGAATGTTCAGAGGTTCCTTGTACAAGAGATACCCATCGCTCTGGAGAAGACTAGCTTCTGTGGAGGAGAGAAAGAAGATAGTAGCATCATCACACGGTGAGTGTAAGCTTTTTGTCAGATTCAGAGATCCTTGTGTGCCTTAATGAGTTCTTTGTCTGTAACCTTAGGGTATTAGATGTCACAGTAATTCGTAATTCCAGACCCAGTATAATAATCTTTACACTTTTGCTTCTGGGTAGCAGTATCTTCAGTGTCTCCTCTGTGTTAGATCATGGTTACACAACTTTAGCCACCAGTGTGACTCTGCTGAAGGCGTCTGAAGTGGAAGAGATATTCGAGGGGAATGATGAAAAATACAAAGCTGTGTCCATCAGTACAGAGCCCCCAGCTTACCTTAGGTAAGATGCATGTGTTGCCCGTCAGAGCAGAAGTTATAATGGTAAAAAGGTAAAGAGAATGGATTTATTAATCCACAAATAAATCCGAGTCCCACAATTCACCTGTTATATATTCTGTTGGATATTGTCATTGCCTTGACATGCTATAGTAGAAAAAATGATAGACTATAGAATAAACAAAGTCTGCAAGTATAAATTGTAGCTGCCAGAGGTAGGTAAATCTGCTTAGTAAATAGGAATAAAAACATCTGATTCGTAAAAAACCATATAGGTGCTATCATTCTTTGTACCGCTGCTGTTTCTTTTATGGCCTCAGATTTTCTGCAGATGTAGCTAAGGATGAGCTGTCCGATTCAGGTTTGTCCGAGTGACTTTAGGTCAAGGTCAAGGTACAGGCACTGACGGACTGTTGAACCCACAAGGTTTGTGTTGTCTTATATCTGAATGTTGTATATTTTCATTTTCCATCCCATCTGCCTTCAGGGAGCAGAAAGTGAAACGCAGCAGCCAGTGGGTGCCCACCCTACCCAATAGTTCACACCACCTGGATGCTGTGCCCTGCTCCACCACCATCAACCGCAACCGCTTGGGCCGTGACAAGAAGAGGACCTTCCCACTCTGGTGAATCCTATGGCACTTGGGTGTCTTGTATGGTAGAGTCTTACTACTCTTGCACCTTCCACAAGCAGTATCTGGTTCGGATGCCAACGTTGAAAAGTTTCAAATCTCACCGTCCTCTTGAAGTTTCCTACTTCAGGAAGACCTTGTGTTTCTATACTAATTATTGAGGATAAGATGAGACTGCTTGTGTCATTTATAGTTGCATATAGCCAGCCTCTACATGGTGTTGTTTTGAATGTAGGAACCAAGCTGCTGTTTCTTTTTTCCCAGTTTGCTCTCCCTGCCCTTCTCTTGCGTTATTCAGAGGCAAAAAACAACCTCTGAGACTGGAAATGGTGCAAGTCCAAAGGGGTCATGTTTTTGCAAAGTGTTTATTTTTTTTATTATTTTTTTTTAACGTGTTCTATTACTGCCTGCTGTCAGGTGGTTTCTTTCTCTCATGACCCAACCAGCAATCGCCTGACTCAGCTGTTCTTAATCTAAGCCTCCCACTAACCTGTGTCTGGATAGTAATGACACTGCTGCTATCTTGTTGCCACTGGTGCTTGTCACAGCAAGGCAGGCCAGTTGTTAAATCATCCTGGTTTTATGAGCAAAGAGGAAATGAGCAAACCGGCAATGATTCCACCGTTGGAATTTTTTTTAATCTCTTGTCTCCTCTGCTCATTTTGGCTCAGAGTCAGCACAAAGATGCACCGAAGTAAGCTGGTATTGACCATCACGAGAATTGCTTATTTGACCCGTTTGCACACCCTGTTCTGATCGAAATGGTTCCATGCTGGAGTGACCTGCTGGCACCAAAATATATTTGTTTAGGTTTTTTTTACATTCAAGTATGCCTTTTATGTTCACACCCACATTCATGTATATAGGTCCAGACCTGTGTTGATGGTGTGATAACGTCAGGCATGTGATGTGCAGTTACTTTCGGGAAAAACTTAAGTTCTTGTGTGGCCACACGAAGGAAATGAATCCGGGCAAATACGATCTCTGGACTCGTGTAGTTATGCTCCCAATATGCTGGAATGTAAGTTCTTTTAAGCTGTCGGTTGTAGGAAACAGCCTAGTTGCCATCATTATTCAAGAAATATCTTCTAGCACTTTCAGAACAAAATATAATGATTAAAAAAAACCTGTTTTAGCATTATTCAGAAAGCAGTATTGTCTAGATAATGAGTTTTTTTTGGTTAGGTTGGTTAAAAAGTAAGGTTTTTTATTTTAAAAGTGTGAAAAGCTGTATCAGTATCTTAATCAGTTTTTTTTTTTCTTAAGTACTCTTACTCCCCGAAGGCTGTGAACCTGATATGTGTGGGTTTTTATTTTACGGTCAGGGCTTCCATGTAACTCTGCACTCTGCTCCACTAGCTTTGATGACCATGATCCTGCAGTTATCCACGAGAATGCCACCCAGCCAGAAGTCCTGGTTCCAATTCGTCTTGACATGGAGATTGATGGACAGAAACTCAGGGATGCCTTCACGTGGAATATGAATGGTAGGGAAGCCGTTCTTTCTCCGTTCCAGCAAGAGTGTACTCTTCAGTGGGGGTTGGCCATGAGCGCCCACCAAAAAACATTGCTCTGTGTCTACCCACCAGAGAAGCTGATGACGACAGAGATGTTTGCTGAAATCCTCTGCGATGACCTTGATCTGAACCCGCTTACCTTTGTTCCTGCAATCGCCTCAGCTATTCGACAGCAGATTGAGTCCTACCCCTTGGACAGCATCCTTGATGAACAGACAGACCAAAGGGTCATCATTAAGGTATTGTCTGATTTTGAAGAATGAAAGAACCTAGTGGATAAATGCAAGGTGTGCAGCTGAAGCTGAATTTTTTTCTGGATTATTACAGTCACCCTGGATTCAAGCACTATCCTGTAGATTGTGGTTGAGGCTATTGAGATCTTGTCCTTACTGTGGAGGTAAGCCTCTCTCAGAGGGACTGTTTACCTACCCACAGTGTACAATTATGGTCTGTCCCATGCAGCTGAACATCCATGTGGGCAACATCTCCCTGGTGGACCAGTTTGAGTGGGACATGTCGGAGAAGGACAACTCCCCTGAGACATTTGCCCTCAAGCTGTGCTCGGAGCTGGGTTTGGGGGGAGAATTCGTCACCACTATCGCCTACAGCATCCGCGGCCAGCTCAGCTGGCACCAGAGGACATATGCCTTCAGGTATTTTGCCTCCTGGTGACAAGGAATCTTTGAGGCCCCCCCCCTTCCCATTTCATTGGCTTACATTAAGCATCTGTGTAAAGATGAGTTCTGGAGACTGTCTGAGTGCGCCTGAGCTGTTCAACGCCAATCCAGAGCCAAAGTCAAAATCAGACATTAGTTGAAAGCAGTCATCCTTAGCTAAGTGCTCATGAGACTCTACTTTGCCATTTCGCAAAGGCTTTCAGATCCATTTTTCAGGTTTTTTCCTCCCTTGAGGGCTTAAGGGCGCCAGTGTTGGACGGTTGTTTGCGTACCGCATTTAACTCCTTCCTCCTCAGCAAAGTCTGCAGCTATGGAATTTCAAGCTCATGGGGAAACCAGAGATAAAGCTTCTGGTGTACACCACTAGTTTTTGGACCCTCTTCTGGGTATTTGGCTGTTATAAACTTATTTCTGAGATATTTCATAACATGAATTACACCCTATTAACTCACAAGTGGTTCTATTTCTACATGAGCACTTTCATACTCTTCATGTTTCCTGGCAAAGCTTCGACTTGCATCTGTGAGCGTTCTGGCTCAGTCCCCTTTCTTAGCCTGACATTCGGAAATCTGGGTTGGGGGGAGGGTTAAAGGGGACGGTCGTTGCTGAGACCAAAACACGTTCCTTTGGCCATGACTCACGAAGCAGAATCCCAAAACACCCTGAGGACTTCATCCTGTTTATAGTGTAGAATTAGGGTGCCATTCAGATGTTAAAGAAATGTGTTTCACATGTACACAGCTTCATTGCAACCTTTTGTTTTTGAAATTTGCACCATATAGCTGTATTTTAGCAGAAGTGCAGTGGTTTTGTTTTGGGTTTAGCCCAGATTCCCCAGCAGGGTGCATTTTTTTTAATGCTCTGTGGCCCCTTGTCAACCATTGTCTGTGCCGTGTTTTTAATATCCTTTGCTCTCCCAGCCCATCCCTCAGTGCTTTGACTGATTGATTTCTCTGCCTTATGATTCACCCATGCTTTTGTTACAAATGCCAGATCTAATTTAGCTGCTCCTTGCTGTCTGTTCCACTATGTCTGACTTCAGGTTATCGTACCTGAAGGGGCTTAACCCCTTCCACGCTGTCACACAACCTCATCCTCTAGGAAGCTATTCTTTTTTGACACCGAAGGCCCTGTTGTCTAATGCCTGGTTGATCCAGGCGTGTACAAAACAGTGCTGTAAGGCACACATGCTGTACTCTAGGACTTAAATTTTCCATAAAAAGACTGAATACAACCTGGTAAAAATTTTAATTGTATCAAAGTTATTTGGTGTGCATGATAAACTGAAATGTGACTGAACATCCACAGGGAGTGATGGATAGCCATGGAGCAGTGAACAAAGGGCAGTTTCTGCTGATGCCGGAGAACGCTGTGCTGGCCAAGCAGTTTCTGTAGTAGAAACTTTTGTAAAAATAAAGAAATGCAGATGGCATTTAATTACTTCAGCACATTAGGACAATAATATTTAGCTTGGTTAGAACCACTGGGCAGTCATTTCTTTACTTTTGATCTGTAAACAGCAGATTCCTGTTATGTTGCTGGATGAGGTCTTTGGGGAGAAACTCGATAATCTGCATGCACTTGATTTTTAGGAACTGCTTGGTGTTAAAATTATCAGCACATTTTGGACTTAAGCTATAGAAGCCCAAGAAATTGGATTAAACTTTGAAATGGGTTGTGTTCGTTGGACATTCCTTTAACTCGTCCTTGTATTTCTGCATTAGCTGCAAAATGTTGTCCCCCACACCTTTAGCACGTCACGTGGGCTCCCTTCTGATGGTGTCTTCGTTTCACAGCGAGAACCCCTTGCCCACAGTGGAGATTGCCATTCGCAGCACAGGCGATGCTGACCAGTGGTGCCCCCTCCTGGAAACTCTCACAGATGCTGAGATGGAGAAGAAGATCAGGGATCAGGATAGGAACACAAGGTTAGTGGCAGCCTCCATGGTTGCAAGAGGGCTGCACGTATCACACGCCTGTGTGGATTTGGTGTACAACCGCAGGAAGCAAAGATGGGCTATTGTTGTGACTTCTTTTGCTGATTCAGCCAAACCTGAACCGTTTGTCCTCACCTTGAGCTCACCTGTGTGAACGTTGACAAGCATCTAAACTATTTGACAAATCTTTGTGTTGGTGCTCTTGGCCAGTAGCAGGGTTCCATCCTCATGAAGAACTTATCTCCACTTCCTTTGAAATTCACCTTGGTGGCTCTGTACTATGTTTTGTTTTGAAACCGTGTCAGCCACAACTTAAAATTCGAGCCAGGGTGGCCCTGTTTACCCTCCCTAAGATGTGCAGCTCTTCAAACAGATAATTTGTCAGCCATATGCGACATTCTTAACAACAAAAAAAGCTATTTATATGTTGTCCTTTTTCCATTTCAGGCGCATGAGACGTTTGGCAAACACAGCTCCAGGCTGGTAAAACACAAAATAAAAGATCTGCTTGGGGAAAAAAAAGGTGTTTTCCAAGATGTCGTACTTCTGGGACAATTTCAAAGCAGGAACATCTTGCTTTCTACATGTCTTCTATCCTGGATGGAGATGTTCCACTGGGTCTGGTCTTTCCCCTGTCCTGGTGCTCCACACTGAGCTAGCATGGTTGTGCACCTCGATCCTGTTCCTCACCTTCCTCCATGCTTAGCTTATTGCCCTTCTCCTGCCCCTTGTGGGGTCTGGAAGCAATGCCCTATTCCAAGAGAATCGATCTGTGGGAAGTAAGAACACAGATCCTCTGTTGGACATGTTATTGTGTTTTTCTATAGCTTCTGCAGGCAAGGTATTGGTCATCTTTACCCTGATACCTTTTTAAGTTAAAATATAATTAAAATTAAGCTGATTTTGCTTTCATTACATTTGCCCGATGTTGTGCGTCATTGTAAGCCGTGGGTTAGAGTGTTCCACAGTAGACAGTGCTTTAGGTACCTTCTGTGTGTGAGGATGGGTGCTGCATGATTCATTTACTATTTACTATGTTTTCTTCAGCACTGAGTAACTCCTCTGCTCAGTGCACTTTGGCCCGCTTGGCACAGTGTTATTGTAGAATAGATTTTATCAGTGTAATGGGAGACTGTTGCTTGCACACGCCTGCTTTTTGTGCTTCCACTGCCCGAGTTCTTCTCCTCCTTTATGGCTGATTCTGGGAGTCGGCTGACTGTGTTGCACAGTCTTGTTTTGGTCAGAAGTGCTGACTGGGATAAATTCCTGCATTGTGGGTTGCTGGCCCTTCTCTAAGATTCATTATGAGCTGAATGTGTGGTAGCAGTAGAGCTAAACCGTCTAGATCCACAAAACACACATTCATGGATTTCCCATAGCATCAGTTCCTTGCTGGAAAGCATGGAACAATTGCCGAACATAGAAAGGCTTTAAAAAGTAACCGCGGTAACCTTCTCTCTGATGGATTTCATATGAATAGCAGGATAGCAGCCATGTCCTCTTGGTTTGGTTTCATACAAAATTACACTTTTTTTTTTTTTTTTTTTTTTTTTTTGCTGTCAAACTTGTATTTACTTCTTTTTTTGTTTAAAATGTCAACAAATGATGCAACTTTGCCAGGGGTGTCCAAACGTTTGCATGGAACAGAATTTCTAGATGAGTCTACAATTGTTTAAATATTTAAATTTGCATTTATTTAATGGAAAGGTTAACTCCAGCTCACTGGATCTGTCTTTCACACAAAAGAAGGATCCTTGTCCTTGTCATAGTTGACTAACATTATACTTGGGGATTAACTCATGTATGCTTAACTGTCCACATGTTTTTGAGTGGGGCGCATGTTACTGGTTATTGTCACTCTGGATGAGTTCAGAATCAGTCAAGCTGAGGACATATGGACCAGTGTGGTTTTCGTTTCAACGCTCCAACATCTGGACCTTGTATCAGATGGCCACCACAACGTGGAGCATTGAAAACGAATGCCTATAAAACAAACGGATGGTTGCTTAATACTCAGTGGCACAGAATGGAGTCTTTGGCTGAGTGAAAGAACCACTTCAGATTTAATGGGGGAAAATCATGAGTGAAAAAATGATGATAAAGATTTGGTTTCACTACCAGCTTCTGCTCAACACACTAAGACCCTCAAATCTTTGGAAGATCAGTTTTGTAGAATGCAGAGATTTCCTCAAACCTGGGGACATTTGCGACACTCCCTTCTTCCCTTTCTGCAATGTACTTCTACAAACATGGTAGCCATGGACAGATTGACACCCGCCTTCTGCACACCACCATGGCTGAACAGAGGAGGAACATTCAGCAATGGGCTGGCCCAATTACACTCTTCCAAGCTGTCCTCTTGCTCTCAGGGTAGTGACCTAATATACTACTGAGCTTGTGCTTGAGTCTAATTTATGCCCATTTATTTATTGTTTTATGTATTTAGCACTTATTTCGTCACTTTCGTTCATTTATACATGTGAAATGCTGAATATGAAACCAAAGAGGTTTAGTTTTAGATGCTTAATACCATTGAGTTCACTACTAATCCTCAAGTACGTTCACCCCAGTCTGGAATAGTCATGTTTTTTTCACTCAGTGTTTGTGAGGGAGTTTTCATTTTGAGGATATGCACATTCAGCTGTATTTTTTAGTCAAAGATATTAAAGCCATCGCTCACATTTTTTTCTAAAGTTTTTTCTAGAAAATAAGAACTGTACAATATGCCTTTCAAGGAGAACAAAACCGCAGCAAATTCTCCACCACATAGAGGCACCCAAATTGGACCTTCAAACTGGCGACATGTTTGAGCTTCGGCAACAAAGATGCCCTCGGGCGGAATGAGCTCAGGTGATCTGTGGTGGGGCTTTGGAGGATGCGGGAAGGAGATTATTTGTCACCTTGAACCACCAAACAACCATCATGAGCACTGATCAGTCCTCCCTTGCCTAAAACATCAGAATCTGACCTTGACCTTATTGCTAAGATGTACATTTGGAGAAAAGGATCTTGTAAATAAATAAATGTAAACACATGCATCTGTCTGTCACTTCCTTGCATAATTCCAGTGTTGTGGAGTTTAATACGTTTTTCTTATTCAACAAGGTCCACTTTTACACAAAAGTGAGTAAAAGCAAAACTGGTGCATGAAAAAAAGGTTTATTTGTACCAAAATATTGGACACATCACACACTACTTTATTTACATAGTAAATATGGCAACTGATTTTCAGCAAATAAAAAAACATGATGGTTAATGTCAGAGATACAAGCTTTTTGGTGTGATAAATGCTGAGTGCTGTACATTCGAATTTGTGCAAACAATTGTACAAAATTCCACGAAGGTGAACCTCTTCACCTCAGTGGTGTCAGAGAATTACAGTTAAAACAAAGTATACAAATAAACAGAAAATGTGGCATCAGTGTCCAGCACTGGCACAAAGCACCATGAATGAGACAAATGGTTAAGTTTATGTCAACCATTAATTCACAGATGACAAATTAGGGCTCATTTGTTGAGATGCTGGCTTTGCTCTACAAAAGAACTACTCGGAGCTGCAACTTTAGAAGAACATTTCTATCACCATACCGCAATTTGAAAAATGTTTTAACCTAAAATCTTCCTTTTTGTCAGACTTTTGTATATTGAGTTTCATTAACGCCTTGGAAATCCTGTTAAGAAATTGAGACATATATGTGTCCTGAACAGACGATATGTCTGTGCCCTGAAGTGAATCTCTTTCCCTTCTCTGTTTGCCAATTTACTCAAAACACAACGCGCCTGCACTCTTGTTTACCCCCGAGCTGCGTGTAACCCTACTGTTTTTCTTCTTCACATTAGATGTTCAGACACATTTCAATTGAAGGAGGTAACACTGTGGAACAGAATTCAAAACCACGGAAAGACCCTGGTTTTGTCACACCTTAGAAAAGTGCATGACCACAATCTCTGGGCTGTGTGAAAAACTTACAGTTTTAGGTGAAAGCACAGTAAGCTGGCAGTAAAACAAAGCACTTTCACATTTCTATCTTTGTTTTACCTCATTTCTGACTGTAGCAGTCCCGGTCTGGAACATGAGCAAAGGAGTCAGTGAAAGAAAAAGATTTATCCTTAAACTGGAAAAAAGGGTTTGGTGTCTTTGTGTGTAAAATTATCATTCCAGTGAGAATGTTTAACAGTAAGAAAGAGTGCTGGAGCAGTCGGCCCTGACTGGTTCCTCACCACAGGAATGTGGTGAAATTGCCCCCCAAGGATGTTGTGACCCCCCCAGGGAGCAGTTCTTAAATTCAGCTCTGTTAAACTATTCTTTTAATAGTATATAAGTAGATGATCTGCTATTTAACCAGCATACTTTTGGTGAAATAAGGCAATGGTGATTTTTACGACCCCACAAAATTTATTTAAATTTAACTGCCCCCCCCCCCATCAGAATCTGGCCACTGGCTGAAAGAAATGTTTTTTGTTATGCAATTTTAATTTACTGTACATATTGCCGGGGATTTTACTGGAATAAATTCTGAGCAAATTCTTTACTTAGGGACAAAGTGGGAGCTGTTACACTGTATGCTGCTCCTAAATTTCATGCATGTATTTAACATTGGACTGATGGCCAAAATGAGGAAAACTGACCAGATGACATTGATGCTGAGGAGCATGCTGGAGACGAAGGGTTTAAAACGCTCATGATTGGTCATTAGAAGCGCAAACTTTTTCCAAAGTGTACATTTCATCTGGAAACAAATTATAAAAAAAGTTATTTTCAGTTTCCGGATACATTTATGCCAATTCCAAATGGCAGTGCATGCAAACCAGTGTACAATGTACTGCAAATTACAGAAAGCTGTAACCCTGGCATAGGTGTGAAGGTGTGTTTTCACGGCCAGCGTTGCTCTGTGTGGGTCCTCGGACTGCAGAAGGCTAAACTGATGCCAGGCACACAAACCCATGTGTCAGCTGTAAAACACAAAGTAACCCTGTGGTTAAGTTCATACCCGAACTGGCAAGATGTTTGAGACTAAGAAAAAGATAAACCTTGAATAAATGGCTACAGAAATGAAATACAGAATCCATGAAGTGATGTTTCCATACGGCTACGCTACACGGGTCATTTTGTACAGCAACACATTGTGTTGGTTTCAGCAACACATTGCTCATTATGCTTGGGTTACACAGTGTGTCGAGGTTACTTCTCAGTCAGAGCTTTCTCTATCTTAATCAAAGACCTTAAAGGTGAAGTTGTGTAGCTTCAAACTGCATCTAGATTTCAAGTTCACTGCAGACCGCCCCATGCAGTATAACACCGTGGTGTGAAAACATGCTGTTTGGTGTAATTTTGTTTTTTTTATCATTCTGAAAATGGGACTGTGGGTACATCCATGTCCGCAGTCTGTCAGCAAAAATGAAGCCTTTAAGCCATGATGTCATTCTGCAGCTGGAATTTGTCACTAACTTTTTAGATAAAGGATGTTGATGTTGGTTATTTTAATAGTCTTAAGGTGGATAGAAGCATCTAAAAAGGCCCACAATGGTTATAAATGACTGTTGGTAGCAGAGGGATTCTGACTACATCTTGCATGTGATGGCAGATTATTGGTAACAGCGCTGCCCTTTCTTGCCGCACAAAACTTATCGATTCCCAGAGGAGGTGCAGCCAAAGAAGTCCTCTCCGACATTGCGGGGGTATCCCTGCAGAACCCTCATCTCCACTGGGTCGAACTTCCAGTACTGCCTGCCACTGAGGAAGTGTGCGAAACCTGGAAAAGAACAGGAAATAAACTGAAAGCCAGCTGTTCCCAGCCATGCAGTTGCAGACCGTGCGGTGCAAAGAAAATCTGAACCAAACACTGACATTCACACAGCCTTGGTACAACTTTGTTATGGATAACCATGGCATTAAATTATATTTGGAGATTAACAACTGTTTTCTTTTTTCATAGCTCTGAATTTTTAACAAGAAAATAAATTGTTTCCGTTACAGTCGCGTAACTCAGAAAATCAAACAACTGCATCAATTTTGTATGGTGTTGCACATACTAGGCAGTTCTGTTCTTTGGCTCATGACATCTAGAGCTCCTTTTTAAAAACAGACTTGATGAAAACTTGGGTTTTGCAGCTGGTCTTGTCATTCATTTCAGTGTAAATAATCAGTTTGCTGCCTTCAGTGTAAAGTTTGGATATTGAAAGTTGTTCAGAACCCTGTCAAGTGTAACAGAAGGAATTCTTCACTTCTGGAGATGTTTTGTGGAATCAAACCAAGAAGTTCAAACATCCCTTCAGTTTTTTTGATCGTGCTACGCTTGGAAGGCAAATCTTATTACATTGAAATCTTTAAGCTCCTATAAATTAGTTCATTTTTAACATGATAAATTGCCATTTGTATGTACTTTCAAGCATCGTTGCTTAGTAACGCGTCAGTCTGCTGGGTACTATTTTTATTATAGTTGGGGAGTTTTGTCAGCACTTTTATCAGATGGATCTATAGTTTTATTCATGTATACTGCAGGCTAATTTACTGGGCCAGCTGATATTTGTATTTATATTTCTTTTCTAAAATACTAGTTCAAGGCCCCTCCTGGCAGCAAGTTTTCAACTGCAAGGCCCAGTCCTTAAGCAGTCATTTCTATACCCGTCACACCCAACTGTGATTTATAGTCCATCCTCAATTTGGTGGCCCTTGATTGTATGGATTTTGCAGAAAAAAAACAGAACCATAAATATTGAAAAAAAAGCTTTTTTAAATGTATAATATAAGGAAAATATAAATATTTCATCTTTAACTTTTTGGAGAAAATAATGAATGAATAATGTTTTAAATAATTTTGACCCTGTGTCTTGAAAAGGAATCTCCATTGTTAGTCTCTCAGGAGGCGAAACACCAGTCACTTCCCCTGCAGCCGTGTTCTATATCTGCAAGAATGCACGTTATTCACTGCTTTCTACATGTAATTCAGTGTATTGTGCATGTACTGACTTTATTCCATATTATTATTATCCATTTCACATCCATCGTGCATTACTTTAGGTCATAACAACAATACTGTGAATAGCCTGAGTACACAGCACTGTAGAAAAAAATGCTACTCTTAAATTGTGCTTATACACCCCATATAGTCTGGAAAACCAAGGGCTGGTTTCATGCTGACATTAGTTTGTAAATGAAATGTAAAACTGGAAGGGAATCACTACCTTGTTCATCCTGGAATGCGGCATCAACATTGCTAGGGACGCCCCACCAGTCATGCATGCTGTGTGGATGGCCGCTGTCCACACGGTTCTCCACAGGGCTGAAGCGCCAGTAGCTGCCCTCCTTCAGGAAGTAGATCTTCTCCTTGTTCTTCCCCCACATGAGAGCTGCCTGGATATTTGCGATGGGCAGGCCTAGGCTTTGCACCAAGTCCGGCCCGGTGATCTGCCGCTCAGCATCGTACACCCAGTAGTGGTGACCTGTGGAGGAAACGGACTCCATGGGTGTCCCACCACAAGCTTTTCCATGTGTTCACGTTATTAATGCTGCAAAGTCTGTGTGGATTTCCTCTGGGTGCTCCAGTTCCCTCGCATGGGCAGGAAAACACGGGTTTCAGGTAAAAGTTAACAACACTACTTGTCTGCAGGTGTGTGTGTGAGACTGTGCATGAATGGCCACCATGTAATGGATTGGCACATTCCAGGGTGTAGCTCCATAGCCCAGTACCCCATAATTCTGGGATAGGTTCCAGACCATCATGACCCTGACTAGAATAAAGGAGTTACAGTTAATGGATGGATGGATGGATGGATGGATGGATAAAAATTGTTTCTTCAAATTCCAGCGGTCTCTCCCACATCTCACACCCTCATGTTACAATAAAATTATGTTTTTTTTGGAATTCTCCTTTGAGACGTCTATCAATCACAGTCCACTTCCTTTGGCTTCCTACCTTGAAAGAACCAGATGTTGCCCGAGTTGTCCTCAAAGGCTGCATCGATGTGCTCCGGAATGGCCCTCCAGTGGCGCGATGCCAGCGCGGGATACCCTGGCTGGAGACGCCTGTTGCGGATGCGCCAGACGTAGCTGGACTTGAAGAAGAAGAGCTCACCACGGATCATGGACACTGCATCAAAACTGGTCTGACAGGCGTCCGGCTGGGCACAGACAGGCAGAGCAACCCATCATCACACTACAGTCACACTGCATCGTCCTGTCTTATACATGACTGTGCACCTCTTCTGCACTTGTCCATTTCCTCCGTATCACCATTCTGTTTCGTATATGCATCCAGTTTGGCAAACACGGCCAGTTATGTAGATTTTTGAGTATTATATTTGGAGATGAACTAACCTCTTAAAGATACTATTAATAGAACAAGAATACTGGTCGAGTGGGCTGCGTTTAGTGAAGTTTAGTCAAGCTTAATGAGTACAAAAGTTAAAATAAGTCATGTATGGGCTTCGTCTGGGAGGAGCCAGATCCAAGCTCACAGTAGTGGGGATCTCGTTGGTCTCTGTACTGGTGTGGGGTCGGCTTGGGCGCCGTGGGCCATACAGGTGCTGTATGCCGCGTCTGTCGTCTTCGCTCAGCTCCAGCGGGTAAGAGAAGCTGTAGAAGGGCGACATGACTGCTCCTGGTTCCAGCGAGTGCTGCAGGCCTAAAACGTGGCCAAACTCATGGGCCGCCACCTGGAGCAGATCAGTACCTGGAAGCAACAGGGCAGGAAGGATGACTGCCACGGTGCTGAGGTTTGGAGGCAAAAAACTGAGGAATTCAGAGATGTACAGTTCACCTTTGACTTCAAGAAACCAGCACAGGGGTGAGCTGAGGACAAATTGCATGTGTTTGTATCTTAAATAATTTCCGTCTCTTTTAACAGATGTAACATTCATTTATTAACGCTCAGAAAATGTTGGTACAAATAGGGTCACAGCTGTCCAGAGTCAATCCCATGAAGTACAGATCACCAGCAGAAATGTCAGTGATTACAGGGCACCCACACACAGCAAAAACAAGTCAGGGTCACAAACACACCAGAACTTCATAGCTTTAGACTATAAATAAAAATTTTTTAAAAAACTCTAAGGAAATTCATGCAATCCTGAGAAGACCAAGCAGGAACCACAAGGGCAGCAGCTGTGATTTACTGGGGAGATGCTCACCCATGCTGTTACCCACGGTCCAGGACTCATCGTAGTCGAAATGAATGTCCCCCTCTCGGTGTGTTCTGGGAAAGAAGGCATGTGCCAGGATGCCACCAGGTCCATCAAACGGCAAGTTGTCTCCATGCCAGTACCTGCAATCAAACACAAAGCTGAGACAACCAACTTCAAACATGTAGTGGGTGTATCGGCTGCTCGAAAAAGTACTGAAGGTAAAACAAAATCTAGAAATTAACAGTTTTTGGAGCATGGCTGTGGGAATTTGTGCCCGTTCAGCCGCAGGAACATCAGTGAGGTTGGACAAGAAGGCCTGGCTGGCAGTCAGCATTCCAGTTCATCCCAAAGGTGTTCGGTGGGGATGAGGTCAGGGCTCTGTGCAGCCACTCAAGTTCTTCCTCACCAACCTGGGCAAACCATGTGTTTATGGAGCTCACTTTGTGCACAGGAGGGGGAAACAGTCATACTGGAGCAGGAAAGGAACTTCCCCAAACTGTGGCCACAAAGCTGGAAGCACACAATTGCCTAGAATGTGTTTGTATGCTGCATGAGTGTGGCTAAAAACAGCTCAGCCCAGTCATTAGAGAGAGGGTCCACATACTTTTAGCCATACGGTGTAGCTTTATTCATTTACTGGATAGTTTCTGTCAAAGTCTAACATACAGAGCAGCTATAAGAAAGAAAGAAAACTCCAATTCTTGTATTAATTTACTATACACTATTAAACTTATGTAATGCAGTCTGTCGTGCAGCATCTTTGAGTTTCTGTTCTGTGTACATTTTGCTGCCAGGGCCATTTCTGCTTTGCAACCGACACATTTTAGAAAAGAAATTGAAGAAAATGCTATTGAATTGAAAAATAAATAAATTTAAAAAATAGGAAATATTTGTATATTCATTTGTAACGCAAATGATTATAACACAGCACACATAGTGCATTCCTAAGTTCATTTATAATAAATCAGACTTTTTCACATTCTTTATGAAAATGGACAGCCACAAAGAGGGTTTGGTCTTTCAAACACAAAATGTCTGCATTTTACAGCTACACATCCAGCATTATGTAACTGTACAAACCAAAGGGCTCAGAAAAAAGTACGGAGCTGTTAGGATTTCTGAATGCAAGAATATAGCAAGCAATTCATCTTTCCAAAATCCAACCATTTCCTAAAGGTAGACAGTTGCTTAAGTGACAAACAGAACCCAGTGCTGTTTGACACGACGCAAAGGGGTTCAAAGGCTGCAGGCAAAACAAGGCGATGCAAACCCGCGCTGAATTAAAGCGACCAAGCTGCAGAACGCTTTCCTGGCGGCAGTCTCCTGCTTTCGATAAGGGAGTTAGTGGGTTGTAAAATGATTCATTAAAAGTACAAAGCCTTTTTGGTCTCTTTTTTCTCTTTGAACATTTGCCAGCTCTGGAGGCTCGCAACCATGGTGGTCTATCTGACATGCAGAAAGGAACAAAATGGAAGAAAGACAAAAAAAAACACTGAAATTGTTGAACCAGAGTCAATGTGTGTTTAGTTGACACCTTGACTTTCCTCTCTGTCTCCAGATCACTCCCTCTCTCACTGATGCGGTCAGAAACATGGGTATCGCTACACTCAACACGGTCATCCTACAGTGTCCTGTACTTCCTTCTTTCATCGATCACCTTAACATGCTAACTGGGGAAAACTTTTGACCTTTTGACTTTTGAGTGTGCCTACGAACCGGTACAGTGGCGTCCACATGAGATCATAGTTAGTACCCATGATTATATCTTTAAGACAAGTGTGTCACTCTGGGGATGGGCTGACATAATACCGTAGCAGGAACAAAAAATCCAGGCCCAAAGGCTGTGAGTTCAAATCCTTTAGCAGTATTTTGCCCATGTCAGTCTTTTAGCTTTAGCAGCCTGCAAATCTTGTACGAATAATGTTATATTTTAGGAAAAGCGCATAAAGGTGGTATTGTGATCCAATCCCACAAATCCAGAGATGCCATGTAAAAGCGTTGCACTGATGATGGCGTGGTCTGTTCAAAGGAAGGATACAGGCACACGAGTTCACATCCGCAGTTTGAATAAGAAAAACTCCTTTAGATTCTCCATAGGATCTCACACCCAACAACATTTCTGTTCATGCAAGTCTGGTGTTTAAATGACAGTGTGAAGCAGTCACTTTTCACTAGCAGGTAATCTAATAAAACTGACTTGAGGCCTAAAATGCAAACTTGTGATGCACAGTCAGTGCTACTGTGCAGGAAAAATATCCCACCCTGTAATGAACCAGGTAGTCAGATCTATGCCTAAGAAGTAGGAGGAAGATAAAGCCTCAGCTGAGGAGTTCAAACCAGCAGTGGGATCTGCTGTCTTACCTGTCAGGAGTCTCATCACCTGAAGGTCAAACATAGTGCTGTACTGAAAACCCCCCACCTACGCTGATGTCTTCCTGCATTGTGTTGCGGATAATAAATAAAATTCCTTGAAATGCCACTGTTGAATAGGATCAAACCCCAGATCACACACAAGTGACCATCGTGTTTTAAAAGTAACTGTTTTGCATCTTTAAACGAAAATATTAGGCATTCAATAAATCATCAGTAAATTGAAAGTGTGTAATAGGAGTTAGCCAGCTGGAGGCCCTTGTTATGCTATTTGCTATCTGCATCTTCTCGAAGCAAGAAGGTGACTGTGTTCATGTCAGATTATGTAAGTCTGAGTAAAATAGTTGGGGGATACAGTGGTGTCTCATAGCTCCTGAGTTGCTTGTGTGATGTTAGGTTCAAGCCCAGCTCAAGGGTATGTATGGAGTATGTATGCAGGTTCTCCTCCATGTTTACACCCTTCTAAGGACAAAATATGCCAGAAGAAGACAATGGCAAACCACTTCTGTCCCTCCTTGCCTTGAAAACCATGCCGGTGGCCACCTAAGAGTCAGCAATGACTTGATGACACTTTCCAAGGAAATGAGACCGAATTGTTCTAAACATTTAGTGACTGAAGTAATTTTTTTTACATGCAATAAATTTTAAAAAATCAACCAAATGATAACACTGCCTGTCAGGTAAATAAAAAAACTGTCAGATGCAGGTTTTTGGGCTCGATGTCACCCATGCAGCAGAAATCCACTAACCTAACGGTTGTTAAAACCAGGTGACGATGATGTGCAAGTCAACAGTGGGCAGCCGGTGTCTGAGGATGTTTTACTGCTGTCCAGTCCAACAGTGCGATGGCATGAATTACAGCTTGTTGCATCTTTATTTTATTCCCAAAGCAGTTTACATATTCTCGATTGGCGTTTAAATGATAAATCATACATGCATGTTTGCTTGCTAGTCTGTGTACATAAGTGGCTGTTTGCACGCACTTGACTGCATGTTTGCAGATTCTTAATTCATGGTTTATGTGTGTATAATGCAGGGTTTCACTGCATGTAATAGGCGGCTGCAGAGCCCCGGCCCCCTTACCTTGTAAAGTCAATGATGATGTCAGCCCTTCCGCTGTGCACCTCAGTGAAGGTGAGTGGAGTGACGTCACTCCAAACCCGCAGTGCCTCCTGCAGGACACGCCGCACCTTGTCTTTGCTCATCTGCCAGGGGAAGCGCATGATCCTAATGGTCACACACACACACACACACACACACACACACACACACATACAAGTACAAGCACGTCAGGGACCTCCAGTATCGGACACCTGTGCCACAGTCCATTTGGTTTTGCATTTCAAAACCCACCCGTAATCCTGTGCTGCCTGTGCATTTCAGCTGAGCATGCCAAGTTGCTTCTTAAACTGCAAGATTTTGGGATTTGCACCAGGATAATCCTGGTGTTGTAAGACCCTAGAACCTTTGAACTGGGTTCAATAGCGTGTGGACAAAGGAGCCTACAGTTACCCCTGTGTCTACCACCCAGCTTGACTGGTAGGCTGGAACAGCCAATCCCATCAACACTTTAGGGATTTTACGTTTAAAATAAAATGGGACTGAAAACGTTTTTTGTTTGTCTTTCCCTGTCTGGGTCCTGCAGCAGATAACTTGTGACCTTGTGAATGACAGTGAAGTTGCCTTCTCCTGTGTGTGAAAGTGTCAAGAGAACACAGGTGATAACAAGGCTTCCAGATGGTTGTGACCAGAGGACAATGCCCTTGTCGAAGACCGGCACTAGGTCTTTGGATTTAAAAAATGTGCTGTACGTTTGTTTGAATTTGTCACTGTAATTATGAAAGGCTACTGTGTGGTTTTTTGCCACATGTTGAGATTTTCATGCACATTTTGAGATTAGTTTTTATTAAAGCCACATAGGAGCTACACTGGGTCTAGAAAGTTTGCGAACCCTTTAAAACTTTTTGAATTTTGCATAAATTTAACCTGAAATGAGAACAGTCTTCATCTAAATTTTGTACACGATCTGTCTGACAGTGGACTGGTGAAGCCCAAGGTCTTTAGGAATTGTTGTGCAGCCTTTTCCACTCTGAGGATTATTGACAACTCTGTGAAATTTCCTGTGACTGGGTCATGGACATGTGTTCCCAAATCGTAGTGGCAAACACCAGACTTTGATACTGAAAACTCAGAATTGTTTAAATGGGGCTGGGCCCCCAAACCCAAATGTCATCTCCCTGACACTCCTGACTCTTAAAAACATCCCTTTAACTGAAGTGATGATTCTAGAGGTTCACATACTTTTTCCTACAAAGACATTTAATGTTGGGTCATTTTGATCAAGAAATTAACAAAAATGTATGACATTTTATGTGTTATTTGTCTTCTCTGGTTTCTTTTTTGTGGTTACAACAGATGAAGATCTCATCTCATCTTAGGACAAATTAATGCAGAAACTGAGGAAATTGTAAAGGGCTCACAAACTTTCCATGGTGCAAAGTGCTTTAACACTGCTTGTCGCTGCCCCTTCAATATGTACGGCAAATCGCTACAGCAGTAATTTATACAGCACACATAAATAAAGCATTGTGCTCCACCCACATCTTCCTATACCTCCATGATGTGCTGCAATGTTGTGATTTCTGTCACGCGGCTGTGAGGGACGCCTGCATTTAGGAGCCACTTCTCCCATGACAAGAAGTTGAGACAGCAGTGAGCCATGCTTGCCTCCTTCCTGCATTGTGTTCCCTTTCCTCTCAGTTTACCACCCCATCTGTGCACAACAGATACTCTGGACCTACTATACTGCTCTTCTCTAAGGTGTGGGCTTCACTGTCCAGCATACACTGCACGGCAATTGATGGTTTCAACCCACTGCTGTGGTTTCTCAGTTGCTGCAAGTCCTGACAGGACAGAGCAGGGTTGGTTAACCCACTGCATAACCTGGCCTGTTGAAAGTCTGTGATGAGGATGAGTGATCTACAGACACTTTAAGTCTCTTATTAGAAGGCTGTGCTCATGGCCCAGCTCTCATTATGCCCCACAGCCCTGATGGAAGCCCCTGGGCAGCGCCGTGCAATGCAATTCTGCCCTGAAATACCGCCACTTAAAAAGCTCAATTTTGGCAGGCGAGACAACCCCTCAATGTCGTATCCTTCCTTTGTAGTTCTGACCCCACCCCACGTATGTTTTTTGTACCTTTTGAGATTCTGATTCCAAATAGTCGTCACTACTTTGGACCAGCACCTCTAGGAGGATTTTGTAAAATCAGATTTAAAAGAAAAACAGCCTGGTGCTGTTGTGCGTGGGGCATTTTACAAGCTTTTTTTGCATTTCTGCTTCTGGTCATCATCCTGGGTCATTCTCTTCCTGGTAGGTTCACCACAACTGTTTGGGTGCATCGAGGTCATTGCACAGTTTGGGTTTATTGTCCTCCTTCACAAATAAGGGACTGCAGATTGCAGCATGATAACAGTACTCTGAATTTAATAGTGACCCCTAGGGTTGATGATGCTATGTAACACACGAAAGAGAAACCCACAAAGGGATATGCAATGATCTGGGGAGGCAGATTTATGGTAGCAAGATGTTTCTTGTTCTGCTGTGCCTTGTTCATTTTCATGAGAGGATACTCCGTTGGGGGCAAATCTGAGGAATTACATTTTTCTTTAAAAAAAAAAGGATGGGTAAGGAGGTAACATGATGTCGGTTTAAATTACTAGCAATCATAATAAAGGACTATTGTACTAAGTGAATGACTTCCAAGAAGGTTGCAATATAGAGAAAGAGTCCAATTTTGTAACAACTGAAGAATAATTCAGTGATAAAAGATGATGCTGATTGTGAGATACCTGTTTTTTGGTACTTTTCATCCCAAGGATAGAAATTAATGAAAAGAACACCAAAAAGAGCAATGACAGCTCAGTTTTACATTCATTGAACGTGTTTAGGAGTTCAAATAATATCTGTGTTCCAATGTCTAATTTTTTGACCATACAAAATTAATGGCAATTTAAAAATACCAGTAGGAGCTGAATGAATTATAGCTACAATAAAAACAGAAGTATAAATATATGAATAGAAATTGAAGGATAGTTTTACTTGTAGGTGAGGTCCGTCTTCTCCCAGCGCCCACCGAAGAGCACAAATCGTTTCTGCCGCTGACGCCCTCCATGTGACCTCCTCTTGTCTGCGGGGTAGCTTGGACCCTCAGCTCCTTTCTGAAGAGGGTAGTCTGGAACACCACAGCGAGGCCTCTTCCAGAGCTCTGTGTGCATCCTGGACTGGACCCCCTTGGGTTCAGGGTTCTCCTTCAGTGTGTCCTGGGCATGGACCAGCCTCCCTCTCTTCTTTAGAGAATAAAGATGGGACTTCTGCAGCCATCCCTAATGCATACACACATTTAGTTGATTTTTGGCCATACTGACTTTAACACACAGAAAAGCAAGTTTTGTAGTCCACTGTAGAAAAAAGAGCAATGTATCCCATGGAATGGGAGAATAATTGTGGCAAAGGTTGGTTACTTTATGCAGTAAGTAGTTGTGGGGGGGGGGCTTCTGGAATTTGGCTTTAATCGGTCAGGTTACCCGACTGAATGACCTTCAAGCTATAGGATCCTGATACCAACAGGCACAACTGCAGCACTTAAAGAAAATAACTGCCCATGAAGCAGATACGGACTTTGCGCTGGTGAAGGATCAAGTGCAATGTGTTTTCCCTGCAGAAACTCAAAGCTCCTCATTGCAGCTGACCTGCTACAGCTTCTGTTCTGCTACAGTGGGAGGAAACAAGAGCATCCAGAGGAAATCCCATGTGAACACAGAGAGAAAATGCCAACTCTGAAACTGAGGTAGGAGGTGTGCAAGAGCATGATAACAAGAGAAAATAATAGCAAGATAAACAATGAGAAGGAAATAGAGAAAAGTGATAGAAGAAAAGGAAGGACACAAAAAAGTGTTACGCATAGGTGATTCTGAACGTGTGGGATTTAAGCCTGGATTTAAAAGTATCCAGGGCAGTTCTGATAGCACAGACATGGTTTGATTTTCTATGAATTTAAAAAACAGGTAAACCCCACTATATGCACCCCCGGTATGTGCAATTTTGTAATAGTGTAGCTAATCTTTTAATACCAGCTACTTGTTCACGCAGACAACCTGCTACAATAGGGAGCCATGATGCAGAGCCTGAAATTCAGTTGGAAGAGATCCAAAAATTGTATGTGTGTGTGTCTTACAAGTTGTATACTGCCTTCCGACTATTTCCTGATCCAAATATACTCATGTAGTGTACATACTGTATGCCATGTACTACTGTGAACTACAGCAATCTGTATGGAACATGCTTTACATCCTTGTCTCATGTTTGCTTTGTTTTGATGAGCTTGTGCATTGTCCTGGTACATTTTCATCTCATAGATACAGCGCACTGCAGGAAAATGGAGCCGAAAATGGTATAAAAAATGTAAAAGAAAGAATGTGATAAACCTAAAAAAAGCATAGAAAAGTGCATACAATAAATGAGAAGATAAAAATGACAAAAAAATGAAAAAGATGAACCAATTGCTATTAACTTCTCACTTTTGAATGAACTGTTCATCAGCGTAAATTGTCTTTTTTTTTTATTTTAAATTGTTGTGCTCAATTATTTTTAAAAATCAATTTCATTTTTGAGCTGCACATGATGTGCCCATGATGTCACTTATGTCTCTGGGCAGGTCAGGTCTCCCTACTGTGAAGAGAGGGATTGGTGTCCTGTGTGTGCTATGTAGCATGATGCCCTGTGTGTGTGCTGTGTGACGCTACACGTTCTACAAGATATTTTACAACATTTAAATGATATTTAGGAAAATTGGTTTTGGGGCTTGCGCAAGGGCTGAGTATGCATTATTTCTCCCTTTTAAAATAATGGAAAATAGAATCCTGTATATGCAGCTTTGTTCTATGCAGGGTTTACAGAAATTAATGAAATGTATAAAAAGGGGTTTACCTGCGTAAGGCAGGAATTTGGGATGCTTATTAAAAAGTCCTGTGAATGATTTATGGATAATTTGTGGCAGATTTAAGGATAATAAAGAGTTTAAAAATCTTCTCTAGAGTCTAAAACATAAGCCAGTCCAACTGCTGGGGTCTAAAATGCCAGCTGATGGTTGGGAAATTTATATTCATTTGAATAAGAAGTTGGTTCAACTTGTGTTCAAGATATAAATGCATCTTGAAGTAAAAATCTGAATTTACGAAAACCATCATGGGGGCAGCATATCAGGAGACCACAATGAAGGAAAAAAAACAGAGTAAAGGTTCCCACAGAACACATGGCACAGCGTGAAATACCACCAGTTGTTGAAGATTAAGCTCTGGATTTGACACTGAACATTTACCCCCATGGATAATAGGAAATAAAATGTTTTTCAGCAGCAAGATGTTCAAGTGGATGTTCTTGCTGGGGTTTTCATTCCTGATGTAAAGACTGTGATCATTCCAGTTGCTTGCATCTGGCAGCATTCAGGCAAGACGAATGATTCATTCAGATGTATAACTAATTCTTGTGTGGAAGGTCTGACAAATGAATAACAGGTTGATTTCAATCCAGTCTCTCTACCAGTGCCACTAAAGAGAATACAGAAACAGTTGGGCCCAAACTGTTAAATATTTCATCATTATAATGATGTCTGTGCAATATTTTTTGCATATATTTGTGTAAAAGATGAGCAAACCACTGAAGTCTATTTTAACAGTTATTGTTCATGAAATCTATAGTGTAAAGTATAACTTGTGGTCCACCCCATTCACACAACTGAAATTGTAGCTCACTGCATGGAGGAGAATGCTATGAAGCAACAACTTTCCTAAAACAATACTGGCTGCAGGTTTAAACCTAAAATCAGCACAACATATACAACCCTGTAGACAGAGCACATTTTCAAATCCCTCAGCGATGACAATACAAATTCAAACAAATCAGCTTATATTTCAGTCTGTGACTGTTTTATCCACATATATTTCTAAAAGTTTACAAAATGTTTAATTTGTGGCTCCCAACTTTATGAAGAACAGATCCTGAAAAAGTACCAACAAGCCGCTTGCAAACTGTCGCTTTCAGTTTAATACCAGTTTAGCAGTGTGCAGTGTATTATCAACTAAAAGTACAGTTCTATTCATGTTAGAGTACACCTGTAAAACTGGAAATAAAGTTTGCATTCAAACACTTTCACCATCACATAGTTAAAATGCTCAAAATATTACCTGGCTTTTCAAAAAGGTTGTTGTTAATTTTGTAAATGGTGATCCTAAACCCTACAGCTGCATCATGGTTAACACCACCACATAAGACAACAGTGAGTATTTTTCAACTACATTAACATTCAGATTGAATGACATCTTTGTTAAATATGTAAAGAAGTCAGCTAGTGAGCTGTTAGTGGCAAAAATGACAAATGCAGCAGATGGAAGCTGTAGTTATCATTGAACGAAACAGGTACAGAAGAGACCAGTTGTAGACAGAATGTGCCAGAATGATGTAGCCTGAGAAGTGCCCTTTCTAAGGGGAGAATCGTTCTGATGCAGCTATGAATCGCAGCTGTGAATTTGTCCACAGTCAAAAAACAGGACAATCTTGCCAGCCTCTCATGAAGAAGTACCAGCGTTTGGGGCCAATGATTTAACACCAGACTGAGCTGATTTATTGCGTGTGAGTGGGATTTATCACCTGGTGGGAACACATTTTTCCTTACTGCTTGCCCTAGGCCAGCACCTCCATTTTCAGGCATTTTACAACATCTGACTGCAGTGAAGAATTGGACATTATATATTATGTGTAGAGCACAAATCTCCACAGGACCCATTCTGGTTGTTAAAGTTCTAAGCATCGACAGATGTTCCTTCCTTTTCAGTTACGCTTGAACTTCTACTCTTCTGCTCAAGAAAATCAAAATAATACTAAAGGAGAATTACAAGCCTCTTCTGCGGTCTCTTCCATACACAGTTTAAGCACATCTTGGACCTCCTTGGGTCTGCTGTGCAAAATTTATGCTCCAATTTGTGTACTTATAGGTGTAGGGACAGGCTATGTTCAGAAATACAGCAAGCACTGGAGCTACAAGCTCAAAAGGATATAAGAGTTCACGTCATTTAAGGGGCACAACCATCCTAATGGAGGATAACTGGTTGACACATGTGTGCACTAATAAACTTGTCAGATCTCCTGACTGAAGCACAATGAAAGTGTCACTTAGTATAATCTCTGGATCACAACCAGGGAAACCTGGGCAGAAAGGAGTTAAGCCTGTCTCTACATGTGCTTGTCTATCACCTCTACACACTCCCCTTCATCACTGCACTTCGCTAAGAACTTTTTCGCTTGGGGTCCCAGAATGCAGAGGGCTGCGAAGGTCAATCTCCCTGGCGTCTCATTCCGGTGGGGGTGGCTAGAACCCCAGCTATACAACTGCAGCTTTACCTCCCAGCATGCCTCATTCGCACTAAAGAGCGACGGGTCCTTCTGGATGGCACCTGGGCCTCATTCGTAGGCAAATTCTTCACAGTGTTGCTACTGACATGTCTTTCAGCTTTTACTCCTGCTTTAACCCAACATCTGTTTACCGGAAGGATTATCGCAATGAATTTACACCCCATGTGTGATGTGACCTCACACCATCTGTGTGTGTATTAGGTCTTCAACATATAATGCTTTTAGCACAGGCAAAAAGCAAAAAAACCCTTGGCGGACAATGTACGTTATGCATAGATAAAGGGTAAGTTCACCGGAAGACATCTAGCTATATAAATATTCTTTAAAAAACACCTAAGGTTGTGCAGCCCCTTGCTAAATAAAACAAGTTCAAATGTGAGGTTTAATGAGTGACAGCAGGACAAACTACTTCAGCCCTGATTCCCGAAGGGACAACCTTTGTTCCATGTAAGTTCCTCAATGAGCAGCATTATGTTTATTTGTTTATCGTTGCGAGTTAGAAGCCTAAATGGCGAACGTTGGTATAGACCCACATGAAGGAACACAGGATCGTGATCCAAATGCCTTCGGGAAGCCTACGTGTAAAAATGGATGAGGTTTTCGTGCTATATGCAGTGGCTTGGTCTGAGGCAATTACAGCATGCACTTTCACATGACGGGGCTGAAACAAAGAACCTTGTCATCTCGAAGGAAAAACGTATGCACAAGAATGTTATATCGCCAATTTTCCCTACACCACTTTACATGAGCGAAACTGAAGATAAGCTACAATTAAATGTGCAGGTATCTGCTTGTTTGGATGTACCTGATCACCTTAGGTTCTATTCAGCCACATTTCTGAAAGGGTGCTTTGCCTAAACAGCCCTCAGACTCCATCAACAGGATTCTTTCGCATAGCTGTGCCTTAGTCGGCATTTATTCACAAAGCCTCTTACCTGCCCTTAAACCAGAAATTAATCATTTCAATCCTCATGCAAAGAAACACAGTTGTTAATGCTTGGATACCGTGGCATTTCCCCCTTAACATAAAGGGGGACTAAAGATATCCTTGTTTCTGCAGAAACGCTCTGCACTGACAATCCAGAGGATGGCAGGGATTCGTTCTGACGTCTGGTGAGAAAGGTGTCCCATCACTGAAGTCTCTGGCAAAGCAATCTCTCAGCACAAGTGCACCAGCTTATCCTTGGAGCCCTGACCTAATGCGGCAACATGCTTTTCAGTAAGACCACCCAACACCAAACTCGGAGTACAAGTCTCTGTGTGCATTTAATTCTTTGCAAAAAATGCAAAAAATTTCCCAGGGTATCTACTTACTTATACCTGCATTTTGTTACATTTTTTTTTCTTCTATAATTTCCTTGAGTGAAAATTTGAAATTTTCCAATTTCTGCTGTTAACATACATTCAGATAGAATAGAAACTCAAGTGGCTTTGATGTGGGAGAGAGAGCGGTGTGTCAGACGGAAATTCCTTCAGTGCAATTTTTAATTTATTTTAGTTGCATCCGCAACTTTTACAGGAACTATCCTGTGTAAAAACAGAGGTAAACATGAGTGCATTGGGTTCTTTTTTATTGCAAGCTGGAAGTGACCAGCTGGCGACAAACGTGTTTTTGCAATTTATTGGTCCCATCCTAGGGACAGGTATGTTGTGTGTCATCTGCAAATAAGACACACAGTCTGTATTTAAGGTCAAACACTTTTTAATATGTTCTCTTCATGCTATCCTCTCTTATACTGCAACTCACTCTCCTTTCTCTACCCCACTGTTTCATCCTTTTCTGGCCCCTGATGAACAGGAGGAACTCAGCACTGCCTTGTATGTATAAAGCACACAGAATAGGAGACTGTTGACTATATAACTTTTATATTCTATGTCTTTACAGTACACTTACCTGTAATATTTCTTCAAGTTAATAAAAATATTACAGTTCAAGATGTGCCACTGGCATCATCTCCATGGTGCACCCTGTCTCATGACTAATGTTTCCAGTATAGAGAAACACTAAGGCCTTGCACTGGAGGAACTGATAAATTTTCATTTGTTATAGGTTCATCTGATGTAATTAATGCAACCTAACATGAGTAAATCGAGGGATTAAACTGCATTATAAAGTTTTATTAGATTGTAAAGTTGCAGTGGATGGATGGATGTGAGTGGCTGTTGCACCTAGGGATGGATAAACTATAAAGTAGTGGTTTCACTTAAGGACGATTTCAAGTTACAGATAGACCTCTTGTCCCAGCTGTGCTCATAAGATAAGGTACAAGGGTGGCATGGTGTTGCAGCAGATAGCACTGTTGCCTTAGTCCCTGTGGGGTTGCCATGTTTTCCCCATATTTGTCTGAGTTTCCTCCCACAGTCCAATGATACATGTTACAGGGAAATTGCTCGCTGTATATTGTCCATAACTTGTCTATTTGCATCCCATCCATGCTAAGATTCTCCTAGTGTGATGCCCAGTGATTCTAAGATGGGATCTGACCAGGACAAGCCAGGAAGGAAAAATGGGTGAGAGACGAGGTACAACTTGAGATACAAGTATACAGCATGGATTTTGTGTTCTTTTTAAAAAAGTTTACTGGTATACAAAAACCACAATTCAGCACATGGTTACCACGAAAGCTTAAAAAAGAAACCCTGCAAATTTATCCAAGGGTCAACTGAGATCCCTTCAACTTCTGAGGGAATAATAAAAATACGAAGCTGAAGAGAGAGGGATGAATGAGGAAGAAAGGGAAGCCAAAGGTAAATGTGTTTTGTTTTATTTCTAAGACCATGCATTTGTATGGTTTAAAGAATTCTTCAGAGTTTATAAATAATATAAATAGGCTAAATGATTGACATGTGTGTACTTGCTCACTGTGAAAGAGAATGCAAACAATAAGTTAAATGTGCAGGGCCTGGTCTTGAATCACCTGGGTCATCTCTCTATCCCCCCAGTGGTCCATGTGTCAGCAGACGGGTTTGTTTTCTGCCAGTGAACCCTGCATGACTTGCCCCTGCTTGCACAAGTTCTTCTGTTTTATTTGTCAGCAAGGAGAATAAATTGGCCCCACTACTCCACTGACCTACTTGGCTTGTTCCTCCACATAGGAGAAAGCACCGCTAAAATAAATTGTCCATATTTAGATGCCTGTGTTAAAATAGTAAGCAGTGCATTAATGCCAGTTTGCGCTCTAATGTAGTAATTTGTTGTAGTTCTTTCATTTATCTGATACTTTTGCTTTGGACATAACTTTAAGATCTATTTTCATCCAGGACATTGTTGTTCTTCTTTAGACAATGATCAATTTGAACATTTTCTTATTTTCCACTAAAAATCTAACTAAATCTCTAAGCAAAGCTTTCCCAAACTAAAAAATTGTCCTAACAAAACTGTTACACTGTAACAGCATCGGTCACTCTACTGTATGTTTTTTATTTTACATTTTGACTTCTTCGGCCATCGCAACGTTTTGTGCGTAAACGTGGCAGTTGTACGTATTAGATAAGTTAACATAAAACTTTATTAATCCATAGAGAAATTCTTATACCAACAATATGCTCAGTCCCACAAAGAAGGAGATGGTCAATAAATAATAAAATTAAATATATAAAATAAAATGATATCATACAAGTATCTACAGGGGGGAAAAATTATAAGTAAAAAATTGTATCAGTAAGTACAGGAGAAAGAAAAAGCCAGTTGTTTTGTGTGAGTCTATTTGCAGGAGTAAAATTCCTCTTTTCACCTCATTTATTGGCATCTTAAGTTGTGTACCCGCATGCTGTACGTGTATGTAGCAGAACAGATTTAATTCAATATGCACTTAATGGTTTTGAGTTAAATTTACACATAAAGAAACCATGTGTCGGCACATTGTCTTTAAAATAAAATCAAAAATATTCCATCAGTTCCCTGAGCAGGAAATTTGTCCTTTCACGATTACAACAGGGCAGCTCTGCAGAAGTCTGGAGTCATTTTTAGGAGAACAAAAAAGCAGCGATTCCTTTTCCAAACTTTTTCTCAAGTGCAAATACCGACGGGATTTATTGTGAAGTGCAAGCGGGTACGCAGGTTCAGGCTGCTGCATCTAAGCACCTCACAGGTAGGGGACCGCGTATCCTGGGCGTCGTGGTCCAAACGCGTAATGCGCCCCAGTACAGTGTGGGGTCGTAACTCCCCTGAGGGCAACCGCTAGTATTTGTGCTGGACGTCGCTGCCGTGCTGCTGCTGTCCTGCAGGAGGGAAGGGAGAGGTCACTCACCGCGGCGGCGCTGTACCTCCTGCTGCTGCCGCTGCTCTTCCTCTCGGGTGCGGGCAGCGAGTGCGCGCACAGGAGCACAAGCACTGCCGAGGTGCTCGCCAGGAGCCGCGCACTTGGCACCATCCTGCGATCGCAGCTGCCGGCCTGGGGGCTCTCTGACCGGGATGCGTCGCTGCGTGGATTTTTATACCCCAACCCCTACCCCCCCCCCGGTTTCTTTGTTCTCTTTCTTCCAATTCCGCTTTTTAAACGGGCAGGAGTGACAGTTTGCCCGGGGCTCACGTGATTTAACCCTTCGCTGCTGCAACCCCCTCACCCCGAACGGCGCTTGTGAGTGAATGAGCCCGGCTGGACTCGTTCCTCTCTACCACTCTGATCTTTTTTCTTTTATTTTATTTTTTACATTTTATTTCTGTCTACGGTTAACTTATTTTTTTCCCCCAATCGCAGCAGGTGTCTGTACTGTATTCGTGAATTGTAGAACCGTGTTGCCTGGGTTTCAAACCAAACCCCTGCGAGCGTACTGTACATTTACTTTGCAGGGAAGAACACAGTTGAGTATAAATAAACTCCATTGTAATTTAATTGTTTCGTTTCGGGAATGGATGTGCATGAATCTTTAAATAAATATACCTGTTGGACTCCTATATCACGATGCAGGAACAAGTATCATCGCGAGGGCCGTTATCTTCCACACTGAAAACTGTAGGTTCGAATCCCCCTCTTGCTGCAGTGCGCTTACATTGAGGTAACGAGTCGGAGTGTTTCAGAAAACTATCGTGGGCGAGTACAGCGGGTCCATTCTGAACAAAGAAATAGGGAAATAATTTTTTTTTATTCTGCCCCGACATGACTTGTTTTCCCACAAAAAATGTTTTGTGGGTATTGAACCGAAAACGACTCCCCTGTTAAAGTCTTTTATCGCCGCTATTAATGGTGGAAATGCGAATGCTGTTGCTGTGTCGCATATATTCCAGCTGTGTAAAAGCTTTCAAAACAGGAACACACGATACTGCATTTATTACCAAAAGTGTGTAACAGTGTCTGGGAAGCATCATAATGTATTAGATTCTATTTTTAGTAAGGAATTTTCACGTACCAATTTATAAAAATAAAATAAAAATAACCTTCCTGGTTGAAGCAAATACAACGGAATGAATACGTCTCCTTTTCAATTAAGTTTTGTAATAGAGGATCGATAATGAACAGCTTATAGAAAATTTGATCAGACGGAAAAACATCATCGAAACACCGCGTCCTTCTCTAGCGCCATCCCGTGGTGGAAGGGACGGTTTGTAGCGCAGTGACTTCACGACGAAGGAAACTCGTGAGGGAAAATTCCGTGCAGTAATAAAAGCACCAAAAAGTTGCGGCTATAGCCATGCGGGGTTAGTATTTTGATGGTCGAAATGAAGTCATTTTGAATAAAACATTAGCGCTTCGGTCACATTTCAAGATGTCCTGGCTAAAGGCGCTGGAGGAAGCCGGAAGTGCCACCACGACCCCATTGGCCACTGTCCCATCATGCACTGGGCTCACAGGTAACCCCTGTCAGCAGTGCGTCCACTGTTCTGTTCCACTGCTCTTCATTCTTATGAAGACTGATGGCGCTTTCTGTGTTGGGCTCCAAACTGCGGCTTCAAGGGACTTTCCCTGTATTAAATATTAAAGCAGGGGAGGGTGGTGCACTCAAAGGTCTTCTGCTGTGTTCCATACCTCGGTTGTCTGGCTGTGCTCCCAATAACCCAAAGATGCCGCCGGCTTCCATCGTGTACCGTTTGCATGTTCTCTCGCGTTTACATGGGTGCACGTTTGTTCACACAGTCCAGAGACACATGTTCAGGGTGACTAAAATTGCGTGCATTGTACCCATGTGCATGTGTGTTACATTACGACTGTACAGATATGTCAGTGAATGCTTAGTTGCAACTCTAGTCTTTGCATAAAAGCGTAATCTAAACACTGCACAGGCTCACTGCACTTAACTCTTTTTAATAAAATTAAATGTAAATATTCTGCCGCTGCTCAGGTGCAGCATGTGTGTGGAAGTCATATGTAGTTGGCACACGAGCATGGAATTATTCTCTAACCTTCAGAGTCTCAGATGTCCAGATGACTTCTACACATGTGTGGTGTCGTTTCCTGTTTTCCACGGTACAAATTGTAGGGAGACACATTTTCCATATGGAAGGGATGAGGAGCAAGAACACAGATCTACAGCTCCAGAAATGGAAGGGGAGGATTAAACACAGTCACTAGTGCACAACCTAGGCAAAAAGGCACTTGTATTTGTGGTTTTTCCTGGAGGGCTGCAGCTGCAACACCTGGGTTCACCAACATTAGCTGTTCGCTCTCACTGTTCAGACTTTCCCAGCCCAGTCGCACCTGTGAGTGTGGAGAGGGAGGGTGTGGGCTGGGGGAATCCATGGGGATTTTCCACTGAGTGAGTCAAACTGTGCCTGCTGGGGGAAGAGAGGGTGTTGCATTGTTTCGTGCCTGTCTGCAGGGCCGAGTCTGGGTGCTGACGCCTGCTATCATGCCACTAAGCAGCCCCAGATGCAGGTGATGACAGCACTTGTGGACGCAGGATGTCATCCTGACGTTACCCAGTGGCATCCTGGCTCTACGCTCAGCTCAAGTAGATGCAAGGATTTTTTTTTGTGTGATATAACTGATTTATTTATTTTTTCCAAACCCAGGCACCACAGTGATTTCCTCATTTGAACTCATTCCGGTTTCGCTTATATCACATGGCAACGGAGGCACCTGGGGAAGTTTCCTTCTATCGATTTGTTTGACCAAACTTACTGTCTTGATAGAAAGTTCCTTTTTTTACTGCTACATTGCTTTCCATTTGTTGATTTTTATTTTACTAATTTCCACCCAAATATAGCATACAGCTACCCATTTCTTAAGTCTTCCTCAGAAACCATGACACTACTCAATGCTGAAGGAGAGAGCGAATGTAGCGAAAGGCTACAGGCTTCATCTGGCGGTGTACTAACTTACCCTGAATTGCTCCAGTAAACATTGTACAGCTGTATAAATGAGTACATTAACATAAGCAGCTTAAAACTGTACATTATTTTGGACTAAAAGAGGAAAAAAAACTGAAGTAGTTGCTGTCCATAAATTTCAGGTCAAAGAAGATCTTTTGCCATGTAGTTATAGCCATACATTAAAAACTTGCTGTCAAATAGAAATGGTATGCAGAGAAGGAAGTAAGCGTGTTAGCTACAAAAATGGGGCACTCAAGTGGAAAAAGGCTAAAAAGGAGAAGGAAGGAGGAAAATGTATTACACTTCAAAGATGGCAGCTAAACACATGGTTGCCTGTTTAGATGGAAACGTTGAGATCTCCTATAAGCCCATTACATGTTCCTAAGGTTAATTTGCAGGATTCACCTAAGCTGGGCCTGGGAGTGGCTGTGAGGACACATCACAAAGTCCTTATTCTGTCCTTTAATCCTGTCACTCATGTACTGAAAGCGAGCACAAAATCAACAACAGGAGCTGGGAATTTGGCTGTTTTGTTCATTCAGTACCACTGGATGACAGAGCTGGTTTTCAGTTTTTCAAAATTAAAAATACAAAAGCACTGCCTAAATAAGGGCCCCGGGGTCTCATTACCATTGTTCACATCGTATGCTTGTAAGGATATTTTTGCTGAATTGTGAATATGAATAACAAAACTCTCACCTGTAACAAACCATTATTTATTTGAAAAATTAATGTTTCAATTTTTACAAATTTTTTTGCTTTCATTAATTGTATCAGACTGGGAAAGAATGTCTTCCTTTTCAAAAGTAAGACTTAAACATCTTGAATGTAGCAGTTGTGCTGCCTGCCTGCGGTTTTGGTTTTGGTGGTACAGTTTGGATGAGGGGGTATGTGTGCAGGGTAATTCAGTAATTCTTCAAAGCTCAGGGGCATTAACTATTTCACTATGCTGTCTGGATCTTCTTACACCTTAGCTTCTCTAACCCAATAATGCAGTGAGGCACAGAAAGACATCTTTTAACAATTTATTTTTATTACCAGGGAAGGCTTTTGTTTCAAGGTGCCTCAGTTGTAACTGTGAATGTTATATTAAATGTCACAAGGGGTAATAAATTGGGTTTCTGTGTCACACCTGGAGAATTAGTATAGATGCATTGAAATTAATATTACAGAACAGCGCGAGTGATCTAGAAAGAGTAGAAAGTGACCAAACTACGTCTTGCAGACCAGCAAAGGCAAAGGGATTTTCCCTTCTGTATTTTTGAAACAGTATAAAATTATACCACAATGGGTGAAATGGAGAACAAAGGTTAGCGCAGATCTTAAATAAAAAAACACAAGAAAGCTTTACACACAACAGCGACAAAGTTCACAAAAAGCGGTCCTGCAAGGAATCATCTTTGCTTTAATTTTCTTCTCCATTAGTGGGGTTTCATTATAAGTTATTTATCAACAGAAAAGTAAAACTAAAAGCACCCTCATTTCTTTTCCTTTGTTTTCTATATGGGCCACATTTAATGTGGGCCAGAGCGCTCTTGCTTCGACGGTGTTTTTCGCTGCTCTTCACCTCTTTTAGAAGAGAAGAACCTAAATGCAAACCAGACCCAGAAAGTCGGGCAGTCACAGATCAAGCAGCTCCCCAGTCACTCCGTACAGAGGGGAACATGAAAGGGGAAGCAATTTCCCATGAGCCCCATCCCAGAGGGGCAACTTTGCGTGCAACTGACCACAAGAAAGAGCAAGGGGGTGAGTGTGGGGGGCATGACTGGGCTCCAGGCCAAGAGTTCAACCAGTTTTAGGGACTCTCAGCAGATGAGGATCCACACCACAGCAAAAAAAGCAAAGAAAGAAAAAATTGTGGTGACAAACTGGGGATGATTATTGCGATGGCTTATTTCAGTGTCAGCTATGGGCTAAGTAGCCATAAACCCTCCCAAACTACCCAGTGACCCAACATCCTGACTCCATATCTCTGCTAATCTGACAGAAACCTGACTCTTCATTTTACAAATGGCTGGCTCGTGAATTATTTTGAGACACAACAGTTCATTTATTTGTAAATGTTTTCTACTTTAGAATATTTCAAGGCACAAGAACAAACAGTATCTGTGTTTACCAATAGATGTCAGTAAAATACAAACAAAGAAGGACTATCCTGCTGGCAAAATCCAGCTTGCTACTGCAGCCTTCAAACCTCATGCTGAGCATTCTGGAGTGGTGACAACCATTGGGAGCAGTTCCACTGTCGGCCACCAGGGGCCATTGTGATGAATGAACCGGCAGAGCACTGCGCACCTGAGGCCCATCAGACCACTTTGTGTGAGAGCCAGTTGCTGGCATTGTAGTAAGGCACTTAGCCTGGCCGATGTCCTCTTCTCAGTGAAAGCATCTTTTACGGTTGCTTTCCTGACCCGTTTAGCCCTTATATCAGCAGATCGTCTCGCCCGCATAGATTCAAATTACTACAGCTGAACGCTTCGCAGGATTTAATGGCAGAATTGCACAAATCACTGGTAAATAAACTTTGCGCCTGAGTCCAATTCAATCACCAGCCTCTTTGTGAGCATGACAGGAGTGTCTGAGATCAGCAATAAAAAGAGGAACCTTGTAGGTATCAGTCAATGATCAGACTGAACAGAAGTTTGTGAATATGTGTTTAATTCTTCATTTGAAATTAATTTTAGCCATAATGTAGTTTAAGGTAAGCTTAGGGTAGCTTTTATTTCTCATGGCTATACTGGAGAAGTTAACCTGTGACCTGTAAATAAAATGAGGGGCATCTGTATGAAGTCACTGTTGAAAGTAGCAGTGGAAATGTGGCTTCTTGTTATGAACAAAATAAATTGTACATTTGTAGCTTATAATTGCAGAGTTCTATCAGTATTGGTATGTTGAGAAGACAGCTGAATTACTCATATGTACTGTAGATGTGCCAGTAGGCAGGTAAAGTCCATGAGAAAAATGGTATATATTTTCACAAAAATGTTCTTGCATGTGACTCTGTTATGTCAGGGATGAGAGTGTAGGCTTGGTTATAGCCTTCCCATCTCCTTCAGTACAAACTTTTCTTACAGGGAAACATTTATTTTGAACCCCTTGCACAGCACCAGTCGTATGTCTGACCCCAGCAGGTCTGTTAACTTCTTGCCTTTCTGAGGCACTCCTTCAAGAATGCCCTGTGGTCGGTTATGAAGGTATCAGGACATACATAAATGCATGTGCAGTTGGGATGTCGAGAAGACAGATCCCCCCCGCACTACCTTGCCAGGTTTCCTACTTTAATAGCACAGTGAACAAGAGGATACAGCTGCATTATCATCAAATAAGATGGTGTGGGTATGAGTGTGGATAGGTTCCTACTTTGTTGGTGACAACTGAATTAAAGGAGATTTCCAACGTTATCTGAAAGAGACAGCAGGTAATTACCCAAAGGCTATCCTTCATCTTAACAGTTGGTTCTACTGAGATTGAGTCATGGATACACAAACCAGAAGGGGAGGCACAATGCTTTACTGAATCACACCCACACATCTCCAGGTGTGTCACATAAATTTCCACTTCTCTGGCTCCACAAATCTGACTGCTCCACATACAAAGACCAGCTTGTTGCACAGCCTTCAGCCACGAACAGGCATTATACACCGATCAGCCACAACCTTAAAACTGCTTGCAGGTGAAGTAAGTAACATTGATAATCTTGTTACAATGGCACCTGTCAGGGGGTGGGTGGAGATATTAGGCAGCAAGTGAATAGTCAGTTGATATGTTGGAAGCAGGAAAAATGGGCAAGCCTAAGGATCTGAGCATCTTTGACAGGGGCAAAATTGTGATGGCTGGAAAACCGGGTCAGAGCATCTCCAAAACGGCAGTTCATACTTGTGGGCTGGTCCCAGTACGCAGTGGTTAGTACAGTACCTACCAAAAGTGGTCCAAGGAAGGACAACCAGTGAACTGGTGACAGGGTCATGGACGTCCAAGGCTCACCGATACGTGTGGGGAGTGAAGGCTAGCCTGTATGGTCCAATCCCACAGAAGAGCTACTGTAGCACAAAATGCTTGCCATGATAGAAAGGTGTCAAAACACACAATGCTTCACTACTTGCTGCATACAGGACTGCATTGCTGCACACTGGTCAGAATGTCCATGCAGACCCCTGTTCACTGTCGAAAGGGCCTAAAATGGGAACGTGACCATCAGAACTGGACCATGGAGCAATGGAAGAAGGTAGCCTGATTTGATGAATAATGTTTTCTTTTGGATTGTGGAGATGGCCAGGTGCATGTGTGTCGGTTACCTGGGGAAAAGATGACAGCAGGATGCACTATGGGAAGAAGGCAAGCCAGGGGGTGATGCTCTGGGCAATGTTCTGCTGGGAAACCTTGGGTCCTAGCATTCATGTGGATGCTGTTTTGACGCTTTTACCACCTACCTAAACATTGTTACAGACCATGTACAGCACATCCCTTTGTGGCAACAGTATTCCCTGATGGCAGTGGCCCTGCCACACTGCAAAAATTCTCCAGATCTCAATCGGATTGACCATCTGTGGGATGTGCTGGAAAAACAAGTCTGACCCATGGAGGGTCCACTTTGACACTTAGAGGACTTAAAGTTGGTGCCAGATACCACAGGACAACTTCAGAGGTCTTGTGGAGTTCATACCTTGACAGGTTAGAGCTGTTTTGGTAGCACGAGGAGGACCTACACAATATTAGGTAAGTGGGTTTTAATGTTGTGGCTCACAAATGCACACAAGATGCACACAAGTAGTGGCCCAGCCACAATCAGGCTTGCCTCTTTCTTTCTGTTCATACCCCTTGGGCAAATAGAGTGCAGATAATGCATGTAGAGGCAGGACTCACCTGCTAAGGAGACAATCACATGGTATAATAAAATGGCCATGCCAAGGAATAAGAGTTCATATTTCAGAACTTTCTTTTATTGCGTCAGTGTCCGTAAATAGTGGCTTTGTCTACACCATTGTGCAAAATATGAAGACAATTAATCTGTTAATGTCTATCCCTGATCATTCATCAAACTCTGAGAAAGGTATGTCTATGGGGTTCATCACCACCACCTCAAAGGGTTCTATTTAGTAGCTTTTTTAGTAAGCAATAATCTGCCCAGCCTGCGGTTTATATTTATCTACACTTCATCATTTTATGGACGATTTTACCCCTCTTTGATGATCACTTGTAAAAATTGACTAATTCATGCTATTTTTTTAGTTAAGTAAATGTCTGATTTTTAAAGAAATAACAAATACATTCATGCATTTTAAACAGCTTTTAATTTTGAAAAGTGATACTGAGCAGTGTCAAGAACATTATTGCAGAGTCATAGCTTGACGTACCCAAACTATGCCAACCCCGGTCTGACCACTTGTATTTCCAGCGGGCGTTGTAATTTGATTTGATCCAAGATCCATCTGTTTAGTTTCCTGACAGTCCATGATGATGTCCTTAAATGCCATGAACCCCTCTTCAGTGGCAACTGCTTTTCCTATCTTATCAGAATGAGGCAGAAGTACTCATAAGAATTATAACTCAGTTCTTTTACAGAAGTTACATTTTATTTTGGCTGAATAGCAAAGATACAAAATATTCTACCTGTTTTCAACACAACTTAGCCATCTTCTTAATTTTTCTATCCATTTCTATATCTCTAAAGCCCAGTCTGTTTGTTCTTTATGCACAGCTTTGTTCTTCAAGCCATATACTTGAAATTTGGTACTAAGGTGCTTCTCACCATGTTAAGTTCATATTTTGAATATTGTAATATAAAATATGGCTAAGTACTGGGATCACACAGAGCATACATAAGTGATGCTGATAGATTTTCTTGCCACACACACACAATGATGTAAGGATATGAAAGTTTAGCAATTTATATTTTGTTTTCCCTTCCACTTCACCATCAGCGCACATATTATTTGCTGTGGATTTGGCAGCCTGTAATGACAGGATTAGCAATACTTAGTATGTAGTGAAAGCCATTTTAATGGTAAAAACAATTTTATAATTATAAAATGTGTTACTACCTTTTACCTTTCCACTACACCGTTTGACCCGGGCAGCACCAGGTAACTCAACATTGTTATAAAAAGAGGTTAAGGCCAACTGCTATCCTGCAACAGTAATGTTCCAGCGTCACCCAGCGGTGAACGTAAATCTGTGCCCCTAAACGTCCACATTCTCACGCTTTCAGCAACAATCATAATAATAGAAATGTATGAAAATCCATCCATTATCATTTATTTTCTGTTTATTTTATTCTGTCTCTTGTACACTGCAGTCTCTCCCCCTCCACCCAGTTCTTCTCCACATATTGTAGCCTCCATCCATCTTTCCATGTTTGCTGTTTTGCAAGACCAGAGTAAAAACTAGGACATTTTATTATTTTATTTCCATTTAATGTGGCCCCAGTACTTTTGTCACCTTCACGAGGTGTTTTTTTTTTTTTTACTTTTTCCTTTTAACGACCGCATTTCCAACTGGTTCAGTCCGTTATTTTTCCCCCCAAACATTCTTGCATAGCACCACATTTCAGACGAGAATGCTCACCTTTCCTGACAGATGATGTTTACAAAGGATGTAAATATAATTTTTCCACGGAAAAGTTGCATTTACGGGACGCTTAGATGGATTAGCTGTACAGGATTAGCAATCGAACGTATCCTTTTTTTAACTGAGCTGTTAATAACCCTTAACGGGACTGCACTCGTGTTACATAAGGAGACACTACCGCTGCAATGACGCTGTAAAAGACTCTCGAAAGTTCTGTAGGAATTTCCAAATGCGAGCATTTAGCCCTGTTTTACACACAAATACGTAACTTTTTATTGACGGCATTTATTTTATGTCGCACGGCGACAGGAAAGAAAACCACGCGGCACGAAATACTGCCGTGCGGGAGGCGTCGCGGCGCATGCGCACTAAAGCACCTTCCGTGCGCAAGGTCAGTGGAGGTTCGTGGGCTGCGAGAGCGCGATCTGTGGCCGCGCGTGGAGCGCCAGAAGTTTCCAGAGAGAAGCGTAAGGGACGTCTCGAGTTGTGAAAATGGCCAGAGGTGGTCGCAGCCGCCCGTCCCCACCAGCGAGGTACAGTATTTCAGCTGCTCCGCTGTGGGTTTTCCAGTATGTTCCAGACTCCAGGTGACCCTCAAGCGTCAGCTTTACCGAGATAAACCAGCTGGTCTCCAGGCTCCATATGAAATTCTGTACAGCAACGCTCTTATTATTTTTTTTTTTTACATGGCGCCTGCTTACGTTGTTAATATTCTCTACACTTTCTGGTTTAAGTCAGAATCGTATGCGAAAGGTTACAGTTGCCGCCTGGCAGTTTGCCGTTAGCAGCCCGTTGTATGAAACCTGTGGTGAACTTGTCGCCCGTCTTAATGGCCGTACCGTGTCCTTCACCTGGTGGAGTACGAAGGCGTCTAAGCTGCTGCAGAGTTGTTAGCCGTCAAACAAACACCGGTCCGCATTTTGTGCAAATAAGTAATACTGAAATTTCACCCGGATTTACACGGACTTCTGAATTTAGGAACGCACCTGAGGCTAAAAGTCTTCGTGTGACTCAGTTTGGTCCTAACTCCAAAGTCACTTTGAGCGCTAAGTTACGATGACATAGACGTCAGTTTGTCAATACGGTCAATAAAGCCTTTATTTTATGATTTGGTTTTGTATAAATCTCGGATATTGCCATAATAAATAAAATTCCTTGTAATACATTTCTTAACTTTTGAAGGACACCTCCTTACTGATCGACACCAGACACAAACAGTAAACACTGGAAGAGACGTGGAGGTCGTTTTAAAAAAAAGGATTTTTTGGAAGACAGAATGATGAAGAAAATGCATTTTTAAACCAGGAAGGGTTCACATCTTCGAACGTTTGTAATATGAAGGGAAAGTGTATTGTGTTTATTTTTATTGTCCTCCTCTTCCATTTACTGACATGTTGGATAGTAATTGACAGTCCTCATTGGTATTCTGTAGTTTGTTGTTTGTCCTATTGTCTCTGCACACTGCAGTCATCCAGCACCCTCTCACACACCGGCTCCAGCCCACCCTCCCCCTGCTGCCCTGGCCCCCACGCAGCCCAAGCAGCCGGGCCTCATGGCACAGATGGCCACCACAGCAGCGGGGGTTGCTGTTGGTTCGGCGGTAGGGCATGTGGTGGGTAGCGCCCTCACCGGAGCCTTCAGCGGCGGCAGTAATGCTCCAGAGCCTGCCAAGCCCGCCGCCCCTGTCCAGGTGAATTCTTGCTAATTGCGGCACATCTCTGTGTAATGAAAGCCAATTTCCAGTTACACTTCAAGCTCCTAGTCTCTAAATTTCCAGTAGAATCAACACTGTTATAGTAATACCCCAGTATCTGTATTCACATCAAGAACTCCAACATGAGTGCCATCTGAGTGTTAAAGCCCGTCAGAAAAATCTTATACGTTCCCGAGTGTGAAGCACTGTGGCAGTAAAGTACGTAGTATCTGTGCTCTCAGGCTTTGTTTCGTGTGACCTGTTTTCAAACGTAGTTTGTGCTTTGTGATTTTGTTCATTTCTTTGCAGTTGGTAAGTACTGCAGTACCGGTTTGTTCCAGTACAGGATACTAGGGTGTAGGTGTATATTGAAGTGAAACATATGTATATCTACCTATAACAACTAGGAATTATATGAGTCACTTTTTGGTGTGTAGAAATCAATTTACATTGGGTATATTAAACAAAAAATAAACTGAGCATAGCACTCACATCTTTCTAAAAGCCTAGGAAAAACTGTGATTGTGTATTGCTTTGGAGGTTTAACAGCCTGGTAGCACTTTGATCTTCAAGTATGCTATTGCTTAGCTCTAATGTATTAGAGAATCAGTAGTAGACCTTATAACAGGTAATCGCTCACCTTTTTGCTTTAACTGTTCTTAGTACTAAGCACAGAGACACTGGGGAATTGTTAATCATCTGTATGATTGTTAGACTGTAGGGATGGCCCATTAACTTTGTAAACTTGTTTCCTCACATCCAGTCGTAACACAGATGTCAGTTCTAATTTGAGTAACATGATAACGTGTTAAATTACTACACACAAGGAATAAGACTAAAGGTGAGTCGCTCACACACATGCCTGTTGGCAGGAGACTCTGCGTCCAGGCTCCTCGACACCAGGGCCCTGTCACTTTGAGGTCCGCCAGTTCCTGGATTGCGCCACGACCCAGAGTGACCTGACACTGTGCGAGGGCTTCAGTGAGGCACTCAAGCAGTGCAAGTACTCCCACGGTGAGAGCAGAATGTTACTAAACATCTAGCACAAATACATACATATAGATTCATTATAGCCTCTATACTGTAAATGGGTATCCCTCGGTATACGAATCTTTGAAGTTCCGCGCTAAGAAAATTACTACCTTCCCTCAGTATGCATGTTTGGGTTTCAAAGTTATGAACTGATGCAACCCGGTCAGAATCGAAATTTAAACTCAAAAAATGAATAAGAAGACATTGTTTTTAGTACTCTGTTATTATTATCAATATTATTATTGGTGATATTGGTAGTACTGTATATTATTTTCAACATATTTAAACTATGCATAATAATAATTTGGTTATCCCTGAAACAATAGTTTTTGTTAAGTGGATATGACACATAAGTAAAGAAAACGTTACTTGAAAGTACTTAGCTAAGTAAAGCAAAATAAAATTTTTATTTCATCTTTGTTTATGTCCTTTATTTGAATGTTCCCATACTACATAATTTTTAGTCAGCAGTATGGTAACACAAAGACATCTTTTCTAGCCAATAGGAAATGTGAGGACGTTTGTATTCTCAATTAAGCAAATAGGAAAAGTAAGGAGAGTTTTACTCTCCTAATGACTCTAACTTTTGCTTAATCTTTAATAATTCTCACGAGAGGATTTCTAGTCTGTCTGACAGGCCGTTAGTTGCCAAGCCTGATATTACATTGGAGCACGACCTTCTGACCCAGAACTTGTCTCTTAACCAGCTTCTGCCTGGAGTTGAAAGCAGAGCTGAGTGCACTGTGCATGATCTCCATAGCTGCCATAGTTGAGCACAGATAAACACAATCTCAGAGTACAGCAAAGCACAGTACCATAGTTTTCCCATAAGAAATAATGAATTGGGTTTTGATATATGAACGCTTACAAATAGTTTTGAGGAATAAATGAAGTTCTTAAACTGAGGGATGCCTGTACATCATACTACAAACATGGTAATAATTAGCAAAACATTATGTGCTGTATTACACAAACAGAACCCATTATGATTTTCACAATATATTTACAGTAGATGTGTATTTGAAGAATATTGACATTGGTTCTCTTTTTAGGTGTAACATCACTGGTCTGATGCGCAAGATCCACAGAAGACTAACTTGGCTCAGTGAGATATTAGAAACAAGGCTTTGACCACTCATTGAACCTTACTGATCTTATCATCACCAGGTTTGGTTTTCTGACTACATAGGAAGTAATATTGTTGGATTTGTAATATTGAACTTGAGACAGTAAAAATAAAAGCTGTATTTAAGTAAAGCAAAGTTTTTGCTGCCTTTGTATTTTTTATTACATGTTGAAAGAATTTAGCCGTCAGTATTTAAGCAAGCCTGCATACAACTCTACAGAATACTAATACTAACTATACCAACAACAAAATTCAAAAAGTGAGCAGTTTCAAAAATGTATTGCTCTGTGTTTTGTTGGCAGATCCAGAGTTGCCTGCTTTTTGTTAGTGTTTACTCTTGAGGAATTGGTATGTGTAAAACTACTATTCATTGAAATATGAACATCTTATATTTATGAAATTACTTGTAGAGTTCCCCACATTATGTACCACCAAACTGTTATATCATGAAAGCGGTTGCATTTTGTATACAAGTACTGATAAGAGAGATGCCCAGCTCAGTACCCATTGATGCCTGAGTGGAAAGGAAAACAAACACTATATGTTGTGGAACTTAATAACCTTTATATCACTAATGTGTACAGTGTTGTGTCTGTTATGTGTAATGTCTTATTAATGTTAATTTTTAATTTCTTATTAACTTCTTACATTTTCTTTTGTTCAAACATAATAGCTGCTGGGTCCTGCGGACAAACGCACAGATGACACAGCAATGTATATGCCGGCCATAGTGATATATACACACAGTACTAACAAATTATTTCATCAAACTTTATTACAGTTTGTGGGAGTTTGAGACAAAGTGTGTATGTATGTGTGGAGGGGGGAGTAAGATAATCTGTCAGCATTGTATACATGAACTTTGGGTGTCATTTTACTACTCTCACTTCTCCAAGCCTGGTCAGAACAAAGTTTTAAATTTTCCAACTAGTAAGCGGCCTTTTTGGAACTTGACTACACAGAACCTAACTTAGGGTGACAAGTACCCATCCGTCAAATTTCAAGTCTGTGGCTTGAAGAACAAAGCTACACATAAAGAACAAACGGGTCGAGCTTCATGGATATGGAGACTTTCTGTATATTGATTATATACAATATTAAATATAATATTATATGGAAGGCACCTTGCTGTTTGCTACAAAAGGGTAACCCGATGTATTTGTAAGAATTATTTTGTCGAAATATAGTTTAAGCACAGCTGAAAAGATCTTTGGGTCAACGACAGATTAGAAGAATTTAGAAAAAAAAAGTTTATTTGTCATATGTACAATAACAACAGCATAGCAGTTATAATTCAGTACCTGAAGGATAAGACAAGTATTAGAAATGTATTTTTGTAATCTGTATTACGTCTAAAAGTAGAATTTGTGCCGATGGACTCCCGAGGAGCACAGGAGGACTGCAGACGGAAGTAAAAGGTGAGTGGCAAATCCTCATTCACAAACCATCTTGAGTTTTTGTACCATGAAGGGCGTCTCTGCTCCAGCCAATAGGAGAGGCGACAGATGTAGGGCAACTTCCGGCGTGGGAACCTCCGGCTGCCAGACAACTGAGCTGGGATCAGATTGCGCGCCATTGACCAATGGTTGTTCACATCAGGACGCGGCAGAAACAACTGATCCCAGATCAATTCGTTCAGGAACCGAAACGGAGCTCTGCCGTGCAGTCGTTGTGACCGAGGCCCAGCTGCCGGCATTGTGCACTAAACATGCCGTTCATTGACTTGGAGAGTAACTTACCTGCTAGCAAATTCCCCGAGGAATTTCTACAAAAGCTCTGTTGCACAGTAGCTGCTGTTCTGGGAAAACCGGAGGATGTAAGTTTAAACTAAAATGCAAAACGGCCTCGTTACTGTGTCGCTCTTGTCGGGCTAATAGCGCTTTTTAACGCGAAATCAATGCACATTTTGACGCGTTTCATTTCACGCCATGCTTAGAGAATCGGAGTGTCTTACTGTCAAGAGTTTTGGGGGCATTAAAGTACTTCTGTAACGCTGTACCTATTTTCAGTTACACTCGAGTACCTTAGTTATTCATTACAAGTTATTAGTGTAGAGGTCAAACATCAGTGTTAACTCTGTGTTAAAATGCTTTATCTAACTTTGCAACTTGGTGATCAAAGTGATTTTGGACTTTGAAACAAGTCAGCTTATGAACAAATTATCTATTCGAATTGCGTTTGTAAAATACGGTCCCCATTGAGTAAAACAATTTTTTGCTTGCAGAATGTAAATTGACAGTTTCCCTGCTGCAGGCCACCTGGACACAAACTGTTCCACATGTATTGCTTCTTGGTGCAAGTGTCCAGCATATGACACAGGACACTTTGAACCTTCAGATATGTGGCTACAAATGCAGATCCATTTAAACTCAGAATTTAAAGTAACAAAAAAACAAGTGTTATTTAGAAACAGTCTTTTATTATAAACAATCTTTTAGCATAGAGTGTATATGTTCTCTACAGCAATGAGAAAAACTGTTATTGCCTTTAGCTGCTGCTTGATTTACCTTCGTACCACAATTCAGTTTATTTATATTGCAGCATTTTTAGGAAAAGTGGTGAAACAGATAAAGGCAGGACAATGATGGAGTTGGACAAGCTGGCAGGTGATGAGACAAAAGCAAAAAACAAATCACAAAGAAAGACAAAAAGTAAACCTTTGGGGGATACAAGTCCCAGTGTCTGTCCACCACTCCTGAGCATAATGTAAAAAAAAACAGCATTTCAGCTGTGGGGGTAAAATGGTTAAAAATAACTTTGGTCTTTTGTTTAAATAGTTGATTTAGATTTTTTTTTGTTTCTAACAGAGGATGAACCTGTCAGTGAAATCTGGGCTTGCAATGTTTGTGGCTGGATCTTCTGCGCCTTGCGTGCTTCTCTCGGTGTCGGCCATTGGAGCGACAGATACAGCAGATAAAAACAAAGAGACGAGTGCACGAATCTTCAAGTTCCTCATAGAGGAGCTGGGACTCAGCGAAGACAGGTTAGTAAGCTCAGGAACAGAGTGCTAAGCACAACTGTTTGCTTAAGCTTGGCCTGGGCTGAGTGCACATTAGAAGGACTGATGGTGCTATGGCACATGTGGTCTGCCATAATTTACTCTGGCTGTTAGATCTGATTTTTCAGCAATTCTGTACACCTACAATGAACTGTAAATATTTCACTAATCATCACAATCCTGCTGTACATAGAACTTCACCCACAAAAGATTTTTCCTGGTGTGATTTATTGCTTATATTTTTTCAATAGGATCGCTATCAGATTCCACCCTCTGGAACCTTGGCAAGTGGGAAAGAAAGGAACAGTGATGACTTTCCTGTAGAGAAGAAGCCTTTGATGCAGAATCACCATTGATGGGGCCATCTTACTGCTCGCAATCTACTTCAAAATAAAGTGCAGTCCAGTGCACCAGTGCTTCACACATTGTCAACCCCAGTCAGGCTTTTACACTGCACATTTGCTGCTTAAATCTGGGAATGTTTGATGAATAAAATGCTGAGAACTTGTTTGACAACATGCCTTTGCCTTGTTAGATGTATGAATGGGTAATTCAGCATCAAAGGATTTTCATGAATAGACAAATAACATTGATAAAATACAGAGTAATAATCACTTGTATATGATACTTAAGTTTATTGGAATAATGCATTCCTGTTTTTATTAATACACCAAATGTTACATATTGTACTTCTCTTTCATTACAGCATACTGTGGAATATCTGTAATGTGGAAATCTATCCATAAACCTCAATCCATTTGTCTGTGTTCTTTGTGCACAATAACAAGCCACAGACACAAAAATTGGCACATGTGTACTTTTCACCCTGAGCTTTTGCGTAATCGCACAGGAACTTGCAGATACATGGTGCTACATGTTAGTAATGTGGCCCTCCAGGTTGGTTCCACCTCATTTGTTAGGATGAAGACAAACAGGTTGCTGCACACAGATACAGTGCCCAGCCATAAAAAAAAGTCACCACCTGGATTTAACTTATGATCTGGGGTTGCTTCAGTTGGCCAAGTCTAGATTCAACAACGTTATGTGCCCAAAAAATGAGGTTAGCTGACTACCTGAATATATTGAGTGGCCAAGATTTTTCCATCAATGGATTTTTTCTTCCCTGATGGCACAGGCGTATTCTAAGATGACGACGCCAGGATTCATCGGGCTCAAATTGTGAAAGAGTGCTTCAGGGAGCATGAGACATTGGCCACCACAGAGTCCAGACTTTAACCCCATTGAGAATCTTTGGGATGTGCTGGAGAAGACTACGCAGCGGTCCGACTCTCCCATCAATACAAGATCTTGGGGAAAAATGAATGCAACTCTGGATGGAAATATATGTTGTGACATTGCATAAGCTTATCAAAATGATGCCATGGTGAATGTTTACTGCAATCAAAGCTAAAGGTAGTCCAACAAAATATTAGTGTGTGACTTTTTTTTATGGCTGGGCAGTATATCTGATGGTGGAAAGGCTCAAAACAGGAAGGGGTAAGAAATTATACATGACACACACACAAGGCATGGGACATATTAATAATGTACTGGTAATGAAGTTTGGTGACATTTTCTTTTTTCTACCAGATTACAACCCATGTTACTCTATGTGGTGTCCACCTGTTTGACAGCACAATCAATACTTACATACAAAATACAACTACATTAAAGGTAATATAGTTTGGTGATTATGTAGTGTTTATTATTATTTATCATTCCACTTTCTGACCAGGTAACCCCTAAAGTAAATATGTACTATAACCAGAATTAGAATTCTTACTCATGTTTAAAGTTGTGCCAAATCACAATGAAAGAAAAATCTCTGTATTTGAGGGGGTTTCGTGCTGGTGCTGTAGTTTGTTCCTTCAGTTCAAAGATGTATTTCAAACGTACTGGTACCAAAAAAAAAAAATTTTTGTATTGTGTGAACATGCGGGTAACATCACTCTTGTGCGGACAGGTAGATATTTGCAAGTAGCTCAGTGTAGTGTATTTTAAGTTGTTTTGGACAAAGGTGAAATGAAACTGCATCACTGAAACTTAGTTTAAAAGTTAAACATTTTCCAAACAGCTGTACCAAAGGTTGACTGATTTGGTAAAAAAAAAAAAAAGGAAGTTTTTAAAAAGTCCTGTAAGGGTTGACAGCAAAAGCCTGTATTTAGTTATTAAATTAATTTTAAAATATTCACCATTCAGTTTCTTGCTTGTCCTTCTCAGAAACGCTGGGTATCAGGCTTGGGGGCTGGGGTACACATTCATAGACAGTGGGTAATTGAGAGTTCCAAATTAACCTGAAACACATGTCTTTGGACTGTGGGATGAAATCAGAGCACTGAGAGGAAACTCATACAGGCATGGGGAGAAGAGGCCTGTGTCCGGTTCCGAGGGTCACATCTTCCTTGCCCTCTGCTCAGTGATTCTGACTTAGGGTCCGGACCAACTTGACCAGGACAAGGGGATCATGACAATGGGTGGAGTTCCAGGTTCCTTGTAACTGCTAAAATTAGAAGTTTTATTTTTATTCTACTGTGTGTGGACCCCATGTAAGGGGACGAGTTCATTCTTGAACAAATAATTCTACCGCTAGGTGTCCCTAAACGTGACAAAAAGTAAAACTTTTTGCACGGTCGCGTCGATGGAATGAATAAAACGTTTGTCTGACGTTCAAATCACAGCTCGTCATTTATAAAGACGACGCAAAGAAGCCTTTGGTGTCAAGTTTTAGCGTCAGAAAGGTGAATTCCTTTTCCCCGAAGCGTTTTGTCATTTTTCCTCACATTGCTGGCAGTTGTATGTTGGCATCATTCGAAGTTACGCAGCTTTTGGAGAAGCTGCTCGTTGGGCGACTTTTGTCTGTTGTGTGTTGGGAAGGGGAGGCGTTTACAGCCCGGCTGAAAAGAGCCCAGCCCAGCAACTGGGGTGTGAGTGCGGAGGATCGGCGAGAGCGCAGCTTTCCGAATCACTTTTCCGTCTCTTCAAAATGCCGCTCGAAATTTACTTGGATCTTTACTCTCAGCCGTGTCGCTCAGTGTACATCTTTGCTAAGAAGAACAACATTCCTTTCGAATTTAAGAAGATTGCACTTTTTGACGGTACGGTAAGAGGGCATATTAGGTCATTGGTGCCTTTGCGTAGTCTAAATTTAACCGACAACCACGCTGCAGCCAGAATGGAAGCGCCACTAAAAGTAAAGTCTGTCAAGTTTGTGCACTACTAACTAAAGCGCCACCGTGCAGCTGTGCGGATAAAACGGCTACTGCTGGTGTTAATGTCGTTTGTGGTTAAAACCGCTTTTTTATGGCGAGATTTTGGTCAAGGGCAGTGAGAAACAGACTCTCAACTCCGGGCCGCCAGAAAGAAAGAAAGGGAAAAAAAAAACCCCGCTGCGTCATGCAGCCTGAGGAAGTTTTGTTTCCATTTTTCTTGAACTGTTTTCTCAAAAGCAAAGGAAGCCATGGAGCTAACATGCTGCGATGCACTGCAGCTTTGAGGTACTCCCTTCAGAGTCGACGAGGCAAACGTGTCGCTAAAAAGTTTGGAAGTAAACTCATAAATTGTGTTTATCAGCGAGCGATGGACTGTGTGACACGAATGGCCGCGGTCTCAGTTTTGAGCCTTACTGACCTTCAAACTGACTCACTTAAACCCTGGGCTTTTTTTCTGAATGTTTTACGTAACCTAAGAATTGGCAAAAATGCAAACCTAAATCACAGCCGGCACGACATTGCACACCAACTTTTAAGAAATAGGATTTATTTCCGAACTTTAATTTGTTTTATGTTGAAGGGCTTCAATGGGCCCAAGTATGAGTACAGTTAGAAGGCAACCGTACAGGTGCGCTGGCTGGAGCGCCGAAGTTGGTGAAATCAACCAAAGTTTGCAAGATTTACCTTCGCTGTTATCTTTTCATTTAGGAGAGCAGTATGGAGAAGAGTTTGGAAAGATCAATGTTCTGAGGAAAGTGCCTGCCATCAAAGACGGAGACTTTACTTTGGCAGAAAGGTGAGAACACCTTATCGTATCAGTTTTTGGTTTGAACTTGTCAGAAATTGCTCCAAAGGTCAGAAAATGATTCTGAACATGCATTTAAGTCACAAAATGTGTAATATTTTATGGTTTGTGTAATAAATGCCCCCCCCAATGTTCAAGCCATTTTAATGTCTTATCAATATTTTTGTATCGCTTTATAGATATAAAATTCAGTGAAGCTCATTTCTTTTTGTCTTTTTATTCATGGCTTTGTTTTTCAAGCCATTTTTATTTACCTGAAATTTGGCACAAAGGTACTGCTCACCCTGATCATTAAAGGCTACTTAGTATCGCAAGTTTCTACTTTGGCCTTTGAAATAAGGCTTGGAAATGAGCACGTAGGACAGCACTTCAGCCACAAAATGCAGAAGTTATACAGTTTGATGTGTAATTTATTTCTCTCTGGATATTCTGTTGACCTTAGGAGGAGTGGGGCATGCATATGGAGCAAACATGTACAAAATAGTTTATGGTTCTGCTGCCCAAAATACCCTCAACATCCTTCCAGCTGGAAAAGACGGTAGTCAGTAAAATGTACGCATTTGATCACTTTTACTGCCTTTTGACTGTTTCTGGATGCCCTGCAGTATTGCCATCTTGGCATATCTGGCGGAGAAATATGGGACCCCAGACCACTGGTACCCAGCTGATCTGCAGACACGAGCCCGTGTGGTGGAGTACCTGTCCTGGCAGCACAGCGCCATCCGTATCCATGGTTCGAAGATGTTTTGGCTCAAGGTATTTGGCAAATGTTCTGTTCTTCTATATGATGCATTTGGAACAGCAGGTAGAGTAGTGATTATAGTGCTGACATTGCAATGCAGAGGTCCTGGGTTTGAATCCCTGTTGCTGTAGGACCCTTGAGGAAGGTACTTGTTAAGATATAGTTGCTGCAGTTAAAACTGATTAGCTGTTCAAGTAAGTAAATCTGTTAGCTTCTCGTGTATGCTGCTTTGGAGGAAAGTGTCAGCTGAATGAATAAATGTATTCTTACATAGTTGTAAAACTTATCAGTATGAATATATGAATACAGAAAGTACAGGAAGAGAAATTAAATATCAGGACTTGTGCTAATTCATTAATTGAATTAATTTTGCATAATTGTCTATTTTTTTCAACATGCTATAAATTAAAAATAGCAATTTGATGTTTATAGTAACTTTACATTACAGTTGATGATTCCCAAGATTCTTGGAACGGATGTACCCAAGGAGAAGATGGATGCTGCACTGGAGGACCTTGATACTTCATTACGGCTTCTGGAAGAAAAGTTCCTCCAGGACAAACCCTTCATTGCTGGGCAGAAAATCTCTCTGGCTGATTTGGTGGCCATTGTGGAAATCATGCAGGTAGAGAAACCTTAAAGCTGATTTTTTTTTTTTTTTTTTTTTTTTTTTTTAAATTTAAAGAGGGCACACTGTTTGTCTCAAAGCTTGTTAACATTTTAAAACTTTCAGTAACTATGGCACTGTTAGTTTTGACACTCTTCTCGCATCACAGCCTGTAGGAGCTGGCTTGGATGTATTTAAGGACAGACCAAAGCTAAGTGCCTGGCGGGACCGGGTCCGGGCAGAGATTGGCAGCGACCTGTTTGACGAAGCCCACCAAAACATCCTCGGTGCACAGGACATGGCCAAACATGTTGACTCAAGCAAACTGGAAATGTTCAAACCCAAGATCCTGAAGCTCTTCCTTTGAAATTTGTCCTGAATCTTTGTAATCGGCAATTAACATTCATACGAAGAAGCCAAACTCTTGATGTATTAAAAAGATCCGTGATGTATTTACACAAATGTCTGTCACTAATAAATGCATCATCTGATACTCAAATCGCATTTAATAATGGTACATTTGATAACTTTACAAAAATATTTTCATATAAAATAATGGCAGTATAAACATCTTACCTATGTCAGGAGGACATTCAGATATTTTTTTGTAAAAGATTTTTTGCACCAAGTGCTTGGCCTGTATAAATTCAAGGTGTAAAAGTCACTGCCGCTTTCACTGTGGTTTCTTTACAGGTCCTGCATGTAGCCAGATCTCATTGCATACAACTTTTTTCATGTGTTAAGGCTTTTGAGTTGTAACTGTTGATGAAAATGCAGCAACCCGATTGAGTAATTGGGAATGTGGAATTTGTTCGTAATTGGCATTAAAATTGTAGTGTAGAGACTGTCCCGTAAACACAGGGCACAGGGCAAATAGGGTCCACCCTGGATGCATCGCCGTGATTTAGTTTATTACAAATCACACTGTGTTAAACTGTGTTGGTTATCCACTACAGAGTTTTACTGAAGGGAACAATGAGTGAAATGACCAATTTTTCCTCCACCTTTGGCTCACATACTGTAAAAAATTTGGCACAAATGACCTCTGTTGAAATTGATTTCCTTAGTTTGACATTTGTGCAAAGCTGGCGTGATCTGGTCTCTCAGGAGAGGAAAGGAATGTTCAGCAGTACAGGAAGCCCTCGGTTTGCTTCATAAAGTTGCTGAAGTCCAACTCTTCAAGCCTTCCTGTTTGAATCTGCAAAATGTTTCCACAAAAAAATAAGGAACTTTTATGCACCCCTTACATGACTGTCATAACAAAGCTTAAATAAGAGTATACCCTGGATTCAAACTTACTTTGAACCAATAATGCATAACCTTCTATGAGGACTGTCCTTCCAGGGGGAAAGCAGGCACAAGTGAACTCAAATTGCACAAGGGCATTAAATAAATATTTAAACTGTCAAAGTTTAGTTTTTTCAGTTTTTCCCACTTTTTTTTACTATTTTTCTGTTTCCCCCTCCTCACCTGTCATACTGTATTCCTGCTCTCTTAATGACCCCTCATATCCCTCATGATACATTTACACTTCACCCTCCACCCTTCTGGATATTCATGTATTCACTTGCTGGGTAACTTACTGATCTACTCGTTCTTTTTTCATCACTCTGTGTACATGGATACTGTGTGGGTGTTTCCTGCATCTGTATATCATGGAGCTACAACCAACTTAATTTCCCTCTGGAATAAAAAATTTTATTCATTTATTTGTTCCCTATTTCTGTATCTTCATCAAACAGTGTCAGGAATATTATTGACCAACGGTAATTGCGTATGTCGCAGATACATTTTGACTTAATCCTTGTATTTTTATTTTTGGCACAGTGCTCTTGAGTCTCGGCTGAGAGGAGTGCTGTATGAAAAATGAAATTAAGAACCTGTTTGGATTATAAAGCAATTTGCCATACATATTTCAATGTGTACACAATGTGCAGCCGACCAGCTGCCCATCTGCACTGTGATCCCAACCCTCTGTGCACCATGGGCATTCCCTAATCTGTACTACATCTGCAAACCACATAACCACTACATTTTCAGGAGCAATTTTGGAAACTCAGTAACCTACAGCAGATGTGAGCCCTCCACTGTATGAAGCATCTGCTCAAATGCACAACCAACCTAAAACTTTAAAAGTTTTTGTATCTGATAAATTTCAAATATTGCTACGGTCTGGAATTTAAAGCCATTTCCCATATCTGCTGATGAGTCACGCATGTTGGCCGGGGCTTGTTTCTGGGCTGCTCTGTACAGAACTGTTCTCTCTTCACGCCTCATTTATATACAGTACTGTACAGTGGTTTTTGCTGTAGAAAATGGAATCTTTAAAGTAGATTTGGAGTGCAGTGGTTTACTATGTGGTACTATGAGAAAGCAAGAGTGATATACAAGCAAGGAAAACCAACAAAAATCAGAGTTACGGCCAAAATCCAGAGTTTCTGCAAATGCGCCAATGTAGTTTATTAATATTGTTTTGCACAGTGTTTTCAAAATAAATGCATTTGGCCAAAATAAATGCATTTGGTTTATTTTCTATGTCTAGGTTTTGTTTCTCCTCTTTTCTGACTTGGACCAGGCCTAATTTTCACAAGAAAAGAACCAACTTGACATCACCGCTATTCTTGCTCCACTTGCAGCATATAAAGTTTGGGTCAAGGTTCAGGCTCAAGGGAACTTTTCATTCCAGGAAATAAATCAGTGAGAGTTCAACTTACAAACATAAATGGAACCAGAAGGCTGTTCATAGGTGGATTTGTTAGTAACTCAGATGTAGTTTTCAGCTCTAAGTCATCATTATTTGCTGACTATCAATAACTGTGTAACCCAAAGTAGGTTCACGGCGTCCATACCGGAACAGAAGACACCAGACCAGTTCACCCTGGATGGGCTGCCAGCTACCCTGGAGTAGAACACAGCGCAGAAACCTTGGTGCTGAAATGTCTGCCTTTGGAGGGAATCCCACCTCCAACACATGCACATGCAAACTCTACACAGACTCAGCAGGATTAGAACCTATACATGTGTCACAGTCCAGGCTTGAATCTACAGACATTCTTTGATTTATTTGCCAGTTAGGTTGTGTAAAAAGACCTTGAACGTCTATAAAATGTCTATAAAAATTAACTCTGTTTGTAATTTATTTTTTAAATCCTGACTATATTAAAATTAATTTAAAATCACAAAAAATTAAAGCCGTTTCCATATACTTCCCTGCTGCCGGCATCTTTATTTCCATGTTCATCTCCATGGCAGCACTACTTTGGTCTTGTAAACATTTGATTGAATTGATCCAGGTTCTGAGCACTTGTTTGTTCTCATTCAATTGTTCACGGGCGCTGGAGAGTTTTCGCGCTCCAAGATTTGTTCTGTGAGCAGTTTAAAATAGAACCGCGGGTGCTGTAGGACATCAGCTCGCATCCTGGACTCGCAGCCCCCCAAACCCATAATAATAATAATAATAATAATAAAAACAGCCCACGACTCAAGGGTGTCTTTTTTCTAAATTTCACTGAGAAGAAGCCGAAGCGCTCAAATGTGGAGATCAGGGAAAACCCAAAGGATGTCTGAGGAGCAGAACGATGACCGCTTTGAGAACAGCCCGATCACGCAGGCAGTTGTGAAGATGGTAGCAGGAATGTACAGATTTCCTTCGACATTTTTAATCCGTGAATCGGGAAATCGTTTGCCGCGGTCTCTTTATTCCACATCTGCCCACGAAGGAGGTTTGAGGTGCTCAAACCACGCGGCGGGATGGAGGTTGACTTCCGGTGGCCCCCGAACAAAAAGCGCGGTCTCGCAGCTTCCCCCCCCGCGCTGGCGACAGTCGACCGGTACCTGCGGGACGGTAACGCGTGACCAAACCCGTGACTGGCGCGAGGCGGAAGCGTCGCGCGTGCCAGCTTACCTGCGCGAGCGAGCGAGCGAGAGAGCGGCGGCCACAAATGGCGCCAACCTGCGGCTGCTGGGCTTCGCTCTGCCGCTGTTTCTTCGAGTACGAGACTCCCAAAGTGCTGCTGATCAGAAGCAGGAAAGTGGGGGCGGTCAACCGTTTTATTCAGGCGGTCATCGTCGGGTATGTGATCGGGTAAGTTTACACCTGACCGCGCAGGGAAGAGGAGGGAGGCGGGTTGTTTGCTCACTGGACTTCGTTCTGCTCCTTCCGCAGAAGGCGAACGTTTTTAAGGCTGAAGGTATTTGCTTCCATGCTAACTTTATTTCTAGTGAGGCTTCTTCAGCCTTCTTGCGTCTGCAGGCAATGCTGTTTCTTTCCGAAGCTAAATGGACCCTTTGGGCTGTAGCAAATGGCAGTGCTAAAAGTTAAAATTGTTCATATAATTTTTGTATCTTGTCTGCAAGCTGCAGGTGCTTTGTGACAGGTGGTACAGGTATGTTGGCGCCTCAACTTGAGATGCTTTGTGCGTTTGGGGCTGCCGCTCCTTAGTTGCCGTGTTGTGATCAGAGAATGGAAGACGTGTGGTTGTAGGTTTTGAAACCCCGTAATGATGTCCGCCGCTCCTTCTCACTCTCGTAGGTACGTGTGCATTCTGAAGAAGGGTTACCAGGACACGGACTCGATCCTCAGCTCCGTGACCACCAAGGTGAAGGGAATTGCCCTCACCAACTCCAGCGAATTGGGTCTACGCATCTGGGATGTGGCCGATTACGTCATTCCTCCTCAGGTACCAAAACAACCTGAGAAAGAGGAGGTACAACCAACACCACCCTGTACTGGTGTCCACGTCTTGCTACCCGGGGTCACTTTGGGTGCTCTGGAGGGCACACGGGTGTTGACATCAGTCCAGTATTGTACTGGATCACAGGGTGTGATGTTACATGGGTGATGAGCACGCCTGCCAAACCAAGGCAGTCTCATGGACAGATTTTTTTTTTCTCTCTCTCTCTCTCAACATAGTAATGGAAATTTGCTTAAGATTTCACATGGAAATATGACCAGGAACTTGTTCATAAACTGCGTTTATAAATTGTTTTCTGTCGTGATATATTGGATTAATTATTGTTTCAGGGTCTTTGCTAGTGGGGTGAATGGTGGTGCCAGTTCTGGGATCCGAGAAAAAAATTCCAAATTATTTTGTTTAAAAGAGGTGGTGTGAGGTTGGAGCAACATTGTTTAAGGGGTCTGAGAATTCCTAGCTCTGGCCCTACACTCTGGTCATTTGTAGAAAAGGTGAATCGGTAGCATTCATATATGGCCTTAGCTGAAAGGTCTCATGAAAAGAGATTGTCTGTTGTACTCTGACCTCAGTGAGACTGTAAAGATCCACAGCTTCCTGTTTAAGTGTAGGTGGAAGATCTGACTATGTAAATAATATACTTTATACTGGCAGAGGAACTGCCCAGGTAAAAAAGTGGCGATATGTCACCAAACTTTTGTAATTTCTTACCCTCCTTGTTGCCAATTTTGGTCCTTCCACCAGCACACTTCCTGTCCCTCCTCACTGGGTGTGTGCATATTTGTGCAATGGCCTGTATGTTCTCATCCAAACAAATTAGATGGGAACAACCTGGAGGCAAACATCACTAGAGAGACAACTGGCCTGTTTGTCCTTATTCTGATGAATTACCTGGGAACTGTCTGGTGGCAAGTGACACTGTGTAGTGCTGATTGTTTGTAAGTTAAATGTTCCATTTGTCTTCATCTTAAGAAATTGGTTATGAACTGTCTGGAGGCTCACTCCAAAAACCTCACATTGGGTGAAATGTTCCCATGTGCCAAATTTCAAGTCTCTGGCCTGAAATAACAAAGCTGTGCATGAAGAACAAATGGTCAAACAGCAATTGAGCTTAATCGATGTAAAGGTTTCCATTTCAGATATTGTAGAGCAGTTGATGAGAATGCTAATTCTTTGTTGTTGTCCCCCCCCCAGGAGGAAAGCTCATTCTTTGTGATGACCAACCTGATTGTCACCATGAACCAAACACAGGCCCGTTGCCCTGAGGTAATCTTACCATCTTCACTTGGTACTATGGCATAGTTACTATAAATATTCTCATATAACCCAGAGGGTGTCGTATTAAATTCCACGAGGAGCTCAGCTGTTGAAGCTAATGGTAACTGCATTGCATTTCTTCAGTAAAAGGTCTCCAGGGGTTTTTGGAAACCTTAAATCTGGAAATCAACATGCTAACAAAACACCTTTAACTTCATATGCACTTGGATAAAATGGGGAGGTAATACTGAAACTCAGTCATGAAACACACTGGCAGTGTGATACAACAATTGAGCCATGTCTAGCACAAAAGCTTCACTTTTTGGGAAGTTGGCTTTCTTGCTTCTTGTATAGGGCAGGTAGTGGCTTAGTAGTCAGAGCCCTTGCACTCCAAGGCTACTGGTTTGAATCCCACCCCCTGCTGTAGTACCTTCATCAAGATACTATAAAAATGAAGTTCCTTTAGTGGAAGTAGGAAAATGAATTAAAAATGGATAGTAGTATTGGAAAGGTTGATGTTAAGTTTACTGCTGTTTTCCCCTCTCCAGCTCCCTGGTTCATCTGCTAACTGCACCTCTGACAATGACTGTTCTGCAGGGTTCGTTGACGTACGTGGCAATGGTAATTTGTGTTAGATGCATGCTCACTTCTTGCCTGTGTGGGTGCTCTATTAGAACACTTGATTTTATTTTATAGCTGCAATACACATGTAACACAAAACCGTGGCAGTGTGTGTTGAGGATGCGGCTGGAACTGGGCTCGGACAGCAAACTTGAAACTGCTGTTCCACAGCCATTCTGTTTCTTTCCCTTCTATGGAATGTGCTGTAGTGGGTAAAGTGGTCAGTGGGGTGGGATCATTACTGAAAAGACTGTGTTGCTCTCCACAGGTGTGCAAACAGGTAAATGCGTGCATTTCTCAGATGGAGTCAGAACATGTGAGGTCTTTGCATGGTGCCCAGTAGAGGCGGACTTGGAGCCACCAAAGTAAGCGTCTTCACCATTGTGTGTCAGTGTTTAATGTGTGAGAAACGCTGCAGATATAATGTCCGCCTACATTATTAAATAGTTATTAACAAAAAGGAAGGCTGAAATGGCTTCTAAATAACACTTGGCCAGTAATTTGGTGAAAGAAACCAACTTCAGAGCTAAAACCATAACGTCTGTTTATATAGTATGTGTTGTCTTGTTGTCCCTTTGCAGTCCTCCAGTGCTGGCAAGTGCTGAGAACTTCACAGTGCTCATAAAAAACAGCGTTCAATATCCCAAATTCAAATTCAGCAAGTAAGTGCACCCAGGAGTGAACTTGAAAGTTTGTCGTCCATGGAAGGATGAGCAGCCAGCCAGCTTGACTCGCAGCCTTTCTCCTTATCCCTTTATTATAACTGTATACATTATCTTTATTATTACCACTTGTTTGTACCTTTTTTCTGCCTAATCCAGGTTTACCTTTGACCCTTCTGCTGTGTCATTCTTAGGACTTTTCAATCCTAATGTGTGATTCTGGGTTTTCCCCAAACTTTTAACTGTGCATTATTGTTTCCTTACTTATTGTGAGAACTTTATTCACTGTATGTACTGTATGGTTTTTTTTCTCTCCCTTTAAATGCTGGTAGTGTTTACTTGCTTTGAGGCAGCCTGTGGGAAAGGGTGTTAAGCACAGCAGTGGGCAGAATAGTGATTGAGCGCCTGCATGGTTGTGCCTCTGAGAAGAAGCACAGGAAACAGACGGTGTACATTTATGTGAATGAATTCATGTAAAGTTTTGGCTTATGCATACACTAAGCAGTTAATAGAATTGGTAGTTTGCAAATTTACAAAATGACTTTGCCTACTTTGCAGTTACGTATTTAAAACAAAAATGGTTAGGTATTTTTATGAACACATTTTTCTTTAAAGAAATTTTTCCTACATTAACTTTAAAGTGCAATGCGTAAAATTTTCCTGTTCTCGTGCAGAAGGAACATCCTGCCCGATGTAAACACCTCCTACTTGGCAAACTGCATATTTAATCGCACAACCGACCCCCATTGCCCCATCTTCAGGCTTGGAGACATTGTCTCAGAGGCCAACGAAGACTTCCAGAACATGGCAGTGCATGTCAGTTGTAAAGACTTTTCTCAAATATATTCCTTTGACCTTATTGTGCTTGAATCACTTGAGTAGATTCATAGCTCTTCCTTGCAACCTAAGGGTTTTGAGTTAGAATCCCACCCTAGTTTTATTTGTGAGGAACCTGCATGTTTGTTAACATGTTTTTATTTAGGATTTAAGCAGCATTTCAAATGCTGTACACTGTACTTATTGGAAAGGACTGTCTGTCTGTCTCTCTCCAGGGTGGAGTGATGGGCATTCACATCAGATGGGACTGTGACTTGGACATGCCAGAGAGCTGGTGTGTTCCCAAATACACCTTCCGCCGCTTAGACAACAAGGACCCCGATAACAACGTTGCCCCTGGATACAACTTCAGGTGGGGAGGCTGACTGTATGACTCAGAGCTGCTTACTTTTGTAAAGGATGCAAACAGTGAAATTATTAGTTGTTATTGATGCCTTTTGAAAAAGTGAACAAGCCTCACACCATATAAGGGGGTCATGTAGGACATCTAGAAGACTAGCTAGCCTCTCATGAAGCCTCACCACAGTGCTGTATTAACATTTTCTCATTTATATGAAGTTAGGATGCCCGCGAGGGATGCGGAGTCAGTTTGTTTTCAATACCCAAAGAAGTCTGTACCAATCAAGTTTCCTTTACTTTGTTGCTGCCCTTTGGATTTTTTAGGCCCTTTGTTATTAAAGGTAGGTTTATTATTTATCTGGACAATCAAGCTCTGAATGCATTTTATTCATTTTAAAGAAGACAGACTTTTTGTTTTGTCATCAGCATTCTTTGTCAGGTGATTTTTCACTTCTGAGTTTTTAAATTCCTGCTTTCAGAACCTGTTAATGGTTGGTGTTCAGCTTAGTTAACCAGGACTCCCTGTTCTTGGCTTTTACATAAGGTTAAGTGTGGGAATCACATCTGAAGCTTCAGACTGCTGCAGCTTGTAACACCTCTGTCCCCAATTTTGTTGTTAATAAACAGATGCAGGAAATGCTGTGTTGACCAGGTCACAGTTGGTCATCTTTGTACCTTTTGTCTTGTGACTGTAGTTAAATTATAAAGATAGAGTACAGCCAGTAATTCAAAGGAAGTTTAAAGGGAAACTTGCCGTTTTAGTTCCCTTTTCTACAGATAATAGAAGAACAAAAACTCTGTGGATTTCATGTGACTTTTTTTTTTTTTTTTTTTTAATGAACTAAATGTGGAAGGATGTGTTAATTTCAGAGAATTTAAAATTGTTCAAATCGTTTTACAGGTTTGCCAAATATTACAAAGGTGCTGATAATGTGGAAACCCGAACTTTGATCAAGGGGTTTGGTATCCGCTTTGATGTCATGGTTTTTGGTAAGGTGCGTGTTAATGTAGTGATACCCAAGGACATCTATGGAGATAAGCTGTGACATAAATAACCATTGAACTTTAATACCTGACTGATAACCTATACTGGTGTTACAACCTAGCATGCACTTCAGAGTATTTGGCTCTCTGTGTTTACCTGTAAAACTCACATATCTTTGCTCTAGGCTGGTAAATTCAATGTTGTACCAACACTGCTGAACATTGGAGCAGGACTTGCACTCCTTGGCCTGGTAGGTGTTAAACAGGAAGCGATGCCTTAATATTAAGTGCACACATTTTAATCTTCAATAACGATGCATGATCCATTAAAGTACACTTTGGTCTAACTGTATGTGTAGAAAGTCCTGTTTTGGGCTTATTTTTGAATAGCAGCTGGCACTAAATATACAGTATGAACAGAAGGAATTCTTATTAAACTGTGTTTAATTTGGTACACTGATATGCTGTGTGCTGTGTTTTTGTGGTGCAGAATGCTTGTGTAAAAGCAAACTTTTTTTTTTTTTTTTGCTTCGTTTTAGGTAAACATTGTTTGTGACTTGGTTGTCATGAACTTTATGAAGAAAAGGAACCTATACAAAGAACAGAAATACTCCTATGTGGATGACTTTGAGCTAGTGAGTACTTATTTAAAAGCACATTAAATTTTTTTTATTGTGTCTGAGGGGGGAAAAAAGAGATGCTAAGCAACATCCTATTAATATATTGGACAGAACTTTGCTGATCCCTGCAGGGGAATTTTGTGTACAACAGCCGAATGCACAAGACACGCAACAGATCCCAGATGAGGATAAACAGCCCATTTCTCGCTCTCACACAAACATATACAGTATACCCATCGTGCTACAAATATCAATGTCATGTGTCTTTAAGCAGTTCCCAGCTAATTTGTCAATATGAAGATACAGGCCACTTCTCTGTCTCTCTCACACACACACACAGAATGTGCTAGAGGGACTGACAACCAGGAGGGGTAAGAAATTATACACATACATTATACATATACATTATTAATATAAGTTGCAGCAATGTGACTTCTGTCTGTCTACTTATGTACTAAATGCAGCTGCTTTAATGGTAATAAGAGTTTGGTGATATGTAATGTGTTACTTTTTACCTTTGCACTTTAAAGTAACTGCTAGTTTACACTAAAAAGACTGGACCTTGTTTCCCAATTGTGCAGTAACTGGTAGCATTTTGGTTCCTGATCCAGGTATATAATAGGGCAGTGATGGTACCTGTTGTGATTTAATCCCTTGTATCACGCTCTAAAGTTGTGGGCATTGATGATGGTATCTTTGTGTGTCACTGAAGCTTTCAGAAGAAACCACATAAATGAAACTGGTGGGATCCGTATAGAGAAGAACCATGTACATGACTGACGATGGAGGACAAGTTGAGCAAGGAAGCTGGCTGACAGTGATTCAGGTTACTATGTGCACATTCCATCCATTCTGGTGTTATGCAAGCCACTCCATTTGTTTGATTGCACAACCTAAAATTTATTCTATTAACTACCCAAATATGGTCCAGATGAAACATTTACCATACCTAGCCTCACTAAATATCAGTTTGGATTTAAATATTTAGATAAGTTAACAAGATATTATCTCTGCCAGATTTATCAACCAGCTGCTAAAATGTGCCTCTTTTTGCATGGTGTGAATAGAAAATGACATTAAAGTATAATGGAATGGTCTTTGGCAGAATGGGGGTTTAATTTTGGTCTGTGTGTTGCTCTTGTTAACACGTGAGTGTAGTTCAGTGGCAGTGAAGGACTTGGATGTGTGATCATAATGTTTCATTTACTGAGACCAGCCAGTAACTTTCATAAAGGCAACTGTACTTTATTCAAATCATCTGGATACAATATGTATAGTTCAGTAAACCATAAGATCATTGGCAAATCCTTCATGTTCCAAGTCATGCTGTGTGAAAACAGTTTGATATGCAGGCATGCAGTTTACTTTGCTTTGAAACACTACATTAGTCACAGCTGAAATGAATATACTACAGTATCATGGAAAGGTCAGGCATTGTGATTGTAGCCCTTCTGGAAAGAGTGGGCAGAATTATTGACTAAAAGGGGAAAAAGTGTGAACATGTACAATTAAACACAAATGGACTGCATTCTAGAAGTTGTAAAATTCCAAGCAAACATTTGCGTCCCCCAGTTTTCCCTCCACAGTGCTCTTCAGAAAGTTGTAGACTAAGGGTAAATTCGTGGAAGTATTAAGGTTGCAATATCTAATAATTCACCAATATATTCCAGAAAAATTTAAACTTCAGTTACGCACACTTTTCCGTATTAAGCAAGTTAAAGGTCAAAGTTCATAATCTTAATGATGCATAGTACACCAAATAAATATTGGGAGAGTGCTAGCACAGGAATTGGGAGTCAATAAAAGGAGGGAAAAAAGTTGTCTTGCTGAAAACCTAGATGTAGATTTAAATCTATAATAAAATCTATTTCCTAGCATCTATCGAGGTCTAACCAGCTCTCCCATCTTCTCTCTTTGGGGACTGATCTTTGGCAGCGCTGAACTGGCGCGGTGGAAGTGTGGCACTGATGTGCTTTGATAGCTCAAAGGTAAATTCCCTATTGAAATCAGCTTGGCTGTACTGGACTCCTTCACTGTACACTGGCTCCTCATATTACAATTATTTGAATTGCATTTTTTCAGTATACAAACACTTTCTAGGTAATTTTTTATTTCATTTTCTTCACATTTGTATTTTCTAAGTGCACTCAATACAAGATGACAGATCTATGGGGTAATTTGACACTGAATATTAGTTTTTTGGGAAAAGGTTATTTCCAGTCCTTTTAATATGAAGCTGCATCGGAAATAAAATCTTTATGGACTGAGACAAGTGTGTGCATTTCTATAGCTTCATCTGTGACCAAGTTGGAGTCACAGATGAAGCTATAGAAATGATTGACTGTAAAGAGCTTTTATTGACTGTGAATGAGTGCTAATAGCAATTTTCTAGTTCAAAACAAATTAAAGTTACGACCAATTTCAGTTGTGCTCGTAAGTTGAGAAGCCAGTGTATAAACTGATTTCAGACCATGATTTCTCAGTTGATCCTTTTCAGGAATGGTTTTAAAAACACAAAATTAGGGTACATATTTAAATTCACCATACTGTGGCACATCTAACTTTAATACTTTAAAAGCAATCAGAATATGGCACAGTTTGCAGTATTATAATAATTCTTCCTAAATGTAACTTCATTACCAATAAACTACAGCAATGCAACCGATCAACAAGGTCTTGGATGCGCACCATATAGTCAAGTTCCTTATGCATAGTACGATAAGGTAAAAAGAGCACGTTCAGTGTAAAAATCGAAGAACTGTTTGAAATACCACAGAGTGACATGCAGGAGCGATAAAAATCCAGAGTGTCGGTGTCTCTGGTTTGACCCGTGTTTAAACTCCATGTCAGGCCAATTCGGCACATGCGCCGACCACACCGGGGTGAGGAAGCACTAACGTGTTCGTGTAGGTGTTCCACAACTCGTCCTGTGACCACGGTTACCCAGCATCGCCCTGTGTTGGCACGGTTCAACCGTGCCAACACAGAGCTGCGGGCAGCACGGGCCACAAGAAATGCTGCTGAACTGTCCTCAACAGTTTATCCGAATTCTCATTACAACTATAATCTTCTTTCGTCTATAAGCTAATCAGTCATGTACGCTTCTCATGAAAAAGTACTACACATTATATAAAATGTCAATTGTCTTGCATATACTGTAGAACGTAAGTACAATATATGCAAAAAAGGTACATATCTAAAATGTTTCCACTTAATTATATTTATACTAAATACATAGCGTGACAAACATCTTTACTTATTATTTAATATGCATTACTTTACCTGAAGGGTACATTATGGTCATGGAAGTTTAAGTCCTCAAAAAATACACACATGGTGCTAAACTTCAAATCAAACTATTGTGCATTTCTAAAAAAGTGAATGTAGTCATGCCTTACAAAATATGGGGTTAGCAACTGTGCACTGACAGTACAAGCAGTTGTATTCCTGATGCGATACTTAGTCCCCCCCTGCTCTAGCCCTATGGACCCACTGTGCAGCATTGCTTGTTTTAGTATTTAAGTTATAATTGGCTTAAAATGCAGGTAAATGGAATTAAGTTACTCCTATAATGTCTTTTATTAAACATATTGCAGAGTCTTAAATAGCTTCAAGAAATGAAGGAAGAAAGAGCTGATATGGAGGAGTGCCTGAACAGCGCCATTTTATACTTACTGGCTATTTGGCATACAGAAACTAAGTTAGCTTGAAGGTAAACAAGCGCTTGCAGCAGATCCACTGGACTAGGTAAAATACTGTACGAAATGGGTTTAAGATCCATTAAAGACCCGTCAGCTTCTTACACAAAGCATTGTGAGCAGATTTTTCCCTTTACATAAAGGTTATAGATCATTATATGCTTATTAAATTCAAGAACTCTACAACATTAAAGTGTTCAATTGCACAGCATTTTACTGCATGGCAGGAAGCAAGGAGGAAAAACTAAATGTACTGAAACTATAATGCATAATATTTTAACAAGAGATATGTATGTTAACTCTAGGATAAGCGGATGAAAACAACCGAACTGGCGTGCGTGTGTTTGCGATACAGAATGCTTCAATACAGTCTTTCCTATGTTCATGTGACTATACACTACGCTTGTGTCCCTTTGGAAATAAATATAACAAAGCTGGCCATGCTGGAGATGGTCAGCACATTCATTGTCAAACCAGTTCAAATTCAAGAAGGAAATGACGGGACCGGAAAAAAGGCCCACACCCCCGTGGATGTCACTGTGTGCGTTTGTGTGGGCAAGCATGGTGATACTTCTGGGGGTATCAAAAGGGTGCAAACCTTAGTCCTCCTAGGCTGGGCTTAGCTGGTGCTGGGGACAGGATGGGAGGTATAGACAACAGCGCAGTAAGATGTCATGCAGCTTCCTTGTGTTCTGGTACTGGGAGGACAACTGTTACGTCCACCCACCCAAACTTCCACTTCTGCAGCAGCAGATGTCACAACCCCCTGAAGGTCAGGATTAGGTGAGGCACCCTCAGGAATCAGGAGAGCACCTCGTCCTCACTCACAAAAGGCAAGTCCATACTCCTCACGACATCGACGGCGTCCTCCTTCCTGAGGGCAGTAAGGAATACAGACGCATCAGCGGCTGGCTCTGTCCTGAAGACCTGTGGTTTGCTGCTTTTGCCACACAAGAGTGATAATGCAGCTTCCAGAGGTCAAAGTCTTGCTTTCTCGCTGTAGGACTGCAGCCATTCCTAACGTGATCTCCTCAGAGGTATGTGTGAGATATTGTTCACATTCTCAAAATTACAACACGGTCAACTGACCGTGATGAGATCAGGATTTCACAATTTGTCTGTTTATTGTCCCTGCCTGGAGGTTTCTATTAACAGCTCCAATTTAGAGCAACTGTGACAGCTGTGAGAATTTCTTTTTTTGGTCCTTGCAGCCAAATACCAGCTGTTTAATGCAACCTTCTCATTCTGTTGTGGTGTCCATTCTTACACATACCTCTGCAATAAATGTCAATTTGGCAAAAAAATCCAGCAAGCCATGAGCTGTACATCCAGATCAGAGTCAAAGTACTTAAATGCATCACAGCAGTCCATGGGAGGTGTCCAGGATGAGAAGGGCACCTCATTGCTGCATGCGTAGGAATGAGGCGTGGTGTTAAATCGACCAAAGACCCCTCTCATCTGCAGCTGCTTTCATGCTGACCTGCAGATTGGCCACTAGATGGTCAGGCTTGAGGAACAAACCCATGCAGATTGAAACTAAAACTCATGCAGTGTTGGGCCGTGTGGCGACCTCCAACCTACAATGACCCTTGTTTACCTTTGCAGACTATGAATGTAGCAGTGTTTCACATTGCCTGCTCTGCCTCTGCTACAGCATGGGAGGGGAAGAGGATCTGTGAATATTTGGTACTGTGAAAAATGTGAGTTCAGTCAATCCCAAAAGCTTCTGTCTGACATTCTGATCTTTCAATGTCTCTGATCTGAAATGTATAACACAACCTGTCTTGTCCATTAGGCTACCTTGCAGGCCCTCGAAGGGCTTTTAATGTCTCCTACATCAGAGGAGGAGACCCTGGTCTGTACTCACGCCAGCAACCCCCCTGCGACTGATGGGCTGCGTTCCTCCCTCCTGGCCCAGTCAAATGGGTTCCCAAAAGAGCGTTTGCGCAGCATAGTTCGCACCAGAATCTAGAAAATGTGGGGGTACAAAGGAGACAATGAAAGCACCAAACCTACTGGGACCATCCCACTGCAACTCTAGTAAACATTCTTAGAACATCAGAAACAAAAGTCAAACTTTGTAAAACAAACATTGACCATCTTACAGTTCACTCGCTAGAAAGCCCAGAGTAGATGAAATCAACTGAATTTCTTAGCTACAGAAGCATGTCACCAGGCCCACCACAACACTTAAGAATGCCTACAAATGCTGAGCATCCATCACTCCTCAGAACACCAGTTAAGTATTTTGTTTTCCTTTCCTCAGTTGCCAAATGGCTTATTTCAGATCACTACCTTACCAAAGTCCCTTCTATTCTTCTGTCTTTGGCACACGTGACAATAAGTTCCTTCTATGCTTATGATCTCTTTACTCTTCGTCACCTGTGTCAACCATAAGAGCTTTTTTGTTCATTGTTTTGTGTCATGCTACTGAGAAAAGCAATACATATAAAATTTAACTAAAGGTGATCAGGGCAGCACAGGGGAGTGGTACCTGGGCTGTTTGGGTATAGAATCAAATCCTGCTCAGTCTTCATGGTGGTTTTGTGTTCTCCATGTATCTGTGGTTCTAAACTACCTGTACTGTGTGGCTGTCCTACGATGGATTGGTCTCATGTCCAGGGTGTCTCCTTCCTAGCCTAGCAGACACCTCCTTCCTAGATAAGTTCTGGACACTGTGATCCCAACAAGAACAAGCAATAGATAAAAGTGAGCGTAGAAGTCTTCAAATACATCTACTGTTCCTTAGATATTTGCCACCTCTGTGGTGTGGCACAATGATGCTGACTTTGCTTTTTTTTGGTGGTTGTGTTTTGCTCTATACAAGATCTGCAGTAACATACCACGGTGGCCAGGCTGGGGATGTGCTTCACCGAGTTCTCCACCTCCTCCTCCGTCACTTCGATCAATGTGCAGTGCTCTTCCTCCGAGGGGAGTGGCTCTGCCCCATTCCTGGTCACCCAGGGATGCACCTAGTCACAAAGACCCATAAATACTTTGGCAGTAGTTCTCAGGCAGCCTCCCTCAAGGTTATTGTGCTTTGGTGTGCAGTTTTTCAATAGAATTTTGATGTGAGAAGACAGGTAAATTTATTATTTATCAATGCATCAAATGTGAATTAGGCTATAGGAGTGACATACAGCCAAAACAAGTACAAAGGTTCATTGCATCACCTTAATTTGGGGTACCGATATTCTTGTTTCTGGATTCTTATCCAGCATCTTTAAGAGCAAGTCCTTTAAATCTTCGGAAACATCAACACTATAAAAACATAAAGACTTTAAGTCACTCTTTGTGCCAATAATAGTTACTGGAAATGTAGCGTGAATGTCAAAAGTAAAAAACATTTAAAATGAGTTGTGTGTATAAACTGTATCTATGAGTGTGTGTGTAGGTCGGCAGCAAAATTCCGAGTTCAGCCAAAGTGGTGCAACAGTGACAAATTTTGACAAATAGGAAAAAAATGCATATTAATTCCTCACTAAAAAAGGAAAATTATAACTCCAACAACGAACTTCAGCCAGACATTTTTGTAAGTGTTGGGCTCAACAAAAATCTCCATATGATTTCCTATGATGCACAAAATAACGTGAACCCTAGCCCTTATAGCCTAACCTCTTTTCTTTAGGCATTTTATCTTCACATCCAATAGATCAAAATTTGACTGAATACGCAACCTCAGATTTGGCTGTATGTTCATATCTGCACCATGAGAACCAAATCTGAATTATATGTGTGTATATGTGCATTTCACAGTGGGTGAGAAGTAATGGGTTGGTCACAGGGGGTGCCCACTTCTCAGGCAGCTCCACTGGTTGAGTCCTGATCTTCTGGTGGAGACTGAGGATGCATTCGTCCATGAAGGGACACTGGGGGCATCGAAGGAGAGAGACTGTGAGAGGAGCAAAGGCACCCTGCAAAACTGGCCAGTGTAAAATAAACATCCCACTATCGACCAGTTATCTTTAACAGTTTGGGCAGTGCATATGAATTAGCAGCTGTGTACCCAATCTACTTCAGTTACAAAAGATTCAGGACAGAATTTGCTAAAGGTGTAGTTTCTGGTTAAAACCAGACAACTTTCATCAATTAAAAGTCAATGTCTTTAATTGACTTAAGATTTAACTTCTGACAGACATCAAATGAGATAAAAGAAAAATCTTTTCATTACCACTCCAAATACAAAACAATGCAAAGTCACTCCCATGGCCCAAACATCCAAAGCCTGAAAGATGAAAAAGGAAGAAGGCGTTCATTGCGGAAACCAGAGAACCGATTCGATTCAGGTGTTCTGCATTTCTAGAGTTGGGCAGTAACGTGCATTTGCATAAGAGGACCTTGTGGTTGCTGAGAAGTTCTGCATGGGCACATGCAAGCCTCTTTACCTTCCCTGAAAAATTCTTCCTGGTCTCAGAAAGCGTCTCAGGGGCCATGAAGGCCGGCGTCCCCACAGTGCTGGTCAGGAGGGCATCCGTGCCTTCGAATTGGTTACTGACTCCGAAATCTGCAATTTTTATGTGGCCATCATCGCCCACCAAGAGGTTAGACGGTTTGATGTCCCGATGAATTATCTTCTGATAATGCACTAAGAAACAACAACGGGTATCAAGGTTAATTCAGCAGTATTGTTTTTGGTCATCTTAATCATACAGGAAACTACATGAATTCTAGAGGGGAGATTACGGTTCACCACTCGGTCAAGTGTCTACACCCCACCTCAGTGTTTTTCGTTTTATCCGCTTTCTCCCGGTTCTGGCTAGCCTTTCCAAATTACCCAGGTCCTCATGTTACAACAGGTTTGGTTATAAATTTAGACATAACATTTCCCCAGGTTACTTGCTTATTTAAAGTGGCTTTTTCTTCACTTATAGTATTGTTACCCTATGGGTTGCACTGCCACCTCACAAGCTGCCACTTTCAGGCAGAGGCTTGAATTCAGCTCTCCCTGTGTGGAGTCTGCATGCTCTCCTAAGTTCTCCCTGTGTTCCTTCAGTTTCCTCTGAGTGTTTTGGTTTCCTCCCACAGTATAAACATCTGGAGATTCTAAATTGCCCACAGGAATTCTGTACGAGGTGAACGTACACCTGTTATACCCTGAACTTTCAGGATAGTCTCTGGACTACTACATCCTTTATTTGGACAAGTGGTTAACAATGAACGATTGTTTTATTTACCTATTTTCTAAAGTTTATGTACGATGCAAAGGAGAAGCAACCAGCATTTTTGTGCACAATTACAACCTGGTGGTAAAGCACATTCAAACAGAATAAGAGTATAGGACCACGTTCATTAAACTTGTTTCTGTGGTATTCACGAAGCTTCTGAGCATCTGTGACCAATAATAAAGTGAGAAACGCTGTACAAGGGCTTAAACTGGCTGGCGTTAAACAGGAGTTTGACATAATGAATTTTTCCATCAGTCATTCTAAAATAACTTTAAAAATGTCAGTCAAAAGTCTTACATATTATTCAATAATAATAATAATAATAATAATAAAATAATAATAATGAATAATATGCAAGACTTTTGACTGACATTTTTAAAGTTATTAAAACTATTACATATTAATTATTTATTATTATACCTTTGTCCAAGACATTAACAGAACATAAATATTAACACATTTACATATTTCTGTATTAATGGTCTTTTGATTGTGTAGACAAGAAAGTTGAAAGTGGCCAGAAGCTGACAAACGCTACAAATTCTTATAGAATGAATCAATCAGCTTTCAAATGTTTAATTACCTTTAATATGAATGTTTGAATGGTTATTTGAATTCAGTAAAAAAAAAAGAAAAGATTTTATTCACTATAGCTTTTTTAAAACATTTTTGCAGAAGTGATATGATCAAATTGTACTTCTGGCCCCAATCGCATTTGTAAACAGAAAATAAAATAAAATAAAATAAATAAATAAATAAATAAATAAATAAATATTTTTTAAAAAAGCTATAGCAGTTCCTGTTATTACTGTGTCCACATTGTAATTGGCATTTTGGACTTCAAAAGTGGCACCTGAACAAATCCTGTAGGTACCCTGGGTGTAGCCATCTGCCAGAAATGAAAATAAAGCAACTCGCGTTGTGACACAACCAAAAGAAGCGTGATTTTCTGTGGACAGCAGGGCTGGGCTGTGGTGGTTTAAAGCACACTCACGGTATTCAATGCCCCTGAGCAGGTCCTGGAAGTAGAAACGTGCCTGTTCCTCATTCAGCGGCTTGTCTGTGGGCACCTCCATCACCGGCCTGCGAAGGACAATGCGTGTGGATGCCAGATCTGCATGCGCCAATTCCTTATTATAACCCCAAAGAAATGTACTCACCCTCGCTTGACTAACTCAAATACTGCAAAAGGAAACAAACGTCAGAAGATCACTTAGTTGAGCAGCAACATGGTTATAATGTTTTACAGCAAGGTTCTAGTGGTTCACACCTACATACATTTGGGTATTTATGGATTCTAAATATTGTGTTTGCATATTGCCTGCATGTACTTATCCATGTACTCTGTATGTAGCTGCTGATACACTACATGTATGCATGTTGTAAAGGAGTCTCGAGTGTGGTTAGGCAGGACTTCTGGGAAATGTTACCCATGTACAGATGGTCCTCACTAGGGTCGTCCAGCACCTGGAGGTGGGACAAGAAAATAGGCTATCAACATCTAGATTTACCCTGCAAAACCTACCAAAAACTATGCTGATTCTATTCTTTCATTAAAAAAAACATTGATTTAAACAAAATAGGCTAAAGCCCCAGATTTAATCCATCCAAAAAGTTACAGTGTATGAATGCAGTTATCCACGGCTGCCAAAGGCCGCTTGAATTGCACACCATTACGCCACACAAGCCGAAGCCAGAACCCTAGATCCCCCTAATTCCAACCCAGCTCAGATGAAAGCAGACCAGTATGTATGTACAGCATGCACTGCACCTCCACGAGCTTCACCACATTCGGGTGGTCAAGCTTCTTTAGGATGGCAATCTCCTGATAAACTCGTTCCAGGGGTCCCTTGGGTTGGACTGAGCCTTCTGGAATGCCTCTGGGCCCCCTAGGAGGAGGTCGTCCTGTGTGGTGGAAGGAACACAAAATTGGGACTTAGCGTGTATATTTTTAAGTGAGAAAAAAAAAAAACAAAAGACTTTTGCCCATCATGCACTGCAGAATCTCAATAAGCCAGAATTGATTTGACAAGACTGACAAACAAACATAGCTTTTCTGCATTTTTGCATCTTCATAGGAACAATTTAGGTCAACTGTCTATCACCTGGTTGCAACCTTGCATCTTTCAGGCTACCAGCCTGTGTCATGAACCACTACAGAATCTGTTACCCATTTTTAGGATAAAAGCTGCTGGGAACATTAACTAGAATAACAAGTAAAAGTCAGTGAGTAGCAGGTGTGATGGTTCACTTTTCAGCACTCGCACACATTCAATCTCAGCTCTGAGCATCCTGTGGCAGGATTGGGTGGGGTGGGGTGGGGTGGGGTGGGGGGCTTTGGCATAAGGTGAATGGAACAAGTGCCCTGCTGGGACATCCATCTGGTCTGAGTAGCTTGCTTACTCGGAAAGCCAGCCTGCCGCATCAGCCGCTTCTTGGACAACACTTTCATCGCCTACAAGGAGGAGAGCAGAGACATGTAAGATGTGAGAGGGAGAGGAGGACAAAACAAATAAAATCACACTTGGTTTCCTTTTCTCTGTTCCCAGATAAAAAGTGCTTTTCTGTCTTGTTTTATAAGCACCACAAATGCTTACCCCCTTTTCCTACAATGTTGATGCCTTCACTCCAGTAACGCAAATGTGTCTGCTTTGCACATTTGCTAAATAAAGCTAATAAACCTGGGGGAGCAGTTCAGATTCAGCACTCAGAAGAGCAGAAGACTATTCATGCACTGCCAAACGTGATGTGCTGTTTACCGCAGTTCTAAAGGGCCTCATGTACTCCTTTCCCTCCCATGTATGCAATCGATTTTCCACGTGAATGGAATATAGATTTTGTTTTTTTGTTTCCATTAAGCTGCTCAGAGCTCACTGCATATACCACCAGCTCCTAACAAGGTCATACAGAGCTGCTTTCAATGGGGAAACGGCATTCTTTTCCCCAAATTGTCAGGGCAGTATCCAACAACCAAGGTCCTTTTCTAACACAAACAGCAGTGGTGAGCAGTTTCTGGGAACAGCTGATTGTTCTTGGGCCCTAGAACCTCTTCATACCCTTGATGGCTGAAGAGACCAAAGACCCTACTGACTCACATAATAGGTGTTGTCATCTTCGTTGTACGCCAGCTTGACAACGCCATAGGAGCCCTTTGAAGGAATCAGGAGAGAATCGCAGGTTAACTGCACTGGTCTCCCCATCACATGCACAAACAACCAAGTACCTTACTGCCACACAGTAGGCGGCATGCAGTTTGGGTGAAACGCCATTGGTAACATTAGTAAATGCATGCAGTGGAAATGGACCCCAACATGTACAAATCGCGTCAAATTTCTCTCTCTCTCTCTCTCTCTCACTTACAGACCCTCAAGAGCACCCACCCCACCCACACTCCAACTGAGCAGACAGACTAGAAGGGCGGCAGGAGGTCCATTCCACAGACACACACACAAAACTGTCAGAAAGCTTCTTCTCAAGAGACCCTCAAAAAACCTCCCAATTGTCTGGTCATAAATCAAATAATGCAAAAAAATAAAATAAAATAAAATAAAAAAATAAATAATCAATTTTTAAAAATTTAACCCTCTGAAGTGGGATTGTGGGAAATGTAAACAAGGCCAACAAAAATGAATTATTTTCCTTCAGTTTCACGGTACCTTGCCGATCTCATCTTTCAGTTTGTACTGGTTCAGCTGCACACAGTCCTGTCAACATCAAAAACTTGGTAAACACACATTTTGCATGAACACCAAAAACATCATTAATGCAGGGAAAAGCAAGACAGTCTGGTAGGTTAACCACTGGGTTTCACTCAAACTCATTGGAGAAAAACAGCAAGCAGAAGCAGCAAGAAAAGCAACGGTGTGCACCAAATTGACATGGATAACCACACAGTTTTACTTGCCTACTTACATTTTTCCCAGTCTTAGTTTGTCATTTTAGAGTGAAGAAAAAAACTGAAGGCTGAGAACACTGCACCCTCAACTTACAAACACATCTGGGACCAGAAGTCTGTTTGTAAGTTGATTTTGTTCTTAATTTCAAAGTCACTTTTAGGTCTAGATCACAGTGAATAAAAGCAACATAATATAGACACGCTGGTGATTTTTCACTGGTTAGGTTCTGTAAAAAATATCAGGCAAAGTATGCAGAAATGCAAGTCAGTTGTACAGCCCAAGAGTAACTCTGGGAAAGATAATGTTGAACAATATAAAATTAAAAATTAACAAATAAACTGGATATTGCTTTGCATCTTTGAAAATCTACAATGTGGGAACCAGTGTACTCAGTCTTAAGGTATGCAATACAAATGGTCCCTGCTCTATGATGGACTGAACAAGTTTCATTTTTGTTTAAAATGTTTTTCCAATATAAACAATGGAAAACTTGTCTGTGTGGGAAAGGTGCAGCATAATGAAATGACCGAAAAGCAAGCCAAACTATTGAACCTTCAGTGGTGCCATAGATTCTGCATGATGGAGAAGGAACTACCTTTTTTATTTGCCCCATCCTTCTTTATTTCATCTGCATTATATAATTACTGATAACTTAAAATAAGGATGGAAAGGTATTTTAAAAACATAATAAAGTAATAGTCATTGTATTTGGGCAAAAAGGTTTAGGATACTGTGCTTACATTATGGTTGCACAGTGAACCAAATGCAATAGAACCAGGAAACAGCAAGCAGTGGAGGAAATGATATGTAACCACAGTATTTTTCCCCAAAGACAACTATAACAATAAACACCAGGGAAAAATACATATTCTTTCTTTGTAACTTTCAATTTTGAGTCTGCCAATTTATCTGCAAGGTTAAAGGGTCTTAGAGTGAGACATGGTTACGAATACGCAGAAATCCATCTGTGATACAGCACATAACTGGAGATGGAGTAGCAGGGACCATCCGTACACATCGAAAATGACGTTATATGTGCCCCTTGTTATTGTTATTTTAACAACCGTCACTGAAAGAGCACGTCAATGGGATTTTATACAATTTTTAAAATTTAATACATAGAGCCTGATGTTGACAAACAAAAGTAGGCAAGCTTCACAGTGCAAATAGTATATTTTTACCTTTTTTTTTAAACAACAGTGCATAGAGTAAACTGAAAGCAGCCTCTAAAACAGTTCAACCATTTAAACTACAATTAGTTGGGTTCAGAGGCAGGGAAGGGTTACATCTACAAGCTAACTAGAGCAGAGAAAAACAGTGACCTTCTGACCTACTGGCTTACCTTTAGTTCATTTGGTCATTCTGGATACTCAAGGTCTGTCTCTATTAAAGGTTGGGCAACAAAGATGGGTTTTCTTTTCAACCATTTTTTTCATATGTTATTAATCTATTTATGCTTCAACATGTTTCTTGTTTAGAAATTTCCCAGACCCAGTTATTGCTTATTGTATTGCTTGAAGAAATGAATGTATGTATTAAAATTTCCACTTTACAAATGATAAACTGCATGCTTTTTAGGATTTAAAATATCTAGTGGAATTAATGTCACAACTGCTACAGGACTGGGTTTCTTCCTAGACCATAAGCTCTACATACACTATATGGACAAAAGTATTCTGACACACCTCTTAAGTACTGAATTCAGGTGTTTATATCAGACCCATTACCACAGGTGTATAAAATCAAGCACCTAGCCATGCAGTCTCCATTTCCAAACATTTATGAAACAAAATGGGTTGTTCTGAAGAGCTCAGTGACTTCAAGCATGGTACTGTGATAGGATGCCACCTTTGCAATAAGATGGTTTGTGAAATTTTATCCCTGCTGGATATTCCACTGTCAACTGTAAATGGTATTATTGGAAAGTGGAAGCATTTAGGAACAACAGAAATTCAGCCATGTAATGGAAGACCACGTAAAGTCACAAAGCGGGGTCAACAACTGCTAAGGTGCATGGTGCGTAAAAGTCGCCAACGCTCTCCTGATTCCATAGCTGAAGAGTTCCAAACTTCCACTTGCATTAATGTAAGCACAAAAAATGGGTTTCCATGGCTAAGCAGCTGCATGCAAACCCCAGATCACCAAGTCCAATGGCAAGCGTCGGATGGAGTGGTGTAAAGCACACTGGACTATGGAGCAGTGGAAATGTGTTCTATGGAGTGACAAATCACACTTCTCTGTTTTGCAGTTAGATGGGCAAGTTTAGGTTTGGAGGATACTGGGAGAACGTTACCTGCCTGACCGCATTGTGCCAACTGTGAAGTTTGGTGAAGGAGAGATAATGGTGTGGGGCTATTTGTCAGGGTTTGGGCTAAGCCCCTTACTTCCAATGAAGGGCAATCTTAATGCTTCAGCATACCTAGACATTTTGGACAATGCTATTGTTACGACTCGGCTCGTTGGCTAGGGGACCAGCATTGAGGATCGTAGCATTTTAAGGAAAAGGAAGAAAATGTAGGTGGTAGGGAAGAACCCCCTTTAACAATAAACCCGATACACGGCACAGTTATACCGTTTAACAGTGACCAAGTGTAATTTATTTACAGTGGGGAATGATGGAATTATATACAGACACATATACAAACCAACAAAAACCAGAACCAGGCTCCAAACAGTTTTACAGAATATAGGCGGTTCCCAACTCAAAACAACAACAGAACAAAACGGACATCCCGACCTAGGCCACGAAAAGAAAAGAAAACAAATGACAAACTCAAGCCCAGTCGACCTCCACTACAGAAATCACCAAACCAATACCAGGGTGGGAGACCGCCACTTCGCCTGATGTTTTAACGTAGTTGTGAGTACAAAAGATTGCACCAGGTACATCGAGGGTTGTACACTCCCCGGTGCCAACACTGTACAAGTAAGGGCAAACAGCAAAATCCCCCGCTAGACACAGAATGCCAGAAAACGCAACCAAAACTAAGCTGTTGCTGCTGCCTCCATGGTGGTCCGTGCAGATAAGCGCTTGCAGGGGTGACGTCATCCGCCGACGGATCAATCCTGGCTTTGACGGACCTGTCAAACGCTGAACCCCTACAGAGAGACCGCGCAAACAGGAACACGACAGTTCCCCCACCAGAAAAAAACAAGAACCGTAACACTATGCTTCCAACTTGTGGAAACAGTTTGGGGAAGGCCATTCTCTATTCCAGCATGACTGTGCTCCAGTGCACAAAGCAAGGTCCAAAAAGACATGGTTGGATGAGTTCGGTGTGGAAGAACTTGACTGGCCCGCACAGAGCCCTGACCTCAACCCCATCAAACACCTTTGGGATGAACTGAAATGGAGATTGCAAGCCAGGCCTCCTCATTCAACATCAGTGCCTGACCTCAGATGCTCTACAGAATGAATGGGAACAAAATCCTACAGAAACACTCCAAAATCTTGTGGAAAGCCTTCCAAGAAGAGTGGAAGATGTTATAGCTGCAAAGGTGGGGCCAACTTCATATTAAAGTCTATGTATTTGAACGCAATGTCATTAAAGTCCCTGTTGGTCTAATGGTCAGGCGTCCCAATACTTTTGTCCATATAGTGTATTAAGGATACTGAGAGAAGTTACCTGTTAAGGTAATTTATATCACCTGTTCACCCTGGCATTAAATACCCCTTTAAAAGGCTGGCATTGCCTACTTGTAAGTATTGGAGACAAATAAAGAAACTTTTCTTGGGTTAGACAGCATTTCGAGTCTGTCAGGAGGTATACCTGTGACCAGCACTTCAGCAAAGACAAACTACACCCATAAATAATATTTTTAATGCTTTCTTACTTTCATGTAAAGTGCTGAAGGGCTCAAACCACCGAATGGAGGTCGTATATTTTAACGCTCAGACCTGACCTAGCATTCAGTCTAATTAAACATTTTCTGGTCACCTCTGTTGCTGAGTGGCAGTGCAGATGGGGTAAAGGGGAGGATCTCATACCTGCAGGTCAGTGATGGAGACCCTGTGAGACTCCACCGTGGGCCGCCGAGGGAGTCGTGGGGAAGAGTGCGGTGAGGTAATCGGGGAGTAGGGTAGAGAGGGGTAGATGTAACGGCCGTTCATGAGTCCAGGCGAGCCACATGGCGAGGTAGCTGGCAGTGGCCGCTCTTGTAGGGAGAGCTTGCGGTCCGACAGGCTGAGTCGGGCCCGGGACTCTGGGACCCCCGGGAGGGGTGGAGCAGCCGGCTCGGGGGAGACACCGCTGTCCATGTCCTCCACTTCATTGTCCTCCTGGTGAAGGGCACTGGAGGGGGCGCTTGGGTCGTACTCAGTCACCACAATGACAGACTCCATGGTCACAGGTCGTGAATCGCAGGGCAGTTCAACTTGTGATGGTGTGGTGTAGCGCGTGCATGGGGGTGTAGCTTGATTTAGCCGTGGTCATGGAAGCTGGCAGACAGGTGCTCAGTAGGGAGCCAGGGGCACACGCAGAGCACCATGGCACCCCTCTGTGTGGCCTCCTAGCCACTCCTCCATGAGGATCTCAGGTGGCCAGACTAAGAAAAGGACATAGCAGGGACTTTTGAACTATTCTGCAGAGAGAATGGACCAAACCTCCTCCTGCTAAAACCCTTCAAATAGCAGCTCACAAAGTGTTTAAGGTTAAACTGGTCGTATTAAAGTTCTTTTGCTCTCTTGTTCTCACTATTCAGTAACTCTTCTCAAAAGAAATGCATGATTTTCTAAAATACATCAAGTCACTGCTGCACTGAAGTAGGGCAGAAACTACAGTAGGAAATGACTCAACTCTCCAGCTCCCTGAATTCCACTGCAGGGTAAATATAATAATGTATGTACTGCATAACACAATATATAGATATACCGATTAAGTAAAATATACAAAATATACACTCTAACATTTATGCTGCCACACACTATCCAGCTCCATATTCCTTCCCGACCTCAGACCCGTTGTTGTGATCCTCTTGGCTTCTCATACTGTTTCTCTTCCAAGTGGTTCATTTAAATGCTGCTCATTCTCCACCTGCACTGTTAAGCTTCCCATCTACGGTGAAGTATTCCTTCACCAAGTCACTCCGCAACAAAGATCACAACACCTACACAAAGTTAAGTGCATTCAAGAGTCTCCTAGCAACAGGTGCAGGTTTTCTCTGGAGCCAGAACACATTCATAAGCATGTCAATTACATAAGATTCTTAATTATTGGAAAGAAAAAAAAACAGCAATAAGAGAAGAAATTACCATCTGTTTTGTCCTCCCACTTTTGCAACAAAGTAGGTACAGCTTTCAAGATGGCTGAACATTCAGGATGAATGCAAGGAGCAGTTGCATGCACTAAGAAGCTCAGCTTTTTAGTAAATGTAGTGGAAGTAGTAGGCCAAGGGCAAGGAGAACATCGATTCGCCCATTGTCATGGTGTGCGCATAACAATGTGATCCTCACAGACTCGCTTTCGGTACCCAATGTTCTCTGCCTCAAAAACTGCAAAAGATGGTGACGGACTCAGTGACATATGCTGCTCTTCGGTTTCTCCCTCACAACAATGATGGGTTTTTCTAAGAGACAGGGATGAAGTCCACTTGAAAAACTACATTCATTCCACTCAAGTGAAACACAGATCCAAGAAGAGCATAACCCAAGCGGGAGACATCTGGCTTTTACAGCAGAGGCCAGACAGTGCTGGCAGCACTTTGCCAGTTAAGATATCACTGTGTTTGAGAAGATCGGCATCCTCTGCCTTCTCTCAGCCTTTCCAGGGAGGATCGTCGATCTCCTCGGTCCTGCAGAAAGTCTCTCGCCTTCTCTCCCCATTACCGTACCACTTCCAGGCTCTGTACACTATTCTGACTGGGATATGTGGCCTCCTTTGATGTGAATATGCTTCATATCAGTCTCAGTAGAGAGACACACACACACACACACACACACACACACACACACACACACAACTTTAGCCTTAATTCATAACCCAGTGAGGGGTGTTTCCCAGGTTTGTAGTTCAAGGAATAAAATGGAATAGATGTTTTGTTCATAACAACCTCTGTGGTCAGGCACCTTTGCAGTGGCTTAACACAAAAAGAGAAAAGTCCTCTGTAGCATAATACCAAGTGCTACATGTGACTGAGAAGCACTAAGATTGCATAAGGACATCTTGGTATTAATGGGCCAGCTGCAGTTTAAATCTGCGTGTCATGTAGTCACGGGAACTTTAAAGGTTGGGCTGGGGGCTGTCAGTGTACCCAGTTACAAGCCAAGTAGCGTGAAGGGATTTGAAGAGTTGTAGGTGTACAGAAGCGAAGACATGGAGGAAGCATACAAAAAACATGAACAAAGAACAGTTTTGGTAGATCAAAATTGAAAGTGTTTCCATGCTCAGACACCTACCATCACTTCAAATTTCAGTGGGAGATTACAAATAAATGGAAAGTGAATGTTAAGAGGAAAAGTGTGGGCGATTTCACCGCATAAAACAAAAAACAGCTATGTGTCCCTTCTGCCTCCAGGATCTCGTGTGATCCTCACCACACAAACAACTGCAGCCTTTGGAGTTATGCAAGCCCAGGTCATGAAAAACATCCTCAACAAAGAACTGCCTCCCTTTTAGAAGGAACGATAGTCAGATTGTGGTTAAATATTTCGACGGAAGAAGGGCCAAAGCACAGCCAAGTTCTGCAGCCGGTCCAGCTATTTTAATCTCCATGCCGTCAGTGCACACGGTGTGACCTACTTTGATCCTTGATGGAAGTCTTCAGCACTGCACTGTCTTCCATCAGCATAAGACTAAAAGCACCATGGGATGTATTCTTTGGTAGAGGAACACCAAGGAACATCAAACAGCGAGACTGTTTGGGAGAGGGACAACATACATTTATAGATTCAAGGCCAGCTTGCCAACTGAGGGGCACAAAGGGGCAAGAATGATCCAGAGGAAGAGGAGGTATGGGAGCTGCAGCCTCCCAAAATGGTGGACCTCCTTAATCCCTCTGTTGTAAAGTCTAGTCTTCCAAGGAAACCAGTGCCTTGCCCCAAAAAGTAACAGCTGTTCGCATTATCTTGCTCCAGATGCCAGCTCTGTGAAAACACCAGAGAGATGCATGTGTGAGGGAATTGCTATTAGGGTGGAGGGGGGGGCTTGGAGCAATAAAAAAGGCACCCAAGCTGGGGATTGGACCATCTGGAGCATGAGATCACCATACATAGAGGAGAAGAGAAGCCCAGCTGAAAGCTTCCTTCACAGTACCTTTGTTGGCACGAAAAGGAATCGCCGAGGCTTCGGAACTGTGTCTACATCTTTTTTTTTAATCCCCGAATGACCTGAACCATATACACCCGCTTCAAAGAACACCTGAAAAGGTTATTCATTTGCTGAGGAACAATAGCAAAATTCACCGTCTCAAGCAAATGTCAGTTTTCTGGACAAAGTTCTCCAATTAGATACAGAGAAAGCACATCTGAGTCTATTCTGTGTGAAATAGTTCATGTAATCTAAAGTTTGTACTTTCTGTCCAAGAAAGCATGTAGACCATAATAATGTGTGGCGACTGGGGATTTAACAGTTGCCTTTTTTTGTTCATGGTTCAAATTGCAAAGAGCCTCAACCTAGCAAAACCAGTTACAATAAAAAAGGGCTTCATGCAGAAATTTTCCCGCAACCCTTTTTTGTCAAACCCACTCATTTCTCGTCACATTGCCATTACTTAAGACTTCTATAGAGCAGAATTATTTCAACTTGAAGAACCCATGATACCAGAGTAAGTGGTGGGACTCCCGGTCCAAAGAGAGCAAAAGGAACCACTATGCTACTTGCTTCCACCACAGCCATGACTCATCCATTTTTGTCCAAATTCAACGTTTACTGTAGAATAACCAGTGTGCACTAAGGTCCTCATACCAAATCGTCTATGATGGAACGTATTCATCTTCGAGGCTTCAAATTTGTTAGATCATTTAACAGCGCCCTTTCTTGTGACTTCTCCACATTCACTAACCAACTTTATTTTTAACGTTTCAGACCCTCTTGTGAGCGATGGGACATTTTTATGGAGATGTATACACAAACGGGGCTCTGCCGGGGCGCCCCGAACGCCCCTTCCCCAAAGAGGCTCCCAGTGACCTGGTTCTGTCAGCGCACACGGAACCCCCCCGGGACCTTAGGACCCGGGGGACACCTGCGCTGTCGTAGTACAGTGCGCGCACAAAAAAAAACAAAAAAAAAACAAAGGGGGCGACAACTGCGTCCCTCGGTTTATTTTTGCGTCCTCATGAAAAAATGACACCGTTCTGCACGGTCTCAAAATAAACCGGGCCGTACGGTATCAATACATAAAACAGCGCGCGTAGGGACGAGACGCCGAAGGCCGCACGCGTCCCTCCGAATTTCGAAGCGAAAGCGTCACTTTGATGAACCTCAGCCCCGCAGCGGTTCACATCCTCACGAAAGGCGTCGCTGCTGTTACGGCTGCGCTTCCTTTTCCGCGTAGCGCCGCCGCTCTCGCTGTAACACTACAGCTAAGCGCGGAGCCGTCCCAGTGTTCGCGGTTCGGTGCCGGGGGGAACCGTGACTACACATCAATCGCAGACAAAACGCTCACGCATCCCCGTCTGCCAGCTGCTCGTCCTACGGCTGTGAGGCATCGCACCGCAGGGACCAGCGATCCGCTTCCTCCTCCCGTAATACTAGCCTCCCCCACGTGACTCGGTAAACAAGCGCGGTCGGTGCGGGTTTAACCCGGCGTCTTACCTCCTCACCTGGCGATGGCACGACAGCCTCGGCTGAGCGTTCACAGCCGGACAGCTCGTCCTACCTCCCTCGGCGTGCTCCCCCGCACATCGGGCTGCCCATACAGGGCGAGCGGAGGGAGCGCCGCTCTGATAGGCAGCGGAGACCCTCCGACGGACCAATCCGACCCGCGGAACGGCCTCCCGACGGGGAAGCGGGGCGGCCAGACTCGCGTTCGCGCTACTGACCGTGTTTTCCTCCGTCAATGTGTTGTGAGCTGCGAACTCAAGCATTTCTTCTAAACATGTCAAGTTTGGTCACGAAGGTGACAGCCATTCTGAGACAAATAGTTGGATCAAATTATTTGGGCGCGCGAACTGTCGACGCACGAACGAGAAATAAAGACGCTGCTGCCAACAGCGTCGTTTCTGCCGGCGCACAGCAAGGACGGACAGGGTTTTTAATAAATACATCATACAATACATTTGTGGAAGGGATAGAAGAGGGTCTGAAAGATGTGTTTTGAGATCTCCGCAGAATATTGAGAGGGATTCAGGTGAGAGAGACGAAACCGGGAACTTGGGGGCTTTTTACTTGAGAGCCCTTGTGAGGTTCTGCAGGTGTCGGGGTGTAAATGTGTTCAGCCAAAACTGTCCATGCCTGGATCAGTTTTAATTTCTTCCTCGTGTACTGTGTATGCAGCTCTTGACCGTTTTATCTACAACACTGGTTGGAGGGAAATGGTGAGCAGCACATGGTGCTACACAGCACTAAGGGGAGTGTGAGGGTAAAGTGCCACTGCCTGTCCCTGTTGGCTGTCTTAGAGGAGAGCATGAGTCTTCAGGCTGAAAGTCTTTCCATTTATCTTCCCTGGCTGCCTCTTGTGTTCAGTAAACGCTCCATTATGACAACCACTCTGGTGTCTTTTGTTTAATCCACTGGCACCTACAGTCAGCCCCACTACAATATAACCCACAAACCTCTGTGTTTACCATACAGATTTTTTCCTCCACATGGCCTCTGGTGTGATATGCAACTAATATACACATGCAACTGACAGTCAGTGTCTTCTGCAGGAAAAATGGAAATATATATTTAACGCCATCTATTCTGGAAAGATTAAAGTTATCACCTTTGTTATACATCAACAGTCTGAATATTATAATCTAAAAATCACAGGTTCAGGAAAAGGAGGTTGTTCAGTATGTACAGTATGCTGCCATGAAAGAGTTACATTTCCTTTCATAGCATCTCTCATGGCAAACGGTGTATTTTAGTCTTCCCCGCAGTCCCAAGTGCACACACGGTTGCGTTCAGTTTGCATCATGGTCACCATTGTTTCAACAATATACCAAATAGAGTGAAACATCGTCATCCATCCCTTTGGTTACACTTTATAAACAGATCTGGCTTATTACATTGTCTCACTGGGACTTGTTAAAAACCACAATAAACTGAATTTGAAATGTATTCAAATACAGGCTGCATAAAAATGTCCTCCTAATATGTGACATACACACGGTACATATCATTCATCTACATTTAACTAAAACCTAATAAACCTTTTACAAGTTGTACAAACAAAAGTTATACTAGCAGTAACTCACATAATCGTGGTTACAAAACTAAACGCTAAAGAAATATACAGGTATGCACCGCTTAACGATGGAGAGACGTTCTGAGAAATACGCCGTCGTGTGAACACCATAAAGTGTACCATACATGCGCTACATTATGTCCTGCATAGGGTATAGCCTATCACTCCTAGGCTACAAACCATCGTTGACCGGCATGTTGTTATGTGGTGCATACCTGTAATTCTGCTATGCACAGCACACAAGAGACATTCTCATTTGCCATCTAAATGGTATAATCAGCACTTTGCTTCATTACTCAAGGTCTGAGGATGCCCAAACAACATGGAAAAAAACCTAATTAGAATGAAAAATCCAATTTATTGAGTCAAAAAAGGTTACAAAAGAAAATAAAATACCACTTTCCACTAGCATTCAAATGACCACAATGAAAACCTGCTCTTTCAATAGATAACGTTTAGAAAAAAACTGTACAAAGAAAGACTTGAATACAGCAACTACCGCCTTTTCTGGAAAATATTCCCCCGGCCCACTCCTCCACGCCCTCGTCCTCTTGCAGCCACTGCACATAAGAACACACACAGTACAATGAGTAAGGAAGCACACAAAGCCCATGCCATTAGATGCTTACTATAGCAACATATAAGATGGTCATTATTAAACTGAACAAAAAATTGAAACAAGCTGAAAAAAATGTAAGGAGTCAGATAACAACATACCTTGAGCTTTGAGGATGGCTGCTTTGCCCCGTCCTGCCCCCGCTCCTTGGTTCTTGTTCTTCATACTTTTCAGCATGGGTGCATTCTTTAGCATATCTGGTAATATCAGGAAGCGGATCTTGCTGCCTCTGATGTAGACCTGCTCTAGCTGGGCCACTCGCCCGTCTCTGTATGTCACTGTGATGTTAGACATCTAAAGAAGAGATAAGGTAAAGCAATGTTTAATTTACTTTACATTAAAATCAAAGACTGAAGAAAGGTTTTTTTCTTCAAACTGAAAATCAATCACCTGTTTGAGCAGTAGTAATGACTTAACATGAAGAAAATTACACCAATGATCTGCTGCCATAGAAGCCAGAAACAAAATCCTGTCTCAACAATGTTTTAAAGAAAGTGGATAAGTTCATGTGTGCAGTGTTGTGTCCTATGTAATTTCTTATCCCTCCCTGTCACCAATTTGGGTCCTTGCTCTAGCACAACCCCTGTCACCCCTCCCTGGTGCATGTATACAGTGGACAATTTATCTTCCTCCAGACCTTTATCTAGTTGAGAAGTGCCTGGATGTACACATTACTAATGTGTGCAGCACTGTGTTTGTTTCACTATGCAAAAAACTTCCAAGTAGAACATGAAGTACCAACTGTGCCAAATTTCAAGTCTGTGGCTTAAAATCAAAGATACGCATAAAGAACAAACAAATGGATAGATGGACAGAGACTGAGTTTTACAGATAGAAATGTTTAGTGACCACTGAGTTTCCAGTTAATGCATGGCAAGTACAGAGGAAAAGGGAACATGGTGGAAGGCTTTTTAGTACCATCAATATTATCCAACAAGGCTCAAAAGCACAGAGGAAGGAGATGATACCTAGGATACAGTCTTAACACGTTAAGGCTCTGGGTTCAATTCCCACTCCTGGTGCATGAGCAAGGTACCTACTCAGACAGGACTGAGTACACTGTAGTATAAATGGGTAAATCGGTGTAAAGTGGATTATCAAAGAACGCAAGTCTCCTTTGGCAAAGGGTACAGATTACTATCATTATTAGCACTAGTAGTGTTATTAATGATGATGACGAAAGCAGTGCATCAGTACCTGGCAGTTCATGTTGTCCTCAGCCTCTATCAACTTGCCACGGTACACCTCACCTGTGTTCGTCTCACACGTCACTATGTGACCCTCGGCTTCGTGCAGCACTTTAATAGGAACTCCAATTGACATGTTCACTGCTTATCTGAAACAACAAGTGTCACCATCATAATCAAAAACAATTCATTAACAAAATCCAACGTCTCCTTGTTTACACACAAAATGTCACTGCTCAGCACATATTTTCACTTCGTATGAACATGCATTATTACACCCGTAACACCCATCACAGAGTAATTTTTGAAGTAGCTAACAAAGTGTTAGTTAATAAGGTTGACTAGAACTGGAGTAAAACATAACCGCATGTTGCGTAAAAGTTACTGCAATATTTTCGACTATTTTCAAGCTCCAAAATGCTTAACATAAAATACCTTTAACGCTTTTTTTTTCTTCCCTTAAATAGATTGAAGACGATACTCATTCACGTTTCTAATTCAATATGAACCAGCTACCGCGCACACTTGTAACGTTCTCCGGTTCCGGTAAAACGTCACTTCCTTAATACGTCACATCCCAAGGGCGTCCGTCGGTTACCCAGGTGCATGTTGGGAAATGAGGCCCCTGGGCACGTCGTAAATATATTTTATTTTTCGATACTTATGCAAAATTATATTAGATATAAATGTTCGCTTGCCGTAAAAATATACAGTTTTTAAATTCCTTTAAAATTAGACATATGCATTCAGAGATGTTGTAGAGAACAAGGAATGAAAATACTTTTAAAAAAAACGCAAGAGGGCAGAAAAGGACAGAAAAAAACTTTTACTTTAACTTTTTTTTATTCAAAAATTATTTGGATATCAAATCGCATATGGTTTCCAGTCCCGGGATCTGATGCCATCAATTTTCTTATCGATGTTTACATCTAAAAAATACCTTGTTAAACAGTTTAACACATACATTTAGTTAATCTGAAATGGTACACGACGGCTGGTACAGTGGGTGGTAGTGGTGCCTCGCAGTGTCTAGGCTCTACAGTTGGATGTAGGTTTAATTCCCTGATCAGTCAATGTATAAAAATCATGACATTCTCTTGAAAGCAAAATCACTGTGATTGACTGTGTGAATTGATTTCCAGCATTCAAACTTTTACCATTGCTGACATTTACAGCATCTTAGGTCTGTCAAAGTTTCCTAATCCACTATAGCCATGCAGCTCATAGCTCAGCTTCTGGACCATTGCAACCCTGACTAGAACTAGGGGGTAATGACAATGAAAAGATGGATGAATGCACGGATGGATGGAATTTCCACAAGTCATATCATCCCTGGTTGTGAGGGATTATAAGTATTACAAGTGATTACCGTAATAACAAGAACTGCCTAGTTAGGTGGTGTTCTAATAAAAATAATTCAGTTCTGATATTCTGGACTTTATTTTAAATTAGATTTTCACTATTTAAAAGCTAAGGGAACAATTTTGTATTTTTGGAGGAAAATGGTTGAACCTGTTGTAGCTCAGAAATGAATTCCCTACTTTTCTCATTTAAATTAGTTGAGATAAAAAGTTTATGAGAATTTTCATTAGGAGCAGATCTTCAGGAATCATTTATGAAAGGAAAGCCTGTAATCCAGTCCTGGGTAGTTATTCTGGGTTTGTTTTACTGCCACCTGCTAACAGCTTCTTATAAAAATTCAGGCTGTATTTACTGTGCCGCAAACAAGTTTTACCGAATGGAAAAGTAAAAAAATCTCTGTAAGAAAGAAAAAAATGGTCCCACAGTCCTGCTGCATTTTCCCAGCAAATATTTTAGAAAACAGCCAATTGAAGAAAGTACATTTCAAAACTGTATTAAAAAATGAAAAAAATCTTGTTGCCTCTGAAAACTTGTAATTCAGATGTTTTTAACACAAGGAGCCAGTATATTTTACTTTTTAATTCCACCTCACAGCAGCAAGACATGGAGCAGCTTTGACCATCTCTTTGGCTGTAACCAGAGCCTTGAGCTTAATACGGGTGAGCAGAAGAAGCCGGTTGAGTGAAATGAGGAGAGACATGCGAAAAAACTTTGGCAGATCAAACACAGTTTGCACCATGACTGTTCTGGGTCCTTTAGCAGAGGCTTGATGATCAGACAGGAGGTAATAGCAGTTACCCAGATGTAACATTATCGCAGTCTGTATAGAGGTTTGGCAGACTATGATATGACTTGTGGAAACTCCATCCATCCATCCATGCATCCATCCATCTTTTCATTGTCATTACCCCCTTGTCCTAGTCAGGGTTGCAGTGGTCCAGAAGCTGAGCTATGAGCTGCATGGCTATAGTGGATTAGGAAGCTTTGACATGGGTTAAGGGTAAAAGAGGACTTCATAGTAGAAGTAACTGGTTGTGTAATAGACCTAAGATGCTGTAAATGTTAGCAATGATAAAAGTTTGAATGCTGGAAACAAGTTTTCTTTCATTTGGTTCACAGGTTTCAACAGGAAATCGGTAGATACTGTATGTCTTCTTAGCTTTTCTGCAGTAGCACCAAAATATGGGACACTTGTGAGCTGATTTGCTTTGACCATTCAGTCCAATTTTCCAATTTAAGAAATTTTTCAGGTTGCACATATGTAATAAAACCTTTTGCTTGTTCTAAATACGAAAAAGGAAGTGCTAAGCGAGAGTTCATCCTATATTTGCTGGGACAAAGTTCACCTACGGTATGTAGTTTTTGCTGAGTTCAACTATCTACAGTGACTATTGTACAATGTATACCGCAGCCTCAGAATGTGTCTGGGGAATCAATGTTTCCAGAATTGTTCTGGCGCTCACTTTTGCTCAAATACAGCCTCTGCTGAAGTTCCTACCTCACAGTCTATGTGAATTCCTCAGCTTCTGGTGTCAGGAGTCAGATCACTGCCTTCTGGTGTCAGGAAGACAGGACTGTGGAAACCACACCCCTGTTCAATGGTCACACGCTGGAAAGCAAATACATGAAACTTATTTTAACAACTCCCCCATAAATTCATCTTCAAAGATTGTAAACTGGGAGCTTGCTTTGTGCTAAAGCTGCAACATGAGTTTTGGTTTTGAATTGATGGCTGTTTCTGGTTAAGAACCACTGTGATCTGTGTTTCAGTTTACTGGTCAAGGTTGCAGGTTTCTTACTCTAAGATGTTTCAGTAAAGATTTTACGTTATATAAATACAAAAAACACTGTATTGCTCTGAGGAAATGTGACTACTATGAAAGAAAAAATAGCACTCTTGGATCTCAACGTGATATTTTGCATGTGATTCAAGGCAAAGCTGAAAAAGTTAGTGGTTTTAATAAGCAAAATATTATGTACAGTATAGAAAAACTCCAATTTCAGCCAAGATCGTAGTAGGCAACACTCAGCTCAGATTTTGTGCACCATGCAAATACTCTATCTTTTTTCATCTGCAGAAATTTTTTTTCTTATAGTTTGAATAGGCATAATTATTCTAAAATAACAGACTGATAGCAGCACCAACAGTGTTTATGTGCCATTCATGAGAAGAGAAAAACACAGAAATACATTTGAGTCCCTCAGCTGGAATCTACTCAGCGGCTTCCTTACAATGATGCCCCTGTTTGAGAATGATTGCATCCTCATTCCTTGACCCAGAAAACTACTTGTCCAACCTGATGCTGTTATACGAAATGTGACAGACAATGAGAAACTTATGTCTGCCAAATTCAAGACACGGAGACAATGCAACACAGCATGGGTCAAACCTGTAAACTCAACCCAGTCACGGTGACCAATGAAACATTATGGTGTAGTAAGAAAGGGCATTTGGGTTTTCTGTATTTCATTAGCATAAAAGTGACATTGGGTACCATTTCAAGACTTAACTGGAACGATAACCATTAAACCGTCTATCAGTATCCCAGAAAGGGTCTCCATTCTGGTGAACTTCTGGTGCCAGCTCCTAGGCAACTCCATCTGCATCTTGGAAGGAATTTTAAAAGATGAAAACACTGCAACTGTGAAATGCGAAAGGCAATAACATCCACTGCAATGTCTAGCATAGGTATTGGCCAAGGACTCTTCAGAGTAAAAACAAGCATTCCCTCAGCACAAAGTAATGTAGTAGCTTATGGGTTTAACCAGAACGGGGCAGGAGGGGGCATAGTGTTTAAAGCCAATGCCTTCCATTTCCACAGGTGTGAACCTTGCCTCCTGCTGCATTTAGTTGCCTGTATGTAAAATTACTGCTTTTTATAAATGGCAAATCGTGGTCATTGGTTTAACATTGTAAGTCACCATGCTTGCTTTCTGGGTCTGTAATAGATATTTTCTCTAGATAATCCTTGCATTTGTTTTGGTTTAGGTTATTATACCTGCATGCATGTTTATCTCTTCATCAGTTTGTTTGTATCCTTTGTTCAAACAATGTCACATTCTAACCTGTGTAAGATAACCGGTGGTGTGTTGTTGGTATTGCTGTAGGTTTGGTTGCTGTGTGCTGTTGGTTTGGCTGCTGTGTCTTCTCCCACCCCCACGTATATCCTCATACCTATTCTTATTTATTTACTCTCTTTATTTATTTGTTTTCCCTTTCCTGATTGTAGTATTTATTTAACTATCCTGTACCTTATTTATTTATACTTTTACATATTTATATTACTGAGGATGCCCGGAAACAAAACTTTTCATGGTGACAACACTGCTATGCTGTGTTGTTCACCCATGACAAATAAACCTTGACTTGACTTGACAATTCTTTCACTACGTCAACTGCAAAGTGGAAAAGTATTTTCTTCCTTCCGGATTTCCAGCTATTATTGCATATTCTTTGCACGGAATGGTTTAAGATCTTAAACTTAATATTAGACAAAGGGAACCTGGACAAACTCATTAGAGGTTTAAAAACATACCTTTATTTATTTAAGGAGCTAAGTTATCCAACACCCATCTGAAACCATACAGTGTAACAAATACACGTCAGTCGGGGAAGTCAGGAAGAGGGCAGGTACGTTTTCACAGCACATCACTCGGAATCAAGAGCTGAAATAATGAAATAATTAATAACAAATACAGTACATTTACATTCACATTTAGGCCAAAACATAGAAATAAATATAAAAATTAAAAAAACAAGCAGAAAGAAGGAATAAAGTAAAAAAGAAACAAAAAAATACCAGTGTTACATTTACATACCGGTGGAGCCATACAGTTCAAACATTTTGATTGCCCGTCTTCCTTTCTTCATTTTAATATGTTTTACAGTCTTTTTACGATATTCTAGCTTGGTTTAGCGTTGTTTTGTTGGCTATATCGTAAGTATAGTTTTTTAAACGACACCTCTGCTGCTTTTGTCAGGGACACAGCATTTAGCGGCTAAATTCGCCGCAATGGCGCCCGGGTGACGGCGGAGGTCACGTGGCCTCGGCGAGCGCGACGACGTCGCGGGCCGTGGTGCGCGCCTCGCCGGAGCGCTGCTTCCAGTGAGCAAGATGGCTTCAGTGTGGCTCCTGCGGACCTGAGATTCGGCGCCGCCAGCTCGGACCTGGGATGTTCTCGTCGCCACGCTTGACTCGTCGCAGGAGGCGTTTTGTGATGCGTCAAGGAAGCTGACCGCGATTAAGCGAAGGAGCGCCGACGAACGGAGAATGAGTGGTAAATTGTCCTCGTTTCGGGCGCAGTTTGCGCGACGTTGCGGCGCCGGAGAAGCGAGGGGAAAGCGAGGGGAAAGCGGCCCGCAACCGCTTGTTGAAGATGAGCTGCATTTACGGCGAGACTTGTCGCTGTATCCGTATGGAGCGACACAGTTTACCAGCAACAAGTTGACGTGACGTGTCAGGCGCCTGTTCTAAACTAGCCGGTTCGGTTCATGTTGTCCGTCACCGCAAGTCAACTTGTAGCGCCGCTTTGGCCCGAGCAGTCGCACAGGCTGGCACGTGTGTGTGTGTGTGTGTGTGTGTGTGCGTGCGCGTGTCCGTGTTCTTGCCCTTCAGCGCGGCCGCTGCGTGATGGCTGTGCGGCAACCCGAGCCGGGTGTCACCCACCCTGTTTTTGACAGATGACGATGACGTCGTTCTGCTCAGCGTGCCCGTCATCCGGCAGCTGTACCACTGGGACTGCGGCCTGGCCTGTTCGAGGATGGTTCTCCAGTAAGTGGATCTCTTGTCTTCTGTCCTACAGCCCCAGTCCCAAGCGGTCAGTGGTGCCGCCTGCTTTGCTTGGTGGTCTGGTGCTGCTGAGCCCAACGCATCCCCGTGTTTTGCCCGAGATTAAATTTCACGGAAATAACTAATATTTTCCGGAAAACGTTGTATATCTCGAAAATGTTTTTTATTGCATAAAAAATGTATGTAAAGAGTAGAGGTGCATTTTTTTTGAGAAGTCAGAGAAGTGATATCTGGATCCAAGCTTAACAGATTTACTGTCTTGTCGGGCTTCACATTCAGCTCATTTCTCATTTGTTTTTAGTCCAGCAAATGCTGAAAATCCAAGCTCTCGCTAGTAAGAAGGAATGGTGATTTAACCCTGCATTAGTCTGGTTGGGTATTTTAATACACCAACATATTAAAAAAAAAAATCACATTTTCTTTTCATATAGCTTTTTGCATATTCCTCCACTTATTCATATAGACGTATATTATATTATGCTTGTTCATTGTTTAAGAAACTGGAAAAACTACAAAAAACAAAAAAAGATTTTAAACAATTATACAGATCAAAGTATGTGGAAAAATTACAAAAGGGTTCATTACAAAGAAATATGCTTACATCATAAAATCTCATTCAGCTTCACTATAATCATCCAGAGCAACTTTGGATTCCTTGTCTTCTCATTTCTTTGTCATATCTGAGAAATAACAAATTTTATAACTCCAATTCGTTACAATTATTCTATAGAATATTATTTGATCACCTGTAACATTATTTCAGAAACATAAAACAAGAAAAAAATATAAATCTTGAAACTATACCTTTGTCAGTATAGTGGGGTATTTCGACATCCACAAGGAAAAAAATAGTTGCAGTCTTCACACAAGCAGAGACAGCACTGAAGGAATCTTGATGTTCTTTACACTAATAGATTCATGAAGATACTGGAAAGGTGAGGCTTGTCAGTGCTGCCGACTAAAAAAAAACCAATGTATGTTCATGTCAGACTACTGCAGGGTGAAGAAAGGGTAGGTGGAAAGGAGTAGGTCAGCAAATCATACAGCCACAGCCGTAAACTTATATCCTAGCATATTTCCAGAATGAATGTGTCAGTGTGCTGGAGTGGCATTACATGTAAAACAGCTGGAAAGGCCATAGAAATATAAGAGTCTGGGAATGAACTGGAAATGTTGTCTTTGGATGCATAGGAAAGACTGTAGTGCATATAGAAACCGTCCATCGTCACAGAAAGGCAAGCCATGCTTCACTATAGTACATCTTTGGCCTAGTATTTGAGCTCCTGGTGTCTGGGTTCCCAATATAACATGTGCTATGTATCAATACCTGGACTGGTGTCTGAGTTGAGACTTCCTGGCAAAATCAGCGGTACCTGAGAGGACCGGGAGCACATCTGCGAAATATTCAAAATTGGCGCGATTGCATTCTCAGGATTTGCCTCCTGTGGCCCAGGTTCAAACACAGTTTGTGTAGTTTGGGCTTCCTTCATTTCACACACTTCAATTCAGTTGTTAAGTAACCCAGTAACAGTTTATTACAGTAACAGCCCATTTGTTGTTGTTCTTGTTGTGCCGTAAAGCCGATGTCTCCTCACTGCGGCTCTATGGGTCATTACCTTGAAAGGCATTCGGTCCTCAGCAAGTCGGCTAAGACCTGACAGAGGGGCGTCCATGGCTGTGGTAACTGTGCCCATCCACCACATTGCAGGTCTTCTTTTGCATTGACCTTTCACTTTGCTGAGCATGCTATCTTTTTCCAGTGACTGTTGTCGCCTCATGTTTTATCCAAAGTAAGACAGTTGAAGCCTGGACTTTTGAGCTTTCAATAATGACTTTGGCTTGATTTGCTCCAATACCGTTGCATTTGTTTTCCAGGCCATCCAGGGTATGCACAGAATTCTCTGCCAGTACCATAATTCAGAGGCATCGATTTTCTTTCTGTCCATCTTTTTCACTATCCACCTCTCGCATCCGTAGGATGTGACTGAGAACACCATGGCTTGAATGAGTCGGATCTTTGAGCACAGTGTTACATCACAACAGAGAGAGTTTTGTAAAAGCTCTTCAGTGTTTTTCTACCCAGAGCAATTCTGCATCAGATTTCTTGGTTGCTTGTCACCTCATAATTGATTGTTTATCCAAGTAAGCTGAAGTGGTCTACTGTTTCTATCCCTTCTCAATCCAGTGTGAAGTTGTCCAGTTTTCCAGTTGTCAACAACTTTGTCTTTGAGATGCAAGCCCATTTTCAGAATATGTTCGTAGATTTTACATGTTTGTTGCTATTACTGCTTATAATAAGGAACACAATGAAATGTATGATACCAAATAAAAAGTGAATGCATGTAAACACACAAATCCATATCAGTTACCTGTTTGATAATTTTTGTTTGAAGTGTTTGTTATAGGACTGAACATTTTATTTTAGAGTGTTAGGGATATATTTGGGAAATTGAGATTTCTCAGACGAAACCAAAAAAAAAATTATTTTCCTCATAAGAAATCATTTAAATAGCTTCCAGTACTCATGGTCACAGTGTTCAAGCCATTTCTAGGAACCATGGAACCTTGGATGCTGGGGTGTAGGTGTAGGTCAGTCAATTGACACTTCTGTACAGTGATTTAAATGTTTAGGTATTGACAATGATTTACCCCTTTAAATATATGGGCTCATTTTTGGTGGTACAACAGCAAGAGGTAGGGTTGGAGCCTCATCTTTTAAGGGCAAGTCAGCAGCTCTAACCACTACAGCACTTGCTGCCACCACACAGCACTTCTAACGTCTTAGTGTCTGCATATTTTTCAGAGTGAAAGACATGGGCAGTGATCCTGTAAGGTTTCACCAAAGCTAGACTAATGCCTCTGTCCAGACTAGACCTTGTCTCAAACCCTGTGTGTCATGCATCTATACTGCACAAGCAGTTAATGATTATAAATGAATGGATGAAAATATAACATTGTAGCACAAGTAATAAGCAATAACTTTTTGTTACAAATATTTTAAAATGTGTTTGTGTTCTCATTGTCAGGCATAAAAATATCTTTTCTTTTGAGACTGTAATGAATATTTGGTGGCATTTTTTTCTCTTAAGAACCAGTAGCATTCTGACCCCCCTCACTATGGGAATTTGCCTAAGAAGCTGAATTCATGGAACAGACTCTCCCCGAAATGGATGTACTTTTCCAGTGTCCATACTTAGCCTTGCTTAATTTTGAAATTGTCAGTGTTGTGGATATACTGTCTGATGAGTGATACATCCTTGGGAAAGACACACCTGTGGTGTTCTTTTGTTTTTCCTCTTAACTTGTTCTGAGAAGTATTTACAAGTTGTGTTTTGATGTTGTAGAAGCTTCTGCATTTACATTATAGTTCTGTCTAATATCTATGATACAAGGGGTAAAGATAAACATGAAATATCAACATAGAGCTATTTAAGGCTAGTATGTATGAATAAAGTATAAATATGCATAAATCATGAAAAGTAAAATTACTTTTCGTGCAGTTGAAATAACTAAGCATTGGTTATTGTTTCCATTGTATGTGGTAGCAGTTTGGTATTATTATTGCTGTTGTGTTGTGGTTGAGAAGCTGCTCAATGTGACCATCCTTTTTCCAGGTACCTTCACCCTGTGACCGAGGAGTCGTTCCAGAGTGCATGCTGGGAGTTGAAGCTGACCGAGAGTGTGTGGACCATTGACCTGGCCTACCTCATGTGCCAACTGGGAGTCAGGCACCGCTTCTGCACGCAGACCCTGGGCGTAGACAAGGGCTTCAGGAACCAGGTGTGGTCTGTGGCCCATGGCCTGTACCCTTCGCTTCCCAGCACTGCTTTCTGGGACAGCTGACACTAACTTTTACATCAGATTCAAGCTTTGCGTATCATTTTTAACAGTGGACGTTTCTAGCGATGCAAAAAATAAGACTGTCAGTCCTAGAAATGGGTCAGTAGCCACTCAGTTTCAGTTCCAGCATTTGTACATTTTGTTTGTTGGCATACAGTCATTTCTCTTATAACACAGTAGTACGTGTGTTCCTAAAAATCACTGCATTATGGAGTTTCACTCAGTAACAATAACAGGGCTAATGGGAAAAATAGATCTGGCGCAAAAGAAGTAAAACCGTATACTTTAACACACCAAATAAAAGTGCTACTGCAGTTTTAAATATTTTAAATTCCTAATAAACAACGAAACAATACAATTAACAGAGCTTTCTTCCGGTCACTTTTTTGTTTGGTCTTTTGGTCCACACTCAACAGTCTTTCCAATTCTTTGATTCCCCCCCCACCCCCGCCGCCCTTTTCAAGCACTGGACTGGGGACTGGACTGCACTTTTGTTGGGCACTAAGCAGATACATTGCTCTCCTTTTCAGGATAATGTTGCTGTTAGAAGTTTATGCTTTTCTAAAGTCAGTGTTGGTTCTAATGGTAGCCTGAAAGAGCCATAGCTAATTTCATGTAAACATATTCAGTCAAAAGTATGCTGAAAGGAGAAAGAAAACTTGTAAGCACTTTGCTCCCCTTTACTGATCACTCCCTCCATCTACACCTGAAAAGGAGATGACACTTTGTTCTCCCTCATAGTCCTTTTACAAGAAGCATTTTGATACGGAGGAGGACAGAGTGAACGACCTCTTTCTCAATGCTGCAAGCAAAGGGGTAGTGGTGAATAAATGGTAAGGATGACCTTTCTTTCTCCTCCTATTTTCTCCTGGAAAAATGTTTTTGCTTTTTATATTTGATGAGATTATTTTACAGTTTCTTCTCAACATTTAACCTCAGTTACTGTTTTACAACTAAAAACTAATATTAAAAAAATCATTGTTGGCCTAGGTTTGCCCTGGACAGCTCTATTGTTTGCTACGTTTCTTTCCAGTTGGATTATATATTAATTCACCAAATTAATAATTAACAGTTACAGGTTTTTCATTGTTCTGTAAAAATGTAGACTTGGATGCTGCCCATATTTCACAGACCTCAGTGATCTTTTCTTTTTTCCTCATTAGCTCAGTGACAATTCAGGAGATCCAGGCTCACCTGGTGAAAGGCCATGTGGCCATTGTGTTGGTCAACGCAGTGCTGCTCTCCTGTGAGCTCTGCTCTGTACCTGTGAAGTATTGCTGCTTTTTGCCTGCTGGCCAGCAGTGCTTCTGCCGCCGGCCAGAGTACCAGGGGCACTTCATCGTGGTGTGTGGTTTCAACCGTGCCGCTGGCAGCATCTTCTACAATAACCCCGCCTACTCAGACCGTGAGTCAGCACTGCCACATTCATTTTTTGGGTGCAAAAAAGGGTGGTGTTGCTGTGGAGTGGCTCTCCTGTTATCTTGGGTCTGGCTGTAAACCAGTGGAGCAGTACTGGGATATACCATACTTTCTTCCTGTTAACATACAACATGCCCCTCTATGTGCTCTTGGCAGAAATGCAGTCTGGTCATGTTGCACCCTTTTGTGCTCCCCAGGGGTCTGCTGCACCAGCTTCAGTAACTTCGAGGAGGCGCGTACAAGCTATGGAACAGACGAGGACATCCTGTTTGTGTACAAGGACAGCTGATACCCAGAAGCAACCTGCTTCGGTCCTCCAATCCCCCCCAGTGCTATGGTCGCTGCAGTTGGTCCTCAGTATCGTAGATTCAACGGCAGTGTGAGCTGTTGGTCCTTTTGAGCTCAGGTAGCTCCGTTGTCCTCAGTCCTCCCACATGTGGCGAGGCATGTGGAACACGTCACTGTGCACGATCCACCGCAGTCATGTCTGTAGCTCTACTCTTACACCTCATTTTAATAATTAAACCCTTGTTTGAAAATGAAGGGTTAGCTCCTCAGACCTGTGATTATGCGGTTTTAACAAGATCTGGAGATTGCCAATGACACGAATCACGGCTTAGATGTGTGAAGTTATTGTTAATGCTTGAAAATGCCAAATGACTTAAGTCAACACAACTGCTTGTCACTAAAATTCATACACTTGTAATTGGCAGAACTCCATCTCCTGCTCCTCGGCAACCAGTTGTTAAGTGATGCTGGAGGATGATTCATCGATCAAAGCCAGATAGTGTGTTTTTATTTTTTTACGGGACTGAAAATTAAAATTATATGGTTGGATTGTCCGCAGAGTTTAAATCTAACACAATTTGAGAGGGATTCATTATTAATTGTCTTGGTTTAGGGTTGGTAGTTGACATTAATGTGGCTATGAAAAGAGGTCACTTATGGGCCTGTTATTATCCGAAACCAGTTTTTCTTTGCGGTTGCATCTGTATTTTGAATTTGTATTCACACTTTGACAAAAAAAAATGTTTTTGGAAGCTGGAACGCTTACAAATAACATTTGGGTTTCTATTGTATGTGTTGTACGTAACTTTTGAGGGGCTAAAGGGACTTTTTGTCACACCTCAGGTACTGCCGTTTAAAACACTTTCTTCTGCGGGAGGGTGTTTTTGTACTCTTGCAATACATCAGGATCTGAGGATTGTTTTTGTAATGGAAAAGGCAGAGAAGTTTGACACTCTTTCAGTGTCCAGGAACAAAGCAGGACAACATCTCAGAATCACTGGGAAATTTATGACCGTCTCAATTACCCCAACACTAAAAATAATCTGTACACATGTTGAAGTATGAGCATTTGAATTATACAGCAGCTGCTCAGTTCTGCTGATCATGACATTACCTTTGCAGGTGAATGAGTCAAGACCTCCCAGATAATCTGTGCAGTTGGTGCCCTGGTGTGCGCTCTGTCTCCTGCTGTTCGGTTGCCGCTCCTGACGCCAGCCAGCTTCCCTTGTTCTGCCTCTGGTGTCACAGAGTAAACGTGGAGTGAACGCAGTTTCTCTACTGGTCGTGGCAAATAGGAGAACTGTCCTTAGATGGAGATTGAATCTTTTTTGTGGCAAATACTTGTTCTTTAGATTACGTGCAGTCATGTTGTATTGAAAGTGTGTAAAGTGTATTAATGGGTAAAGAACACTATTTAACCGTGTGATGACATGATGCTGTGAAAATCCATCAGGTCACTTCACACTGTGCTTTGGCTGTTGTCATAGCAAATGATATTAACAAGATGAGGCAGTAAATGCTCCGGCTATCCAGTGGAAATGCAGCGTTATTCGTTTCTCCAGAAGACCTCAGGTTAAACGCTGTGGCTGTGAGTTTGGACTTGGTCTTGCTAAGGAATGTACAATCCGAGACTCGGATTGGTGCGATGTTCCAGCTGCGTACACATTTTTCTATGAACGTGTACTGCTGCAAAAAAACTTGAAGGCAGTTTGTGGGGTAGGGTAGTGTTCTTGAGGTGCCAGTTTAGCTGCAGGCTGAAGTTTCTTTAGTCTGTTTGTGCCAAATATAATGATGTTAACTTTCATCATTATATGCAAAGTATTGCTTTAAATCTTTGAGGTTTCAGTCGATCACACCACCTCTTCTATGTACTATATTTTCCAGATGTAGGCCATCTTAATTACACATTTTTAGGAAGCAATTTATATTTGTGTCTTTTTAACAACAATCACAATATCGGTTTCCCTGAAATATGCCAGGCAATAAAACATTAAATACTTAGTTGGATTGATTATTTACATTCATTTGAGCAACCATCTTGTTGACATGACTTGGAAGCTTTAGCAGTATAACCAAGCTAAGACATTAAGACAGATTTCTTACAAATATTTAGACCCAAAAGGGGAAATTCAATTTCAGTTCAATTCAAAAGGGGAAATGTTTTTACAAGAATGATATCAGAAGGATGCCCTTTTTTTCATTTAAGTACAGTATGGGAATGTAGAGCAGGACTGTCGGATGTTCTTTTCCATGAAGGGCTCAACATACTCATAACCCCCCCCCCCCCCCCAGTTTTTACCCTTTAACTGGTCCATTATTTTTCTGCACTTCTAGTCATATCTATATATTCAAAAGCATTTGCTCATTATGCTGCCCATTTTGTCTTAGGGTTAAGGTTAGATCAATAAAAAATGATCATTCAGTCAAGGACAAGCTGCTTCTGCATAAAGTAACTGCGAAACAGTTAAAAGCAAACGCCAAAAATTCAGGGCCTTTAGGGAGTTTAACATTTGCTAGATAAAGATAGGTTATAAATAATGGTTACCTGAGTAGAGATGTTTAACAGGTTGCTGAAGCATTTTACCAGGGATCAGAGCACAGCGATATCTGTTGCTGTACAGAATATTTGTTTCAAATAGCTATGAAATGGAAGTTTTTCTCTGCACAGCCAAAAACAATGCTCCGCTGGGATTAACTGTGCAGTGATTTTAATGCTAGCGGACCATTCAAGGCCTTAAGAGGTCATTTTGGCCATAAATTTGGTTTGGTCAGTGGGATCTCCAGTTTGCCTCAAAGCTTTATGATAGGGCCTCTAATAGGATGGGACTTCAGCCCCTGGGCAGCGCGGTGGGACTGACGTGAGCTTGCAAATCATCGGGCAACACACAGCCTTTGTGTCCATTTCCTCACCACTTGCACTGTAGGTTCACTTGATGCGCAAAATATTAGAACGGATGCTCCACAGAAGAGAACACAAATTCTACTACTGAACCATTTCCATCACAGGAAAGATTTTTGACAATCTATTTTTTCTTTTATGCCGTGATGCATTTTTAAAAATTCTTTCCTAATTATTTCTTGGAAATGCAATTTTAATATTGTTGCTAAAGGTATTGCACTATGGGTCTTATGTGAGCCATAATTATGTATTTTATCTTCAGTATATGGTTTTTGTTTTTGCTTTCAGATGGGATTAAGTTTAGTTTTTATATTTTAAGACACATGGAATGGTTTCAGATGTATAACTTTATTTTTATTATACAAAATATCACATAATAAAGAAGTACTCTATTTACATTGCTGTGATTGTATTTGTTTTTTCTGACAGTAAATATTTGCAGTTTTCTTCATCAACGCTTGTTTTTCTGATACTTCACTCATTGTCTCATAGTGGTAGCCCAAGTTATTTACATGTCTATCCATTTGAACAGCTGTAACATACTGTACAACAGGGTCCCTTTCAGGACTTGAACAAACCATCTTCAAGGTTAAAGTTTGGGACACCAGCGTTGTTTTCTGCCCTGTACTGAGGGAAAAGAGGAAAATATATATATATATATAATTTTATTTTTTTCTTCAAGGCCTTAAGAGGTCATTTTGGCCATGCACAAAAATTTATTTATTTATTTATTTATTTATTTTCTTTTCTTTTGTGCATAACCAGGTGGCGGGGATAGTACACAGAAACATTTGTGCCAAGTATGAGCTAGAAGTCCCCAAGTCCTGATGATTGAGAACAACAGAGCTAAGATCCTGTGGGACTTCAAGTTCTAGACAGACAGGCAGCTGCTGGCCAATCAACCAGACATAGTGGTGGATGATAAGGGGCAGAAAACAGCAGTAGTGATAGATGTGGCAATCCCAGCTGACAGTAACGTCAGGAAGAAGGAGCATGAGAAGATGAAGTATCAAGGCCTGAAGGAACAACTGGAACAAATGTGGAAGTTGCAGGCCAAAGTGGTACCCATGGTAATAGCAGCACTGGGGGCTGTGACTCCCAAACTTGGAGAGTGGCTCCAACAGATTCTAGGTACAACAACTGAGGTCTCTGTCCAAAAGAGTGATGTTCTAGGAACAGCTAAGATACTGTGCAGAACCCTCAAACTCCCAGGCCTCTAGCAGAGGACCTGAGGTTGAGGAAGGCACACACGCATACCATCCCCCCAGTTAGGGGAAGGTGAAAGGGAGATTTATTATTGTTTTTTTAGTTTTATTTATTACCTCATGATTGATCAGAAGTTTGTGCACTGTTTTGTAGCAGTAGTTTTAAATTTGGTACATCTGGATCATGTGAGCCTGACCTAGAGCAGAGTGTAGAGCAGCACCATATTTACATAAGATATCTCTGCAGGGGTTACCATCCTATCCTCTCATTTAGTCAAAAAGAAAAACACTGCAGTTTGCTTTTGAACAGATTTGATTTGCTAAGCCTCAGGGTATTGGATTTAAAGGGCCTTGCAAATGGTGCCGTTTCTTACACTGCTTCTTGCCTTCAAAATATGTCATCAATCATAAAGTACTGTGAGCCTGTTTTCCTGTTTCTTTGTTCTTTCATAAACACTCATCCCTTACATAACAAGGTTCCAACAACAAAAAACGGCAAGTTTATGAAAATCTGTTCACTTTGTTTCATTCTCCCTCCACACCGAGTATTTCATTATGTACAGCAGGTCCCTTGTGATGGACTTGCTGTCTAGAGTATAGTCACACCCAGTGATTCTAGGCTAGACTGTGGACAGTCATGATCTTGGCAAGGACAGGTGGTTAATGAAAGTGACTGAACGAGTGATGGAGAGACATATTTGGTGTCTCAAACCCTAAAGGTAGGATAACTTAGTGGTATTTATGTTTTGGCTAAGTCTAAAACACTAAATAAGTATGTGGACCCCCCCCCCCTTCTAATGGCTGAGTCAACCTGTTTCAGCTGCACCCATACAACATACAAGCACATTCTAGACAACTTTGTGCTTCCAGTTTTGTGGAAAGTTTGGAGAAGCTCCTTTTCTGTTTCAGCATGACTGCACCCACATGCACAAAGTGCGCTCCTTAAACACATGGTTTGCCCAACTTGGTGTGGAAGATCTTCAGTGGCTACACAGAGCCCTGACCTCAACCCCACTGAACACCTTTGGGGTGAGCTGGAACGCCGACCACGAGCCAGAGCTTCTCACCTGACATCAGTGCCCGATCTTATTCATGCTCTTGTGGCCGATGGGGCACAAATCCCCACAGCCGTGCTCCAAAATCTGGTGGAAAGTTTTCCCAGAAGAGTGGGGATTCTTACAGCAGCAAAGAGGGAACAACTTCATATTAATGCCCATGAGATTAGAATGGGATGTTCAATAAGTACATGTGGATGTAATGGCCAGGTGTCTACATAATTTTGGCCATATTGTATATATTAACTTTTACATAATCCTGAAAACAATGGCTCACCATGTGCACATGGGCTTCAACTGATGGTTGCTCGAGTCTCTTTAGAAACAAGTGTCAATCATACTTTCTTCTGTAAAAAAATCAACTATATCCTTCCTACTATCTATGCCATTGACAAATAAAAATAAGTAAAAAATGCATAAATTCCCGAAACAGCAGGTCCCTGAAACCCTGGTACTCGAGTTTCTTCAAAGCTTGAATGTGGAAAGTTTGTTTCAAACTGTTTGCATTTCAAGTGCCTGTAACACGATACTGGGATACGGCACCATGCCGGGCAACATGTAACTCATCCCCTGAGACAGAAGACCCAACTGTCACCGAGACAAGCTGTAGGAGGTAAGCCTGCCGATGTGTTTGTTTGCAACACAGAAGCAACATTCATAAGTAAAGATCAGGAACACAAAAGGCTGCTTCTTCCTTGTTGTCGAGCAGTTGTTGACATGCATACACATGCTTACATCTATAGCCCTGCCAATCTACTTGCCAACCGGTATCTCTGCGCCCTTTAACCTCACAAAGCTGTTAATTATGGCAGGACTGACACTTTTCTCAAAGGCCAACACACTAAGATGTATAACCTTATACCACTTTCTTCATCCTTCAAAGAACCGGAGGCTTTTCATCTTGAATGGTGCAACGTTCAAATAGGTACAGTTCAGTAGTTGTCTCAACTTTTCAGGAACAGAGGTTGCTCTGAAGGCAAAGGGTGGCTCTGTTCCTCATTAGGTCCATGTTAAATTATTTTGTTTCCACCACCTGTACATAATGGTGTTATTGCTGCTCTTTTAATACGAGTGAGTTACACAACTCTGCCTTTACACAGGACACCACTCGGGGTGACTTGAGGTGAACACACACACACACACACACACACACAGAGTTCAGTTTTGTTCACTATTAGAAAGGAGTAAACCCACACCCCCGCCCCTCAAATCAATATAAAACTCATCAACCCTAGAAAGGATGTACATGTACAAAATACACTGCGCAATATTTAAAATGTAGAACCATTCGGAAATGTCATGCTTGCCAGTATTCATGAGCAATGCTGGAGATGGTCATGGCCACAGTTAAAACCTCTGTGGATTATGGGGGAGATGCATGAATGTGAGACACAAACACATTTTCATGTTCATGACTGACACCTATGTAATGCCACAGAGCTTTAGTGAAAGCAATGCTGTAACCATATAGCATGCCCAACACTGACATATGTCACTGTAATAAAAGAACAGCACTTAGTATGAACCTGGTGCTTTACAATGTCAGAAACACAAAAACACCAAACCACAAAACCACCAAAACACAACCAGCCAAAGGCAGACACACCTGAACACAGTTCTGTGGGGTTCGGTCAAGTGACCTGAGACCTGGGACAGAGGTGGGGATGTGAGCAATGAAGAGACTCTGGAGAAAAGGTCTGGCTGCTGCCACAGGTTCCTACTTTCCTCCTTGATCATGCATTTGTGGCAAAAATGTGACTCGCACCACACAGCAAACCAGGCTGTCATTTGCACATCCCAGAGAGACACCATGGAAGTTTAGCCCTTTTCTTAAGAATCTCCCAAATTACACGGATTGTGAAGTGCATCCCGTTTTAAGTCGAAACTGAGTTTGCACCAATAAAACCAAAATCTGGTGAAAATATATTAGTTTACAAAACACAAACAAAGCTCTCTCTCTCTGCAAGCGCCCAGAAGAATGCAAAGTATTTATTTATTTATTTATTTATTTAACATTATTAATTAGAACTTTGATGATAAAAAAGATGTCTTTGGTCATCTATTTTGTCACATTTGACTGTGGTTGAGATAAGCGTCCATGCTGCCCGCATTATTCCAGGGGGACTGTGCGGCACTAAAGCAAAGGGTTAGGCCCGGAACATTCTAGGACTTTGTGCTCTTCTGCGGGCTGACGGTATAGCTGTTTATGGGAGGCTACAGACTGTAAAGCATCTCCTTTCTAAGGGGCACCAGATACACAGCATTCCCTAACCAACCTGGGTTACAGTGCAAGACATTTTCTGGCCTCGCTTGGACTAAAAATAAATATAGAAAGGCCAAAGAAAGCAGGTGTAGAAAATGGGACATTTTCCCATGATTTTACTGAATACCAACTCCATACAGAAATAAAATGCATGTAGCAGTAAGTCACAGTTTTTTATGACTCCCAGTTCTTTGCTCTTGCTTTTCTATTAACCTTTGTGGCTAAGAACTGACAGTCGGGGTCTTTTTCCCTTTTTTTGCTGCAATTAAAAGTTACCGGGTTGTCTTCATAAGTCAGTAACTAATAAATCCAGCACTGTGGTTCACCCGAAACATCAGCGCTAAATCACACTGCTCGCAGCGAATGCACGTCTGCTGAATTTACGGCCGTCTTCGGCCACCTTATCCATTTGTGCACGCTTAATGGAAAACCAGCTTGTTTGCATAGCCGTGACAATGAAGTGGAGCGCACAGATGTGTGTTTTTCGAGATTCACTAAGGATTCCAATAAGGAAAAAAAGGGGATAAACCCAGAAAAAAAATCAGACGTGGAGGCCTCCTGTAACATCAGTGCGTCTGCTTCCTGTTTATGTCATAAACTTCTGAACGAAATCCAGATTGTTTTTATATCTGGAACCTTGCTATCCTGGAGAAGTAATTTAGTCCGTTTTATTTTTATGAAAAGCAGTGAAGAATCATTAAAAATGTATTTTTCAAAAGCTGGTGCCCAGTGGGACAGACTAAAGGGCGATAGGTCAGAGAAACTGGGGATCGGAAAGCTGGAGATCTAGAACTCACATAACGGAATGTGCTGGATCTTGGCCCATGGCATTTGACTGCATACAATTCTTTACATGATGATGAGAATGACTGCATCAGTGGTGTGTCGGTCCATCCCGTTTCCCATCACCCACCCTGAGTTCTGTGTGAGCCGTCCAGTGTTAAATCTGAGAAAGCATGAAGGGAACCTAAAAGGTTGCGGGTCCATATCTCAGGAACAATAATCAGATCTGAGAACGTTAGGAAAATTTGTTTATTACTGAGGGCTGCAGGATCTAGGGGCCCTGATACTGACGGTGGTTGATAAACATATGGGTCATTTCTACTGGTGTTACAGAGCCATGGTGAATTAGTCAGACACAATAAGCAACAAGATAAAGTTGTGGTCTACAGCTGAATTGGTCCACAATGGAGAGATAAACGCTCTGTGTACTCACCTTTTCCCATATCTTGGATTGTCTTGGTGTACTTTGAAGACAGATTATCTATTACATGGGCTGTGGATAGAAGTTCAGCCCTGTAGCTCAATAGGCTGCATTTTGAAAAACTAATAGTGCCTAAGTAACAAAGCAACAACCAAGACATTTAAGCTTAAGAGGTTCTAATAGTTTGAACTTTTAATATGTGTTTAGCTTTCAGAAACTGCAGTGATTCAGGTTGGGTTACAAACTTCACCCAACAGTCCAAGTCGGAACCCCCAAGTGCAGCCGGGATGAGGCTTAATGTCACGTACTGCTGCCTTCATTCAGAGCAGGAATTCACTACTGACCTCTCCAGTGCTTTTGAGACACAGCTTCTGCTCCTTCCAGAAAGGAAGAATTCTCATGCAGCTCTGGGAAAGACAAGACACAGTGTAAAGGAAAGAAGTTCCAGGGTCTGAGACAAATGTGGGCATTAGTGGAGATTTGCCCCTTCGTACATGCCAGTTTTCCATAACATTCTTGGCAAGATTGAAGGCAGAGAACCAACACATTTCTACACCTCATCTTGCAGGAAATTATTAAATCTATAGTTCAGATAAAAAATGATCCAAAATCAGTCTTGTCTTGTCTTCTTCCTCACTTAACAATGGGCAGGAATTCAATTATTTGCTCTTGGTATAAAGCTTTACATTTTAAAAGCCACTGTCACCATACACATGCAACCCAAACAAAAACGTTAAGACTTCAGTGGCCATAGCAGTAATAAAAAACATTAAAAAACGAGTAACACTTATTCTTCTATATTGGTAGGTAAAGAAGTTTGATTACATTGCTTGATGCCATGATTATTGTCATCAGCATCATTTATATCTTTTACAACAGAAACATATTCTACACACTGATGCAGTTTTTACTTTCCTGTATACTCAGTTATACAGCATAGTGTATAACAGTACATATTTCTAATAAATAATTAATGGTACAAGAAAATATACACAAACATTCGAGTTGAAAAAGATTTTTAGTCTCAGAAATGAATGTGCCGCCCACCACTGATACTGATTTGTGCTCTGTATTTGTGGACCTTGTGGCCGGTTTACACTGATTTGTGAAGTAAAAAGAAAAACAGTGTTCATTGGCCTTGATATAAAATATGTCACAAAATTATATATTTTAAAAAAGTAAAGATGGATGCAGTGGTTCCTACATTTTCATGCATATTCTTGCAGCACCTGAGCTTTGAGTTTGATTTGGGAATTTCATACTACATTTACACATTATATGCTGCAAGACAAAAATCCTTTTTAACACAATTTTTACTTCTTCTCAGAGTAATCTTGACTACAGCCATCTGTAGCTACCCTAGTGGGTCTGGAGATCATGAATGTTATTGTATATAAGATATTATGATATGATAATAAATCTTTTTCAAAGGTTTACAAGGACCAAAAAAGTTGTCAGCTAAGAATGGCAGCATTTTGATGTCATGTCACGCTGCTAAATTTCCCTCTCATTTCTTTCTCCTTTCCTTTATATCCTCTCTGTACACCTGTAATCATTTCCGCCGTGTGGAAAAACACAGTCTGACATGATAACCGCTTCTAGTAACCACATTCAGGGCACTACGCTGAAAATTATTTTGCAAATCTTATGACTTTGCCCATTTGCTTTGTTTCCTAAATCCTTTTATAACAGAAAAAAAACGTAAATGGAAAAAACATTAAGTGGAACTGCACCTGTCGGACGTCCTTAGCCGCTCTGTGGATACAAGCATCACTGTTGCCAAGCACACGAGGAGGAACCATTGAAAGTGTCAAAGCAAGTGGGGCTGCACAGTTACGACTATGAGGATTTATCTTGATGAATTTGAAATTCATGCTAGGGTTTGGAGAAACAAAGATACACGTTGTTGAGAAATACATGAAATATTTAAAATCACTTTAGAAGTAAGGTGTTACTGCGGCATTACAGCAGATTTGCACAAAACTGCGGAACAGGAGGGGTGCGGCCATTGTGTGTCATCCCCAAAAGCTGTCCCTGGAGATCCTACCCGCTTCGTCCTTCCCACCCAGCTGGAACATGTTGGCATTTCCAGATATAAACTGTTTGTGAGACACATTATGTCTTTACACTTTTACACTAGAAGAAGGTCAACAAAAATAAAAAAAGTGGTGTGGTGAGTAAATCCCTGCTGCGGCACCCTCAACAACAGTGTTTGTCCAAAACTGCTTTCTTAAAAATGTATAAATCCAAATGTAGTCAAAAACTGGATGTTTTTGAACAGAAAACATAATAGCTACTCTCCGTGCTTTCACCGTTTACCCACTTGTGCACATATTTTGTCTTCTCTTCATGGGAGAAACCATGTCAGAGCCAGCAGACTATGTGACGTGTAAGAACTGTAGAAAAAATTGCTGGTTGCCGCTATTCAAAATCGTGGCCTAAATAGACATCTGTTCGGCCCTTGTTAACCGGCTTGTTTTGCTGCTCCTGTGTGGCGGGACAGCATGTAAATTATTTTTGCCACATGAACTCATACTATAAAAACCCAAAGGTTAATGGACATCATTCCACTTTGGGTCAAATCTGACAGCGCAGTGAGACAGCTACTCCCTTTTTTTTTCCTCCCTAGAATTAGCGACGGTTCCAGATTTAATGACCTCATAAAAGCAACTCCTTCCTTTGATTTCCAATACATTAAGTTGAATGCTTTGCGTCAACAGCTGCCCCAGCCACATTTCAGGTCCATGAATGTGTTTTTCTTTCAAAAAGGACAAATGACAAGTTGCATTACAAAGAGATAAATTTTACTACAATGGAACAAGGAAATATATCGGCTTCTCACCGTGCTAAATTTTCACCTCATTCTAAATTTCCAAACCACCTTGAGAAGTAGTTTTTAAAAATAGAGCAGCCAAAGTTGAAAATAACTCCCATTCACAGGACTTGTAGTGAACTTGAATGAATCCATAGTTAATGTTACCAATTGCTTTTTTGGGGTTCTGCTTATACATATAGCCAATAAATTTAACCAGCTACATATATTTTTCTCATAGTTGTGTATGATTCATTATAACTTGCTTTCTCAAAATGAATGGTAGTTTAATCCTAAACCCAGATCACTTGAATTTACAGCATCAGAAACATTTATTCTTAACCAATTTTTAAGTATGATAAACCTTAATTTTACAGTACAACATGGGTGAAGAACCTATTTACATCTCATTGCTTTTGAGAGTAGAACAGCAAAAGGGAAATGTTCAAACAATACATTTTAAAGGATCAGCAGATGGCAAAACATCACATGATCATCTAAAAGGGTAAAACAGAGGTTTAAAAGCACAAATTTGAGAGAGAAAAATAAAGGCCAAGGATTACTGAGGGACTGAAAGGCAGTTGACAAAATAAAGCAACTTTACCCCAAGCAGAGAGCTTCCATACAGGAGTACTCCCAGTCTGGAACATAGCATTAATCAAAAGTTACAATGAAAAGTCTTACAAAGTGTTTATTTATCATAGCCATGTTGAAGGTTTTTACAAAAGATATTCCCCAAATAACTTGTGTCATCTGTAGTGTTAAAGCTTTCACTGATGGTGTAGATACAGTAGTAAGAATGCTGGAAGTGGCCAGAAACTGGTGACAACATGAGATGTGAACATGTGATGCAATGGTCAGTAACTGGCACTGACTAGAAGGCTGTGCAGATGGTGAAAAAACAAATGTTTCACTGCAATGGAATAACATCCCATCTAGGGTTAACCTGCCTCAGGCCCTGTGATTCAGGGTTTGGTCCCAGACCTCTATGATCACGATTCCCTCTTACAGTCTTAGCTGTAAGTTTCTACTAACAATGACATTGATGGATGCTGTTGAGATTTTTTGATTTATCTGAGGATATTTCAGAACCAAAAACCTGAATAAATGGGCAAATATATAGTTATAAGCAACTTTTATTGATCATGATACAGTGGTAAGAGTGACTTTGGAATTGCAAACAGACTCAAGGGCCCAACTATGGTTATAAGTTGAAGAATCAGATAATGCCTTTTAGAGTGTGAAATAGAAGGGTACGGTAATTTTTAAAAACTGTTTTCCTGTAGTTGTCAATTCATTTAATATTTCAAGACTTCTGGAAAAATCTTGAATACTATCATTATTTCCACTATGTGCATACACAGGAATGTGGACGGGAGGGATGCTGAATAGACATCTAAACATGAAAATCATTTAAAAAAATGTCTTTTTCATCTGATTTGCATCACTACCCTTGATCCTTTCTCTATGATATTAATCTGAAGTGGAAAAGTACTGTGTATAGGGAAACAGTCTATAAAATAAGTACAACTGAACATGTCTTTAATGTGGAATAATGCACCATTATTAAAGACTAAAAAGGATGCCGCCCTTACATGTTTCGTGAGGGCACCTTAGATCATCTTTACTCAACTTTTAAATACTGTTAGGATGAATAAACAAGAAGGTCACGGGTGTGACTTGAACTAATGTTCTGTTGGAAGCACGCAGATCTTAATAATTGTCTCATCTACATTTCATATTTATTTTACACTTTCATGTTATCATTACTGTATTTGATAATCTTCCTTTTTTTTTTTTTTTTTACTGATTTAGTAATAAATAGTAATAATTAAGTTCCTGGGCTGAAAAATAAGTCACCAATCCTCACAAAGCCTGAACTATTCATTTGAGTAATAGGGCTGAATTTGGCCTGGCACATGCCTGGATGAGTCTGGCTGTTCTTCCCCTACTGAGGGTCTAAAGGCATTCATGGAAGAAGGCTTTAGTAAACCACTTCCATGCCCTTGCTCACCCTGTAACCTCTACAGATTTACGAGTGGAATCCGACTCATTTGCCCCAACGCCACCTACCAGCATACATGATGGTAGCACAAAGAGTCAAAAACAGTTTGTAGGAGGTGACAACAAACAACCTTCTCACTGAGGTAGAGAAATATAGTTCTGTACAGTAAAATTATGTGATTTGATAGAAAACATTTTTAAACAGAAACACATTTTTGATTTTTTGCAACTTTCAAGTGAACATCTAAATACAGCCCAGAATTTATGGTCAGTATGTTTTTATGTACAATGTTTATGCCTGGGGTATAATGTCCTTTGTAGGCTTTCACCAAAAACTAGCCAACTTTTCAAGGAATGTAAAAACAATATTTGCTTTTTAGTGCTGTGTACTTTAAACATCTATACTTATGCCCAACCGTGATATTTCCCCAAAAATGATTTCTGTCAGGATGTGTGTAGAAATGGCAGAGCGAACTAGAAGCATCTGTCTAGCATTTTGGTCTTGCTGTCAAGGAAATAAATACTGAAGTGCTGTACATTTACAGAAAAGTTGGCCAACCCCCTACCATCACCCCTCAAGAGTTATCAAAACACCTGTGTGAGTGCTGGACACCTTGGTGTCCATCTACAGAGAGGAAATGTGGCATGCAGACCAAAGGTCCCATCTGTTTGAAGCATCTCTGTAACAGCTGTCCCTCTGAGAGCAGAACTCACAACCCTTTTCTGTACCGGCTGTCCCACCACACAGGGTAATTCACTCAATGGGGCAGTCTGGGGCAATCCCACCAAGGGGCTGCCTGGAACACAGCCTAGAGGATGGCAGCCACTACAGGGGGTCCAGGTGTTGACTGTCAGCGGGGCCTCCTTGAGCCCCGTGTGGTTGGAACAAAGGTTTGAGACGTGCTCAGCGTTTGAATCCACAGTAAGTCCATTGGCTTGAAAGACACTAGGATCTGTGGTGCTAGGGTTCATGGAGGTTTGCCAACTGGAGGTGTGCCAGTTGGGGCCACACCGACTGCCCTGGCTGCTTCCATGGCTCCGGTGTCGGCCCAACACATGCCGGTGGATGATCCTCCAGAAAGTGTGGCGGAACTCACGGATCCGATAAGCGTAGATGAATGGGTTGACCACTGAATTGGCATGGGAAAGCACAATGGCCAAGTACATGATGCTGGGATGTGGTCGGGCACAGCCAGGGCAGAAGAGGGTGAAGCAGTTGATGACATGCAATGGCAGCCAGCAGACTGCGAAGAGACCAACAATGATGGCCAATGATTTAGCAGCATGGACCTCCTTCTGCAGAGTGGAGCATGACTTATCCCTGTGGGGTCCCGGCCCTTCGAGATCCATCCTTTTCAGCTGGCGCCGAGCAGCCATGAATATGCGCAGGTAGATTCCCAGCATGAGCAACAGAGGAACCAGCACACAGCCAAAGAAGTTGAAGTAGACCATGTAGTCCATTGTGACCACATCCTCAAACAGGCATGCCATCATGCCCCTGGGGCAGGAGCTGTTATTGTTACTGGTACACTTGTTCCAGCCCAGCATGGGTGTCAGGCCAATGACTACTGACAGCACCCAGCACACTGCAATGATTCCCTTGGCCCGTTTGCCCGTCACCAGGCTGTTGTACCTGCACAGCGAAGGGAATAAAAACAGCAGAATTTGGATGGATTTCTGCAAGGTTTTTCACCAACTAACGTCAAGAGACGCATTTCTATCTTCAGCCAGTTATTTTTAGGCTCAGACTTTCCCTGTGCTTGAACTAATACACTTTGGTTCTCCCTGTTCTTGACTATATGAGTGAAAGCAAGCAGAATGTTGCAAAGACATGCTGAGTACCAAGAGATGAAGAGCAGGCCAAAGATCACCCTGCTAAAAGCCTACAGGCAGACACACCCAGGCCCAACACCAGTGACTTATGGGAGTGCTAAGAAGTTGGAAAGTGCCAATGAATCATTATTGACTCCTGGGTGACCATTCACATGGTTTTCAAGGCAAAGAGGAACAGAAATGAATTGCCATTGCCTTCTTCTGGCATATTTTTTGCCTTAGAGGAGTAAAAACACAGAGGAAAACCTACACACCCCTGAGCTGCACTTGAACCTCACATCAGGCAAGCAGCCCAGGAGTTGTAAGGTGCCAGCTAACTCCACTGCACCACCACATCCTCCCAGGAGCACTACAGGAAGGGCTTTTCTACCTGTATTATGTGTGTGAAATTCTGCAGTCCAGGTTCTTCTGCCATACACTGTATACAGTAAACATGTGTCAGCTCACACCCCCTCATGCACACCTACAAGGAAGCAATTGCCTTGGAAACAGCTGACCGTTGGTCCTAATTGTTGAACCCTTGTTAAACTGGACACTCAAACTCAACTATAAGACACGTTATTCCCTCTTCCTGTCTGACTAACTGGTTACCACTCATCTCACTAACAGGAGAAGCTACAGCTGAGTACCTGTGTGTATCTATTCAGCTGGCACTTCTATCTGAATGTTCTGTTTCTTCTATACTGTATGACAGCCCCAAGATTTAGTCACTGCCCAGATATATACAGTGAAAGGAAAACTTTTCAAAAGGACTTCACTGTTAATGCAGCATAAGAAAAGTGGGTACATTTTTCTGTGTATTGTTGACAGGGTCCTGTTTATTTTAACTGAGCTACAACATTCACTTCCCAGAAAACTGGAAGTTGTTTCTGAGAGTAGAATTCAGATAACAGAAATGACCACAAAGATAAATGTGAACCACCCATGTTCCCTCTCCCCCCACTGCCACTTTTAGTAGCCCTTAAGAGTTGCCATTATTTTGGGAAGAGATTTTTGGGCCATTAGATTTAACTGCTGAACCTCAGCCAGTGGGCAACTGTAGGAAATGTTTAGTGGAGGATCCTAAAAGAGTTGCCTTTGGCATTCTTAAAACATACAACCCAAAGTACAACTTAAGGCATAAAGCATGAACAGAAGAACCTTAACGTCCTACAAAGGCATTGTCCACATGTACAAATGACAGCAGCGCTCCTTCTGCAACCTGATCGTAGTTTTTTGCAGACTTTTTCTGGAAAGCAGCTGAAATTGAATGTGAAGGAGATCAAATTCCGTTAAAAGTATTTTTAGTTTACATTTATTACATGACTTTGAATTCTGGGATTGTGCACAGCTTATCAGTCCTTTTAATGCCTTGCAACTGTATCATCATGCTGTAGGCAACGGGCAGGTCCTTACCGTAAAGGCATCTTGATAGCAATGTAACGGTCAATGGCAATGGCCAGCAGACTGAAAATAGAGCTCTGTGTGAGCACCAGCACGAAGCAGGCGATGAAGAGGCATCCGAAGAACGGGGCACAGAAGCCTGTGCTGATGGCAATGGCGAAGGGGATGGCCAGCACACCCACTGCAATGTCAGCTGCTGCCAGCGACACCACAAAGAAGTTGGTGACACTTTGAAGGTTGCTGTTGAGGCTGACAGCCCAGCAGACCAGTGAATTGCCCAGCACAGCCAGCACAGCAATCACCAGCTCCAGCACGACATAGGCAAGCGAGGAGGCATCGTTCAGCATGGTGGGGCTGGGAGTGAGGTCAACAAAAGGAACGGACGGGTCTTCTCCTCAAGGGGCATGGCTTCACTCTGACCTTTCAGACATAAAAAGCACAGAACTGAGGCCAACCTCCCTTCTGGAAGTTCTCACTTCTGACCAGGCTAGTTGAAGACCTGCTAGACAGGAAGTAATGCCTGGGTATAAGATGAGCAACTGAGGCGTGAGGGTCACGTCCAAATACCAACCCCAAATACATGGGGTGAGTCCAAAACAGGCCCAGCAAAAAAACAGCATGGATATCACAGTCCTGTACAGAGAAATTGGAACAGAAAAAAACATTTTCACAATCCAGGCAAACAGAAAAGTCTGCTCATGCAAAGTTTAGTTAAGAATGAAAACTCATTTCTATAAAAGCATGAAGAGAAAACTGCAAACAGCTTTTATTTGTCGCAAACACAATCCTTAATTTCAAGGTATTAAGTCTTTAGTTATAACACCATATTTTTTTTTCATCAAATAAGTGTGCAGTGCGCAGGAGTTAAAATAAGTCCTTAATACACAGCCAGGCCAAAAAAAAGGGCACCACCTGGATTTAACTTAGTGTTATGATGTGGGGTTGCTTCAGTTGGTCAGATCTAGGTTCAGCAACATTATGTGCCCAAAAAATGAGGTGAGCTCACTACCTGAATATACTGAATGACCAGGTTTTTCCATCTATGGATTTTTCTTCCAAGGTGAAAATGACAGGATTCATTGGGCTCAAATTCTGAAAGAGTGGTTCGGGGAGCATGAGACATAATTTTCACACATGGATGTGATGGCCACCACAGAGTCCAGACCTTAACCTCATTAAGAATCTTTGGAATATGCCAGAGAAGACTTTACGCAGCGGTCCGACTCTCCCATCAATACAAGATCTTGGCAAAAAATGAATGCAACTCTGGACGGAAATAAATGTTGTGACATTGCATAAGCTTATCGAAATGATGCCACAGCGAATGTGTGCCGTACTCAAAGCTAAACACGGTCCAACGAAATATTAGTGTGACTGTTATTTGGCTGGGTAGTGTACTTAGTAAATACTAAAACTTAAAAAGGAAATAAAGTAGGACAATAATAAACAATAAATCTGTAGCTTGGAATGTCTTGGCATCAAGCCATGCTTTAAATTTTCGTTTATTTACACGCTGATGTAAACTTCTAGAACCAACATTCAGGCTATCCTGGACATTATCACATAATTTAGAGGCATTTCCAATTGCGACCCAAAAAACAGAAACTAAAAAGCTTCGCTTTGTAAACTTTTACAGGAATGAGAGCTCTTTTCTATAACAGCATGAACAGAAAATTACATTTGTCACAGAAACACAATTTCTGGATTTTGAGATATTAAGTGATCAATATTTGCACTGTACAAAGACAATTTTCATTGAATAGATTTAATGAAGACAAATGAACCACATTTTGTGAGTGATCACAAGGTTCTGCATGTCAGAAGTCTGACAGAAGCCAAGCACAGGACTCCTGTGTGTGGCTGCTTTTACAATGGGGGGGGACATAGAGCCATGCCGCTTGCCCTGGGGTCCATGTGCCAGTGGCTTGGGTGACTCGCAGAGGCAGCGGTACCCCCTGGGACCCAGCTGCACTGCTGACCGGGCTCTGTTCCCATGAGGCTGTGGGAGGCTGGACATGCCTGGCTTCACAGATACCCTAGAAGCCCTAGCCAGGAAGCAGGCAAGTGGTGTTGAAGGATGGTGGGATGGGAAGATGGGGGAGATGGTGGGATGGGGATGGGAGGGGGAAATGGGGACAGGATGAAGTTGGGTATGCTGGAGAAAAGGTGGGTGTGTGAATCTCAGCAGTGTGGTTTTTATAAATACGTTGGACAAATTTCAGCTGCAACTGTAATGTCTACATGCAGGTTTCCCAAGCCTAGAAACATAAAATAGCTTTTTTTTAAAAAAAAACAAAAAAAAACTTTTTTCTTAAATAAGAATAAACTTTAAAGTGCCAATGCTGGTCTATTACACACTTTCCCACTGTCAACTTTGGCTTGGATAGACTAAGGAATCAATAGCGACAACTCTTTCGTAAAAGCCACCCTAAAAAACTTGGCACCTTTAAAACCTTAATATTTAGTAATACTTTTTTTAGTTTTATAACAATATATGAGGCATTGGGTGAGAGAAACATTATCATTATAACTTACTTTATTTAAGTTTATGCTTAAATAAAGTGGCTGGAGGGTGAAGACTTGCTTGAATCACCTTTTTGTGGCGCCCATGGATTTTGGCCATGAAACGCTTAAGATCCCCCTCTTGTAATAATATTTTACTTAAGACAGTCCTGGATTGAACTATTGAACTATGGGAAGTAAATGGGTTTAAAACGGTACTTTACGTGCAAAGAGGTGTTTTGAGAGCAGCAGCTCCTGAATGGTAAAAAGACGGGGCTGTTTAACGTAAAACAAAAGTACACATGAATCAATGACATAAAACGATAAAAGTGTTTACCTTCCGCCTTGTGTACTTATGCTGTGTAAGCGGCACAGTCGAAAATATAGCGAAGTGGCGTGTTTTTCCCCAAAACAAAGTTAAGTCCACCGCAAAAGATCACGCATAAACTTTCAGGTTGGAGGTGGGGGGGGGTGGCTATGCAAAGCCATTACTTGCCTTTCAACGTCTTGTCATTTCGATTACGAAACTTTTGACGATTTTCCTTCAAAAACCATCCGATCGTCTTGTGCGCTCTTGTCCGTCCCGCCGCGCCGCGGATGCTCCTCCTGAGCTCAAAACGGTTTGCCAGTCATTTTGAGGAGTCCCGACAACCGCCTTCCCACTCCACGCACGGCGCTGGATGCAAACCGTCGGATGGGCGTCGACGCGTTCGTGCAGCCGCGCCATCCCGCACGCGGCCGCTGGGAGTTCTGCCAGCCGGCGCGCGGGGAGCCGCGAGGTGCGGGCGCGAGGCGGTGCTGGCCAATCAGCGGCTCCGCGGGGGAGAGCGACGCCTGTGACGCGACTGCGCTGCGGTGCGGGCCGGAAACCGTCGAGAGGCGTCGGCTGCGCGCTTCGGACTCCGCGCCACTTCAAACAGGGCTAAAATTAGAGCGAGGAGATTTACCGCGTTAATAACTTTGCCTTTGTTGCGGAATGTCCCGCAGTCAAAACCAGTCATGGTCCAGCACACTCGTCCTTTGTTTTTGTCAAAAAAGTAGACGGCTAACGCCATGTCCAGTCTGCGCGGCTACGGCCAAGATCGAGCGCGGAGTCCGGACAGTGGACATGTTTTCCCCGAAATCTTTGTATGTGTGTGAGACTGTTTAGAAATCGTTAGTATTTGTAGTTCCGTCAATACCTGGCAAGCTCTTAAGCCACTGTACCAGTGGGATGCATTATTTTCTAATAACCGCATATATGGTGGAGTTTAAGTCCTTAATATATAGAAAAGAACAATACAGCTATTATATATTCAGGATTTTATGAACGACTTTACTGTAGCACTTATGATTGTGTGTATGCGAAAGCGGTTCTCAAAAAGGGGAGCGAACACAACCGTCAAGTTCAAATGTTGTGTCCGCTCTCCCCTCTGCCGATGTTTGCAAGTGCATAAACGTTCAGACCCAGTTACAGAGACTTCGCCACAGCTATGAAATAATAAACATCTGAAATGTTTACATTTCGCACTGTCATTGTTCAGGGTTTCACCAGGAGATGTACAATAAACCACCGTTAGTGTGAACTTCCGGTCAGAGCTTTATTATAAGGGCTTTATTATAAGAGAAACAGGTTGCAACCATTAATACCCAACGTTGTAAATAAAACCAAGCTCAACTCATCTTCTGCCTTCAAAATACAACTGATAATACTCGTATGCAGCTTTCATTCAGGATTTAAGACGTTTCATTATAAATGCTCCTCAAATATTATCCTCTCTTTTTCCCTTTTTTAGAGCAGTGTTACTGTGTTGTGTCCAATTGTATGGACAAATGGGAGCTTGATGGACGAATGTTTGTCAGTGAAATGTTGTGCCAGTTTGGTATCTGTGGTGCAAACATTGCTCTGATAAAACTGCTATTTTAACATGTTTAACAACTTTTTTCTTATGAATATTTTAAGGTTCAGCACCGAGAAAGGGGTTCTCTTGTGGGATTCTCCTGCACCCTGTAATTTCAGTACCAATGTCTTTGGCTGCGTTGAGGGATTGTCCAGGCTTTAGCACCAGTACCTACACTGTGGGAGCCCACACTCGGCTGTTTTGCTAAATCGGCTAATCTCTGTGTGAATGGCCAGACGCCCCAGGCAGACTGAGCTTCCTCTTCTGTTAAAACACGGGGTAACACAAAAAGACTTGCGTGCCAAGTTCCCAGGACAGGGAGATGGCTAAGAGCGAGACACCCTCACTGTCAAAAGTGGAAATATTAAAACTGGAGTCTTCTATAAAATGTAAAATGGAAAAACCTAGGTCCATCTTTCATGATGGAGTCATTTAATGGAGGGAAAATTTAATGTGTTCTAGGGATATAAATATTACTCATGGTTTTTGTTATTGATAATTTAGTGTGTCAGCAGGTGTTTGGAGACCAAGTGTACGAAGGCTGGAACCTTCTGGTTCTAACACGGCTGAGGCTTTCACACTTTTGTTTAACATTTCAGTAGAACCAGTTTCTTGTGCCACTTTAGCAAAAAAATTCAGTGAAGCTTTTGTTCTTTCCAAAGACAACAGGTAGCACAGTGGTTTGAGCTGATGATTTGCAATGGAAAGGTCTCTCATTCCAATAATATTACTGCTGCTGTTGAAGTTGATGTGTTGAAAGTAGGAAAAATGGACAATCATAAGGATATGAGCAACTTTGACCAGGACAAAACTGTGATGCCTTGACGACAGGGTCAGAGCATCTCCAAAACGGCAGTTCATAGTTGTTGGGTTGTCCCAGTACGCAGTGGTTAGTACAGTACCTACCAAAAGTGGTCCAAAGAAGGACAACCAGTGAACTGGTGACAGGGTCATGGGTGGCCAAGGCTCATTGATGCCCGTCTGGTCCGATCCCACACAAGAGCTACTTAATGCTGGCCATGATGGAAAGGTTTCAGAAAGGTGCATCGCTGCTTGCTGCATATGGAGCTGTGGAGGTGTTGTCTTGGCCTCCAAATTCCCCAGATCACAATCGAGCATCTGTGGGATATGCTGGAAAAACAAGTCCGGCCCATGGAGGCTCCACCTTCTAACTTACAGGTCTTAAAGGATCTGCTGCTTAGTATCAGATACCAGAGGACACCTTCAGAGGTCTTGTGGAGTCCATGCCTCAATGTGTCAGAGCTATTTTGGTGGCATGAGGGGCAACTACACAATATTAAGGAGCTGATTTTTACCAGCCAAACATCGGGGTGGATGATGCCGTCATCGACCTGCTGCATCGGGCCTTTTCTCACCTGGAAAGCGCCAGGAGCACTGTGAGAGTCATGTTTTTTGACTTCTCCAGTGCCTTCAACACAATCCAGCCCTCAGTGCTGAGGGGGAAGCTGGAGGGAGCGGGAGTGGACCATCAACTGTCCGCGTGGATTATTGACTACCTCACCAGTAGACCGCAGTACGTGAGGCTCCGGGACTGAGGTGGTAGTCAGTAGCACGGGGGCCCCACAAGGAACAGTACTCGCCCCTTTCCTCTTCACCCTATACACCGCGGACTTCAGTTACAATACGAACACTTGCCACCTCCAGAAGTTCTCGGATGACACTGCCATTGTTGGTCGGGTGTCTGAAGGGAACGAACTGGAATACAGGGGGGTCATCAATGACTTTGTCAGCTGGTGCGAACAGAACCATCTTCGCATCAATGCCAGCAAGACAAAGGAGCTGGTGATTGACTTCAGCAAGAAGTCATCCCCTATTACAGCAGTGACCATCCAGGACTTGTTCATTGAGACGGTGGAGGAGTACAAGTACCTGGATGTTCACCTCAACAATAAACTGGACTGGTCCACAAACACAGAGGCACTTTATAAAAAAGGGCCTAGGTCGCCTTCACCTGCTAAGGCGACTGAGGTCCTTTGGAGTCAACAGGACTCTCTTAAAGACATTCTATGACACTGTGGTAGCGTCTGCTATCCTCTATGCTGTGGTCTGCTGGTGTGGCGGAATTGCGGAGAGGGACAGGGGGAAACTCAACAGACTGGTCAAGAAGGCCAGCTCTGTCCTGGGCTGTTCTCTGAAGTCCATCGAGCAGGCTGGGGAGGAGAGAATGTTGTCCAAGCTGACATCCATCATGGACAACACCTCCCACCCCCTACATGAGTCTGTAAGAGCACTGGGTAGCTCATTCAGCAGCAGACTCTTACATCCACAGTGTAGGAAGGAGCGCTACCGCAGGTCATTTCTACCAGCAGCTGTCAGACTGCACAACGCAGTCTGAATTGGTTAAATTATTTATTTATAACTTATTAATGTATATAGAGTTATTTTATTTTATTGTACTTGCGTACAGACTTACTAATCTAATTGTTCGTGTCCTTCTTTAATACTAACCTACTTGTTCTTCTCCTATATTCCCTTCCTGATAAGAGCCCTGTAACACCGAAATTTCCCATTCGTGGGATAATAAAGGTTTATTCTATTCTATTCTATTCTATTCTTAACGTTGTGGCCAATCGATGTAAATCAATAACTAGGGTGTTTTTTTGTGCAAAGCTTATATTGTAGTCTAGTGGTACAGAGGTTTGGCAAGATACTGTTCTGTTGTACCTTAAAGAATGTCGGACTGGAAATGTTGTTGTTAATGAGTGTAATGCTCATGATCTCTCAGTGTTGTAACACAAAACTGTAAGTTATCTTTGTCACTGTGTTCCAACAGTGGAAGTACTATTATAGAACCAAATATTATTCTATATTTTTTCCATTATCGTCTACCTGTACAGATGTCTTAAAAGTGTTAATTTACTACATAAATAAATACAAAGGTCACACCACAATAATTTTCTTTTATAGATTTTAATATTAAAAACACAGCACAATTATGTATAAAATCCAGTGAGCTACTTCTTTGAAACTTAATTTATTGACAATAAATCTCAGTTTTCACACAAATAAGTTTCCTGTTTTAGCTGATGATCGGTGTAACTTTGTATTTTCACATCTTGGCCATGGAAAAAAAAATTAATGTGAAGAGAAATAGCAGTGAAATTAAGTTGCAGAACTTTCCTTTTATGAGTGATTCATGTCAAAGCCGTTCTTATGAACAATGTAATAGCATTCAGCATTCAACAAATGCTGGATTTTGGTTGTGTCTAAAAATGGTGATATCACCAGAAATATCCAGAAAACCAAATCTTTTTAAGGCAGAGAACATCAGCATGCTAGGGAAATCTTTTTTATGTTGCCATTTTACTAATAATACCACTAAAGTCAGAATGAAAACACTGAGTTATAAATTTATACAGGAAAATAGCAGTACAATATATGATTTTATATAGGTTGAAACCATGATGGTACGTATGCACAGAGGGTAGCACTGCTGCCTCACAGCAGCTGTCCCAGCCCAGCCTATGGTTTGAATCCTGCTTAATCTGTATGGAGTTTGCATGTTCTCCCTTTGTTGCTTTCTCTGGTTGGTCCAGTTTCCTCCCACACTCCAAAAATATACCTTCCTGATTAATTTGGTCACTCCATATTGCCCATATTGTGTGGAATTGTGGGTACCCTGTGATGGACTGGCATCCTAAACACAGTTCAGCTCTCCCAACTTTGCATCTGACTCAGGAATAGGCTCTGAACTGTCAAGGCCCTGACCAGGACCAGCAGTTAATAAACATAAATGAGCAATTTGAAACTAAGTTTGGCATAACAACAAACCCCTAGGTCATGCAGCATTTAAATGTAGGTTTTAAGATGCTCATGATACCATATGTTGCAGCCTAGGTCAGAAGACCCTTGGTATTTGTGAGTGTGTGGGTGTTTGTGTTCTGCCAACGGGTAGTAAACTGGAAGCAGAAGGCCAATGGCCAGCCAGTTGTGAAGAAGGCATATGCAAGCAATGAGGAGGCCTGTACCAGAAGGAGTGGTGAAGTGATAGATGATGAACTGTCTGTCTTTAGTGTTCTTGTACTCAAGTGCCACTAGCGTAGGTGGTGTTGAGTCTTTGTAAACAGTATAAACAGCCTTTCAATCTTGTTGCTCTTGTAAATACCTGTAAAATATTAAGTAGCTGCTGGAAAGGGGTGAGACCTGTGTTTTTGGAACAGTTTTCTCCTGCTTTTACTGTGGTTAGGGAGCCAGAGTAGAACGATGTACCTTTTTTTGTTAGGGTGGTTTAGATAACACCAAAAAGATATAGATTTTATTTTGGTTGTTTTGTTAGCTTTGCTGACCCCTGGAGAAAGAGCTTGGTTATTGGGTTGCGCTAAAAATAATAAAATGGAAAAAAAAAAAACTTCTAGCCAGGTTTTTGGTGTTTCTGCCTGGGTCAGTTCACTCCTCATTCCCATTCCAAACGGGGTTGTAGCATCACAACTATTGTGGACTATTTTTAAGTCACTGTGTTATGTTGACTGTAGTTTTTGATAAAGTAGTGATGATAAATGAACAAAATAAAACACCGGACTGGACTCAGCTGGAGCAGACTGGTTTGGTGGAGAGTGGACTGGGCTGGATGGCTCGAACAAAACAAGATTACAGTGGGCTGGATTAGCGTGAACTGATTGCAGTCCCTTTCACCCTTGTGATGTTCCTGACAAGATCTTCATGGAAGCTCGGGATGACACCCCTCTTCCCTACAATGTGTTTAGCAGTATGCTTGGGATTTGGGAAATGGATCCAGTGGAGGGTGGCTGGGTGTTAGTTCTTTGGGCAAAGGCCAATAATTCAGGTCTCAAAGTACTTGTAGATGGAAATGATGTAGGTCATCACACTCTGCCAGTCGGGTCTTTCCGTCCACATCATCTCATCAACATCCTTCAAACACAAAACAGAGAACAAACATTACTGGACTTCTTCATATTAGATTTCCAGCAGCAATACTCATGTACTAAACATGCATTTCATTCTTTTAGTTAATTTTAAACGTCTACTAAAAGGCAGTATTTCTAAATTATAACTATAAAATGTGTAGTGTCCTCTTGTGGTGTCTTCTGGTTTGCAGTAAGTAACCAGTTCAGTTACTCAGCTTAAAGTATTATAGTGCTTTATTGATACAGTAATACCCTGCTTAACGCTGCCCCATTTAGCAGTTTCCTTATAGCACACATGCATACTGTACACCTGGTCTTGCGCATCTCCTTTCTTTCTTAATACTGTCATAATCCTTATTGTCCACGTATCTCTGTGATGAGGTTGAGCACCACCCCTCATGCCCACCGCTCTAGCATGTACGTCAAACATTGCTCAGGGCATTCTTGGCAGGGGCCCTCTCCACTGCTGGTGCTGCTGCAAACAACTTGTGGGTGTGGTCTCGCATGCATTTCCCTCTCATGTGTGTCTGGCAGGTTCCCGCACCTTTCTGTCATCCATTTTACACACTCTCTCTCTGTGTGTGTGTGTGTGTGTGTGTGTGTGTGTGTGTGTGTGTGTGTGTGTGTGTGTGTGTGTGTGTGTGTGTGTGTGTGTGTTGCTTGCAGACAATGCTTGCAGGGACTGGGACAAATTGACAGGAGGAGCTTGCCATGGATACACATTATTGCAGATATTGTAATAAAACACACACTAAGAAGCCAAGGAGGCGAATACCTCCCATTTTAGTCTTTTTAAATTTCTAATTGTATTTGTATTTTCATCTATCTAATAAAATATAGGTTGATACAATGATGCAGTAGAGTAAGCTGGTGCCTCACAGTTCCTGGGTTGCTTACCTCATGTGGGGTTCAAGCCCAGCTCAGGGGTGTGTGTGGAGTTTACAGGTTCTCCTCTATGTTTGCACCCCTCTAAGGAAAAAATATGCCAGAAGAAGGCAATGGCAAACCATTTCTATTCCTCCTTGCCTTGAAAACCACAGCAGCGGTCACCAGAAATGATGGATTGGCATAAAATATAATACTCTAATGCCCCTATTTGGATTAACGCTCTGCTTTGTAGGAACGGATCCTCAGCATTAATTGGGGTATTACTGTATTTTCTAAGGGTGAAACTGCAGGTTGTCTGTAATATATGGGTTGGTCTCATTCAGGAGTAAACCTCTGATGCAGATAACCCTGCCGGAACTGCTGAATAGGGTTAGTGTGTCACCTCACCAAAGTGCACTCAATTCCTGCACTTGCTGCCACCTGGAAGGCCAGAGTCAGATTTCTTCTCTGGAAGGGAAACAAAAACCACAACATTCATTAATTTATACAGACTTAACAGAAAAAAGCTTAATACTAAAATACAGTTTAAATGAACTACACAGTAAATTCTAAAAATTTTCCAAATACATGTCAATTCGCTTTAATTCAAATGTGCTCCAGTGCTATGAATTCTGTAATTTGGGCAAACAGAGGAAATGTACTGTACATTTACTTAGCAGAGACTGAATTCATGCCTGTTCCCAAACTGGTGTTGAGTGCCAAAGTTCGAAACAAGATGGGTTTTCAAAATTGTTCTCAAACAGTGTGACAGAATGAATTTAGCACATGCAATCTTTGTGTACTTTTAAAGTTTCAGTTTGTTGTCCTTTGCATGTATGGGACTTTGCTTGGACCGCATGCACATGCGTGCGGAACAGACACAGCAATGTGTTGTTTCCGGGTGTGTAGGGATGAGAGAGCCAGTCAGGCCACGAAGCAAATTATCTCTCCTTTATAGTGGAAATGGCCACTGTTGTCCACCAATGGCCAATTCACTTGCCTTGTCCTGGCAGTTCAGCTGCCAGAAGGGTATGTGTTTTGGCAGGTAGGTATGAAGGATGGCACAGAATGCCAGTCCATCATGCCAGCTGCTGCTGAAGTTCTTTATGTGGATGTTCTGGAAGACAAAAGCACAAGCGATGGACATGAACAAGACACACCAGTCACATCCCTACTGCTGTGTACGAGCTATTGGTCTTGGTTCATTTTGTTGAGTCTCAGAGGGTTACTTGTCAGCTGTCAGTATCATTCAGCGTGGATGCGAGAGCTCCAAGTTGTTAAAAACCTGAAATGCTTGAAAAAACAGGCTAAAATATTTACTACATTTACTACAGTATTTGCTGTGCTAGGCTGCACATTTAAGCATTAGAATCAGCAATGAGACCCGAATACGAAACCCTTTGATGCTTTGCTTGTATGAATGAACATGCTTATTAGTTTTTGTCTTTTGTTATGCTTTACTTCAGGAAAATTTACATTTTACTGTACATGAATACCTTTTTACAGCTTTGGAAAAAATAAGTGCTATTCTGGGAAGCTGACTGGAAACATGACATGCCAAAAAGTTTATTGTTTCCAGAAGTTTTGTATTGAGGCTCTGGGCTAAAGTTGGTGTATTTTAGGTTTTGTTTTTGATATTATCAGTTGGGGTTCAATTCTCTGCATCAGCAGTCTGTAATATATTCAGTTGCACATTATTAATACCACAATGCCCCATCCCATTTGTTTTCCAAAATACATCTGAGATTGCAGGCGTTGTGAGGTTCACTGCTGACCCTGGGGTCAATTTCCATGTGGACAGACAAGAGCAGGTTTACTGTGAAATCTATATATAACTGCATGACAGCAGTAATCCTGCTCAGTACGCACATTAAGATGTGTACAAGCACCTTCTGTTCTGCTCTCCAGCTTCCTGTTTGAAGAAGTAAACATTCAGAGGAAGACAAACACATTCCTCAGGACCAGCTTGGGAAGAATAGGGACTCAAGTTAAGAGCGACGTGTGCAAACTGCAGAATCACAAGACAAAGGCACTAATAAGCAAAGGCATGAATCCCTGTATCTGAAAAGTATTTACCTGTCATTTACTTCAAATAGAGTCACTGCTCCTGTTTGGTTGCCCACAGTCCCTGAGTCCACATTACAGAAATAAAGTAACTGGTAAACATATTCAACAGCTGAAATTTGGCTATTTAGATTCTTATTCCAGCACATTAAAACGGTTTTCGTTGATAAAAAGGGCTGTACGTCTGCCATCCAATGATCAATTTTGAGATCAGGAGAAGTGCAATCCATTATTCCGTTGTCGCAGCTAGAAAATACATCTTTGTGGGAGCCTCACTTTCAAACCTTGTACATGAGTGATTTTATATCAGGCCGACATGCAGGATACGGTGTAAACAAGCATAACGCACAACCGTCACGACCCACGACTCAAGGTGGCTTCCCCCTCCTTTCATTTGGTCAGCTGGGACAGAGGGCAAACATCTGGAGGGGTCAGGTCATCGCACGTCCATCCGAACACAAATACTGCTTCAAAGCCTGATAAATCCCTGTTCATTGTTAGCAGCAGGCAGTCACCCCATCGCCTGGGCCCCATCCTGAGATACGAATAGTATGGGCCTCTTTGACAGATAAGTCTTCCGGTGACGGCTGAAAGTACGCCTGCAGTGAGCCACCATGACCACTTACCAGTGGCATCTCCTTTTTCCTGGTGCAATATTATTTATTCATAAAACGTGTGCAGGTTTGTATGTGCGGGTGCTGATCTTAGACTTTCATACCATAGTAATTTTAAGCTCTAAAATCTGGAGAAACTGCTACAAAACAAGAAAATAGCTCAGTGTCTTTTTCCTAACTAACAAATTTGACAACGTCAAGTGCCGATTTTTCTTCCCATAGTATATAACCCTTGACTTTATTTCAGGTTGAGGACCAAAAAAGTTGGGGTTATAAACTTGGTGAGCTTTGTGCATTCAGAAAAAATGGAGCAGAATGACCTGTGGGAATGATGGGATAACCAAATATTAGATAACCAAGTATTGGCTAACCAAGTAGAGTGGGGTGGAGCAAATATGAGCCTGTTGTTATTGCAGCATCACTCATGTACAGTATTGCCATGGCCCCGCAGTTTGCCATGGATAACGTCAGAGAGAGGAGCAGAAGACAGGCCATGGACTAGGAGCAGCTTTGTTGACTGCCTTGCTGAATGTCCCACTGAAACAGTCCTTCAACCCCCCATTTTACCAGTTCCACTGAACGAGATTCCCAGACCACAACAAGTAGGGTCAGATCCCACAGGGCTGTGACACACACAGGTCGGGACCAGATTCACCTCTCATGGGAAATCATAACATAAACAAAAGAAACTCTTTACCAGGGATGGGAGAGGAAATCAATGCCACAACAAAATGCTTAAATGTGATAAATAAGCAATGTTTTTTTTTTTTTTTCGGCAATTTCTAAAACAACTAAGCAAGATGTATGGGTTTGGATGATGGGAGGAGACCTAGAAACAAATAGCATGTTAAGTAAAATAAATTGCAAAGACAGGACTAAATGTGGTCAAGACTCTGAGATTTATCTTTATTTGTATACTTGCTCCTAGAGACACAAGTTTTGCACTAAAAAAAGCCTTGGAATATTTGCTCACGGAAACATTTCTAAAGACACAAACCCAAACCAGGAAGCTGTTGAGATTTGCAGGTAACTTTGAGAGCTGTTTTCCAAGTTCATACTCAGAATTTCACAAAATCCACCTTCATTGTCATCCGCTGTAGTTCCATACTTTAAATTATTTGAGGTGCCTGCACTGTAGCGAAATTGCATGAATGTGGGGTTTAGTTTTTGCTATTTCTTTCCTTTCAACCAACTGGCTGTGTCCATGTGAACAATGTGCCTTTCCACATCTGGTGGTCAGCAGAACACGTATGAAATCTGGAAGACTTCCTGGAGAGCGACATCCATAACGGAAAACTATGGCAACCCCACTAAGGCAAACCAAGTGATCTGCGGCACTACAAGCAACATCAACAGCTGACTAACCTATGTGGGGAAGGTGAAAGACACAGGTTATTGTCTGCGTTTATATGTTCATCCCACACACCAAGGGTAGCTTTCACAGGCTGTGCCAAAATTTACACACCAAAATGTGTAGTGCTGTACAATGAAAGCTGTAGAATGAAAAGAAGTTGGTCCATTATTGGTCACACACTGTAGGAAGCTGGCATGTATGTCTTATATTGAGGGAGAGACACGAAAACTGGGCCCACAATTAATCTTGAAAAGGGGAAAAAATAAACTGCCAGAAAGAAACCCAAATGGCAGTGGTAAAAAACAGAAGGCTGAACAGTGAATCGAGGCTTGCATCATCAACATCATCAGCACCAATGCCTCTGTACAAAATATGACATCTTTGGTCTCATACCTGATACCCTTGAGTCTTCATCTGGCACCACTTGAGCAGTGTTTTCCACCTCAGTTCCCCATTCCTGTGCTTTGGTGTTGACAAGGGGTCTGTTTGCTCCACGCTGAAACCAAAACCAAAAATTAACATCAGAGCATCACTGTTTATTTTATCGTCTATAAGGCCTTAAACAAGCTTGCCCCAGCAATATATAGTGGACTGCCTATCCCCTTACAACCCCTGTCGTAACTTAAGATCCTCAAATAGTAGTCTGCTGAAAATTCCAAAAGCTAGGCTCAAAAGAAGTGGGGAGGCAGCTTTTTGCTGTTATGCGCCTAAACTATGGAACAATCTACCGATTGAGATCCATCAGGCTAGTACGGTGGCACACTTTAAGAAGCTGTTAAAAACCAATTTTTTTAATATGGCCTTTGCTCTACCTCTGTTATAATGCTTTTCCTCATTACATTGCACAGACTTGTTACTGTTACCCTTGTTCAAGGACCCATGCTAATCTTTGCTAATCTCTGTTGTCTCTCTTTTCCGGTTCATCTGTGGCGGTGCACTACGCCACCACCACCTAAAACTAAGCAACAAGAAGCCCCCTCAATTGTCGGTAGGAAGGAAGATGTCTCAGATCTCCATGGCACCCTCATCAACGTATGCGGCAGAATGAACAATAAATACTGTTCTAGAAACCCCTCTGTTAGATAGAATGCCCAGTGGGGGCTGGGCGGTCTTTTGGCCTTGGAACCCCTGCATATTTTGTTTTTTTCTCCAGTCCACCTGGAGTTTTTTTGTCTTTTCTGTCCTCCCAGCCTTTAGACCCTATTTATTTATCTGTACAACCTCATCTCATCTGTACAACGTCATTTCCAGTCTGACCCCTATTTATCATTTTCTCTTTATTCTTGTATACCATTTCTTTCTCATTGTTGTCTCACTTTGTAAAGCACTTTGAGCTACAGACCACTGTATGAAAGGTGCTATACAAATAAATGTTGTTGTATCTCATAAGCAAATTGAGGCCCACGTGTCTGACAATTATGTATGAAATGTATGAAACAAATGTGTTACTGGACTAATTGATAAAAGTAGTAGTGTACTTCTCTCAAGTATGTGTGGTATATGGAAAAAAAAAAACAAATTCAAAAAATGAGTCTGCATTAGGAGACCATTCCAGTGACATTTGGATCAGCTCCAGCCCAGTTGGATGCTTTGTTTAAAGAAACCAAATCGGCTCAGTTCCTTGGAAAAACCACCTCCACGCACATTATCGGGGCTCTGGAGCAATGACATCGCTTTAACAACAATTTTTTTATCCTGTGAAATCCACTTTCTGCTGCTGGTCTTCCTCACTGCAGCTAAAATTTTTTAATAAAAAAAGTTTATAAATATTAATGATGGTGAAATTCAGGATAGTTTCATCTGGCTTGTTCATGTAAAATATATCAACGTGAGTGGTGCACAGAAAACTGAGGAACCTGGACGTTCCATGCAGTTTTGAAAAGAACCTTTGATTACTGAGTTCAGAAGCACTTTATATAAAAGAGTGATCATGGTTTTTAACTGAGCATGTGAGCATCTGTGAGAACTGGTAGTGGTGGTGGGGGGTTCCTTACCAGGAAACACCTTGTGATGCTGGCATGACATAAACTGTAGTGGAGGAGGCCGATGTGGATGGGGGCAAAACAGAGCCAAGTGCCCCAGGGCTGAGGGGGTGGACATCTATCTTTACATTCTCATTGCTGCTGCTGGGAACTGACAACACCACAAGACATTTTTTTTACACCAGCGCAAAAATGGCAAACTACTGTATAAGAGATCTCAGCAAAAAAAAGGAGCATATAAAACCCTTCCAAGTGGTAAGGACCATTTTTACAAAGCTTTATGTAAGTGCCCCGTTCACTTTTATCTGCAGAAGATGAAATATGTAAAGGCTCATGCTTACGTCCACAAAATTGAAAAAACTGAAGGTACAGTGTGTGTTTGTAAAAAGTATTCACTCCTTTGGATGTTTTCTTGTTTTATTGTTTTCAACATTGAATCACATAATTAGTATTTTTTTTTTAAATACATCATCAGAAAAAGAGTAAAACATCTCTTTCGACATCTCAGCTACAGTCTGCCAGAAGGCATCTGGGAGACTCCGAAATTAGAAGTAGATGCTTTTGGGTCATCATGCTAAACTCTATCCTTGGCATAAGCCAAACACTGCACATCATCAAAAACACCCCATCCCCATCATCAAGCATGGTGATGGCAGCATCATACTGTGGGGATGTTTCTCTGCAGCAGCCCTGGATGGATTGTGAAAGTACAGTAGATGGTAAAATGAACGCGGCCAAATAGAGAGAAATCTGCTGTAGTCTACATAAGAACTGTAACTTGGGAGAACACAAGAACACAACAACCCTAAACATAAAGCCAAAGCTACAAAGGAATGGCTTAAAAATGGCATTTTTAATCTCCTAGGATGGCCAAATCAGAGTCCCAACCTCAATCCAACTAAAAATATATAGCTGGACTTGTACATAGCTGTTCAGTCATGGTCCTAATGTGACAGAACTTGAGCCATTTTCAAAGAAGAATGTTGGAAAATTGCAGTGTCCCGAAGCACAAAGCTGACAGAGACCCATCCACACAGGCTCAAGGCTGTAACTGCTGCCAAAGGTGCATCTACTAAATACAGACTCGAAGGGGTGAATACAATCAATTACTTTGTGTTCAGTGATTGTAATAAAATTGGATGAAATTTTAAACATTTTTTACTTGAACAGTTTTCTTCTGATGGTCAGTGTTAAAAAGTCCAGTTAAATCCACTGATTCAATGCTGCTAAACAATAAAGTGTACAAAGGTCCAAGGGGAGGTGAATACTTTTCAATACTTTGTCAGTACTTTGACTTTTGAGATTTTGTGCATACAAGTGAAATTATTTAACCCTTTACCAGGTTATGACCAAATATGAAACAAATTTTTCCTGTTTATGAGTAACACGGACTGAGCAGGAGGGAATATTCAAAGTCTGCAGAGAAGAACAGGAAGTTGTCAGAAACCTCTCTTAGACTGAGATCTCACCTTATAAGCTGATTTCCAGGAATGCATTACACCCATAAGTAGGGAAACACCTGCATCTACAAATATTTCAGTCATTTTTAAGGTACAGCAAGTAGCGCTACTACTTCACAGTACCTGTGCTACTCTGCATGGTTTTGAATCTCGTATAGTCTGTGTGGATTTTGCTGTTCTCCCTGTTTCTGCTTTGGTTTCCAGCTTCAATATATGTGTTCCAGGTTAACTGATTGTTGTAAATTGCCCATAGTGTGTGGCTATCCTGTAATGGACTGGCATCCTATCCAGGGTATAACTTCCTAGCCAAGCATCCAATGGTTAGAGTACATGATCCAGATCCAGATCCAGATGGATGGATGGACACCCATACATTCAATAGTCTTGGATGATTTTGGAGGAGATCATGTTAGATCAACAGTTAACAGTTAGCAGTTAACAGGTAAATCAGGATGAAATGCCTACAGAACAGAGATGATGTGCTTTGCTATTGAAGGGAAAGGGGCAGATTGTGAGCAGATTTCAAATGGAAGACCTTCAGGTCAGGTAGCCCCTTCCTCCAAATCCTTACCCTCTTTTGCTTTCTCAGGGAATCCACAGGATTTCGTCCATTGCTGTATTTTTTCAATATCAAAGTGTTAAATATCATGTTTAAACTAAGTCAGCTAAAAATCCAAGTAGGACCCTAAAAGCAACCTCTTTGTAGCCATTCTAACCATTAACACTCTAGGGAAAAGTATGAGGCCACCTGAGCATCACCCCATGTGTGCTTGTTGAACCTCTCATTCTAATCCCATGGGCATTCATATGGAGTTGTTCCCCCTTTGCTGCTATAACAGCCTCCACTGGGGGGAACAACTGCATATAAATGCCCATTTTGGAGCACGGCTGTGAGAATTCATCGAATTCATCGAAAAGAGAATCAGTGAGGTCGGGCACTAATGTTGAGCTGGAAATTCTGGCTCTTGGTTGGTGTTCCAGTTCATCCTAAAGGTGTTCAGTGGGGTTGAGGTCAGGGGTCTGCGCAGCAATTTGAATTCTTCCTCACCAACTTGGGCAAATCATGCATTTATGGAGCTCACTTTGTGTACGGGGGCACAGTTATATTGGAGCAGGAAAATAGCTTCCCCAAACTGTGACCACAAAGCTGGAAGCACACAGTTGTCTAGAATGTGTTTGTATGCTGTGTGGGTGTGGCTGAAGCCAATAGAAAAGGGGGGAGAAGTCCACATACTTTTGGTCATTTAGTGTTTTAGACTCAATTATAAGATTTGGGTTCACATACTTTTGGCCATGGAGTGTATATACAAAATTTTTTAGGAACTTTTCCATCCTAAGTCTCAGTAAGCCAATCACAAAGGACAACATGCATGACTTGCTGACTTACCAAATTCATTGGGAATCTTTTCTGTAGGGGTGGAGGTGGCAGGGGCCACTGGAGCAGGGTCAGCAGCAGAGAGTCTCTAGAAAGGAAACCCAACAATTTAATCTGCGCAAGTGTAGAACCAGCAGAGTAAAGGCACTAAATGGACCCTCCACATCCCAAAGCTGGGTCACTCATTACAGCAAATGAGTACTGCAGGATGGACACCAAAAAAAACGTTCTTTAAAAAAAATAGCAAGACCAAAGCCAAAGTTTAGGAATGTAGCTGAATATGGACTGCATACAGGGCTCTATATGTTGGCAGATTTAACCACCATTAAACCACCATTTAATGACAACTAAAGGCAGACTCTCAGCATGCTAAATTCTTTACTAAAACTACCTTACACTGAGTTGCCAGATTATTATGTACACCTATCTAACAGCGTTTTGAACATCTTTTGGCCATCTGTGTGGGTATGGATTCTTCAAGATGCTGGAAGCTTTCTGCAGGAATGGTGTACCATGAGAAAACGACTACACAGATGAGCTGCAAACAGCCCTTTCCACCTCATCTCAAAGATCCTCAAAAAGGTTGAGACCCAGGGATTGTGGGCCACTGAAGCAAACTCACTTTGCTCCTGGAACCACTTTGTGATGATAAGTGCCATGTGACATGGTACATTACCATGCTGGAAGCATCCACCTGAGTGAGGATAAACTAGAAATGAAAAGATGAATTTGGTCATCAGTCATGTTCAGATACATTGTGCCATTCAGATGTTCTTCAGTGGGTGTCAGGGAATAATACGGCGTGCAGGAAAATGTCACACTGCGTTGGTGAACCGAAAGGAAAAAAAAAACAGATCATTTTGTACTTGGAATGATCTAACCAGATCTTGGTCCAACCAGGAAACTCTCTTCTCAGTGGCCCAGGTTTTCTACTCCTGTGCCCACTGGAGATGCATTTTCTTTTTCTTCACTGATAATATCAGCACCTGTCACGGTCAATGGCTTTTGTAGCATTTGGACCAAAGTTCAGTAAGTGGTGCATTTGGAGATGACACTATGCAAACCATTGTTGAGTTCACATGTGATTTTCCTGTTTGTTGCCCGATTCTCACCATTCTCCTTTGACCTCTCTGATCCACAAACTGCTTTCATCCACAGGTTTGCACATCACTGGTACTCTTCAGCACCATTTTCAGCAAACCCTTTGAAATGGTTGTGCATGAAAAACCCAAAACGACAGTTGTTTGGGAGATGCTGTAATGGCATCTTTAGCGCCAGCCATCATCCGATGTTCAAAGTCACTGAGGTCACTGGTTTCTACCATTCCAACCGTCAGCTGAACACTAACTGGTGACACACAACTTTCTCAACTTTACAATTTGAGTGAAGGCAAGAGGGTGTACCTACTAAACTGGCTACTCTCTGTGTACTGTAGGCTTTCAGTGGCAGTGCACATCTTTTCGCATCTCTTCACCTTTTACCTTTCCTAAAGGATTAGGACAAGCTGCACAGTAAGTCACAAATTTTGTGCCCACAGTTAACAATCGCAAGGCTTTTACATTCAACAGCCCCATTGCCTTGCAGATAAATAAGCACCTGGAGTGATAGCAAAACCTTACCACATATCCACCACACAGAGGACTGGATCTCCCCAGCATCTCCAACTTGTGTACCTATCCAGCTTCCTTACTCACACCTGGACTTTCAATGAGAGACAACCAGTGCAGCTATTGCCAAAATATTTTTGCACAGTCGTGCAGTTGTTTTATGCACAAATACATAATATTGTGATATATAAAACGTTATCAGTTATTGTAAACACAAAGTGACACTCAATTTCAAGTCTTATAAATAACCAGGAAACCTAAGAATGTCCTTTGAAATTATTAAGACAACGTGTTGGTATCCTTTCCTTAAAATCAGTAAAATCCTTCTGCTGCATTAGATGAATACGCACATCCATTAATGTGTGGAAAGGAGCCACATGTTGTCACTCAGATTAAAAATGAAGACATTTGCTTTAGGCTTCTACCCTTTTACTTTCAACCGTATTAATGCATCGTAACCCTTCCAAGGGCTATATAAAGCCGCCCTTTCCCTGGGGTCACAGGGTGAGCATGGATCAATAAATGGCTCTGCAGATTTGGATATATTTCTTATTTGTCCTTACCACGCAGACGTACTGTAAAGGTTATCAATTCATGTCCAAGAAGGAGTCTTTTACAAATGTTCTTCACCTGAGTTACTTCTTTAAAATATCCAGATGCTTTAATGGCCAGAAATGTGCACTGCTTTGTATAAAAATGTCAGCTGGACAATTAAATGAATACTAACAAAAACAGCACAGCTAAGGAAAACACATGTTAGCATTTAACCTCAGTGCTTTCTGTTTGTATGAAGATAAGGAGTTATTAAAAGCAAATATTTTGAAATTATTTGGAAACACAAACACAGCAAAACGTGCAAAATCGTGTCTCTTCCCTTTCTGCCAAAGGCAAACAAAGTGTGCGGTCTGATGGAAATATCTATAAAAGCCTTGAAATGGGCAAATAATTCACATTTGTTTAGCCAGGCAGCATGGGCAAAAAAAGTGTTCCTTCCTGGGGTCCCAATAGTTGCCTCAAAGGCTGCCTTTCTATGGTTCCCCAGAACAGTGAGACATTTGAGGATTGGGAGCTGGGGGTTCAACTACTCCTTCTAGGAGCCAAATATGGGTACAATACCAAAGATAACTGCAGGGTTCCTTGCTCTCCAGTTCTTTTTAGCATTGTTGCATGGATTGTGGAGTCATAATTTCAGATTTTACGTAGATACTTTTTTAAGTCGTTGGGCAGCACAGGAAGATGCTGGATATTTTCAGTCCTTCATGTTCGCTTAAATTTTTATGCCTCAGGGAAAACATGTGCTTAACATAGTTGTCTCTTATTCTCAAGCACAAGGGACAAAAATAACTTCCAGAAGTATCCAAGATGCTGCCAGCATCAAAACAGGAGGCTAGACCCTCCCATGAAGGATCCTTCTCCTGCAGTTCCTGTTGGCTCCATGAATGTAACCTGTGGGGGCATCTGCTGACTTTTCTTCCACACAGAAAGTCATTTTGAGTGTAAACTTTGATGACAGTCAAATCTCAAATGTCCAAAGGAATCAAGTCATAAGGATAATAAAACAAATACACTGTAAAGCCAAAAGTGTGTGGACACCTGAGCATCACACCCATATATGCTTGTTGACCATCCATTCCAATCTTATGGGCATTCATATGGAGTTGGTCCTTCTCTTCTGTGAGGAGCCATCCTGGATTTACAGTGTCAGTATGAAAACACATCTCTGCTTCTTCCCTACACGCAGCCCCACAGCCTTGAGTGAAACACTGACTAAAATCACCACAGACCACCTATTTACCTCAGCATTATTCAAGGTTGCCACTTCTGTGAGGACAGACTTCACCCTGGTAGCCTCCTTCCACGAATTAAGCAGGCATTTGCTGCAAAGCATTTGCTTGAGCTCAGTCAAGCAGGCTATCCATCGTATGAGCGCTACAGCAAAGGAGTTAAATTTCAAGCTGGCAAACTCGAGAAAATACCTCCGGTCCATAAACCAGTAAGCATGCCAGTTTCCCCAAATGGTTTCCATAACCAAATGATTTATGACATTAAGTAAAGTGTGAATGTATCTGAGATCATGAATCTTTTTGGATGGCTGTAAGAGACCATTAGACTGTGTGATGGATATGTCTTAATTCTTTGTGGACGTGGACACTTTCTCCATCGTGAGATACAATGCTTATTAACAAATACTAACTAGTTATCTATTTATTAACCCATCTACCAGCTACCTAGTTTTTTCCATCTTCATCACGCTGACTGTTTAGAGGATTACACTGAACTCCGCACAGTAGTGCACCCTTTTATACAGCAGAGCAGTGTAGCACGCACAGACATATTTTGAGCAAAATGGAATTGCCAGCCCCCCTGAAACACATCTTTGGACTGTGGGAGGAAATTGTAGCACTTGGAGGAAACGCATGACAAAACAGAAGGCACATAGAAACTCTACACACTGAGCAGAAAGCAATTCCATGTTCCAACATGTAGAACAGCAACTGTGAAACACCAGTACCCCCCACTGCTGTCTACTGCTGCCATTGACAGTTAGGACCAAGACACTGAATACATACGGTGGTTTTTGGTGGTCTTCTCAACTGTACTGGGTAGACAGTGGCTGCCGGCAGGGTCTTCAGGGGGCTGAACCCAAAAGGTTCCCCGTTTGATGCTGTGTAAGTGCTGCTGCTTCTGCTTTGCCCTGGATCTGCAGAGTTGAAAACACTGCACATGAACCATTTATTAACGTAGCTGCTATCGATTTAATTTTCATACAACATATTCATGAATCCATCCATCTGCTTCCTTGGACTCTGTGAAGGAAACAGGAGCACCAGGAGGAAACCCACAAGAGCAATAGCCCAAGTCCACCAAAACAAATTCAAATTCCAGTTCAAAACCCAATCTGAACTCATAGTCCAGAAGCTGCAAAATTCATCCCATTTACTGCATCACTTTGCCACCCCAAAACACAATAATAAACATTGCTATTTATTTGGAGTGGAAAGTACATTTGTGACTTATTATTAGTTTCTGCTATAAATAACTGCAGATAGAAACATGTTAGAGAATTTTAAGATAGATGATGGGGTACCTTGTGAGATGCCTTCAAAGGACCTGATAAGACTCTTGACATACGGTGAACAAGAAGTGGAGCAGCACCATTTGGGCCGCATTCCCGCATGCAGGTCAGGGAGCTTCCCCACAGCGGGACTCATGCTGTAGACCTTCTCTCCCCGCACAGTTGGCTTGTTTTCAAATGCACTGCTTAAATAAACATACAAATACCATTTAAACAGATATGTGCCCTCATACCTCCACTTTCAAACACAGGTGGGGCTGGAAGCTGGTTTGTAAATCCATCCCTACACCATATTCAATAAAAGCTTAACAATACATTTAATCCATCAGATTTTTTCCCAGTTAAATTCTTTTGAAAGCATCAAATAAAACTGCAATGAATAAAAACTCATTATAAACACTGTATTCTGTTTTAATGAATAGCTCATGCAACATAGGGCCTCAATCTTAGAAGCAAAGAGCTTAACACAGGGGTTCCATGCTCAGGACACTTAGTTTATTTTATTATTTTTAACTATCATGAAGCAATGCTATTATGGTGTCAAGAAGAGGAACACAGAAGGTCAGATGGTTGTGGATTTTGCAGAAAGGATGGACATGGCTGTGGTAAACACGTATTTTAAGAAGAGGGAGGGACACAGGGTGACATAAAAGAGTGGAGAAAGATGCACACAGGTGGACTATATCTTATGCAGGAGGGCCAGACTGAAGGAGACTGTAGACTGTAAAGTGGTGGCAGGGGAAAGCGTAGTTAGGCAGCATAGGATGGTGGTTTGTAGGATGACATTGGAGATCAAAAAGAGAAGGAGAGTGAGGGCAGAACCAAGGATCAAATGGTGGAAGTTGAAAAAGGAAAACTATAAGGTGGAGTTCAGGGAGGAATTAAGACAGGCATTGGGTGGCTGTGAAAAGTTACCAGTGAGCTGGACATCTACAGCAGAAGTGGTAAGGGAGACAGCTAGAAAGGTGCTTGGTGTGACATCTGGACAGAGGAAGGAGGAAAAGGAAACCTGGTGGTGGAATGAAGAAGTACAGGAGAGTATACAGAGGAAGAGGCTGGCGAAGAAGTGGGATAGACAGAGAGATGAAGAATGTAGACAGGAGTACAAGGAGATGAGGCATAGTGTGAAGAGAGAGGTGGAGAAGGCTAAAGAAAAGGTGTATGGTGAATTGTATGAGAGGTTGGACACTAAGGAGGGAGAAAAGGACCTGTACCGATTGGCTAGGCAGAGGGACCGAGCTGGGAAAGATGTGCAGCAGATTAGGGTGATAAAGGATAGCGATGGAAACGTACTCACAAGCAAAGAGAGTGTGTTGAGCAGATGGAAAGAGTACTTTGAGGGGTTGATGAATGAAGAGAATGATTTAGAGAGAAGGTTGGATGATGTAGGGATTATGAATAGGGGAGTGCAATGGATTAGCAAGGAGGAAGTTAGGACAGCTATGAAGAGGATGAAGAATGGAAAAGCTGTTGGACCGGATGACATACCTGTGGAAGCATGGAAGTGTTTAGGAGAGATGGCAGTGGAGTTTTTAACCAGATTGTTTAATGTAATCTTGGAAAGTGAGACGATGCCTGAGGAGTGGAGAAGAAGTGTACTGGTACCAATTTTTAAGAATAAGGGTGATGTGCAGAGCTGTAGTAACTACAGAAGGATAAAACTGATCAGCCACAGCATGAAGTTATGGGAAAGAGTAGTGGAAGCTAGGTTAAGAAGGGAAGTGACGATTAGTGAGCAGCAGTATGGCTTCATGCCGAGAAGGAGTACCACAGATGCGATGTTTGCTCTGAGTGTGTTGATGGAGAAGTACCGAGAAGGTAAGAAGGAGTTGCATTGTGTATTTGTGGACTTAGAGAAGGCACATGACAGGGTACAGAGAGGAGTTGTGGTATTGTATGAGGAAGTCGGGTGTGCCAGAAAAGTATGTAAGAATGGTACAGGATATGTACAAGGACAGTGTGACAGTGGTGAGGTCTGCGGTAGGAGTGACGGATGCTTTCAAGGTGGGGGTAGGATTACATCAAGGATCAGCTTTGAGTTCTTTCTTGTTTGCAATGGTAATGGACAGGTTGACAGATGAGATCAGACAGGAGGCACCGTGGACTATGATGTTTGCTAATGACATTGTAATCTGTAGTGAGAGTAGGGAGCAGGTTGAGGAGACCCTGGAGAGGTGGTGATATGGTCTAGAGAGAAGAGGAATGAAGGTCAGTAGGACTAAGACAGAATAGATGTGCATAAATGAGAGGGAGGACAGAGGAATGGTGAGGGAGTAGAGTTGGCGATGGTGGATGAATTTAAATACTTAGGATCAACAGTCCAGAGTAACGGGGAGTGTGGAAGAGAGGTGAAGAAGAGAGTGCAGGCAGGGTGGAGTGGGTGGAGAAGAGTGTGAGGAGTGATTTGTGACAGAAGAGTACCAGCAAGAGTGAAAGGGAATGTCTATAAGATGGTAGTGAGACCAGCTATGCTTTATGGGTTGGAGACGGTGGCACTGACCAAAAGACAGGAGGCAGAGCTGGAGATGGCAGAGTTAAAGATGTTAAGATTTGCATTGGGTGTGACGAGGATGGACAGGATTAGAAATGAGTATATTAGAGGGTCAGCACAGGTTGGACAGTTTGGAGACAAAGTCAGAGAGGCGAGATTGCGTTAGTTTGGACATGTACAGAGGAGAGATTCTGGATATATCGGGAGAAGGATGCTAGGGATGGAGCTGCCAGGCAAGAGGAAGAGAGGAAGGCCTAAGAGGAGATTTATGGATGTGGTGAAGGAGGACATGCAAGTGGTGGGGGTGACGGAGAGAGATGCAGAGGACAGGAGGAAGTGGAAGCTTTTGATCTGCTGTGGCGACCCCTAACGGGAGCGGCCGAAAGAGGAAGAAGATATTAGAGGGTCAGCACAGGTTAGACGGTTTGGAGACAAAGTCAGAGAGGTGAGATTGCGTTGGTTTGGACATGTGCAGAGGAGAGATTCGGGATATATCGGGAGAAGGATGCTAGGGATGGAGCTGCCAGACAAGAGGAAAAGAGGAAGGCCTAAGAGGAGATTTATGGATGTGGTGAAAGAGGACATGCAGGTGGTTGGTGTGACAGAGAAAGATGCAGAGGACAGGAAAAATTGGAAACAGTTGATCCGCTGTGGTGACCCCTAACGGGAACAACCAAAAGATGAAGAAGAATTCGCTTTCTTGCTTGTCCTTCTCAGAAACGCTGGGTATCAGGTTTGGGGGCTGGGGTACACATTCATAGACAGTGGGTAATTGAGAGTTCCAAATTAACCTGAAACACATGTCTTTGGACTGTGGGATGAAATCAGAGCATTGAGAGGAAACTCATACAGGCATGGGGAGAAGAGGCTGTTATTACCTTAAAATTACTTTGAAATAAAAGTGCTGAATCCACAATTTCCCCTTCAGTGTGTTGTTCTGCTTTAAATGTGCCAGACAGGGGTGTTATTTCTTGTGTTATTTGTGCATTTCAGCAGACGGAGAAGAATGAGTCAACGATGTGGAGAAGGAAGAATGAGTTTCTCACCTAAAAATCCCACCGTACTCTACTGACCACAAATATGGGTCTGATTCATCACATTAAAATGTCAGCATGTGGTCACTTTCATGATTTATAAGTAACAGACAAGTGTCTATTTCCAGGGTAGCTTCTGTAAATTTTTCAGAATTTAAAAGAAAGTAATTCTTTTTATATAGAATAGCTAATGTAATTTTAAAAAACTCAATTAAATACTCCTCAATTAACTGTGCAAGAACCTGAGAAATACTCACACCTTGTACTCCGATCACCCTCGTCTCTTCTTCATGTTCTCCCGACTACCTTCCTACCACCCACCTTTTAGTGCATAGTAGAAGTAGAGATGTACACAGCTTAAACACACACACACACAAGAAGACCCTACTTGTGGGTCCTTTCTTCCTCCAGTTCCTTGTTCAGCTTGTCATTCCTTTGCTTGGTCTCTTGGAGCTGCTGCCTCAGCTCCTCCATCTCCTCCTTTGCCTGGGATGCCATGCTGCTGGCCACCACCACAGCCGTCTGCAGATCAGCCTGGAGCTGGTGCCACTCTGCTGCCTCAGCCTTAGATGGGGTATCCAGGACAAATATTGGGAAAAATGACCTGAACAACACCTACTCTGTCAAGCTCAGAACAGCACTACCCAAGCATCCATCCATTATCTGCAACCATTTGTCCTGGTCTGGGTCATGGTGGTGCTATGCATATCCTAGAGTATATGGGCGAGTTGGACTAGGAGATCATACCCAAGGCAAGGCAGGTAGCTACACACGTGCAGTACGGGCCATACAGTATTAGAGTGACCTATTAACCTGAAACGCATGTCTTTGCACTGTGGGAAGAAACCGGATCACCTGGATGAGACCCATGTGAACATGGATAGAAGATGCAAACTCCATACACACCAAGCTGGATTCAAACCTGCACCTAAACAGTCTGGGTGCTATGAAGCAGCAACTCGACATGTCGGCCTGCTGTATCGCTTAAATAAAATGAAATAACATGAAACTAAATTTAACAGAAAGGTAATCCCGTGGTAACACTGATTTGTAACAAAGTTAAGGATAAGCTTGCCTCTGGTTATACAGACATAGAAACTGTGCTTGCCTGGAGGCAACACATTTATGGGCACAATCATACAATCATATCACATTTTATACCATGCTCATAGGTCTTATTTTCACAAACTGCCATCTCCTGAAGACCATAGAGACAGCAGCTGTGCTCCTGACCAGCATTACAACAATGGGCACAGGAGAGCAGAATTTATCACTTCATCAATGTCCAAGAATTACCTTGAATTTATGCCGTAGAGCCTTCATCTCACGATCCAAATCACGTTTTTCATTCTGCAGCTTCTTAACAGAGTCTGGCAGCAAAAGAAGTTGTGTGTAAAACAACATGTTTGCATATGAAATACAAATACCCCAAATATACTGCATATCTGCTAAAGTGCCAGTGAGTCATTCCCTGCATTATGAAGAGAAAAGTTAGATTAACATCTTTTTGTGCAAAATAATACCATAAATAGACGAATAGTGAATATCAGGGACTCTTAGTGCTGAACACATCTGATGGATCTACAGAAAAACAGCGCCAGAGGCGCAGATGCTGCGCACATTCTTTCTATTCCACAGAGCATCTGAAATGAGCTCTGACAGCGCCCTTATGTGGTCATTGCAAAGCGTGCACAATTTTCCGGGCCCAAAGATCTGTGCTAACCGGTCTGAATTCCACCGCAACTTTGCAGGCTTCTTTGCGCCAGTTCTTTCATGTCTACTGTTCACACCGGAGTATCCCCACCTAAAGCAGGCACTGAAATGTCAGATCTCCAGAGTTAAGCTCCATTTTTCAGCTGTTGTGCGAACTGCAAGGCTTCAGGTCTATTGATCCCTGCAGGGAAATTCGGAGTGCAGCAGCTGTGCACATTGGACACATAAAATAAAGTACAATAAATAAATAAAAGAAATTTTTTTTTTTATAAATAAAAGCAGGCAGCAAATAACAGTAATGAATAATCTAGTGGTTGACAGGCCCTTATGTGGTATTATGGAGGCAGACGGCTGCTGGTAAGAACCCCCCCCCAGGAAACAAGTAAAATAATACAAAAAGACCAGAGCACATTGAGACCCCTGTAATATAAATTATGGTGATAACTAAAAGAAATGTAACAAGTTTGATGATAAACCTGCAAATGCATACAGTAAGCACAGTACATGTACAGGAATGTGCTCAGTTTACAGGCTGAAAAGACTATACGGCAGAAGAAACAAAGGCAGGATTGCCACAGTGGTTCTGCTCAGGTTCTGCCGCTGTGACCTTCTTCTCATTCTCTACGGAAGGCCACTGAACTCACTCTCCAGTTGCGTGATGGTGAGGTTATCATAGAGTTTCACAGCCCGATGCTGCTCCACCTCATCCTCCAGCTCATAGATGACTTCCTTCAACTCAGTCACCTGTGCCTCCTTCTCAGCCAGTTCACCTCTCCGCAGGGCTGCCTCCTGCTTTGATTCCTCACGGTAGGCAGCAAACTCCACCTTGAGCTGCACGTGGATCCGGGAATAACGGACAAGCGGGCACTTAGAAATATTTCTGAGTAAATATAGACACACAGGTACAACCACATGCAAGCAAAGCAAAGAAATGCAAAACAAGATGAACTCAGATGAGCAGCAACAGTAATGCAGCCACCATATAAACCTAAAGTGGATTTATGAAACCTATGCACACATCCTGACTTACGAGCAACTGTGTGTCAGACACACTGTAGTGCACCATATACAGTAGAAGGATATTTATTTCAGTGGATGCAAAACTGTAGAGCATTAAGACATTAATGGGGCACATGTGGTGGTGGGGAGCAGAGAATTACCTTTTCAAAGCTGTGCTGGAGCAGTGCCACCTCTCTCAATTTTTTCTCCACCTCCTTCTGTAGTGCTGAAACTATGTTTTCTGCCTGTTCTTTGCCCACTTGGATGTCTTTGGTGCAGAGCAGGGCAGAATCCCAGCTGCCCTCATAAGAAGCTCCATTCCCCTGAAGACAGCTGACTTCAGTTGTTCCTCTGCCTGCCTCACTTGCCTGAAGACAAGGCCTCAGCCATGCCTGCAGCTGGTGGAGCTGTCCCACCTGGACTTCTGGCTCATCCTGTGACACCTTGGTGACCCTCACAGCCACAAGTGAGTTCCTGCTGGTGCCAAGTCGGGAAAGCTGCTCACTTTGGTCAGCACTGGACTCCGTGGGTACCAAGGATGTCCAGAGCTGGCATGTATAACCTTTGATAGGGGTGTTCATTAAATATAAATATAATTTTGCTGTTTAAAACTTTACTGATATTAAATATTTGTTACATGAATTTCTAGTATGTCAGCAAAATACAGCAACTCAAATTCAGTGCATTGTTTTGATTTTTTTTAGCTAGTTTAGATTTTTTCAGGCAATTATTATTATTATTATTATTTAATTTTATAGATGTTCGTACAGGAGTTGGTCATCATCTTGTCACCATGGGGCCTTGAAACAGGTGCTGCTGTCTTCAGGTTGTCATCAGGCCTCTTCCTGCTCTTAACTGTGCTGGGCTTCTGGATTATTTTGTTGCAGTGTTTCATCTGGCAAAAGAACATTCTGGATTTTTAAAAGGTGCTTCCTTTTCCCTTGATTTACAGTTACTGTTACTGTAGTACAGGTTTTCAGGCAAAAACTACTTGAGCTGTTGGACAGGCAGGGCATTCTTACACAAGTTCTGTCTTTGCTTAGCTGATGCCTTAATTCGAGGTGACGATTTTAGCAACGTTTACCTGGAGATACAGAGGAGCAGGTACCATGCTTAAGAGTACTACAGCAGGACTGGGATTCATACCAAGACCTTCAGCTTGCATGCCAAAGGTCCAAACCACCACAACACTTGTAGTTAAAGTCTGGCAGTCTAAGCTGCTTTCACTTTCCATGCAGATGCAGATGTTCAGAGCAGCTGCTTACATTTTAATAACCAAGTCTGGTAGGCTGACAAAAGAATATTCCCTCCAGAAACAGGACTAGCGCCACAGTCCCACAGCCTTCTGGTGCTTACATCATTTCCCTCAATAGTGTTGCCTTTACAAGACGGAGATGTTACCTTGGTTGGTGCTGCTGTGGTGGAAGCCTTGGTAACTGTCTTACTAGCCCATGCCATTTTAGGCTGAAAGACCTCTTGTTGGCTCACTTTCTTCTTGCCAGGGTTTGGGCTACTGATACATTTACAGCGGAGTCTTTATGAGAGAAGGAGAACAATCACTATGTTGGGGAACAAAATCTTAGCACGTGACACAGCACAATGCAGCTGACCTGCTTTTGGAGAACTTCATTGGTATGAGTCTGGCTGTAAATGTGGACTATTTCTAGATAGCTAACACTATCTTTTATTTCACAGACTGATAAACTGATGATGCACTACTGTACACAACAAGTCAGCAAGCAGACAGAGCAAGTGCTTTACTACACAAACTATTTTTGAATTCCATCCTTTTCAAGAATTGCAAGTATGAAATATTTTCAAAATGTGCCAGAAAAAGCTAAGTATAGGAAAGTTCTACAATGAAGTCCTCAGATTACCCAGCGCAAGAGTATCACTGGTATTCAGTGTTGCTAAAACTAGTCACATGAGGGTTTAATAGTCCGATTCTTGATATGAATGCAGAATAAAACAGTGAATAAGGCAGAGATGAAACCTGGAGAAAAACCATTTGCTGTTGAGGTGAAGTGAAGAACACTTTGAGGATAGACATATCCACACTGCACAGGAAACAACTGGAAATAAATTAACTTCAAGGCAAATAAACTAGAAGAAAATTTAGAATGATGCCCATATTGAATATAAAAGTGAGCAGGAAATTGCAAGCAGACAGCCCGTGTTACCTGATGCCAGACGCTGTCACACTCCTAAGAGAACACATCTCTCTCTCACACTGCTGATCTTCACGAGCAACACGAGAGATGAACGGGAAAAGAAATGATCTGCAGCTGTTTCTTAACCACAGACACCGACGCACATTTTCCAAAATGCACCTTTGGTCTGAGGGCCTATGGCACTGTTGGAGTGTATTTATATGGTGTTTCATGCAGCCCGTGGCGCCATAGAGTCAACACCGAGTACAGATTTGAAAACACACAAGCAGCCCCATTGGAGAGGTTCGAATAAACGGAAACTGCCGCTTCAGCGCATCACCGCCGGGTGTCTGGCAGGCAGCGCGGTCCTGCCTTAAAAGGCCAAAACAGGCCCAGAGGTGGCGGAGCAGATAACAGCACTCTGGCCACAGTAACGGCATGCCAGCAAAGAGAAGATGAAGAGTTGCTTTTTGAAAACATTAGGAAGAGCAGTTGTAAATGCTCTGAGGAGTAAGGGCTCACTTTGAAATACTTGATGCAGGAGGCCACAGTTTGAATTTGTAAGGCATCATTTGCTGTAGATGTAACTCTGACAGTAAAATATTTTCATCAAGCAAAGAAGTTTTAAATACTGACAGTTGTTACAGTCACTGCACCAACATCCCAATATTAATTCCAAATGTGGAAATAAAGGAACTGCAGGTCTTGGAGATCCATTTGCTGATACACAGCTTTATTCTCCACTATGGAACAAAATGCATTCTCCAAAATAATTCTTTTGAACTTGCTGTGTCAACTGTGTAATAAGACTCTTCCTAGCATTCAATAGCTGATAAAATATAACTGTACAGAACTGGAAATATCATTACTGACCTCAATTAAATTTCAGCCTTTAGAGACAAAACTAAACAGTAACGCATTGCTTAAAATGTACTGTTTTTAGTTTATGTCTGTCTTACATTATTGGTCATGTTTTAAAGTAATGTGGTGTTGTACTATACTGAGTTACAGTAAAATTCTGTAGTTTTATTTACTGTTTTGCACTGTAAAATAGAAGAGATGGACAATAGTGAACAGTATGTTAAACTACTGGCCATCTGTTCTACTGTAAAACTATAAATGAATAATAAAAATAAAAAAGTCCAATGTCCAGTAAAAACCATGAATCTTGTGCACCAGCAAGAAAAAAACAAAAAGACTTTCACTACCTTTCCTCAGTGATCATGAATGGGCATTGGAGGAGAGTGACTTTCAAGGTTGGTCTGAAACAGATGAGGGCTCAAGGGTCACGGTCCTGGTGGTTTCAGGGTTAACCTTCCGTAAGTGACTGACTTGGCCCTGAAAACACTTGGCGAGATAATCCATTGTCTAAAAAATTTCTTCTGTCACAGCACTAAACACAGAGATAAAACACAGGACACCCCGCCAGTCCATACCGCCCATCCATGCAAACAGCACACAACTGTAAGCTTCTCAGCAGAGAAAGTGCTGCAGTTCAGGAAGACAACGACCACTTTACTGGCCGACAGCGTGTAGTACAGGAAAAAAACGTTTAAAAAAAAAAAGAACATAACAGAATGAGCAGAGGAAGTACATAGATACAGGAATTTTTATTTAACAGTTTGTGTACAAACAAGAGGCTACAAATGCCTTTTCAACAATAGTTCCAGAATACAGTATCCCCTTCCTTGCAATATGATCAGGACGCAAAGGCAAGATCGAAAAAGGAATCACAAAATAAAACAAGTCAAAACAGCCCAGCCTAACCTTTAATCTTTGTGGTTTGTCCGTGGAATCCCAAATGCAGATTCATACCAGAGGTTGACCGCAAAAACCACAAACACAAACCATTTACACATTTCTCCAAATGGGGGATTTATACCACCGATGCGCTGGGTAAGACCCTTAGATGGTGCGTAACGGAAAACCTAAACTGACAGTGAAGTCCTTATGATACATTAATCAGCTTCACCGAGCATCTCCATGAAGAAGGCCAAGAACATTGACCTTAGACCATTAGCAGTGGTCATAATGTTGTAAAATTCTTCCTTATATGCTTCACCAGAGCTTTCCGCATGACAGACATTAAACACAGGCCAATGATATTTGTCATCACTGTCACCAACAAAGACTTAATTTAAATGAACATAGAACGAGTGCTTTGGGTCATTAACATGGAACTAAACAGTGTACATCTCTGGAGATTAGAAAGTCAGTGAAGAGGTTCTGGCAAATTGGACTTGATGTCTGCATCAGAGTGACCCCACGACCTGAAAAAACGACATCCAAACCATAGGGTCCACAATGCTTCATAACACCCAGCTGTCTAAATGGCCTAAGGACAAAAAAAATAATAATAAAATAAAATAAATAAATCAAAGATGTCACTTATAGTCACTTGCTGATGAAATAAGGAGACATCAGCAGTGTAACACTGTAACAGAAGTCATGAGCGCAGGTTTACTCAACTATGGTCCGATGACACAACCCAGGAGGCTCCGATAACTCATAACTCCTGCCACTGGACTCCCTCCCTTCCGGGGCGAAGCGAGGGGAACTAGGCAACCTGCTCAACTTGAAGTTCCAGGACCAGTGGCGAAACGTCCTGCTCAATGCTGAACTTTGATGCGGTACCCAGGTTCAAAAATGGCAGACCGACTCCTTTGCAGAGGTGAGCAGGTAAGTCAAACGGCAGATTGAAAACAGACAAGAAACATCATCAAATTATCATTAACATGATTGTACAAAAATGTGTTATGGATTTCATCCTGCTTTCTCTTACACTTGAATGCAGGAGATACAGGACAAACATGAAATCTCTTACCAATGACACATTAAAGAACAAAATGATGTTTTTACAGAATGTCATTTCACCATGTATGCATAAATTACCCATATAACAAAGGCAATGATTGATGCAACAGGATATTCTGACACATCTAAAACATATTCCATATATTTATGGCCAACATTTCAACAAATACATACTTACAGATGTATACATACACTTTTGTTAGCTACAAAAACACAGGCCCATCTTTTCTGTATGAGGTCAGTATGATAATTGTGGCCATCATGGGACCGATATCAGTGACAAACAAGAGGACACCATGTCTCCTACTGAGATGCTGCTCAAGTCCCATTGGCCCCAAAACCCTGACCAGCAGGACACTTCTTAAATGACCAGCTTTTCACTCTTCTACCCTAAAAGATCATGCAGCATTTCACAGTTGAAAAGCCTCCTGCCCAAAATGAGCCTGCTTCGGGCACCGAAGACCATACAAAAACATCTCTGGATGAGTTAATGGTGACAAACAGTAACACCACAAACACAGAAAAGAATAAGTTCCCAACATGCCCGCATGTTATAATCAGGATGCCTAAACTATAATCATACTAATATCATCAATCTTTTTTTTTTTACCAAAATAAACAAATTTTTCATGGTTACCATCCAAAAAACATGCTTCTTACAGTTTCAAAATGGATCTCAGACAACAAATGACAACATCAGCACAGTTGCCTTTTTTGTTCAAGTTTTAACTACCAGTGTATTGAAAGAATGGGTTGTGAGAGTACAGAGCATCCCTTCCTTTGAGCAGCTTCAGGTATATGCAGATAAGGTGGACACTGACAAGGATCATGAAATGATGCAAAGCCTGACAAGACAGCATCTGAACTCCAGCTTTGTTGTGACAGCATCAGACACTGTGAGGTTTGTAGTCAGCATGCAGACAGACATGAATGTATGCACACCTCCGATCACAGACTGCTCAGTCTTTTCCCATGTCGACTGCTGGCTTTTACATGTGCAAACAGAGGAAAAATACACAGCTGCCACCGCTCTCATGCATTCTGGGAAGCCGACAGGAGCTGTGCATCGCCTGCTTTTTGAAGGTGATGGGGACATGGCACTGGACAGGACAGGACAGGACAGCAGAGGCCAGGATAAAAACCTATGAACCTGTTTGCAATGCACAGCTTTCAAATCATAAATATCTTCTTCATGTAAATATGAAATTTTGAAGTGAATAATGTGTCATGTCCTTTAAAATAAAACAATGTACAACATGTAGAGCATTTTTCTGGCAAAAGTAGCCATGACAATATGAATAATTCTGGCTTAAAAAAAATATTGATCCTGTACATCAGTCAGTATCAGCAGTTCTGACTTGAGAAAAACAGACTTACACAAACAGAAAAATTAACCACGGTGTTACATCCTGAAAAAAAGACAAGAAGCACTTGTTGGCCCGGGAAACCCTTATATACTGTTTCTGTGCCAAATGGTCAGGGTTTCTATGGGGTTTTTTTTTTTTATCTCTAAATACTATGTGTTCTCTGTTGCCTTACCTCAGAAAGGCCGCTTCTGTTTCCTGGAAATGGCAAATTTCTATTCTAAATGCCAACTGAAAAAATTCTACAAATGTTTCTAGAATTATCCAGAACTGCAGGAGAGCCTCCCTGTGTATTTGTCATGCTTAAACCTTCTTTGTTGCCTTATGATCCCTCTGTCCTAACAAACTGTATGGTGGTAACTTACACTGTTCGGTGGCCTTAGGTTTCAGCTTGCCATTTTAAATCACTGAAGTTTTGTCACTTACTGAGTAAAATGCTCCTTTTGGCCTCCTTAACTGTTCTCATGATAAGCACTTTGCAAAACAGCCTCGTGCTCTCTCAGCCTCCCAGTTTTTATAAACTGGAACAAGTATGGCAGTGTTCTGACTGCTGCAGGACGATGTAAAATCACAAGAGACAGAACAAGCTACCTACAATGCAGTGTGGTGACAGCCTCAGCAGCAGATGGTAGTTTAGATTTAGGATGCGTATTAAAACATGCAAGGGAAACATGGAGGAAAAAAAATCTGCTGTTTTGCTTCTTACCAACTCCTTAGTTTCAATTGGAATCCAGGTAAGAAGTGACAGATTGTATTGTACACAAGCTGTAGACTTCAAATTAAACAGAACACCAAGAACTGACTTTTAAATAGCACACTCTGGCTTGTACAAGACTTCTGATTTATGAAATGACATGTTAGTGAAGCAATGTCAATTTAGGGATGCTGTTTTTGCATCGCTGTGTCTCATGTCAGCTTTTGGCACCCCCTGAGGATCATGCTGACAACATGGAGCAAACAGCACTTCCAGTCCAGCAGGGGGCACCCTGAGCAACCAGCGATTCACCAAAGGGAGTTTTGCTTAAGTCCTGCTTTTCAGTCGCCCTCCCTTGCTCCTGTTCTGGTTTCTTCCCATGTTAGTTGTTGAAGGAGTCTGGAGTTCTGAGGTTCTCCTACACTTCTGTGGAGAAAAGGATACTCTGACGCTTGCTGTCAGGTGTCGGGATGGTCTCCAGCTGTAGGAAGTACAGCAGTACTTGAACCTGGGTCCAGATAGAGGATTAAAAGAGGGCAAAGAGTAAAAAAAAATAAATAAAAAATTACAACCTCAGACAAGTGTGGCCCAACTCTCTCCTAAAATAGCAAACAGCATACCTGTGACATAACTTCCAATGACCAGCTGTCACCCATGCTAATAGGCTGCGTGGGATTGGTCGGAATCTTGCTGTCCTTCTCAGAGGGACGGAGGAGCGTCGGACCAAAGACCGTGGCTAGATTGTGGAGGGACATCTTGTTGATGCTCTCTTTTTCTGCCACCCTGAAGTTTACAAGAGGCAATGAAGGACAGAGAATGTCAGAACGTCAGGCAGCAGTCTATTATGCAGTTAACTAGTACAGAAGAAGCCGACAGCCCGTTAAGCCTTCTCGGTAACTAATATTAGCTGCCAGTGAGGTCATTCACTGTAAAAAATGAAAATAAAATGAACTCATAATGTGTGGTCCGCTCCTTATTGAAATAGCTAGCAGAGTGGTGTCTGTGGTGTGAAGGGCTATACCTCTTCAAGTGATCCAAAAGGAAGAGGAAAGTGACGAGGTTGGGCTCTGGCAGTGACAGCAGCAAATTCAACATGCAGCTCTCCTTGGCCACACTATCAGAAAGGGCTGTGAAGAAGGGTTGAGGTTTGGAAGAGTTTGTCCCCCGAGACACAAGACAAACATGATGCATAAGCCAGTTTCTCAAGAAAGAGAAGTGGTCACGTGTGCTTACGCTGTTAAACTATTATCCTAACACTTCAACAGAACTTCTCAGGGAAAGCTGTGCAGACAAGCAAAAACAACGTAGGAAAACTAACATGGGGGTCTGTGACATTCAGGGTAGCAATAAAGGTCAGAATACAAGTCATTCACTACCAGCTACAGATATGCAGAACATGCAGTAGCACTGAGGCATGACTTACCAACTGCCACAGCAAAGTTGGAGTACAACTCATCTGTGAAGAGAGGCTCAGGCAGCTCCCGAAAATAAAGTTTCAGGGTCCCAGCAATGGCGTTCACATCCATCTCGCTCATCATCACAGAGACATCTTTGTTGTCTGTGAACAAGGCAGCAGGTGTGTTTTAGATTTAGGGGCAGTAAGTAGATATGTCACAACTGATCAGGCTGCTCAAGTTACCTCTACAAACAATTTCTCACATGCAGAAAATAATCCAAAAGAACCTATGAGACCTTTAAATTCCATTGAGCAGAACAGGCTACACTCCTCTGTACTGTGCTGGTTGTTTAACTGCTGGAAAATGCCTCTAAAACACAAAGCTTGTACTACATTATTGCTAGACATAGAAATGCTAGATGAAACACACAGACAAACTTTGGGTATTAGTATAGGAGTAAAACTACAGATGCAAGGGGGATACCAAAATAAAATGCTCAAAGTAACACGCAATTTCTCTCAAATATCAGCACTCATGTTGTGGAAACACTAGATACCATCACCAAAACAGATCTTGTAGTTTGTGGAGTGAGCAAATCCAAATCCATGACATGTTTTATAAAAGGCAAAGCTTGAAATGAAAGAGGCCAGGGCCCCCCATGCTTTGCCAAATGACTGTGGATTGTGCAGGTCAGCTCTGCAATTGCATGACATCGAGGTGGTGCTGCTCTGAAGGTAGAACACTTACTGGTATCAAAGGCAGCCTTCAGGGCTTGGATATCAGTGGCCACCCCAGAGACACGGTAAATGCCCACTTCCTCCATGCCTCGTCGCTCAATCTCCTCCAGACACTGGCGTACAATGTAGGGCACCTTGGACCGCTCCCGTCTGGCACAAACAGACACACATACATAAACAATAATACAGTACTACCACCCTGCAGTGTGGCTGGAGTGCCAGCCATCAGGACTTTCAACAAATTAAAAAAGCATTTTGATTAAAAATATGGAGTTGATGACATTTTCATATAGAGTAAATACTGTAGAGTATCAGTCAAATACTGAGTACAAATGTGTTGTTTTTTTGTGTTTTTTTTTTTTTTTAAATCAGGCATTTGGTTTAAATTTCAGCAGTAAATGAGCTAAGACGTCTTCCCAGCTGTTCTGCCAAAGCATGACTTACTTTGCCTCTTCTGTACAGCTTTTAGCACCAAACGTTTTCCCAGAGTACTCACATTTGACTGTTATATGGAATAGCAATCAAATTTTATTTAGCTGGTGAACACTGCTGTCACCAAAAGGCTCACAAAGTTTGGTTCATACAATCAGAATCAGATTTATTTGGCCAAGTTTGCACACGCATACAAGGGAATTTGGCTTTGGTTCCCAATGGCTCAGTTTTCATGCATAAAAAGTATGAAAACTGTTAGACATAAGTTATTCATTGACATATATACTGTTAAAAGCCCAAGAAATGCTGAAAGTGGCTACTACTCACAATGAAATAGTGAAAGTCCCATTCATGTGAACATGCTGAAGCTGAGCACAGGAAGGCTCCATATACCAAGTTGCCGTTTACAACCATTATCTTTAACTTTTCACAAATCAAATTTTATCCCTTCAACAGCAGTGCAGCTCTGCCCCCCAAAAGCCTTCTACAGCAGCATTTCTCCTCTTTGTGTACAATAATTAAAAACATACAGCTATGCAGGAAAGTCATTCTGTAGACCTAAATGAAAGAGGTTCATATATTTATGTTTAGCAGCATGCTTACTAATATACGGATATTGGCAAACCTAATGTGCAGCATAACACGCCAGGGTGCACCTAGTTTAGGGGTTGAACAAGTGGGAAACCTATGTGGGAGGACTTTATTATAACACTGTGTGAATGTACTGTCTTACGCACTTGGTCACCACTGAGATTTTGACCCCAAACACGCCAGTCTGTTTCTGTGATGGTGTCCTCTTCAGGCTGAACTCACGACTGGTGAACTTCATGGAGAGCTTCACTTCAATCTGCAGAAGACGTCAGTCTGTGAAGGAGTGCAACTGTGCACATACAAGTATATGCAGTCCTAACATAATGGGGTTAACCAGTTTGCTGAAATCTCCCAGGGAAATTCTCATTGTGTGGGGCTCAAATACAATTACAGGCATCTCTGGTATAACACAGTTTATATGAGAAGGGTAAACAGAGGAACGATACCTGTATAATATGCAAGTCACATTAGCTTGTACCCAATTTCATCCCTGGCATTTTTACATATCACATTGCAGAATAACAACTAAATTCAGTGATCCACATGAATTATCCCATATCCTTTGTTCTGGAACTGCTATTTTTTCTAAATCATCTACTTTGCCATAAATATGAGTGACAAGAATGTGTCCAAGAAGGATGTTAGTGATAAAGTTTCAGGTTGTGAATATAAAAGAAACACTTGAAGAAATACTTGATGTAATAAAGCATTTTGAACTAAATGAAAGAATATATGACATCATTCATGCTGTTGGAATAAAGAACTGAACATTGCATATAATTACAAAATTAAAGTTTTCTTGGTGGAACTAAGTACTAGCAAACCTGTGAGATCACTGCCAAAAGAAACTGAGGAGACAGAGCGGCATCTAAGCATATGGAATGAGAAGCAAACAGAGAAGCAATTAGGCCTCAAGACCTCAATCTGGAACACATCAATTGCATTACAGCACAGATGCCTGTATTTCATATGGATGAAAAATGCCACTTAAAAGCATCAGAACAAAGTCATTTTGGGCATGATATATTTCATTATATTTGTAACCAAAATGATTATTTCTAGCTTGTCTTTTAATTCTATCTTTTCATTTATTCATTCATTATCAGTGACTGGTTGCAAAAGGCTAGAGTGTAACATAGAAGCATATGGTATGAGACAGGGATGGAGACATGTTAATAAACTGACTCATGGATTCATTTATAAAATAAAGCTCACAATATCACTGCTTTTGTCTTTCACTTTGTAAAGCATATAGACGTTGTACTGTTAGTGACATTGCGTGCTAACACAAGTACAGCATGGCACTAGATTATCTCCATTTTATCATCCGATTAAAGCTTCATTTAGGTGAGTGTAAAGGTATTTCTTTTATGACAGCATTGATATAATGGTGTAATATTATATAATATAATAAACATATTTTAAATAACCAAGATAATAGTTATATGTTTATACTTTACTTCTAGAAGGAACCCAGGTTTAAATCCAGGTTACTCTTGCCATAGTACCTGTTTATTGGAGTACGTACGGGTAAATACCTTGTCCAATGGTATAACAGCAGAATCATGTTGTGAGACTTAAACCAGGATCCATCAAAATACAAATAAATTTCCTCAACTGTTTTGCTACCTGCTTTCCCAAACCCCCCTCCCCACTTTCCACATTTCACAATTAAAAAATTGAATACTTATTATTTATTCAATCCAATTACTCATATACTATGCATGGATTATAAAAATTAAAAAAATGTATGGTCTTTTAAAAATGACCTCTCCAGTACCATGTGTTAATCATTTATCTCATTAAATATCTATTGTTTATTAAATAATATCATGACTTCAAGACCATTTTGTCTGCTAAATACCAGTGGTCAGGTACAATGCAATGTCAGATTTGTACATTGCAGCTGGATAGGCTGAGAAAGGAGGAAATTGTGTGAAGCCTTGCAGGACCACTCACCCCATTCATAGGAACCACTGTCCTCTGCCAGTCCTTGCCCTGCAGGCTCTGGGGGTCCAGCTGCAGGAGACAGCACACCAATAAGGTTGTGAGGCATTTTGCCCATTGCAAAGACCCTAAAACATACAAATGGACTTATTGTACCCAGTACATAAATAGCACTTTGATGGTCTAAAGCATAATCAAGAAAAAATAAGCTTCATTCAATACCATTCAAGCAGCATCTATGAAAAAAACGAGTCCTACAGCAAAAAAAATGTTTAAAAGGTGCTGAAAGATGTTGAAAAGGCAAAGGCAAGGCTTACCTATCAGCCTAAAACTTGGAGATTAAAAAAAAGACTTCTCTTGAAAAGCATATCATTACAAATATTTTTTATAATTGGATTTGCCCCTTATTAATAACTGCGTGTCTTGTTACGTAGCGTTTAGGTATTTAGGTACGTGAGTGTAATTCATTCCTATAAATTGCTCAAACACCACAAACTGGGAAACTATTTCCATCATTTCTTAAGAGGAAAATGATAATTTATTCAGGGTTCATGTGAAAAAACCTCATTTAATTTCTCCAAAATATCCCTAACACTACAGCACAATGAAGAACACTTTAAACACCGATTACAATATTATCAAACAGTTAATGAGGTAATTATTATGGTTGAAAGAAGGAATAGAAAAAGGTAGAAGCCCTGCCACTGGGGAGAAAGGTGAACACAAAGGCATTTGGTGACCAAGCTATTGTTTTCCTGCTGACCCAGTTAACCAGCAGATTAACCCAGACCCCCCCCCCCCCACACACACACACGAAAGCCCACTGCACACTTCCAATTTCACTGACCAGTTCAAGTGCACTAAAATGTAAAAGCAATCTGTCCCTAAATGTAGATGTAGAATTAGGTTGATTTTCATTAATCCCTCACCTCCGCTTCTTTCATTTCATTAATTTATATGATTGAATCTAAATTTGACACTAGAAACACCCCTTTGAAGTGACCTACTTAATGCATTTTGCAACCCAACTTTTACTAGTCAATACAGTATTCACAGACTCATATTTGTCTCTCTTGTTCATTTTTGAAGCCACATCCTATGCATTCAAAACAAAAATATACATCAAACTAGGGTATATACCATGTGAAGTTACAAAACTCTGTGCTACGGCTTAACTTCATGTGTTCCATGTAATGGAAGCACGTCTCATTCCTGTCTGTTATTTGGGAGTCACCATTTGTTCACAAAGAACCAACGGAAACTGTTCGGTTTTTATTTCATGTCTTCTAATTAAAGTAAAAGGAAAAGAATTCATTTCCAGACCAAGCAAATTTAAATAAATATCCCAGCTCCATCGACTGTGCTCCATTCAGCCGAGTTGTGTTTGCGCTCGTCTGTACCTTTAATGCAACTTTTTTTTTAACCTTTATGCTGATACAAATCTCATAACTCAGCATCATTGGATCCAGCACAATTAAGTTCATAAACCCTTCTGTACTGGAAACTCCTGGAAAAGAAAGCATGGCTCCACAGACCATCGTATCACTCTGCATGTTTTTTTGAGTAGACTCACAAGTTCAATAAAACATAAATCTTGCTTTAATTTCAAATCCCACCTGCACTTACGTTTTTAAGCCCCTTAGGTCAGAATCTAAACATAGACAAAAAGGTACCAGCTTACACAAGCTAAATTTAAATAAAATCTAATGCTTCTGCGTTTCACACAAAACCGAACAACCACAAATATTTACCTTCTGCCTGGCCAAGGTGCTGCGCACTCGGCCCCAAAGCCGTGACCCTGTACCCCCCAAGGGTTTCTTGCTGCCACCACAAGTATCCAGCTCACCCACCACAGAGTAGCTGTCCACCAGCTGGGCACAAGTCTCTTCTAGAACCTGTTCCTTGCCTTCGGTTGTCATTCTCCAACTCGTGAGTTAAAACACAATCCAAAAAAAAAAAAACTTTTAAAAGTAAATTTTAAAAAAACAACAACACAAAAAAGGTTTCTGTGTCCACATCCACCGTTTCTGCCTGGTGCTCTCTCCTGGTGAGTCTTAGGTATCCTTGAAGCCAAAACTAGGTCCCATCTTCATCCACCCTCCTGACATAACACCAAAATGTTCAAATATCCCACCACCCTCTCTCCTCATAACCTCAACTCTAATCTTGCTCCCCAGGTCCACATGTCCTTTCTCCTGCCAGACGTCACCACTCCTTTGTCACCAGCTCCAGCCTCGCCCCCACCCCCTGCTGCCCTAATCCCTGTTTTGAGTTGACACACACAGCCATCCACCAGTCTACAGTAGACAGCGCTGATCACTACTAAGCCCCAGCATCACCTCCCCCATTTCAAACATTTAGTCATCCCGCACTAATCATGTCGCATGGAGGCCCAGGGCACTTGGCCAAGGGAGTGCTGAGCCCTGGAAGCCCTGGAAGACAGATTCACTCCTCCTCTGAAAACTTGATCAAAAGGGGATGGAGACCACTTTTTGGGAGCATTCATGCTAAGCTGCAAATCAGTCAGTGCAAACCTTCTCTGCAGGAGCTCAGTAGTGCAAATGTGAGTTTACAGATCACCCTCATGCAGGTTAGTGTCAACTCATTCAATGCACCTTACTGTAGTTCTAATACACATGCACTTACTCATTTGAGCCAAAACTCATCTTGACATGGATCTCAGTTTTGACCCATGTATACTTTTTGTCCACATCTGTTTTTAGTCTGATCATACTTTCAACTAGGTACTGCAAAAAAAAAAATCTGACCTAGCCTGAGTGAGTCCGCACAAGCAATAAATAGCAAAGTAAAGGGCAGTTCAGAGTCTATGGAAGAATTATGCCAAGGTAAAAGGATTTAAGAGGCTCGGTCTATAAAGAGTTACCCATCTCTGAGGTAAATATACTCTCTTGAGAAAAGACAGCAAACACTTTCAGAAGAGTCAAACTGACTATGACACTTCTCTTAACTGTGACACCAAAAACTAAACAATATTCATAAGTACATGACTATGTTTCTGGACTCAGTTGTAGAAGTGAGAAAGAATAGTAGATCTCTGACTTAATTTTGTAATATACTGAATTACTAAAACTCACCTGAGAGACAACACGGGTACTGTTATTGGTTCTCAGTTATTTCAAAACAGAAGAATACCTTCTCCCCTTACAAAAAAAAACAACTTCTCCAAGGCTTCTTTATATTAAGACCAATTTAGGGACAAAGGTTATATACACACATGCTTTACACATGATAACTGCCTATAATTTATTTAGAAAAACTACTCTTTAGAATAATTTATAAAGTGTACAATTTTTTTTGCATATTTGATTGTTACCTCAAGGTTCACCTGACACTGCATATGGCACTAATTCTTTTTTTTTTTTAACAATTTTTTTGCACAACATGCTTAATAACACCTTTAAACAAGCACCTGGTATTTATGCATGCAAGGATTTCACAACACAGATGCAACATTTGCAGAACTAAGTTTAAAGCAGCACTGCATGGGCTGTCCTTTGGTCTGGATCTGGTACATTCATCATAGGTACTTTTATAGAAGAGGCATTCCTGTGGCAATGTTCAGTGTTGGTAAACTTAGCCATGCAAGTGAATCTAGAGATGGTCATCAGGATAGGACCTTTCCGTACCGGAATCTGCCCCTTTCCGATGATCCTGTCAGTACTCTCCCCATCCTCCTTGTTCAGCCGGGTCTTGCTATAGCACTTTTCGTAGCAGAGCAATCTTAGGGTCTGAGATCCCTCCAGCTCAATCTCAAACTCCTGGTAGGAAAACAAAACGTATAAGAACTGCCCCCCCCCATACCAGTGAAGAATAAAAGGAGACAGGATTCAGGGGCAGTGAATATGCTCAGAATGGTTTTAAACAATGAACAATCTGGGTTTGCAGTTACAAGGGCATCTTATCTACAGTCTGCTAATGTTTACAAAATACACACTTTTATGAGCCATAGTTTTATCTCGAGCATAATAAAGCTTCAGGAATGTTTCCTTTACTTACTCCATCTAAGAGAAATGACCAGAAGAAGAGAGAGAAAGTGAACTTAAAATCCTCAGTTGCTCACCTCATTCCAGTTTGGCTCAGTTGTGTAGCGGTACACACGAGTCTTGGCTTTGTTCACAAAGTACCCAAATGAGTCCACCTCCAGTGTACAGTATAGATCTGCACAGAAAGAAAACAACTACAGTGAACCAGCTTTGGAAGTATCATACAACAAGACATGCCAAAAACAAACCTGTTTGATTTCAAGAATGATTCAGGCTTTCTAAGTGTTTTAAATTATTAGGTTTTATAATAAGAGTAGTTGTAATAATGGGAATCCTACATATGTGCACTTGTTCAAGGCAAAACCATTGAAAGAACTCATTGGCAACCATCAGAAAAACTTACTAAGGCTCTGTTTAAGGCCAGAAGCTGAGTGGACAATTACATTCAAAAACCCGTAGAGTCCTGGAGTTTCCTCATCTAGGTACAAAAGAACAGGAAGAAACCAAGTTGACTATGTTCAAATGCTGTGACACGCAAGCTGGCATGTAAATCCACACATTTCAGCACCAGGTAACTCCTGTACAGGACACAAATAAACCAGATTAACTTAACTGAGAACAGAGCGTTAAATAAACCAGGCCATGTTTTTGTTGTTCATGTGGTCTGGGACATACTCATCTTCCAAATGAAATGAAATGCTACTTTGCAGTCCTTGTACTTCAACAGATAAAGGAACATTAGGGCAGTTAAAAAAAAAAAAATATCTAAACCAGGACACCGAGTGCTTATATGCACTCAGGTATGTGTGCAAGAGTCAGTGAAAGAGAGACTAAGCATGGTACTACATATTAAAAAAAAAAACAATGCAATAAAGATTCAGGCCCAAATAAAGAAGATTTAATATTGTGCAAAAGCTAAAACATATCAATGCAACAGCAACAGTCTTCTTACCATCTTTGTTGATGGATAGTGGGATGTGATGGACAGTCTGCAGCTTCACGCACGAGTTGGTTAACATCTGCAGCTCCACTGAGGTCAGTGAGAAGCTCTTAAAACCTGCCAGGGCAAACAACATCAGCTATAGAAACACTAAAATAGATCATAACAAACCAGATGGATTGTGTGTAAGGTCACATTCAATTCTCAATCCTATAAAGATTTACTCTGCAGAGAAGCACATTGATGTACTACAAGTAAACAAAAATACATGCTTTAAAAATGGATGGGATTTTTTTTTTACTGCAAAGTAAATGAGTACTTACAACGTCTTCTAGAAATATTTTGATTAATCTCATATGATTAGCCTATAATGCCACATGAAACAGAAACTCCACCCACTTTAGTTCTTTGACTAACCCTGAAAGTAAGTTTGGTAACATATTTGTCTACAAATGATTTATAAAAAGTGCAACAAAATGTGAATACTGTTAGAGCATGAGTGTTAGTGGAGCATCCAGCAAAGACACCCACACTTCTTCTGCTGCTCCCTAATGACCTCTCGCCACTCTGCCCGCTCATAGTCTGAGGAGATCAGGAACATGTAGCTCTGAAATGCAAAAGATGATCCACAGGATTCATTGTTCAATGTCAGCCGCTGCGAGAGTCTTAGTCTACTTAGTGTTATAATATTAGACTTTGATCCCTTCATACAGTTACAGTATGTATTTACACATCCAAAAGTTATCATTCTAGCAATCTAAAGCTGCAGTCTTTGGATAACTCCAGTGGCATAACCACTCTTAGTCCTCATTAAATGCTTGTGGATTATAATGTGATGACAATTTAACTTTAGTTTTTATGGTTTAGCTATTGTGCTCTGGCCTCACCTTGCCATTGCGGTTGTGTACACGCAGCGCCATGTTTGGGGAGGCTAGAAGAAGTAGGGACTCCTGCTCTGACAACTTCTTCCTTAGCCGCTCCAATGCCTTCACTCCTTTGTTAGCCCTCTGCATGCACATACACAGACACATAAGTTAACCAAGGCTTCATATCAGCTGTACCTCCTATTTAAAATGTAAAAAGCCCATCTCTATAGGGTAAAATTTGGGAAAGCATATTGCATAGTGAACATATTTTAATACAGTAATATTAACTATGTTGAAAAAAAAATTCTCTAAACAGCTCAATTTAGACTACAGCCATCTTTCTATCTGAGAACGCCTGAAATAAACCATATGATATAACCATTTAGAAGCAGACTAAAGAACTACAAACCAGGAATTCAAATGGGCTGCTAGAAAGCAAATAAGCTGGATAAGGATACACAACTGTGTGTAGCACCATATCACCAGCAAATAACCTCATTCCTGTTTACTGTTCCAACTAAACAATACGTCTTGCACGAATTTATCATAAAATATTCTGTGAACATGGCACCCAAAATCCAACAGAGGTATAGAAAATAGGAACAGTCTTGCATAAGCTAGATAAATTCAGTAAACTATGAACTAAAGACAGAGGTGATTAAGTGCATCAGCTCTACTGTGTACAACATATCCATAGTCTTACCCACATCACTACCACAAACTGCAGAACTGCTGTGACACAAAAACATCTCCCTTCCATCTGCTCTCTTGCACATGCAATATCAACAACATGTGACTTACAGTACAATTTTTTCTTTTTGGACATTTTGGGAATTTTCTTCATCAAATTAGATTTTGCTATAACATTACTGAAGTACTGTCTTACACAAATAAAACAGTCAATTCTAAATTATACTGTAAAAAATTAATGCTATATTATGTAGTGATTAGCTGTTTTATATTGTTGTAACTTTTTTGGGGTCTAGGGAATGAGCTGTCAGAATAGGTCTGTTGGCTGATAGACAGCTATATTTAATTAGATCTTGTCAAGGTGTGTTTAGTGGATACAAAGAAGCAATGCAGAAAATACTAATGCTACTAATGCAAAGATTCATAAACCACATGGTGACTATTTGCTATTGATAAATTCATATTTTCCTGGAGCTCCAGAAAATAGGTACCTTTTCCCTTTGGATTTCTCCCCTGATCTGGGAAATCTTGACCTTGAGGGCATCAATCTCCTCATCTGGGACCTGGGGGATAGGTGGGGGGTCAGACTCATCGGCAGTCTGGAATGTGAGGTCAGATAGTGGAATGTACCACTTGCAGTCATATTGCTGACTCTTCCTGCACAGAGAAAGACAGAGAGAAAGCAGCAGTGCAATCAGTAGAGTGGGACCTAAAATTTCAGGAAAACAAAAGTGAGGTCATCATCCAGAGGGAAGGGACCTGATTAAATTGTTCTTAGTTTGGAATGACAGGATGTTTCAAGTGTCATCCCTGTCAAGCATTTGGATGCTTCTGCATGAACCTCAACCCAACATACACCACATTTTATGGAATGGGAGGAACTGGAAGAAAATCTAAATTGGGGCAGGTGTGAATAAAGAGGTGGGGGAGGGTAGAAAGGGGTGTCTAGACATAGACTCATGTCAACACACACAAACAGTGTGAAATATTTAGTAGAATATAGCAAAGCAGATCAAACAGACAGACTGCTGGAAGACCCCTCACTAAACCTTCACTGGTGAGATTATAGCTGTCAAACCTGGATTAGAAACAGATCTGTGCTAATGTATCCTCCCACTGGCTCAGCCTGCAGTCTCTCAGATCAATATTGCTTGACTTCAGCCTTGTATGACAATGGATGGCGGGAGCTATGTTCGTGAAACACAAATGAGAATACAACAGCAGGGCCATGTAGAAATGTGGCCGAATTTTCTGTGCTAATGTGGTGTCTCAAGGGAAGAAAGGATTGTCACAGAGTGGGGGGGAAGTGCAAGGAAAGGAAAAAAGAAGGTAGAAGGAACAGAAAAGGAGCAACAAGAGACAGAAGACAAAAAATGGTGACTTTACCCCCCCATCTGCTTCTTCAGTTTGGCACAAAGCAGCAGGTCGGTGAAGAGGAAGACATGTCGCAGTTTCCGGGCCCCTTCTACCAGTTCCACCATAAAACTGTCCTTCAGCAGCTGCCGGTTCTACACAGAATGACAACTAAATGATCAACCAGTCAGCCAGCCTCTCAGGCAAGCAATCAGTGAGTCACATATGATAATACATCAAGATAATATAGTGAATCAGCAGTCAAAATGTATATTGACCTTATTTTATGAAATGCTGCTGTAAGACATTGGTGAGGCAAAACCTTCAACATACTCAACATATGACACACTTGTACTTACGATGGTCAATAATAAATGCATAAAAAAATAAACCGATAGTCATCAAAAAAATTTAATTGATGACAATTATCCAAAATAATAATAATAATAATAATGAATTCCAGAATTCTGGCATACAAATAAGCATGACATAGCCAATATGTATATATGAAAGCCTTCTAATATACACGGTAATATGTAATATACACTGTACAGTATATATACAATGACAGCATAAAGACAGCATCTACCAAATCCTACATGTAAACATATGGAATTATGACAGGACTGAACACACATAGCTTATACTGTAGATGAAAAAGTTATGAAAATGTAGAACCTCTCTTGGGTTTACCAGTGGAAGTCCAAGTGATCACATTGCTTATGCTTATGTTCACTGTATATCACTGTTGTATGACACAAAATACTGAAGTGTATGCCAGAAATAAAACAAAATGAGTAAAAACATCAACAAATGTTTAAAAAGAAGTTACCGTGTGATGGATTACACACTTAAAAATCACTCTGTCGTGCATACAATTGTACTTATGACTAATAAAATTTAAATCCTGACCATTGGACTCTAACCTGGTCATAAGTCAAGGACAGTATGTACAGTGCATCCCTAATTTAATGGACTTAAATTTCACGAAACACTGTGAATACATTCTGAAAAACAATTTAAAAAATCATAACTATTGAAAAAAAATTAAGTATAGCATAAAGGAAAATAAAAATATTTAATAAAAAATGTTTCAAATAATTTTGAGTCTCAAAAAAGAACCACTGAACCATTTCTATTGTTAGTATCATGAAAGCAGCAAAACTCCTCCTAATCCCCTTATAGCAGCATTCTGATCAAATGGTACTGGCAAGAGTTTTCACTGATGTCCTGTATGTATGCATGCTTCAATTACAGTATTGACTGCATTTATTATGGACATTACATGTTTACTACACATTACATTAGGCAATAATAGTGTTACTGTAAAAGCTAAAGTGATACTATGTGCAATGTACATAATGCACTGTAGTAAAAAAATATTATGCTTAAATTCGATTTTCAGATCTTTTGTTATATTCGGACACCTCCTCCCCCGTACAGCCTGGAAAATCAAGGATGGACTGTGTGTGTTCTGCAACATTCAGTATTGAATGGAGAAGGTTTTGAATTGAATCTGTTCACTGTTTCCATCACAAAACTATCCCTGTCAAAGTGTCAGTTTTTTTTTTTTACACAACAGTACAATTAACTGGTGTATGAAAAATGATGTATGAAAATGCCCCTTGGAATACCCCCATAGCTTCAGCATAAATAAGAACTCAGTTCACAGGCTAACAAAAATGCATAAACGATCTGTTATAAAACCAACTACCAGAAGAGGGAACTGTTGTAGTCTTCAGTGCAATGAAATGCAACCTTTTGATGACAGATTCTACAATAATGGTCTATCAGTGACATGGCCTCTTGCAAAAAAAAAAAAAAAAAATTAATTTTAACTTCAATGTACCCTTCAGTCATGGTTTCCTAGCAACCAAGGGGCTACGATTTGAGGGGTGTTAAAACAGCCATGTTTTTCTTTCATGCACTACCATCCTCTCACTCCATCTGCACATCACACACCATGTCTGGCATTGCTTGAAGATACCTAAGCTGCACAGTTACAAAGGATGACATCACAGCCACCTTCAGCCAATGAAAGTATTTTCCTAGACCCCTTTCGGCTGACAACACTTTCCCTAAACAGTCATTATCTTGCGTAGTAATGGCTATGCTGGTGGTAATCATGATCATTTCAGAAAAATGCCAGTCATTCACATAGCAGAGTACACTGCTCATCAGCATCACAACACCAAGCCCCTGAACCTCAGAATACAATAAAAACAAATAAACCAGAAGTTTTAAAATGCATATGGCTGCACTACAGTATAACACAAATAGAACAAAATTACCAGCCTAGTCATGCTGGTTTTGCCTTGCAGGGGTGCACAAATAAATAATCAGATACCTTCTAGCCTACAAAAAGGAGAATCAAAGATCAACATGGATTATCCTAACTACCCCTCTTAGTAAGGAAAAGGGCACAAAGCTGGATATCCACATCCTTTTGTTAGTGGCTATACTTTGTGAAACGTGAGCATTACAGAATCTTCTGGCTGCTAAAAAAACATCCCCCAAATAAATGCTGGAGTGAGAAACAAACTGGTAATTTCTAGATAAATATTGTTTCCACCAAAAACTTCCCACCAAGGAATTCCATAGCAGCTACTGCAAAAGAACAACAGGGAAAAATTTTTTGGACAAATTCTAGACTGCTTTCATCTAGCTTGAACTGTCTTTACTCTTACACAGCAAAAACAGTGTTGGACAGAAAAGTGTGTATTTTTAGGGAAGTATGACCAAGATGGTCTGAATGAAGGTCCTTTGAAGGTTATATCCTCAAGGTGCTCTTCGCTGGAATTTTGAATTGTTGTTCCACCAATAACCTGAGATCTGAAATGCAACTTTGTAATTTTACCCTCCATTCTAATAGCTAGAATCATTTCTTACATAAGTTTTCACCATTCTGCTTCAATTCTGCTTGTGTGAAGATCTGTTTGGCAATGTTAACTTCATAAGGCAATCCATAATGGCATCAGAGAATGTACCTTAAAGAATATGGCTGGAGATGGAGCTGTGCAAGAGTGAGCTACTGAATATCAGTGACTGACAATCATGTTAATGGCTGCTTTGCATGCAAAAGCAACACTGGGCAGTTAGAGGGAGAAGCCTCTATAGTGATAGTGATATTATATATTGATAGTTAGCCACACTAGTGACCGCATGGAAGGTGTTTACAAACATAAATTCAGAGAGGGTTTCATTTTTTGTAAAAACTGTGTAGGAACAGCATGCTGTTTTTGAACACACATCGATTCAAACTTCTGACAGCTCCATGAAGCTACTGCACATGTGTGACAGAATATGAGTTATCACTATCAGTAAAAACAGTCTAGAAAACAAATTGCACATTGATTTTTTTTTTGTAAGACTTCTCTCTTTTTGAATGCACTCTGGCATCTTTCAAAGAGTTACTTCAAGAGCATCTGTGAAATTAATTCATTTAAACATATTCATGTAATGTGATGTGAAATTAAATTTAAATGTGTGAAGGCATTTCTTCATTGAAAAATGCTGAAGGGTTAACAAAAATATAATAATTTAACAAACATCTTCATTACACCAGTAGTGTTCATGTATATTGCTGCAGAAAGAGAGTTATAAATACTATAATCCCTAAATAAGTACTGTAATCGCTCAGTATCTGAATGTAATTTGTCCTTGAAAACACGTTACTTACCAAAATTGCAAATACATTGCGCCAATTTCCTATTATTTTAAACAGAAAAATAAATAAAATATGCACTCCCTTCCTATTCGAAAACTATACACCATCAACACATGACTTCAGCATAATAAACACCCCTTATCTAATTATAAAACTTTATGTTGCTATTAATTTCAATGTTTATAACATACAATACAGGACATTTCATGTATTAGCACCACCACCAATATCACTGCGTTATGGATCGGAAATGAGAGGGCGCATGCGCAGGTTTGGAGTAGCAGTTCAGTGTTATGAGATGCAAAATAAAGGGAAGACGTGTCAAGGCAACCCACCACTTCCACAACAACTGAAATTTAAATAAATAGGTTTATTTAAAAACTAAAATGTGAAGATGAAGGAGTGATTAGGATAGTGACAAAAACAAAAGCAGTGAAAACAACAGCTAAAACACCAATGCAGATGTTGGAATAAATTCTTAACCGTATGCAATACTGTATTAGTACAGCTTTTTTTAAAAAAAAATTTTTTATTACAGTACACATTAGAGTGTTTGTTAAAATAAGTTAAAAAAATAGATTTGCTTTTTTCAGAACAATCTTCAGATAAAAATCTATTAAAAAAGTTCCCATTTGAATACCAATATAGTTGTAATTTTGAAAAGCTGCTGTAGCAAAAAGATAGCAAGGGCTATAGAAAGATAGCAAGGGATTTTTGTATATAATATATTAATTTGCTTTACTAAAAGTAATTAAAAAGTTAATGGTACATGCGGCCAGTTTGGGGATTAATATTGTGAAGCTGAACGCACAGGTGAGGTTCAGGTCCAAGCAGATGCCTCTCTAGGTAACAACAACCCATAAAAAACTGCTTTGAATTTTTCAACGTTTCCCTTCATTGGTGGCGCAAAATTAAATCAGGATTCTGGGCCAGTTCTTATGAATAGCAAAGACAACAGATAAAACATCCTTTGGTATCAGCCCAGAGGTCAGTAGTGATTAATACCAACTGTCATCAATAACAGCAGTAGCAGTGACTTATCTTTTATTAGTCAGCCTTCAGATGCCAAAGCAGCTATGCAAATTAAAGTGTTTGGCTGCAATGGATATGTTTGTGAAAGGGTAAATACAATGAAGCCCAAAAACTGAGCAACATTTATTATCAATTAAAATAAGCTTAGGTGGTTGCAAGCTGAGGATTAAGAGTTTTGTCCTTATAAAACAGCATTAAGTATATCAATTTAAAGCAAACCCTTGGCTGTTTAAGCAGAAGTAAGTGAATCTCCTGAAAGGGTACAGTGACCATTTGGACATTAATGCAGGGGTTATACAGTACTGAAAATCATATACTCTTGAGGATTTTACTTTGTATCTTGGAAAATAATGAATACCAAATTATTGTAAGCTTTCATGTCTGAGAAATCAATAATTCATGACAACTTCATGGCTTCTTAGCTGAAATGGTGTGACTTCAGTCAGACTGATGGTAGGCACCAGGGGCAAACCAACTGCAATAATGACTAAACCCCCACCCAAGCACAACCCATCCAGCACCCACAAGAACTGTAAAAAGGAGGAGCCCTTAGACCTCAGACAGATCACTGTAATAAATAGTAAATGAATATCTGCAGAGGGGGTGGGGTTTTTCAGTGGCACAGACCTGGGTGAAAGGCCCTGGATGGATGCCTTCTGTAAACTACAAAGGCCCACAGTCACTGGGTGCATAAATTCTATAAATTCTATCAAGGATGCAAGCAGAGTACATTCCTGAACCCAGGACAGAACCTTTTAACTAACAGCAGTCTCACCTCTCCCTTCTTGATGGTCATAGACTGACGCCTGGGCGTAATCTCCTCATTAATGCTGGATAGGAAGTTCTGGGAAATGCGGAGAGCATCCTGCAGCAGGGGGTAGTCTGGGTGGCTGCAGGGGGTATGCTTCAAGAGGTCCTGTGTCATATGAAACACACATTTAAAAAAGTTACCTTCAGCTAAGGCTATATGACTGCAACATGTTACATGTAAAATATGTATTAACTCAAAAAAAAAGAAAAAAAAAGAAAACCTCTTCCACAAGATTACACAGAAAAAGTTTAGACAGACCAATCAGCATTTAGCCCTAATGGTAAAACTCCTCCTATTCTTCAGATAGTCAGCATTCAATTAATCGGAGGGCACTGAATGTTTTTTCTTTTATGTTTTCTAAGATTTATATTGTGCTTGGGGTGATCCTTTACTAACTCAGATAGCAAAAATTCTGACCAAAGGAAAGGAGTAGAAAGGTAAACAAGAACAAATTTTTAGAAATAATGGTTCAAATTCCCACTTACATGGAGCACCAAGGTGTTCCTGGTTACCCTATCCACAGGTTTGTACAGGAGAGCTGAGAGAGAGACAAAGGATTTAATACCACATTTATTTCAATTAATGGTACTTTCACAAGTTCTCAATATCCACAAGAAATATTAAACTAGTACAATCACTTCTTATATGACTCATGATTCTGTACCTCAAAAAAAAAAAAAAACCCACATTTATGAAAATATAGACTCTTAAAAGGAATGGGGTTATACTGTAATTCAGTAGAACAGCATTCCTGTGCTTACTCAATCATTTCACTCCCACAGCAGGTGGAAAAAAGAGTTAATAGAATCCCATGCTGTTGCTGCCATTGAAAGTTTTTTTTTTTTTTTTTTAACATACATTCCTAGTAAAATTCTGTGCAGTTACTGCATGGTTTTCAGGCTAACTTACAAACTTAAACAAAACAATTCAATGACAGTAAATATATATTTTTTAAAAATCAGCTGTCCATATTGCATTATGTCAACTACTAGTTTTTTTTTTTTTTTTTTTTTAGAGAAAACAAGTCACTTCCTGGGTGACATCTGTGGTGCAACTTCAAGGGTTGTGCCATCTGGTATAAGCACAGTTTGATAATAAAGTAAGAATACAAAGTGTGATATTTAAGATAAACTTTCTCTGGGTGCTTCCATGTGTTTTCTCGTCACCATTTGCAGTAACTTACATGCCTACTATAAAAGCATCCCTGAGTTCAACTGTTTAACATGAATAAAAAGGAGAATAAAGCCCAGATAAAAACATGCTCTGCCCCATACCTGTTACAGAAAAAGACCCTTTAAATATTTTTCACACAAAAAGTGGAAATCAGAACACTCATCAAAGTACTGCTACAAAATGACAACTTCAGTTTAATACACAAGTTGTCCATGAAAGCATTACAGCAGCTTTCTTAGAAGCAAACAAGTAAAGAATATAACAAAAGAGTTGTGCCATTGTTTGTACAGGTTTCCTCAATTAGGCATCTTCAACTAGCATTGAAATCAAACCACTGGACAGATGATCATTGGTAAGAAATGACTTAACATAAAACATTAAAAGACAAACTAAAAATTTGTTATAAATATAAAATATGTCAGTGTTATACATACAAATATTAACTAATTTTAGGTAACCTTTTTCCCCATAAATTGTAATCTGTTCCTCCTCACAAAGGTAATTTACCAAATAGGATGATTTCACAGAATGAATGAACCTCATTATGTGAGGAACACCTGTATGAAGAAGCCAAATTCTTTTAATAGGATTTTAAATCTTAAACAAGATTTAAAGTATGATCAATACTCCGTCATGCAAAATCATGTAATTATCAACCATTAGGGTAAGCATTTCAAATACTTAATCAATTATGCCATAAAGTCTAAATAAAGATAATAAATAATGTTGGTAGTCACTATGAACAATATAACAGCACTAACCTTCCAGAGAATTCTTTGACGCTTGGTCCCTGCAGTCCTTTGTACCCCTAACCTTCAGGTTCTGTGGGCACAAGGAGACAGTCCCACAAGGTATCATATCTGGATGGAATGGGTGCCTTTGCCCTTTAGTTTATTCATAGACATACAAATATTGCTGCACCTCAAGATGCTGGGAATTAAATGTTCGAGCGCTTAAGTCAACACATTCACAAGTACCTTATTAAGATTCAGTTTAATGTTTATTGTTATATGGCAATTATATCTAGGAAAAACTGAGGTTCTCAAAAATCTTTACAGGGTACACTGAAATTGATAAAATTATGCATTCTTGCTGTCTCTGCTGTGTAACGTCTGTCATCTTTTCATGCAATTATATTTTTTATCTGTGTTTCATAAGCACAATATCAGTACATGGTAAAGTGACAGGGGAAGGCATTCTGCAGTTAAAAGAGTAAACATCTACAAAGTAAAATAATCCAGCTTTTCCCTCCAAAACACTGAAACATCAGTAAAAGGAATTCTGAGCTCAGTTCCAGGCTCACGTTATTGCTTACCAGGTGGTCACTCACCTACTACCATGCTGTCCACCAGAAGAAAGAACCTCATAAGTACCTGCTCCCAGAATGTCAGACAGCTGGTTTATGGTTTTATTCTCAGTCAGTCTGAGGCTATACAGTAATCCCTTGGTAACTGAATATAACTCATCCCTGAAAATCTCCCCAATACCGAAACTGCGAATACTGAACAATTATTTCCAATTACTTTAAATGGGAGAAAAAAATAATGTGTGCCCAGCTCATCCTGAAACACCTATGTTACCATCCACCCACAATTTCCGCATAATAAAAAGCTTTAACAACCAGTTACCTATAATTAGAAAACACTTAATGTCGTATAAACATGCATTAATTTCCATGTTTATAACATATGGTACAGTATGAATAGTACAGAACATTTTGCATATTAGTGCCATCACCGGTATCACTGCATTCCACGGAGGGGATGAGAGGGTGCATGAGGGGGACTGCAGCAGGAGTTGAGTGTTAAGAGAATATGAATAAAGGGAATCGATGTGTCAAAGTAGTGGAAACAGCTGATAAGACACCAGCTCTCACATGTACACATACAAATCTTGCTTAGGATACAACTGAAACAGCAAACAGTACAGTTTATTGCAATAAATACAGCATATTTTTATTACACTATAAAGTATTTTTTTAATTTTTAGTTTTGACTTTTATTTGTGTTTATTTTTTAATATGGATAACCTTTTGATGAAAATTTGTTATAGCAAAAGTTTCCCTTCAGACAATGAGAGATTGCTGTACTTGAGATGTAACAGTGAACAATTCTGTGGAGATTTTTTGGGCATGAATTAGAATGGTAGAGAACACTAGCCTAATGCTACACAATACTTCCCAAGCTTATCCTTGCTAACCCAACCTTAGAAAGAAACCTAATCAATAGTGCTTAAACTGTTACATCAACCAAACTACAAACACCCCATGTTATATATTAAATGAAAGACTGACAGAAGTCAACCCTACAATCCTCACACCATTACCTCTGAAATCTCAGCAAATTGTGTGTTGGCTTGGCAGCACTTCTCAGCTGTCTCCACGGCAACCTCGTAGTTATCCACAAAGGCGCGGTAAACTCCCAGTTGGCTGGCCTGTTGAGAGGGCAATGGAGGTTGCCAGGCAATTGCATGGGGTCAGCCTTACTGACAGAAAGATAATTAAAAATTTAAACATGTCAGCTACAAGAAGGCGTTCAGTATTAGACCACAGCACTCCTCTAAGTTTATCACACAACCTGAGTCACAGTCAACGTCTCAAATTCAGGTTGCAAAACTGAACAATTTCTGGAGATATAAAGTTGATTTACTTGCAGTAAATTAATAATCAAATAATACAATGTGTGTTTTTATGAATAAAATGGAAAAGGAATGCCCCCGTTTCATGTTCCACTCAATGATGCTTACCAGAAGTTAACATCAATAATTGATTTTTACTACAAATGGCAGGAGATACTGGGATTAATAATAATCTGTTAACATTATGTTTATAATAAGGAACACTACTACTGTACATTACAGCTAGGTCAACAGAGTCAAAAATGGCAGCCTAACACCTGCACTAGAAACACCATCATCTCCCAAATTAATTCTCTGGCCTGCCACTGTCACCATAGCAGCAAAGAGGAGCTTCTCCACAATTAATTCTTGAGACCACAGCTCTAAGTGCACATTTGAAAGTCTAATTCTGCTATCCAAACTCATCAGTATTATTAGTCAGTGCAATAATGTACCCTTCACCATCTTAACAAGCTAATCTGGTCCATTAAATGAGAAATTCAGGGGAGAAGATTAAGAAGAAATATTCCAAGGATTTAAAATCATAACGGATTTCCTGATTGGGCACCAGCCACATAAAAATGTTAGCAGTGCAAGTGGTCTGGCTCCACGCTGTTAATCCAGAAGATGCTGTGGTTGTGATTACAGCAGCCATTGAGCTTTTAGTTGCCTCAGTGATGGATGTGTAGAAGGCTGATGCATGAAAAGCTTTTAGCCTTGACAAGGTATGTCATTGTTAGAAACATTTCAATTATTTCTATTCCTTCAAAGGGAAACTACCCATACTGTGTTCTCATTGCCACATAATGTAGGTGTAATGTGATTCTATTCCTTTACTTTTTTTTTTTTACAGCATGCGTATCATACATTTTGTCTTTGGTAAATATTACAAATGAGTATCTATTACGGAAAAGTATACTTATATCTGTATGTCTATATTTTTATTCATAAAAAGCCAAGCATATCCTTCATGTATGAATGTGGTCACAATAATTAATTCACAGCAGCTTACTCCCAGGTGCCCCAGTCCCATAAGCTCTCACCAGCTTCTGAAAGAGGTCGCCCACCCGCTGGTGGTGGTTCCACTGCTGCACACGAGGCAAGAGCCCATCATAGAATTCCTTGTGGATCTCGTAGAGCTCAGGCACTTTGAAGAAGATGGTCTCAATTTGTGGGATAGTCAGCACAGGCTGGGAAGTGGTGGCTGCTGCCTTCAGGGGCTTCATTGGCTGTTTGAGGGGTATAAGAGATTAGCCAGCACCAAAAGTATGGGTAGGGGTTTGTGAAAGTGGAATGCAGAGCATATAGGGAGGCATACATTTTCAGTAAATTCCAGCACACAAGATTGTTTAAACATCAGCTGCAGAGTAGGACTGTTCGTTGACAGTCTCTAAAGAGTTTTCTAGAGTTCAAAAGGGTTTCCAGAACTTCTTACAGCAGAAAAGGTGCTCAGAGTGTTAAATGAGTTCAATGAAGACAATATGTTGAATCACCTGGTTCACATCCATCAACTCAAGGATACTAAAGTAGATTAGGTCTGCTATAGAACTGATGTGACATTGACTGGAACAAGGTGAGCCAGTTTCAGTGAAAAGAGATGGAGAATGAAAAATGGAGTTACAGAGGGAATGAGGGAAATGTTTTATACTGTCATTGCTAGATGATGAGGATTATAAATGTAACATGACAAATTTTCATAAATTCATTGAAGGTGTCATAATTCCTGTAGCCCAGGGGGTTTTTCGCCATAGCGACACACTTAAACACTCAGATGAACTAATTATTTCTTAAATTGATTTACCCTTCCCTGTCATTAATGAGGTTGTTAATGGTTTAGGGGAGGTGGAAAACCTGTGCACACTGTCCCACTAAGAATAGGATTTGGACTACCACAGATCAACACCAATGTCTCACCAGTAACAGTGCCTCCAGGTGACTGAGGTATGTCTCCTCACTGGCCAGGATACCAGACAGAACCCACTTTCGCATTTCAAGGCCCTTCTCCAAGTCCAGTTCAGTCTGTAGTGGGAAAAAAATATTAGGCCCATTTCATACACATGCATGCCCACTTGTCTTACTGAGGAAGAGAAATGCCATTCACAGCCACAGTGCCTCGCAGTAGTGTCCCATGAACCCACCCATGTCCCCAGCTTACAGTCCTCTGTGAATTGTGTTTCACTCCAGCTTCTTAATGCAGAGTCCTAAGGGTTGCTGCCATCAGTGGAAGATATGCAAATACATTTGCACGATTCATTTGAAATAAACTGACATATTTACGCTCTGCAGTGAGTAATATTCTAGAAGATAGTATTGTCGTTTCATTTTGAGCATCACTATTGGATCAATTACCGGGATATCAACCCCTTGGGATACAGGGTCACACAGCAAAGAGAAATGAAATAAATTAGTTCTGAGTCTCCGAGGAAAAAATCTCAGCAACTGATTACCAGAGGGGAAGAAAAGCAATCTCTTTTTTCCCTGAGAGCTGTACTTAGTAACAGACATTGTGCTCCAGAAAAGCATCTTTTATTCGTCATCATCTAGTTCTAAAAATATTTGCTAAGTTGAGATCCAGGGACAAATGTGGCAGATTTTCAGCTGATCCAGCAAAGTATATCAGGCCCCACTCAGCCAAACATCTGAACAGGTTAGGTGTTATGGCAGGTTATAGAGGTTTAAATTTTATTTATTTATTCAATACAATCAGTGCACAAATTAAAAAAATAAAAAAAAAAAAACAGAAACACAACAGGCAGTTTGAGAGTCTGCAGCTACCCTTCACCACCACAGAAGATTGGTGCCATGAAGGTGTACATAAGTTATGTTCATATGCATTGATGAACTAAACATAAATAATTTTTTTTACTATTATTTTGAGGAGTATTATGTACTGCTCCTTGGCAATGGCCAAGATCTCACGTTTCCTTTGATACATGTCTGACCTGTACCAAGTGCCTTAACCAACTGGGCCTACAGCATGTAATCCTTAGGAGCCAGAGAGCTATCTAAACCACAATTTACAAGATGGAAACTGATGACAGTTTATCTCTTAACATTCATTGTACAACTCCTCTTGGTGTCTATATTAAGAGCAAACAATGTTCGTGTCTGGTAACAGATTATTCCTAAAATCAGTGGTATAAAGTCAGAACTATAGTCCTTCGCAGGGTAGCAACACACGACAGGCATTTACAGTGACAGACTGAGCCAGATTGAACCTACATCTGAACAGCCCAGGTGTTGTGAGGAGGCACCGCTATCTGCTGTGCCCCCATTTAAAAAAAAAAAAACCAAAAAAAAAAAAAAAACACATTTATTCTTAAATTTACTATAACTTTTATTTCATTGCAGACAGTATGAAGCCAAGATATTTCATGTTTTGTCTGGTCAGCTAACATTTCATTTGTTAATATACATCCATTCCTGCATTTCAGGCCTGCAACACAGTCCAAAAAAGGTTGGGACAGGGACAATTTAGAACTAGTAATAAGGTTAAAAAAAAAAAATGAAATAATGTGATTTCAAACAGGTGATTGTAATCATGATTTGGTACAAAAGCAGTATCCACGAAAGGCTGAGTCTTTGAGGTGCAAAGATGGGCAGAGGATCTCCAGTTTGTCAATAAATGCGTGAGAAAATTATTGAAATGTTTAAAAACAATGTTCTTCAAAGAAAGATCGGCAGGGATTTGCGTGTTTCTCCCTCTACAGCGCATAATATCATTAAACAATTCAAGGAATCTGGAGGAATGTCAGTGCGTAAAGGGCAAGGGCACAATCCTAAACTGAACACCCATGATCTCTGATCCCTCAGACGGCACTGCATCAAGAACCATCATTCATCAATAGCTGATATAACCACATGGGCGAGGGATTACTGTGGAAAACCTTTGTCAAGCACTACAATACGGAGTTACATTCACAAATGCCATTTAAAACTTCACTGTGCAAAAAAGAAGCCTCGTGTTAAACATGTCCAGAAGCAGCTCGGAGGCATCTGGGATGGACCGTCACACAATGGAAACGTGTATTGCGGTCAGATGAATCAGTATCCCAGATCTTTTTTTGGAAGAAATGGACGCTATGTGCTCCGGACCAAAGACAAAAAGGACCATCAAGACTGTTATGAGCAACAAGTCTAAAAGCCTGGGTCAGTCATGGTATGGGGATGTGTCAGTGCCCTTGGCAAAGGTAATTTACACTTCTGTGATGGCAGCATTAATGCAGAAAAGTACATTGAGATTTTAGAGCAACATATGGTGCTTTCAAGATGACATCTTTTCCAGGGACGTCCATGCATTTTTTCAACAAGACAATACAAACCACATTCTGCACACATTACAAAGGCATGGCTGCAGAAGAAGGAGGTACGGGTACTGGAATGGCCAGCCTGCAGTCCTGACGTGTACCCAATAGAGAATGTGTGGAGAATTTTGAAACAAAAAAAAAAAAAAAAAAAAAAAAAGCTACAACAATGACCCCATACTTTGCACACCTTAAGATGTGTTTGCAGGAAGAATAGGGCAAAATAACACCTCAAACGCTTCATCGCTTGGTATCCTTAGTGCAAAACCATCTTTTAAGTGTTGTGAGAAAGAATGGCAACATTACAAAGCGGAAAATGCTTTACCATCCTAACTTTTTTTGGAATGTGTTGCAGGCCTGAAATGCAGGAATGGGTGTACAGTATATTAACAAATGAAATGTTTGTTGACCAGACAAAACATGAAATAGCTTGGGTTCTTACTGTTTGCAATGAAATAAAAGTCAAAGTAAATGTAAGAATCACTGCGTTTTTTATTTGCATTTTCCATACTGTCCCAACTTGTTCTGTTTTGGAGTTGTACTAATATATGAGCATCAGCTCGACAGAAGCTTGTTGAATTTATGCAAGAACATGAATTTACATATGGTATCATAGTGTCAGTACTGGCAATACCACTGGCAACATTTCAGATAGATAAATAGTATATTGCATAAAAAAGTTGCATATTAATTTATTTTCCCATTGGTCTGTAGCAAACAGTCTTACCCCACATGTTGACCTGACTCTCACATGCAGATCACTTTTCATGGTAGCTTGCAGGACTAATCTTGTGCTACCTCTTTCTAGGTTTACATCTCCATACCGTTTGAACTGTGCAGCATTTGCAGGGTCTCTGCAGGGGAACACTCACCGACTTTGAGGACTCCAGGGAGCCTGAGGAAAGCGTGTCCCTGCTACTGCGGCTCTTGGAGCTGAGGTGAGGTGAGGAGGAGGGTGAGTCATCTATGTAGGGCATCACCTCATGGTGCCGACGGTGCTCCTCACTGCGCTCAGGATCATAACCATAACTGGGTGGAGTCCCTCCATAGGAGGAATCTAAATGAATAAAAGCAGATATGTCAGAAAGCAAAGCATCAAACTTTGCTTTTCATAACAGCAAAGTATACTAAGATTACCTCATGTTTAAATAAAATCTTTCAGATCAGATCAGCAACCCTGTCCGTTTCTGTTGTGTGCATGCATTCCAAGAGTAGAAGGACCTCACACAGTCTGTCCTTGACTTACAACGTACGCAACATATACACTCATGATCATTAGTAGTAATGAGAATCATAAAATAAAAAATAAATAGCAATGTTAAGAAAAATGAAATGGCCAAAAACTATCAAAAAGATAATTTATTATTTTCAGAACTCTGGTAAGCAAATGAGCATCTAATATCTAATTAAAACATGTATATATTAACATCTAGTAATGTTCTTCAAGAAGTTTATTAGACAAAGCCCCATACACTACATCTTGGTTTATTTATGTTCTTAATTGTATCTTTTCCATGCTGATGGAGTAAGGATGTGGTCACCTTCAAAGCTCTCCTGACAGACAAGGACTGGCAAGGACTGGACTTAATGCTCTGCCATTACTGACTGCACCCTCCCCATGGGCTACAAGTACTTTAAGCAACTGCCCTATTATCCTCTGAGCTTACATTTGTGCTTCAACTTACAAACACAACTAGGACCGGAAGTAATTTTGTAACTTAGAAAGTTTTTAAGTCCTCTGGTAGACTGATGATCTTACACGTGCAGCACCACACCAATTCAAGACACCCCCCTTTCTACATATACAGTATATGGGGAGGAAAAAGGCTGAGCTTTGAGGAAGAATTCGTTGTGGTTGCTATATGCTTGATATGCAATTACATATGAGGAGGTCAATAAAATAGGTGGTCAGTCAGGCTGGGACATCAATTATCAGGATGAGCCACAAACCTGTGTAAGTACAGCAATTTGGTTCTGTGCAGGTCATTCAAAAGTGAATCAAATGTTATTGATGAACTAGTGGGCCGGCAGGTAACACACACAGAGTCAAAGTTTTTGGCCCAGGATGGTTTCCCCTCCATCTCTCATGCTGCTCAAAGAACATAGGTGATCAGATAGGGACAGTTTTGGAAAGAGTACCATCTACAAGTTTGTTGCATGTCTTGTAAAACCATAATACAACCTCCAACTGGCACAGTGCCACAAGATGGCCCAAATGACAAAGTAAATGAAAACACCACAACTGTTCAGCCTCCAGTAGCACGTTACACAGCTGTCAGCAAACCCTCAGGGGGAGAGAGGACAGTCTGAACTCAGTCACTGCCAGGTAAACATGTCTCATTCCAGAGATGAATGGAAAACAGACAGATGTGTATGAATATCTTCTAGAAGTGCTGGATGAGATGTTGGTGGTGGGAACGTGATTCAATAATAACAGGATGAGATGAGGAAAAGTAAGTTGACAGGCTGGGAAGGAGATAAATCTAGTTAATATGACAGAACACATGTTAGTGTTAACAAAAATTGAGGGGTGCTTGGAAGGAAGAGGAGGGCCAATTTAAGAGGTCACACTCTTGTAACACTAGACCTTCCAAATATCTCACCTGAGGCTCTTTACCTTGAGGTCAAAGGTGAAAAAACAGAGTACAAATCAAGACTTAAGCCATCATGCTTATACTATTGAGCACACAAAATATAAAAAAAGCATTAACATGCCTACAACTGAATTAGTTGCTCTGGTGCGCACATTCAACCATACTGTACTAAGCACATATTTAGTTAATGTGTGGAGGTGGGGGAGCCAAACACAAACAGCATCCCCATGCAGACAGCAAACCCTGAATCTGCACCCCCACAGACCAGGTTCTGCGGTCTTGAATAAATAAAGCCAATCTGACGCGACGGTTGACCACATGGCGACTCTTGCAGGGAAGCCCCGGGCTCCGTGGCCTAATTACTCCCAGACCAATCAGGACAAAGAAGAACGCAGCTCTGTAAACCAGGGATGCCAGCCAAGCCAGACCATTCTAAAATCACCGCCAAAATGTTTTAGCAACATGGAGCAAGTGAGTCATGGTGCACCTGGACTACAGGGGTGAGAAGAGAATTCCTGCAGCATCAGTAGTCCCGCCAAATCCCCATTCTACCAGATACTGAAACAAATATTTCCCTTGACAAAACAAACTGGCAATTATATCAGAAGAAGGAGGCTTATGAGGAAAAGTACACAACAAGACTCCAGGTCTTTCTTGTCTGTTTTTTCCATGATTGGTTACAAATGACAGGAGCAGCTGAGCTACAGACTTGCAGTGATAAACACTGTTCCATTTTCCAAAGGTACTGCCAGCTCTATTTTCTAGGGAAGATACCATACATTACTCACTAAATCTCAAACTGTTCAAGGACAGGGATCCTATAAATGAATCATCACTAACAAAACTAACCAAGTTTACATTCTATTCAAATGGGAAGGCAGTGTTGATTTTATAGTTTTATGCCTATGGTTTTGTGTCTATTGCATGAATGTCTTTGGAGAAGGGAGAGGAAAAACAAGGCAAGATATTTTGTAGATCCCCTGATGTGGACTAAACAAAGCAGAAAACAGCTGACAAAAAGCCTGTAAAAATACTATGCTTCAGACTTAAAAGTCACCCTACTTCCACAATGAAATATTAAGCTATTTTTCTCTCTAGTGGGAAACAATCTATTTCATTTTATTCAGTTTTATTACATTACTTGCACATATGTTGACTCCAGAATAAATGTAATGATTCTAAATCATATTCTTCTGCTTACTAAAAAAATGTAAAGACATTGTATTTAGCTTCCCCAGAAAACAGTTAAAATTACAGTCAGACTGAATTTCATACTTTTGAAATTCCATTATATGCATGTAATCAAATCAGAACATAACACAAACTATTAATCAGTTTAAAAAATGCTTCCTATTTTGTAGCAGAGAAAAGACAGTGTCAGTTCTTCTATATGTTTTTCATATATGAAACAGGATTAACCTAAAGGTTTAGCATGGGGCACAGGCTGAATGGTGAGTGCTGATGTTCATAGGCTATGTCAACAGGACTCAGTGGAAAAATAAATTCAATTGCTTAAAAGACAATAACTTTTTTTCCACTTAACCTGCTGCTGTAATAGCAGATTCCTTATCAGTAAGCCTCATGTCAGCTTTAATGTAGCAGATGGTCAGATTTTTTCCAGCAGGACAATAGAGTAGACTGGTTGGCTATTACACATGCTGGGGTGCAGCCACTGCAGAGTTTCCACCTGTATGACTCTGCGTCCTGCAAACTGATGCAGCACAGCACCTTCAACTGCAATTCAATTTGTAAACTGTTAAGTTTCCAATCTTTTCCATCATCAAGAAGGGAAACAGCACATTAAGCCTGAGGAAGGGAATCCTTTTTTGTGGGTGAGAAGTGAAAACTATTCATAACAATGACAGGCATGCGAGGTCGCCCCTTTCGATCTTACCTTACTTAAACTTTACTTACCTTACTTAAATCTTGTAAGATTTCATTTTAAATTTGAACATGCAATGGCATCCCAAAAAGTCCAAGGCAGACAAACTACTATTCCTAGTCTCACCTCTGTGGTGAGTACTGCTCAGCACAGTTCTATGGAAGAGTCTGTCGTAATAACAGTTTTAAAAAAACTAGTATGTTTATCTATAAGCAGACTCAGTGCTGGCTTAGATTTGAGGACAAGACAAACTCATTAAAATCAAAAATAAGTTAAGTTTTTTTTATTTTTATTAATGATGCTCCAGTGAAATAGAGTTCTTCTGTAAATACACTGGATCACCTGCCTATACTTTTACCTACTTTGAGTGGCAACCTTGGAATACTGTTGTTTTCCAAGACCATGGAAATAGAGCAGAAACAGTGGCGTTACCTGTTGCCAGGAGTACTCACGTTTAACCACAAATGACCATGTGCAAGGAACACAGGCATGGAAAGGAAAGGGCGGTTAACTCACAAGCTATTAATGTCTGCCAAACAGTTTCCCTGATAACCAAAAAGACATCAACACAGATGGCTAGAAGAAAACAAGAGCTTGGGGTGGTTCACAATTGTGACCTGCATGCAGTGTTCAAAAGCATACAAAAGAAGGACATCCTGGAGAAATGTGAACAAAGCATGTGCCTCTGTCCTAGCTAATGAGGCCTCCGGGGTCTAATGCCCACTTAATAACAGCCTAACACCCCCAGGCTGTGGAGGCTCAGGTGAGCTCTCTCTACCCTCCTCCTATTAATACCTCATCTTGCATCTTGGTGTATTTGCTTTAAGAGGCTATACTTACTCTACCTAGTATGTGGGTGCAGCGTGAGGAGTACACAGACCTACTCAATTATTTCCCATTCCACAGCCTTGGATCCCACCAAAACTTGGGACATGTAGAGCAGATGAGAAAATATATGGAGCCTGGCCAGACTGCTCTAAGATGGATAATCCACAGCAGTTTCAGTAGCAGACCCACTAAATGTTCAATATATGGCAAGAGATTAACAGCTGGCCTGTACCAGGCTTCATTGCATAAGGTTTCATAGACTAAGAATAATGTTCTGTCCTTTGTTCAAATTAGAGCAGAAGGAAATAAACCCACCTTCATCTCAGTGAGTCATGGGATGTCCAACAAGTAAAACTTTTTCAGTGCTGGACTTAAGTTTTATTTATACATGTTTTTGACTTAACTTTACTGAGGTGTTTATTGAAATCCGGAGAAAATTTGATGCAGTTGTTGGGATGTCTATTTCCGCTTAAACAAATATAAAATTAGCAATAATAAACGTCTTATTATATTAGCATATTTATCATGCTCCATGAAACAAATAATTAAGTCAAAATTAATTAGCCAATTAATTAGCTGATTAAATATTCATTACTTAGCAGGTGAACAACACTGCTTGACTGATTCCTCTAATTCCATGCTAATTTGCACTATTCTATTGGCTAGATTAACAAAAAAAAACTAGATTAACATATTTACTATTTTAAAAACAGTCAACTAGCAATGTAATCATTTCCACATGGGACAACATTCCTGCACAATGCATCCAGCATCTTTAAGAATCCACACCAGGGCAAATTCATCTTGTTCTAAGGGCAAAATTCAAGATTCAAGATTCAAAGGTTTATTTGTCATGGGTGAACAACACAGCATAGCAGTGTTGTCCCCATGAAAAGTTTTGTTTCCAGGCATCCTCAGTGCAAATATGGACATAATATGTATATAATATGTATAGTCGGGAGAGGAGAACAATAGAGTAATAATAAATAAAGAGCAGGACAAACAGTTAGTAAATAGGGATAGGTATGTGGGGAAACAGTTATACATCAGGGATTGGCGGAGGGGGAGAAGACACAGCAGCCAAACCAACAGCACACAGCAACCAAACCTACAACTACAGACTAAACCTACAACAACAAAAAGTACCAGAGACGGGTGAACCAGACGGGTTTCCACAATGGGTGGGACAGGCATACAGATAGACAGACAGACCCCGATCGACTGTTCCACTGCCCAGGGAGGGGTCAGTGGTTTAGCAGTCTAACGGTGTGGGGGAAAAAACTGTTCCGGAATGCAGTACAACACAGTACAGTAAGATATCTATGCCTAATGAACTTAGAGTAAGTCCAGGTTTCCATTATACCTACACACATAAGGTGTATTAACTGGACTTGGCATCGCCAAACTTGGTACCGACTGGGAATACTGAATTAGCCCAATTAGACAAACTTGCAGAAAACAGGAAAAGATTTGTGCACTGCAGTTTGCCAGGACTCTGAATCACTTTAGGCTCTCCGAGTCCAGCAGAGCAGCAGGGTTAGATGGGGAGATGCTGATGAACCTGCACTGGCAGTATTTTCAAATATATACCAAAGACAGTAATGAAAAAAGTAAAAGCTATTCACATTAATGGTAGAAATGGACTGATAAATTACCTCCCTGCCCTAGAGAAAAATTTTGTGAGACATTAAGATTCTTTGGCAGAGTATTAGTCTTAAAATTAGAGCACTCACAATGATTCTGGTTATGAAAAACTTACCCTCAAAACAGTTGTAAACAGATGTCAGGACAATCATTTTGTGTAGTCTACCATTACCAAGGGAGTGGTAGTCATGAAATCAGGTATTGAAAGGGGGAAAAAACCGAGTCACTTTCTGACATACTGAAGAAATCTTTTACCTACCTCCTATGCAAACATACTCAGACAAAAAAATTGTCACACTTTCTGTGTTCAAAATGCCATTTCTTTGATTACTGAGCAACTTCAACTATAACAAATACATACACTGTTTTGTAACCATTATTTAATGTGCAGGCCTTTAAAGTCACATTAGTAGTACTACACTGGTATTGAAATATTGTTCATGCCTATGGAAAGTGATAAAATTATATTTTCAAAAGACATTGTTTAGGCCTAAAAGAATTCCGTATTAAAAACTCACACATTATTAAATATTGTTTGGCTCCTTAACAAATATTTCTTTCAAGGATGAACGGTGCTTCTGAATTTACATCTAATTAGTAATAATATAATAGATGGTGGTTACCTTGGTCTTTGACAAGACCACAATAGTATGGCGTGTAAAAAGACATTAAAAGTATAACACAGTCATTGACCTGACTATGAGGATATCAAATTCAGTCTTAGGGCAACATCTAAAATATTTTTTCCATGCTCATACAATCAAAACTTGTTCTAGCCTGGGACAACATGGCCAAAACATGACTACCACCTCCTCAGAGGGGTGAATCTTCTCCCTCCCCTCAGTCAGACATCATGGTGGGGTGCTTTGAATGTTGACACATTAAAATTCAAAGTCGCAGCTTAAAAGGCCATAAGAAACGAACTGCACAACCAAAGATCAGGCTGGCCAGATCAGCTTGTCCAAGAAGCATGGTACATTACCTTCATTCCCAGTCAGGGTGGCCAAGTTAGCAAAGCCCATTTGCTCTGCTACAGTGAGCAACAAAAGCCAGAGAGGTAATAAGGGTACTGCCAGCCTGCTAGTGGTGAATGGCAACAAGGAACACAAAGCACTTATCGTCAGCAGACAGAAGCCTAAGACAATAGGGCAATCTGGTAATCTCCCAGTAAACAAATCCCATATTACATGGTGGCTGTGTTCAATGTTCACTGTTCTTTCTTCCCCCCACCCCCCTTTTGTGTTCCTCCTCTGAGACCAGACTTCAGACAGCAAATCGTTTTGCTCCTCAAAGGCTTGTTGCCTAGGTTACTTAGAGCACAGGAAGGAGTTCAACATTTCCTGCTTTCTGAAGGATGAACAAGGGCTACAGTGATGGGGAAAGGTTATTTCAGAGACACCGCCAACAACCTTAGTACCGTTTTAGCACGTCTGCCTCACTCCAGTGGCAACAGGACTGTATTAAAGACTGCTCCATGCCCATGTCTGATCCAGAAGCACATTTTAGACGTAAGTCCCCAGGAGGCCACCACATTTCACAATGAATTGTGTGTTTTGTGTCCAAGGTTATGAGACAAGAGAGCAGATCCTGGAGTCAAGCTGTTCTGAACTGTCAAATATATGAAAGATCAATTGGTACTAGGCAGTATCTGAGTAAAACCAGAACATATGTGGTCGCAAGGCTTTCCATGAGGCTACCTGAGATATGCTGGTAGAGCTCATATATCACCTAAAATAGGATAGGATTAACACATGCATACATAATAAAAAAAAAAATAATAAATCGCTTGAGAGAAACTCCTCCAACCAAAACTCATACCAATTAAATGGCTTATCTTTGATGACACAAAGATTGAACAATCTTAGACAAAAGCAGCCCTCCCCAAACTGAGACTTAAAATAAATACTTTGATGAAGAACTGACGAAACTGTACATTTCATTTGCTTGTATTCCCCCCCCCTCTCCCAGTGACTTACTTCACAGGCTACACCTTGCACGTGTGATAACCTCCACTGCAACTTACAGCTGAGGGCTTATGTCTGAGAACACAGTAAAACAAAGACTTCAGCTATTTTGGAAATCTAATTATGAGGACTTATTAATTCTAAGGGTGTGGCGGGTATTCAGGGAGGCATAGAGGCAAATTCTTACCAAAGAAAGAAACAAGGGCGATAGACTTAACAGAGCAGGGTGTATTGTCATGTATATCTCTACAAGCCTCGTGCACAGGCAGGGCAACAGTGCCCTCTTAATTAGTGAGATTCTCCTGGAGGCTGGTCTCCATAGCAACACAACCCCCAAGCAGTCAAGGCCTGGATGTACAGCTGTTTATCTTGAAACAAGAGTAAGGTCTCCTGTGTACCGTAGAACCATAGCATACACACAGACACATAGCTTGAACACAGGTTTGCTGTTGACATAATGACATGTTCTCACTGGGTGCCACAGAACCTCAACATAAAGCAGTATTCTAAACAATCACGAGGACTGTATAAATGTGCGTGCAGAACAAATAAAACAATTGTACGAGCAGTCAGTGTGTAATTACAGGGTACGATGCCACTTAGGTCAATAAAAACTGAAACACGTAACTGCCACCAACTTGGCTGAAAACCTATTGGCCCAGCATACTACCCTGATCAAATGTCCACACTGCTATTCATTGGGGGATACTGGTCACTTTTCTTTCATTCAGTAACTATCAATATTTAATCACCACTTCCACAAGTAGGGTCTCGGCCACCTGGAGCACAACTCGGGAATCATTGGGCGTAAAGGAAAGCTCAGCCTGGGCAGGGTGCACACAATCAGAAAATTTAAAAAGATTCCAGTTTAAAAAATAACATGGACAGGAAGTCCACAACATTACTAGAAAAGTACACATTCATACTCCAGATGTATAATGTGGGAGGAAACGCTGTTACTTTCTCTCTTCCACTTACATCCTGCTTTTACCAGCTAAAGTGTCAGAGAGATCTCAGATTTTCATGCCACTACATTCGAGCATCTCAGATATATACAAGAAAATCCAATTTTCTATACTTAATTCAATCCTGAAAAGGCTGCATAAATTGAAATTGTATATACCATGATCCTATTTTATAATACTTTAAATGAGAAAAATAATAATACATTTCAAGCAGTGTATGAAAACTTCAAACCAACTATTTCTGAGCTAGTAATTTGCAGCGTTCATGACCGAGGCTTTGATTAATGAAATCTTGAATCATGTGATGGTAAATAGGGGGATGGGAGACTTTGTTGTTGAAACAAATGGTACTGACAATAGATCACAGAAGAAACCAACTCCCCAACAGCAGGTGCCAGTCCCAGAGTGGCCCAACCAAAAACACAAATATTCTTTCTTTGCCTCTATTTCAAGGCCCGCTAACCTGGGACAATAACATGTAATTATGAAGTAATCCCATCCTGTAATGCCACTTCAACAGAGACTGACACACTTGGACAGTGCTATGGACCAACTGCTGTGGTGTACATGTACGTCCTTCCTATATATGACTAACTTCTGGAATTTTCCAGTAACAAACTTTTTCCTATACAATATTTTTGGAGGTGTATTTAGCATTTTTAAATAAAAACTAGAACAGCAATTTGAATTGCACATCAGAGATCTAACAGATAGTGTTCACAAATAGTAACTAAAACTTGAGTTTTTCAGCAGTGTAGAAAGTGTAAAAAGCAAGCAGAACAGGAAGTGAAGTTAGTGAAGTCTCCATCTTCCACTTTCATAGAAAACATCCAGCTAATAGGCAATACAAGAATTTTGTCTGCACTTTAAGGTAAACAATGCAATAAAACATACAATTAACAATTAATAGCTTTTATTTAGCAAAGTTGTGCTTTTATTTCTTATTATGTTTTGTAATACTGACTTTTTTTACTAGACATGGGTGAGGCCCGGGATGTTGATTTAGCTCTTTATTTGGGCTTTCTTACTTTCAGAGTATCATAAACACTCTTGCCAGAGGCCTCATAATGTCCAGTCAGCTGCAGGAGGAGCATCCTAGGTCACCTGAATGAGAGGCTGTCTTGACAACCATCAGCAACACTCTGATCTCACTGGAAAAACCCTGTTGCCATGAAGCTGTTATGTTGTTAAAATTTACAATTAAATTCATAAATAAGGAATACACTGTACTTAAAATAGATCCAAGACACACTGGTGCCTAATCTGTACATGACAGTATATAAAAACAGGATTTGTCCCACAAGCTGGAGTTCTAAGACTATGAATTAGTTATGCAGATTCTTGTGCATTTTTTTTTTCCTTTTTTACTTTTTTAATGCAGACATACATGGTTGTACATTCAAAGCAGTGTTTCTTTTTTTGGACATGAAATAAAGCAATGTGGAGCACTGTTTCACACAAAGGAGATTTCCCTGTGGAACAAGATTCTATAAATGATGCGAAAAAGGCCTACATCGGTGTCTGATGGTGAAAGAGGTTGTCTGAGGAGAGGCAGGGAAGCTTGTGAGGGCTGGGGAGAATAACACGCATAACAAAGCTGGTGCACCTCACAGGCAAGAGAACACACACATACACACAGAACATGTAGCAACAGGGTGACTCACATTAATATTTAGAGGCACATATCAACAAAAGAGTGAGATTGAATGTCACTCAAAGCATATCAATGACAAGAAGCGGATGGGGGGGGGGGAGATGACCAAAAAAAAAAAAAAAAAAAAAAAAACCAAACAAAAAAACAAGAACCTCTCCATTTATAATCTGTGTGGGGAAAATGCAATCCATAGGAGGTGGAAGAGAGATTTGGCATTTGGAAAAGTATCCTGAGTCACCAAAAGTAAATCATTACAGCAGTTTTAAAATAATTTAAAAAGAAAAATGACCAGAGGTCCTAGGAAGGGGGAATAAATTCAGTTGCAATGCGGGTCAGAATCGATACAGGCATAAAGCAAAAATTGAGACAAAGGGACTCATTTGAAATTATTATACTCCCTAGAGTCATATAAGGCACAGTGGTTTAATATTCATCTCAACAAATCGGTAATGTATAAAACATGAAAAGGCACCAAGTTGCCAGGGATACAGGAGTTAACCACCCAGATAAATAAATCATCAAAACAGAAAGGGTAGTGCATTCTATCGAATGACACCAACACCTCAGGAAGCTGCCAGTGCAGCATGGTGCAGTGCAAATCTGTGTTAATCCTCCTCAGGCTACAAAAGCCCACTATCAGATCCTGTCCCTGTGACCATAGCGCAATGGTAAATTTCATATGGAAAATGAAAAAAGTAACCATTTAGATGCTTGCTTAAAACCTTCATCTGTGTTTTCGAAAAGCAGAACATGGTCCTAATGTGTACACTTTGTGTAGAGGAAGAGCTGAACAGAATAGTTTTATTACAGGCTCTTTGAGTCTGGACCACAATAAGAGTGTGATGCACAAAATCTTTGGACCTCATAGGACAACTTCACTTTGAAATATTGTAAAACTACAATATCTCATCAGCATATGCGGACATTTGCTATAGTGATGAATGAGTTATTCATCACTATACATCATTTGAGCCAAGTGCATCCTTTTAAGGTGACACTATAAAATGTTTAATCCACTTTTTCACCAAGCAACTTTAACCAAGTTTTCACAACAAAAATTGTAAAGGGGGTTTGAAAGAAATTATATACAAAACATGTATTTAAATATGGAGTATTTGTGTCTTAAAATTTTGTGAAAGAAAGAATTTCAACAGTTGTATGCTTACTAGAACCTGCAAACATAGAAAAAAATAGCTATGCACTGGATAGTTAATCTGACAAGAATTCAATGAAAACTGGCTGTAAAGGCAGAGGATCTCTGTGTGACAAAATAGGACGTAACTACTGTAGGCTTATAAACCACTTACGGAACTAATCCATGCTTTTTTACTGAGATAGGGGATATCCGATCTGCAAATCTCATTTCTTTGCTGTGGTCTGGTTATCGAGACATTTGTGATGGCGATTACTTCATTACGCAATGGAATTAGAGGACTGCTTCCAGGAGATTACTACACTCAAACAGTAAATTACAAATAAAAAATAAAACAAGTTGGGCTGAGCTCAGTGGTGGGAAGCAACTGAAAAAGAGTCAAGGATGGAAGTGAAATGAAAACATCCATGGCATTTCAGCATGTAGCTACAGGCGCCACAGTACAATTTAATTCAACACCCTATCACGTACGCTTTAATGCATTCCCATTTTATTTATCTTTCATTAACCATATGCATTTACACATTCAGAACACATATCCATTGAAATATCTGTCACATGAAGAGCACAGAAGAGACAGGCAAGGCAGGGGAGCTTAAACCAGAAACAGCACAGGAGGCTTGTCTGGGCCACCATGCCCTGGACAGCATCAGGCACCAGGAAGCAGGAAGACCCAAAAGGAGCTTGCACACTTGGAAATTGATAGACTCTAAAGTTTCGAGAAAGTCAGGGATCCATACTCCAGATGCACAACATTAGGTCTGACAGTTCAAAACTGGCGATAAATCAGATTTGCAGACACTTTAGAAAGCGTTTATGATATTGACTTTAAAACTTAACATAAGGTTATGAAATTAAAGATGACACTGTTGAAGGACTTGAGCCCCATCAAGATATTTTGACACAGGAACACTTTCTCTGTGGCAGGTGAACCTAACGAAAATCACTTCTGACACCTATCAATTCAACTGTGATTAAGTAATATTTATTAGTGTGGATATAAACAAAACAACTGGAGAGAACAAAGGCTGAGGTTCACATTACCTCCCCATAGTCAGACTGTAAAGGGAACAAGTTGGATGCAGCCAGTAATATGGCAAAACCCTTCACCCCCATAAAAGAGCATAATCTCCTGTTGTACCAGGACAGAAAATGGTGAAGATGTTCCAGACCAGGATGTAGTGTCATGGTAGTCCTAGTGTCTTCAAGGTCAAACAAGGTCTCTTTCCAACATGGGTTATTTATAGCCCTTTGCAGCATTAACAAAAGTAATGCCCCAGGAGGTTGGTGTGTATGTATGTTGGCATTAGGGAGAGTTCAAAACTCATAGCAGTGCCGAGAAAAGGCTGGAGAAAAATATTATGCAGAGAAGACAAAACTATCTATAAACTCCAAAAGCCAGAATATGTGTAATACAGAGTATGACATGTGGTTGGGTATGTGTTTTCTCTGTATTCCTTGTTCACTGAAGAGGAGAAATTCCCTTGCTCCAAAATGTTCCCTGGTCATTGATCTAGTCTGCTTGCTGCTTTTGATCTTTTTAAACAATTTCAAAATGTTCCTCAAAAGCCTCCTTTTGATAAAGCTTTTGACAGCAGAAGAGAAACATCTGCACTGCTACAATACAGAAAAGAGAAAGGAAAAAAAAAAAAAAAACAATGCACACCACTCACTGTAGGAATTTAAAGATCCTCACAGGACTAACAGTTAACTGAGTTGGAGAGATAGAGAACAACAGAGGGATCAGATTTGCCTGGGAGCCTAAATTGGCAGTCTCCTACACTGGCAAGCTGTGACACTGACTTGGACAGACACAGAGACTGGGTTCCTGAAAGCTGAGGTACGTGTAAAAGAGAAGATAAAAATTTATTGGCAAGTAAAAAGTGTTGACACAACAAACAATCCAAAATTCTGTCAACTGCAGCCATACAACATGAATAGTTCTCTAAAACCTTTCTTCAGGGTAAAGGCAGCAAAAACAAACAGACAGAAACCAGCAGACCACAGCACTGAACCAAGATGTTTAAATCTCAAAAAGGCAATTAAAATCTAAATTATCCAAAACCATTATGGTTCTGCTCCCAAGATGCCAGTGAAGTAGATGAGGTGCCCCATTCCAAATGTAGGCAGGGGTGCGAATTGGACATGAATGCTGCCGGGGATCTCTTTAACCTTCCAACTCTAATAAAAAATATTATCGTCCTAGTAAGAGGCAGACAGTGACATCCCGTGTTCCCAAAGTAACTCATCAGTGCATTACCTACCTGTACTAATAATTTCTATATTATTACAGTAAAACTTAAATAAAATTGTATGAAAATTTCCATGCAGGTCTAAATTTAAGTTTAGTAATAGCACAGGCCATGTGGCAAAGTGTTTAAATGTTGGCTGACATCACGTACACAACTCTAGTACACAAGCATAACAGGAGATTCAACAAAGGTTGAAAGTCAAAGACTACATCAGTTCTACCTATTTAACCCATAAGACTGAAAACAAGCGTGCTTTGTCAGAAAGCCTTGAAGAAACACTTCAGTACCAGATTTACAGTCGAACCCAGAGAATAAGAGCAGCTCCAGCTCAGCAGCAAAACACTGACTTGGTGTTTCTGAAAAAACTAATGAGGACTCAGTAGAACAGTTCAGAGAACGCTGTCTTCTCAACATCACAGCTTACATCAAAGTTTGAACCAGCTCTTATGTTCAAAACAGCTCTCCTGGAATTTAATTTCATGGTACAATAGGACATATGTGTGGAATGACAATTCAAGAAAGCATCTCTAAGGGGTCTAAGACAGGCTTAAGAGTAAACAGGCCTCTAACTCTCAAGGGAAACCATTCCAGCAGAAATCCACCTGTCATCTGAAAACACCTAAGGCAAAAACAGTTCTCAAGTCATCAACCAAACCAGTCAACAGAGCCACGTACACAACGTTAACACACACAAAACATTCACGCCAAAGTCCAAATGAAGTTCCAATCCTTAAATCTATGTTATTACATTTAGCTATGCTGCACATTACATGTAGACTTGTACAGACACTACTGGGAAATTTTACAGACTAAATAATTAAATACTATGTAACAAAATCTACAAAAATTGTTTAAATATGCTTGAGATTCTGATAAAACTTCCATAAACAGTATCACTACTATCCCTTAAGATGTTTTCATGATTATTCTATCACATATTGAGAAGGTCTTCAGCCCAAAGCCCTTTTAGATGAAAAAGACCACCACATATGTAAACAGTAGTGATCTTTACAGTTATAAAACTCAAATAAAGGAAAAAGCAGCTGCAAAATTTACCTGCAAGGTTGAGACCTTTTTCACAGACTGCATGATAAAGGCAATCAGTACATTTAGAAAGAACATAAAAACACATGAATGGGACCATAGTGGCTGCTGGTTTCACCAAGGTCAAAAAAAAAAAAAAAAAGATGCAAAGATAGGAGTACAAAGGCAAAGCTTGAGAGAACCCACAGACAGTGAGAAATATTATGCCTTGCAGTGATGTTGATCTTATCACTTTTACACATTTTAAGGGCACCTGGTTTTTCTGTCTGTGCCTCTAGGGTCTCCTGACTGGGTCAGCTCTGTCGCTGTTACTGGGGCGTATGTTTCACAGACAACATACTGTATATTTCATGCTTTGAACTCCAGAGCCAACCTGACCTCTTTGTACCACCTTACACAAACTTAAACTTGAAATTGAAATGGTTAAATAGCAGTTAAACCTCTTAGACTCACATTAAGAAGTTTAAAACACTTCCAGAGAAACCCTTGTTTACCATTGTCCCTCAGAAAAGGTTAACAGGCACTCTGCAACAGCCAGCTGTAAGCCAAAACAAATTTCTTTAGATCAGTTTATAGTATCAGTTGTGATTATGCAGATAACCATCCACATGTGGTAAATGGAAACAAACAATCACAGTAGAAACCATTATCAATTGTGGCAAGGTACATAGGAGGATTCATGAGCATTTCTTTAACCACAACACTCCATGGAAACACCAGTACTGGATAAAGCAACCTTCTGAAACCTGGAAAGACACTTGTTTCATGTTTAGACCAAAACCAGATCTGACATGCTCTTCCCAAGATAAGACAGAATGCCTTGCAAGTTTTTTTGTGCTCTGAAAACTGTGTTTGATTTTTAGGAATGCAGGAGAGCATGGGGGGCACCCAAATATGTGATACAAAGGATGATACAATTCATGAATAAATGTCATTTAAATAGTAGGCCAAAGGAGACAGACAGTCCTAGAATGATCTCACTTTAACTCTCATTGTCAGTGTAAAAAAAAAAAAAAAAAAAAAAAAACTAAATAATAAAAATCTAAACAAACAAACAAATTAATAAAAATCATCATCATCAAGCAATATTTAGAATATCACCATGGTTACAGAAAATCCAGCCACAAGGGGATGCACAAACTAGTGTATTTCTTCGTGCCGGTCCCAAGCCCGGATAAATGGAGAGGGTTGAGTCAGGAAGGGCATCCGGCGTAAAAATTTGCCAAACCAAATATGCAGACAAAAATACAAATTTCCATTGACGCAGAAAGATGCAGGGGACAGGAAGAAGTGGAAACAATTGATCCGCTGTGGCGACCCCTAACGGGAGCAGCCGAAAGACGAAGAAGACGATCATGGTTGCAGAAATTTATTTCCTGATAAAATGCATTTGTCTTTGTCACTGGGTACACAGTTGTTCCAATACTACCATGCTTTAACCTTCATAACAATTATGATTACTTGAATGCTTTGATCTGCAGTTATTTATAATATTTATCAATTTACACTTCAGGGTATTTAACTCTTGCTATCTTGCTCAAGGACACTACAGCATTGGTGGAAATGCTATTGACTGACACGTTTGTTACTTCTACCAGCAGTTTCAACAAAGAAACTTTCATAGACAAACTAAATACTTTGCAATTCCCATCCTGGTACTTCTAACACGGAGTTACGTGGCTACTACACCTCACCAGGCCTATTCACTGACACGCAGATGGAACAGCCGATTGTCAGGATAAAACTTAAAAGTGGGTCAAAATGAGGGCATCTCACCAGAAAGGATTTGATTCTTTGTCCAGTATTTGGAACCCTGAATGTTCATGAAAATCCAAGAGTCTTTAACAAAAAAGAGGACTCATTGGTATAAGCAGAACACCACACCTCAACTCTAAAGAGATTTGTAGCCCTGGATCAATGACATCAATTTCACAAAAAAGGACTGTAGTGAGATCTTGTAATCTGCTGTCTGTGACAGCCACATAGGTCTGGAAAACAGCGAGGCATTCATAGGTAATTTTTCTTACGTAATCTCACACAGAGAAGGCAGCAGGGGCCACAAACATATCAGCATATAACTCCAGCAACTACGGAGAGGCCTCCCAGTGTTAAACTTAATCACTACCAGCTTTCCCACAGAGAATAACACCTCTTTACACCTTTCAAAAATGCTTGATGTCACACACAACTTGCCAAAAGTGGGACTATTAGATGTAGTTAAGATGAAAGAATTTAACCAAATCTCTGTTTGCTGTGCAATTTAAAAGAATTACTATCAAAAAGAAAGAAAAGTATATTACATAACAATGAAATCATTTAAGTCAGAACCAAATAACAATCCTCTTGCAAAAACCAGAGGTAGAGGCTCCACATTAGAAAAATACCCCAAAGCTAAAGCCCCCACTCCAAAATGCAGCCTTAAGGTGCTGGGGAAGGGAAAGGTCTCAACCCAAAACACCCCTTTCATAATTGGATCTTCTGGCCAACATTATCAAAAAGTTTTTTTTTTTTTTTTTTAAACTGATAAATCTTAACCTTTAAGAAATTTTAACAGCCTATGCTGTGTGATGACAAGGAGGAGACCTAATAAGAAAAAGGAATGGTGGTCCTGTAAGGCACTGTGGTCTTTATGCGATTTGGAGTGTTGGATTTCCATACTAAAGAGCAAAATGGAAAGTTCCTCCAAGGTGTCAAGACCATAAGAAGAGGCTTTCTTTTTCTTCATCAAGAAAAAGCCAAAGTAGCGGTAAAAGTTTCACTTTTCATTACATCATTCCAAAGAAAATACACAGTGGGTGCTATAGTCAACAAGCCACATTTTGGAGATGTACTTGAACACAATGCACAAATACATAAGTGCCTGGCAGACAGCGATACGCAGAATGGCCAACTTTTCTACCAGCAAACAAACTGTGACAGCTGCAACAGAATGCAAATCAGTTTAACTTGAGCACACTGGAAAGCATGAAAGTGTTGCTTCTAAATCAGGTCTAGAGTCAGCTTTTGGGCAATCTGTAAAAATACAGTATATCACAGACTGCTTGCATCTAATACTTTTAAAACTGATTGATTCTTATTCAACTCTGCAGAACAACAGAACTGACAATGAATTATTTTTAAAAAAATCAATGCAGTTTTATGAAATCAAATCGAGCTGTAATAAATCAAATTACAAAATTTTTCAGCTTTTCAGCTTTTATGGAGCTTCAATCAAAAAAACTGATCCTCCAAGAAAAGCCTATCGGGGTGAAATAAGATGGCTAACCATCTACCTATATTAACGCATCACTAGATAGCAGGCAAAATCAGCTTGGGGGAGGACATTTTTGTCTGTTTTATCAGTTAGTTTGAAAAGGAAACCCATCCATTGTTTTCTCTGTGAAAATGGATTCACTAGGTTGTATCGTAATTCACATTATACAGAACAAAATTATATAATAGCACAAATAAATGAGGAAAGAGTAAAACTTCATGATCTTTACAGCACCTCTGACTGTAATGTTACAAGATACAGCGTCTTCCTATTGTTGAGTTCATGATGCTCTGATGGAATTTGCTTCCTAAGGAAAGGTAACTGGAGGCCAGTTTACTAGCAGGACCAACCAAACCCCACAACGCTGACCTAAATTTAGAGCCAGAAACTGCAGTTGCACAGGTCACTGATCAGTGGCCTAGCAAGGCTTGTAATTAGATTTAAACAGCTCTTCCTGGGCACAGTGGCACAGTATCTTGGGGGAGGTTGTCACATCTCTGTAATTGCTCATGTGTGCAAGGGACAAAACTGCTTTCTTACATTAAATAAAGGCTAAGGACAGCAACAGAAATAAGAAGTAAACATCTACTGAAGATATTTTGTATACAGGAATCCTACAAAAATCCAATTAATCTGTGTTTAAGGACAAAATCTTATCCTTTTCCTCCATGCGTCTTAAAAAATAAAGTTCTGACACAAAATTTAAAATTTCAGATGAGGGTACTGCCAGGATTCTTGCTCTCTTGGAGTTCATCTGAGGCACTGAATTTTTCTTTCTTTCCCAACTTGGGACTACTTGAGTGTCATGGGCAACCATTTCTCAGAATGCCCCTTGGTGCCACAGCAGCTCCTTTCAATAGGAGAATGTCACTGTCTCAGAGAAAGGCAAGACACTGAGAACCAGAAGTGAGCAGAGAGAAGCCATCGGGGGTCCATTTAATGAGAAAGCCCAACAAAAAGTCTGCACATTCGAAAAACCACATATAATACCTTATTGCAAAAAAAAAAAAAAAAAATCCATGGAAACCACTACTTTCTTTTCAGTACACAATTAAAGGAGGTTAAAAAAACAATTCTTGTAGAGCAAGATGTTTGAAGTGTGAACATCACTGCTTTGATGCCTGCACAGTTCTAATATCAATTCTTCAAGGCCTACAGGATTGCAAGCCCCACCACCACACACCTGAACCAGATCGCATCACAGACGACAAAAAAAAAAAGCATTAGAGAAAGCTGATGTGCTTTCACCTATACAAAAAGAACCACATCTTTGTGCAGTTTTCTCTCATCTTCAGTGTTCACAGATCAAGTCTGCACCAACTGAAAACTAACTCTGCACCTAGGTTAACCTATAGTGGCATACAAGTGCTTTGTTCCATCTAAACCAAGAAGGTTTTCAATCGAACACATTCTACCTAATGTCCACCAGCATTTAAATCTTACTTTGACATTGGCACTCATGGGTAACACAGACACCACTGAGGGACAAAAATGTTTTCCCCCCAAACACAAGGGACTGTGGAGAATAATTGTTATGAATGTAAAATGACTATATAACTGGAAAAAATGCAGTACTACTGAATAATAAGACTGCTGTGCAAAAAGAGCATACTATATTTTAGCTAGCTGTTATACCGGTTATTTGTTATACATTATATGAAAGGTGAGTAATTCTACTGAGATTATCTTTCAGTTACATCTGGCTACATTTACATCCATCACATCAAAGTAGAGAGAAGTATAATAATATCTGCTGAGTATCAAGTTCTGGTATGCACAGTATAAAAGCACATCATGAATAATGTGACCTCCACTCTGTATTCTAGGAAAAAATATATAAAGTGGGGGTGCAGCATTTAGCATTTCTTTGAGATTTCTTTGCATGTCTACCTTCATTTTCATGTCAGTACTGACCAATGTTTTTCATATGAAAGCCTACTGTGGCAAATAATGCTCACTTACTAATGTGTGCCATGAAAGCATTCTGCACACCAATACATCACATCCAGTAGCCTTCACATGTCACACAAGATGGATTCATGATTGTATAGTCAGATTACGACCTTGTTTACACCACAAGCAATAAGTGTCAAAGTGACATTTCTCCATTGTTTAAATGTCCAGTTTTAATGATCATCTGTCTACATTCCTTTCTGCATATCACTGTTGAACTCAGCTGTTATTTTTGCATTTTTAACCTTCCTGTTAGTTTTAATGACATCTCTTATTAACAAGGTGTTTTTCCACCATTGAATGGCCAGTAAATGGATGAACGTCCCAAGAGGATAGCCATTTCTGAGATGCTGAAAAAACCTCATCTAACACCAACCATGTAAGCACGTGCATAATTGCAAAAATAACACCTTCCAACACTTAGTCCAATAATAACTGAACTTGTAAACCCTCTGCATGTTTTATATCTGCTGAGTTCCAGCTACCAGATTTGTTGCTTGTAGAAGCAGGCTGTTAGCACTTACAAGCAGGTGTTCCCAATAAAATGGCCACAGCATCTGTGTATAAGGGGTTGGCTGAAGTCCAAAATAAAAAAGAAAAAACTCAAAAATTAAAATGACAGTCACTGCAAGTGCTGCACCTGCTAGTCAGCAGACGATATCACAGAACAAAAGAACTACTGCACAATAGAAGAAACACTTCCAGAACATTCAAGAAAAGCACTGACATTTGAAAGATCAGGAGGACTGTGTTTTTAAATTTGTTCCCCCATTAACAGGCAGGCCCTTTATTAAAAAAAGACATCTCAGTGATTTGCCCTATGGTATGGACCCAAGCCTACACTAACTGTTTTGAGGTGAGGAACACCTACAAAAGTGCCTATGGAATAATGTAAATTTAATAAATTATGTTCTCCGAAAAAGCCCAAAGTCTACAGAGTCAAATGAAGCTCATAAAATGGACAGGTCAGGTGAGTGATGTTTCCCTTTTTAGAGTTGGCATGGGTGTCGAGCAGACGCAAGTTAGAATATGTCCATTACCATTGCAAACAAGAAAGGACTCAAAGCTGATCCTTGATGTAATCCTACCCCCACCCTGAAAGCATCTGTCACTCCTACCGCAGACCTCACCACTGTCACACTGTCCTTGTACATATCCTGTACCACTCTTACATACTTTTCTGGCACCCCCGACGTCCTCATACAATACCACAGCTCCTCTCTAGGTACCCTGTCATATGCTTTCTCTAAGTCCACGAAGACACAATGCGACTCCTTCTTACCTTCTCGGTACTTCTCCATCAACACCCTCAGAGCAAACAATGCATCTGTAGTACTCCTTCTCGGCATGAAGCCATACTGCTGCTCGCAAGTTAGAATATGTACATAGCTAAATTAGGGAACAGGCCAAAAAACAAGAAGAATGACTACAATAAAAACCAAACCAATAATAACCATTTGTACAAGTGATGAGTACATCAATCAGAGAAAAATGTTCTTACTATTAATTCCATGACAGCAAATGTAATAACATCAATAAAAAAAGAGCAGGTTCTATGCCTCAGAAGACATGGAGAATAAAAAAATAAATAAAAAAGCATTCTTCAGAGGTTGAACAGTCACCTAAAAGAGAGCAGTTTATGGTAATGTGCCGTCATTCAAATGTGATTAGGGCTGAAAACACTGAACTTGCTGTGCTACTGGCAGGTAATCCAGCTCTTCAAAGACCTACCTGCCAGACATAAAGCCTGAGTATAATTCTCAAAAGCCCTTCCAAGACATCACAAATGGGGAAAGGCTAGATGAGCTGTGGATTGGCAGAAAGCAGGGAGGAAAAGAGTAGGGACAGTAGGAGGAGAAACTGCATCCTCCTAGAATATTTACAGCTCAGCCACTCCCTCAGTGTGACACCAAGTATTGTTTGGTTGACCAGGCTAGGTTTCTTCCAAACTTTAAAATGAGCAGATCCCTAAATACTCACCTTCTCCTCAGGTGAGCAGTGGAATCTTGGGTAAGGAGAAATACGGGTGAATGAGTGGAATCAGTTCCACTGGGGGAGAGTGGTCTACACCATGTTGAGCATGTGACTGTTTTGCTTGTAATTCTGGAGTAGCAGCTGATGCCAAAAGCATGTGTGGCAAGATGCCCATCACTGCATAGAAAAGTGATCTGTTCCAGGGTTTGGAACCTTTTCACTCCTTGACTGGGCCTCTGCCAGATACTACTGGGTAGCTAGGTCAGAGCAGACACAGGAATGCTGACTAACACATTTCCCCTCCAACTTCTTCAGCCAGAGGAGCTAGGCCTTCTGCAACAATGGAAGCTGCTCCATTCTCTAGGGCTGTATTTCAGATGCTCTGGGATGATGGGACCAGTAAAAACAATAAAAGGATTCTGTTAACATCTCAGCACATGAAGACAGAAAGCAGAGCAGCTCTCTCCTGTGAATAGTGCAAGATCTACCAGAAACCTCATCTAAGCCATATGAAACACCACTGATCAGATCCCAAAGGCAGAGCTTAAACTACTGCATGTTTGCATTGTAAAAGTCTTAAGGTGATTAAATGTATTGTAACTGCTTAAAGAATGAGGTCAAATGGATCCACTGTGATGGGGAATCAGCAAATAACCTAAAGCCAGAGCTCTCTGAGTGTACATGTTAAGGAAAGTGAGGTGTGAAAATATGATTCTGAGTGAACACCTGTACATGTGTAGATCTGTTATACAGAGGTGGAGGAAAAGACAGGAGATCACTACCAGGCAAGATGGACACAAGATTTGCATAAGTATAATGGCTGGAAGGTTTGGTAGACATTTCTAGACAATTCTGAGAATGTCTCTGTGGTATAAAAGCCACTGGTCCCTTGTATAGATCCATTTATGTTTCCTCCTCTACAGCAGTTAAATAAAGTGAGGAATACAGTAAAATTCAGTTTAAATAAAGTAATGCATTTGGAGGCATCAAATACTCCACTTTTATAAGCTATGGGGAGGCATTTCTGTCTAAAAGGCATAATTTCAGACTCCCATAAAGCTTTTGTGTATTTATGAGAGAATCTGGCTGATTTTCCCATCAGCAGTGCATGAGAAAGTGGAGATCCAACAATAGATGTGACAAAATGGCACATCTCCTCAGATCTAAGGCACTACAAATTCAGTTTTTTGTCAGATATAATTCCCAGGGTTCCATACTGAGACTAAAATGGTTCCAAAAGTGACCAAATGCAAAAAAATTAAAAATGATCATTTTAATCTAGTAAATGACCAAAAGTAGTTCCAGTTAATGTGAGTTTATAAAGTAGGTGAGTCTTTTGTTTGCTTCCTCTTTGCTGTGCAGTCATCTGTCAATGTTAATGTGGTGTAGTGTCACATGCATGTTTCAGTTAATATAGGGTTCAAAAATAGTATATCTAGTTACAATATCATAAAATAAGCAAGCTTTATTCTCCTAAACCTTTTGCTTTCTTTATGATCGACAAACGATCATAAAGCACTGGACTCTAAGTCAGTTAGCCAGAGGAACACATCGATTAGCATGAATCCCGAGAGGCATCTGACGATTACATCCCTAAACCACATGAAGCCGATTCAGAACACTGTAGCTTCGGGAATTTGCCTGGCTGAGGTATGACAGAGACTTTCAAAAATATATTGTTGACTTTTATTCTAAGACAAACACAGTGTATACACTGAATTCATCATATCCATTGCTGATGAGCTCAGAGTACAAACACTAAGTGAAGTTTGAAAAGTAAATTACATTTCCATCATCATGAATTGTGGCACAGCTGTATCTGAGACATAATACAGAATCGTTTCTGCAAGTTCATCTGTTGGTTTCTGGTGTATTTTATTTTAGGGCCTAGTGTTTTTTTTTTCTTTCTAAATAGCTTGTAAACATATGCAATCTTTTTTCAGAGTAAAAACAGAAATGGACTCCCAAATGTTCGTGCTTAGGAGCCACTAACTCCCAGCATATTTTTTAGTTAGGAGTCATTGTAATCCCCTTACACCATTTAAAAAAATACATTTCAATTTGTTGCCAGCATTTTGAGAAATGCGTTCTTTGTACTTTCTTGACACAGATACACACACAGGCAGACCGGGCTGAACAAAAAACTACTGCTGATGGGGTGATGCTGAAGTACAATGCATACAATGCATTTCCCCACAGGCCTCAGATTTCATTTAATTCCCACTGGTCCTCACATCCAATGCAACCCAGTTAGCCTGTTATGTAAGTATCACAGAACATACACAGAAATTCAATTCAGTCAGCTTATGCACCTTTGCGCCTCAAAGCTCAAACAGTTCCCACAATGTCAAATAACACCAGACCAGCAAGGCTTTGAGTCCTATTCACCGTGCAATAAGTGTAGAAGTCTTATGCAAGTCTTACGCAACTATAACCTAAGAGACATAAAATGTCACGAAAACTCCTGCTGGGTCTTTAGGAGTTTAATCAACCCCAGAATTACCAACTGCACACCAGACCTAAAGTGTCACACAGGTAGTAAACAGATCTCAAAATAACTCACTTGTGTTGCACTCACGCGCTCATGTTAGCTTTCACTGATCAGATTAAGATTTTTTCTGTGGGAGACCTTAACCCAGCATTTTACCTTCTGTCCCTTAATTCCAAGACAAAATTTTTTTTCCCCCAGAAAAAGTATCACTAATAATCTGCCAGCCACTTAATTTACAAAATTCTTCAAAAGTCCATAAAAATACAATGGGGGAAAAAAAAAAAAAAAAAAAGTGCACAAGTAGTGTTCTTTCCATGACTGAAAGGGCATTTACTTTCAGTGGCTGTGCCAGTAAAACTTTCTCCATTAACATGCCTTTCTCTTTAAAGAACCATTCAGCATTGCTGGCAAATCCTATTCAAATGATCCACAGCTTCAGCTGGATTGCTTTCAAATGGTTAACAGAATTATGAGGGTGAGGAGGGTGCTGCTGGCCAACCTGCAGCAGTAACACGCATGCTTCCAGCTCTGGGAAACCTGTCCCTTTTGTGCTTGCGGAGCAGCGCAGGGACTGGTTGCAAGCTAGCTACACTTTGTGGCTGTATGGGATAGGTGTATAGTCAAACACAGACCAAGACCACTAAGCAGCAGAAGGGTTGTAGAAATATGCCACTGACCAGAGTGTGTGTGGGCCTTGGCTCACCGCGCATCCAAGAACCCGTTCCCCACGACACTCCATCACACCTACACTGCAGTGTCAGTTAGCACTGCATATTCAAAGCAGACAGGCACTTCTGTGTAATGTAATGTGATTACAGCTCTGAAACCCATGTACATTGCATCTTAACCATGTTTGCCACCCCTTTACCAGCATCAAATAGCACCAAAATTTTGACTGGCAAAGGTAGAGCCATATCCCACTCTTGTCACTTCAAGTTAAAAAAGTGCAGTGTTCTTTTCTTTTGTGCTATGGGAAAGAACCCTGAGACCAGTGCAGAAGTCAAATCAAAAAACCCACCTGGCAGAACATGACAGGACACAGCTGGAGACACAGTAGGACCATTTATGCATTCTGGGACTGTGCACGACTGCAAAACCAAAGCTATACAGGACAAGGTCTACTGCTGCCAGCTGCTGGATCTTGGACAGAACATGTAAAAGAGTTATGGGTGATCAGCAATTGTAATGAAATTATGGTTTTACTTGGAAAGAAAGTAATAACCCTTCTGTTTTCTAGAGGAGAATCCAACCCAAAATTGCCTTGTCCCACACAGCTTCTAATACTTCTGCCAAACTGTAAACATTCAGCAGTTCATACTGGTAGCCTTGGTTCCTTATTTTCTAACAACAAGCTTGTTTGGTCAACCTGTTCTTACTTAGGTTCACTCCCCATCCCCCACTTGTTTTACACCCAATCCCTCCAGTTTCACTGATATGCACATCTGGGTACCCATTCTAAAAAACAACACCACGGGAACAGACCGCTTTGTAAACAAGGCCTCCACTGAGGAACCGACTTAGGAACAAATATGTTGCTGCCTTCATGGTTGTATATTACAAAAAGCTTCTGGAAGACCTTGCAGTTTACACAGAGTTAACCCCAGTGTAAAACAGAATAATTTACCTACAACTGGTAGGTTTGAACTAAAATATTTACAAGTGTGTAGTTGTCTGAAACCCATCTTTCAATCCTTTCTTCTTTATCGTCTAAAAGCACAGAGAAAAAATGCTTTCATAACCTTTATTCACTCCTTCTGCCTCTTTTCCCTATGCGAACGGCTCCTTAATTCCAAGCATTTTCTGTGTCTAAACCACTCATATTTTACTCTCACAAAATATATTATCCATTGCTATGGAAACCACAATCTTCAGCTCGGAGCAGTGCCAAAGGAAACAGATCTCACACTGATTTTGACATAAGCAGAATCACACGTCACACACTAGGTTGGTTGTCCTGCACTTCCATGTGCTGTATTACATAAATGTACCATGATCTGAGCTGACCTTTACATTTCTCACCATGTCATCCTTCTCCAACCCAACAAGGATGCTCACACTCGTTTATGCTCAAAAACCCAAAGCTCAACTTCCTTGAGGAAGACAGGATTACCTTGGAGTGAGCAATATTTTTGCATGTACGTCCTAATTCCTTGCTTCCTGTTCACAGCATTGCGTTCACCAAGAAGGAGCCACAAGCATCACAAACAAGGATTTCTGACCACATAGAGCAGTCCCTGAAAACCACAGCAACATGGGGAAACTATTACTCCTGCCGATTTCTGTGCAGGCAGCAGCTACCGTGGGAACAGGCTGGTTAGAGGACACAGACAACATATACAGAAGTGCAGAAAATGCTGAAGTAAAAACAAAGATAAAAACAATGTGTACTGAAATATAATATGTTGTTTCAAGTATTTCTAAAACTTGCAGGTACAGTGAACTGCCCAGTGAAACAACAAATAGGGCAGAGGAACAACACAGAAAGCAGAATAAAAACTAGAGAATTTAGTGAAGTGAGGGCTTTCCAGGGCTTTAGACTTTACAAGAGTAAATACAGCTGAGCCTTTATGTGTGCTCTTTTTTAAGCAGTGCTTAAACAGAATGAATCATGACAAAGTTTTTTTTTTTTTTAAATGGGATATCAAAAATGAAAGTTTTAGGATTTAGATTATGAACCAACATTATGGTACTATTTACTGAAAAGGATGGTCTGGATATGGCTAAATAGATTTTGAAAATTCACATTTCCCAAATGCCTTAACAGCCTTACTTTTACCTTAAAAAAAGTTTGAATTTCATGAAAAGCTTGCACAAAAACTGATACAGCTTATTTAAAGAAAGACAAATTAAATAATCTGACTTCAGAGGTTACATGGTGTTGCCTCTGCAGTGCTGGTCTTATCGCAGAAAATATAAATTGGGAAAAAAAACCTTAAAAACACTACTGGGATTTCAAATGTCTAAAAGTCTTTCCAGTTTCCAGATTGTAAGATTCCCCATGAATCATTAATGCAAGCAAAAAGAACCAAGTAGTCATACCCTGAAATAAAGCCAATCCAGTTACCAGAACTTTACAAGAAGTTTCATCCCTACTTACAGGGAATTTCTATGTATTTGAGGACTTAATCAGGGTCTTCATGCTCCTTCCAACAAGGTAATGCAGGATATTTACAATGACATCTATTCATTTAGCAGATGCTTTTCTCCAAAGCAAAGTACAATAATTATTAAGTAGTGCTTATCAGTATTACCAGTAGTGCTGATACCTTACCCACGGTGGCTGGATGCACTACAGTAAATAACTTATAGTCATTCACAGAAGTTCAGTACAACACACATATATTCACACACACGTAGGAGGATGAAGGAGATGTAAACTAAACGGCAATTAAACCTGTGTCCAAACATGATGGAATTTACATGTCAACTTGTTCAATGAGCATGAATTCAAGTGCATGCTTTTTTCAAATATTTCTTTGATCTTTACTGTTTTGTTTTTTATTAATTTGTTAATACATTAAGACAAAAATTAATACAAAACAGAGTATCACATGTGTATGTATAGTTAGTTTGTAAGTGTTATGGATATAGTACATAACAGCTGCAAAAAAGCTGATAGAATGCAAGTGGACACCCATACAGCAATATAGATTAACAAACTGACTTGGGCTGCCTGGGTCAAAAAGTGTATTGGCGAAAAGATAAAAACAATGACACATTATATAATCAGCAAACTATTTTACCATTACAGTGGTTGCATTTAACAAATACATATTGTTAATGCTGCCAGCCAGGCAAACACCATAGAGTGATGTCCACACAAGGGAAAGAAAAAAAAACTAAATATTTGCATCACCAAACTTTATTGCTCTTACAGCAATAATGTATGCGTGTCATGTATAATTTCTAATCTTATTTATGTTGACGTTTTCATTTGCTCACATATAACAGTTACTGGCTCCGATGGTCGAATAGACAGATGGTACTGATAACAACACGCATGGCAACATATGACATGCACATAGTAATAAGTTATATATCACTATACCTTGTGACTTTTCAACTTTTGGTACTGACATAGGTGTGTCTGTGCGTAGAAGATGTACAGCATGTGTGGACCGATGCAGATAGTAATAAAAAAAATATATCACCAAACTTTGCTACCTTTCATTATTGAATTTTGTATGTGCATGTGGGTTTATTTGTGTGTGTGGTGAGTTTGCGCATGTGCCTGAGAAAGTGCGTGTGTGTGTGTGTGCATATATGTGTGTAGAGCACATACATAACGTGCAGACAGTAATAAATTATATATCACCAAACTTTATTATGATCTCACACACAGGGTTAGGGCGTATTTGAGGGGCAGCCGTACTTGGATATATTTATGCGTGTATGTGTGTGCGTGGAGCAAGAAAACCCGAGTCTAGTGCGTTAGTCTGCATACAGCAAGCATGGCATCCACCTTTGTGTTTATGTGTGGAGTGAGAAAATCCGTTGATGTGCTGACCTACACCCTCCACGATATTACTTCTGCTTTGTCAGAGACTGAATTATTACATTTTTAAAACAGTAACTAGCCTCACATTTGAAGAACTGGATTCAGCAAAAGTCTTACTTAAGGTGATAAGTAACCATGTGCCAAAGTCTGTAGCTTTAAAAATACAGTTCTGCATAAAGAACAGAGACTGAGATTTGAAGATATAGAAATGAATGAATGGAAATTGATTTACAATGATAACTAATGTTTACTGTTGTTCAGAATTTGGCATTATCATTACAACAATGGCATTTGGCAATTTATAAAATAAATGGGTTTCACTTGACATCTAAGGAACACATGAAAACTTTTACCAGTCAAATGAATGGTAACTAATTCTTTGAGTTATGAGAGTTTACGTAACAAAAGGTTTCTCAAGAGCTCATTATCTTCATAAGGTGGGAGGGGAATCTATAAATAAGGGTCTTTTTTGTGGCTGCTTCCTAACAAATTTCACTTATGTGCAGAAGAGAGACCTAGCAGCCAACTGTGGCACTTTAGGGGTCCGCAAAAACTATGTTAATTTACTGTAACATAAAATGCTTTCGATCTATACTTCTAGGGACCACTAAAACAAGACTGTGGGGGTATTTATACTCCTTGTCACCTGAGTTACACAAAAGAGAAAAGCAGACAGGCATGCATGGGGATTTTTCAGCTCCCTTTTGTGTGACTAAGCCTTGGCGATCTCTGTGGGATACCTGCTAAGGCCCTCAAGCAACACACAAACTCATGGAGTGTAGCTGGAGGCCATCTAGTGCCTTGCTTATTGAGCAGAAAGAAAAGAAGTGATTGATTTTTAGCCAACCCACTTTACATGCAATTGCAGCAAATCAGGTCAACTGGAGAACCTTGAGCTGCCGCATTTTCTAACTGAAGGTCGATGCCTCACAGAAATGAGAGGAATTATTTCAGATTTGTTCTGACTCATCCCCTCAAAGCACAATACACAACTATAAAGAAAATCAAAAACTTTTTACCAGCTGACATTTCAAAATCCCATTGTTTGGTCAAATCTGTCTCTAGCAGATTCACAGTATTTCTAAACTGTAGACTCAGACTGCACCAACAGCTGTGGATCAAACCAGCTATGAAACATTTAGCTGTAAATCACCTTAGTTCTTTAAAAAAAAAAAAAAAAAAAAAAAGTCACCAAACACACATGCATAAAAACTACTGAACATGAAGAAAACTGCATGAGGCTACATCAATATATAGAGAACACTGGAATATTAAAGGAATAAAAAGAGTTTAAAAAGATTTTAAAAATTAATCATATGATGCCACAGTTGCAAAAGCAGGTCAATCAGGGTGACAACTTGCAAAACTTACCTAACCTGAACTTGGTATCAAGATGTTTACTTTTAATATCTGAATTACCTTTAATTATATTTGGGTATCTTTTGGTAATAAAACTTTCATTCATCCTAATCCTTCCTCTGCCTTAGTTTTACACACTTTTTCCATCTCTCATGACAAGATTTTAAAAAAAAAAGGGATGAGAATATGAAACCATTTTGGTATCAGCTGATATTTGTCAATATTAATTTTAATCGGCATCAAACTGATACTTACAGTTAAATGAAATTAATTATTGATGATGGAATCATTGTATTCTGGATTAGTGAACTATTTAGGGAAAGCTGGGCTATGACACTTCAAAAAACATCTGCAGTGTGGAAGTTTGTAAAAGTGACAAAATATTCCATTTGTAACACAGACGTAGTGTCAACAGTGTTAGATCGTTCAGTGCGACTTCAGCAGTGATACACCTGACTTGTGCTAAAAAAAAAAAAAAAAAAAAAAAAAAAACTTACTTCCAGAAAGAAGTTACTGTTACTATTAACTAGCATTTTTTGTATATTGCTGTATCATTTTTTTCTAGCTTCCATTAATTCATCTTTTTAAAAAAAAAAAAAAAAAATCCAAAGAGAAAATGGAAAATATGTAGCATTTAAAGTGACAGCATGCAAAACAATTCCCTATTTAAGGACCGGGTTGGTAGTTGAACGGTTCAATAGAGGCCTTTTATTTCAGTCACGTGTACACATAATGTACATACCATGCAAAACTGAAATACTACACAAATAAATGGTACATTTGTTTGTAATTATCATCTAGGCAGATTGCATTCAATTTTCACTATATTTTATAAATGTGTAGAAATTATTGAATACCTACAATATTCAGAATTCCTATATTGATGCATCTGTACAAAAAAGTGGATTGTATTCCTTCCTCAAGAATCCCTACACCACAGACAACTGTGTATTCCCAAAGCATTCTAGGCCAACTGTTTATAGCCCACAGAAATATCAAGGAAATATTCAAGCAACATATTCAACACAACTGTTTTGCACGGTAATATTGTTCTAAAAATACTGACCTGCAGTTAGAATATGAGGTGTTGCTCATGCCCACAGCTTCTTGCATGACCATAAACCTGTTCATGCGATGCCACCAATTGATGAGTCAGCACTCACTCGTCTCACATCAATACTTTAAATGCCATTTCCGATTGCTGCACGAAACCTGAGCTCAGGACCACAACAGTAATACTAGGTCACAATTCACTAAATATTAATAATCCCAAGGAAGGGGAAAAAAAAAAATTGAGAACTTTAAGGAGGGATTAGTTTCAAATAATCTTACAGCTGTATCTCACGTTGATGTGAGCTTACAAAAATATAAAGATAAAAGGGTTGTTTCATGTGGTCAGTTTGCGTTCAAATTTCTGTACCATGATTCACAGGAGCTGCAAACAGCTCTAATGTGGTAAATGTTTACAAATGACAAGGCGGCAAAAAATAAATTACTTATCACCTCAATATCAAGTCACAGTCTTCTGGGCAAGACCTTCTCCATGAACTCCACTAGGGCCTTGTCAGTGTGCCCCATCCCCCTACTCTGACCTCCCTGACACGGTCTAGCTCTGCATGCCTGAGGGAAACCTGCTGTCGAGACAGAGGCATTTTCACCTAAGTGCTGTAATGTTCCAACAGAAGGTTAAAAACAAGAAGGAACAACAAATGCAGTTCCTGTAGTATTAAAAAAAAGGCAAAAAAAACATTATGAGTGCTAATATTGCTGTGATTGCTAAGGTCCAACTCAATATAGAGGTCTGCTCCGATTTCAACACAAATGGAAAACAGCCACAGTGTTATTTTTAAAAATGAGCAAATACAAAGATAACCCCAGCTCTTGGTCAAAATATCTGTTTGCCTCTCAGCAACAGCTCTTCAACCTCAGTACAGCAATAATGAGAAAATTTAGGTAGTCAAGTACTTACCCAGGTCTCCATGGAAACTGTTGTCATGTGAGGTTCTGCTGGACAGCGTGGAATTGCTTTCATTGGGCCAGATCTGGCCGGTCTTACGGACGCTTACAACGGAGGCCTCCGACACCAGAACATGGTGCTTGTGGCGCTTCTGGGTTTGGGGAGTCGGTGGGCTGCTGCTGTCGAGGGATTGCTGAGAGTTCTGGGATGGAGAGCGGCTCTTTTCCCGAGCTGGGAAGGGACGGTGAGCCGTTGGGCTGGGTGACACGTGGCTTGACTGACCTGAGGAGAAGTCCTCCTCACTGGAAGTCAAGTTCTCATTGGAACTGCAGTCAGGGGTGTAGCCACCACCTCCAGTGTCCTCAAAGCTTCCTGGAGAGTAAGACCTCCGGGGCCAGGTGGTGGGTGCATCGTCCCTTTTGCTTGTGCCCCTCCCATCTCCCTCACCAGACGACCCCCCGACATAGACCCCGGAGTACGACTGGAAGTCTGTTGGCTGCCATGGTGGCGGAGGGTGCTGGTGGTGCAGCCGACCTCCATTTGCCTGGACCGGCCCTTCTTTTGAGGGACGACTCTCAGACTCTATTTCCTCACCCTCAGCGTCATAGCCACCACTGTGGCCCTCAGCAGACCGGCCTCGCAGCACAGGCCTGCGCACCTCTACTGCTGCCTTAGCCAGGGACCGCTGGCGCTCCATCTGCGCGGCCTGGCTTCCAGGGCTGCCGATGGCATCGGGCACCTCACGCTCGCTCACCCTCATCAGGCCCCTCTCCTGGTGGTACTCCATGTTGGCATACAGCTGTCGCTCAGTTACTCCTTTCCCTTCTGCAAATGAGTGCCAGTTGCCCCTCTTGGCACGTTCAAAATTTGACCTCAAGGCCGCCACCCCTAAACCCATTCCTGGCTTGTCTTTGGGAGGGTCTGGTGGACCCTCTTTGTCTGAAGACATAGGTGGCACGGCACCAGGCCTACGATAGGATGTTCCACCTCGCTGCTTAGATGGTGACAGTTTGTCTGTCTCTCCTTCCCCATAATGCCGGCATCGGTCCAATTCCCCTGGCACCCCCGACTGGTGCCTCTCTCCCAAAGGCATGGGCTCCAGGCCATCCCCATGGGAAGAAGACCTCCTAGGGGCCGGAGGCCGGGCTCTCGACCTCTCCTCCCCCACCGGGTGAAACCTGCTTCGATCCCCGTGTGCTTGCTCCTGCCCAAGCGTGTGGTGCAATGACTGGTGGTCGGCACCAGGTGGACGCTCACCCTCACATGGCTGGGCCGCCCCACGAAACCCCCACCTTTGCCTGTCATAGCTCTTCCTCTCCTTGGCCAGCAGCGTCTGTAGATAGATCATACGGAAACGCTCCTTGTTCACCTCCATCTCCAGCCGCCGGATGGACGCCTTGCATTTCTCCAGCTCCTGCTCGATCCCCACCACCGACCTCAGCTCCATCTTGGGAGGTTCAGATTCAGGAAACTGGGCTTTCCAGGCTTCAACGAAGCCCACAGGCTCCACCATTGTTGACACTCCAATGGTGCTCCTTCTACAGAAACAACATCTATTAGTATTATTATTTCATGTCATTTATGAAATTCCAGTTGCATGATTTTCAAACTAAATTGTCCTCCAATTTTCAAGTAGTTTGAGCTGAACACAAAACAGGCCATGCAACCAAAGGCCAAACACCTTCTTCGTCAAGCTTTCTTAAGACTGCCACCTCGGTCTCACCACGTCGTCACTAATAAATATTCCCATACCAGATGTCTGAAGCCACCATTCCTTAACTTCTCCAGAATGAGACGTCGAACCCCGAACCAGCCACTTACCGAAAGAGATCACAATTTTGCTGTCCACATATTCTCCACTTCTGCGTTACACAAGCTTAGTGAATAAAATGAAAAGGGGGGGCGGGGGACGAATGTCTGAAGGCGACAATGCGAGCATCGGTGTCTGACCGAATGCTCTAGAAACTGCCGTCTGCAGAGAAAAAGTGATGCAGCTGCCGGGCAGTCATCGGTGCCGGAACTCTTCTTCAGCCTTTAGTTCACATGCACCGACTGCTCATTCACGGGGGGTCGACCTTGCAGCCGCTTCATCTCCAGTCCTTCCAGGCTTCATTGTGGCAGCGTCCGAGAAGGAGGCGCATGGGAGAAAACGCGGAGGAGCGTGAATTCCCGTTTTGCTGTGCTCGTCTTCCACGCGGGCGAACGGCGCCGCCGACGCGCCGTTATGCCATCTTCTCGCCCGCGAACGTCAAGGAGCGCCGGTTGCGCGCACGCACGCACGCGCGCGCTTCTCCTCTGCGTCCCTCGCCGCTGCCCGCGCCCCCCGTGCTCCTCCACTCCACGAGCGCTGCAGGAAGGGGCGGAGCCAGAGCGCTCATGATTGACAACCTCCGTGCGGGGCTCGCGGCGTTTAAAGGGACAGACGCGTCTCGTCGCCGCGTCTCAGCAACGTGAAACAGTCAGCGGCGCACTGGCATGCCGTGCATAATATAAAATACTCATATTAAAATACAAAAAATTAAAAGTATGGTACAGGAAATTTTGGTGATGTCCAACGAAATAGTTATGCATTTTATGGCGTTCTTTAAAAAAAAAAAAAGCAATCGCGAAGAGATCCAATCGAAACTGTTAGTGTTCAAACCCTCATACGAAGCGCATGAACGGGTCGCGTTGTCATTGCGTCACAACAGCGCCCTCCTTTGGCCTAAATCGCCAACCTGTTATTGCGTACCATAAATAAATTGGAGGCACCGCGGAAATTTCTTTCAAGGTTAAAAATAAACGTTTGTGCCTGTTCATTTGGGAAATGAAATAATATCCAGAGAATCCCTTCCTACAACTGTGCTTAGAAAGAGCGATGATGAGCTGAATAATTTCACCGTCTAGACTGCGGTCATGACCGTCTCGCTACAAAGCGCTATGACGTCATCTTAGACGTGTTCACCTTCCTCACTATTACGATGGATTAGGATAGTCCAAAAGCACATCAAGACATATTTTAATAATGAAACCAGTTATTTTGACAAAAACTAGCGAGACTCGCTGTGTCTAATGCGTATACTACACTGTAATTTGAGTAGTACTACAGTATTACGGGGATCTACGAATTGCCACAGTGACCGAGAAGGAGGTAATCTAGTAACCTTGTGTTAACAAGATGAACCCTCCTTCAACAAAAGTGAGAACACCGGGTCAGGGAAGCCGTTTCAGTTTGTCTGAGGTGTACTTGGCAGCCAAACAGAGACACCCGATTCTGGCGACACCAGCTGTCACACACACTGACGGGCCGAGCACGGGCGAGCGCTGTCGTTACGCCCCGTGGCCAACAGGTGGCGACAACATGTAACCACCGCTCTTCACCTGGGGGTTCGGCACTACCAACTGTTTTACGGAGTAGAAGTGGAAAAAGTAGAATCTGATGTAATTGTCTTCAATAAATGAAAAGTATGAATGTGCCACAATATAGAAAGTTACACATTGCAGTACTTAATCCAACCACAAGGGGATGCACAAACTAGTGCATTTCTTTGTGCCGGTCCCAAGCCCGGATAAATGGAGAGGGTTGCATCAGGAAGGGCATCCGGTGTAAAAATTTGCCAAAGCAAATATGTGGACATAGATATAAATTTCCATACCAGATCGGTCGAGCCCCGGGTTAACAACGACCGCCACCAGCACTGTTAGCTGACAGGGTGCTGGCGGAAATAGGGCTACTGTTGGCCAAAGAAGGAGAAGAGGCCGAAGGAAAAGAGGAGGAAGGCATGTTTGGGGGAAGGAGGAGAGGGGGAAGGTTAAGAGAGTGGACGTGTGTGTAGGAACTTTGAATGTTGGTAGTATGACTGGTAAAGGGAGAGAGCTTGCTGATATGATGGAGAGAAGGAAGGTTGATATATTGTGTGTGCAAGAGACCAAATGGAAGGGGAGTAAGGGTTTTAACTGTTTTACCATGGTGTGGATGGGAAGAGAAATGGGGTAGGGGTTATCCTGAAGGAACAGTATGTCAAGAGTGTCTTGGAGGTGAAGAGAGTGTCTCACAGAGTGATGGTTATGAAACTGGAAATTGATGATGTGATGATGAATGTTGTTAGTGCATATGCCCCGCAAGTTGGGTGTGAGATGGATGAGAAAGAAGAATTCTGGAGTGATATGGATGAAGTGGCAAAGAGTGTACCTGAGGGAGAGAGAGTGGTGATTGGAGCAGATTTCAATGGACATGTTGGTGAAGGGAACAGAGGAGATGAGGAGGTGATGGGTAGGTATGGTGTCAAGGAGAGGGATGCAGAAGGTCAGATGGTTGTGGATTTTGCAAAAAGGATAGACATGGCTGTGGTAAACACGTATTTTAAGAAGAGGGAGGGACACAGGGTGACATAAAAGAGTGGAGGAAGATGCACACAGGTGGACTATATCTTGTGCAGGCGGGCCAGACTGAAGGAGATTGTAGACTGCAAAGTGGTGGCAGGGGAAAGCGTAGTTAGGCAGCATAGGATGGTGGTTTGTAGGATGACATTGGAGATCAAAAAGAGAAGGAGAGTGAGGGCAGAACCAAGGATCAAATGGTGGAAGTTGAAAAAGGAAAACTATAAGGTGGAGTTCAGGGAGGAATTAAGACAGGCATCGGGTGGCTGTGAAAAGTTACCAGTGAGCTGGGCATCTACAGCAGAAGTGGTAAGGGAGACAGCTAGAAAGGTGCTTGGTGTGACATCTGGACAGAGGAAGGAGGAAAAGGAAAACTGGTGGTGGAATGAAGAAGTAAAGGAGAGTATACAGAGGAAGAGGCTGGCGAAAAAGAAGTGGGATAGACAGAGAGATGAAGAATGTAGACAGGAGTACAAGGAGATGAGGCGTAGAGCGAAGAGAGAGCTGGCGAAGGCTAAAGAAAAGGTGTATGGTGAATTGTATAAGAGGTAGGACACTCTGGAGGGAGCAAGGGACCTGTACCGATTGGCTAGGCAGAGGGACCGAGCTGGGAAAGATGTGCAGCAGATTAGGGTGATAAACGATAGCAATGGAAATGTACTCACAAGCAAGGAGAGTGTGTTGAGCAGATGGAAAGAGTACTTTGAGGGGCTGATGAATGAAGAGAATGAGCGAGAGAGAAGGTTGGATGATGTAGGGATTATGAATAAGGGAGTGCAATGGATTAGCAAAGAGGAAGTTAGAACAGCTATGAAGAGGGTGAAGAATGGAAAAGCTGTTGGACCAGATGACATACCTGTGGAAGCATGGAAGTGTTTAGGAGAGATGGCAGTTTTTAACCAAATTCTGGATATATCGGGAGAAGGATGCTAGGGATGGAGCTGCCAGGGAAGGGGAAGAGAGGAAGGCCTAAGAGGAGATTTATGGATGTGGTGAAGGAGGACATGCAGGTGGTGGGTGCAACGGAGAAAGATGCAGAGGACAGAAAGAAGGGGAAACAATTGATCCGCTGTGGCAACCCGTAACGGGAACAGCCGAATGAAGAAGACACCTTGCAGTACTTTTCCTTTCCCTAACTATTGAATGGTTGTATCAAGCATATTCCAAGGTTATTCCAGTGTTTTATCCTCGATTTTCATCAGCTAATTCTGAATATATCGGGAGAAGGATGCTAGGGATGGAGCCATGTGGGAAAATATAGAATAATAACTAATAATTAATAATAATGTCAATTTAGCTGAAACTGTTACTATTTAAAATCTATGTATGATCACAGACCACTTTATTAAATACACAACAAGTAGAGCTAGACCCTCTTTTGTCCCAATATGGCATGAATTCAGTATGAGGGTTCTTGCTCCATGTTAGACTGAGAGCTTCACAGTTTCGGGCAGCTTCTTGTGGGGGCAAATTCTACTTGCCAACCTCATCCCAAAGATGCTGCACTGGCTTGAGACATGGTGATCGTGCAGGTTACCATGGTAAACGCAGTGTCATGTTTATGGAACCATCCTGAAATGTTGAGTGTTTTGTGACACGCCACACCATCCTGTTGGAAGAGAAAAGCCAGGCTGCCCATGAAGGATGCATGATGAACCTGATCAGTTATCAACTATATGTTGTATGCTGTGGTATTCAAATTATGCTCTCCTGGGACTGAAAACCATAAAAATATCTAAAAACCTACTGTGTGCCTAATAAAGTGACAAGTGAGCATGTGTACACCTTACAGCTCTATTGTAGGAACAGTGTGCATTCAGTCCTGTGTAAATGCAGAGTGTCAAATAGCAGAAATAACATTTTTGGTGCCCAAGTAAAATTTCTTTATGCACATTTAAACATTTATGTGGGATCACACTGTCACTTGCTTACACCCAAGTTTATTAATTTAGCAGTTTTTAAACCTCTTTTGTGCTGCAGACCAGAGAAAACCGGAATTAATGGAACTAACCCGATGAACGCAATGTTATTTATTTTATCAATAAATATTTTACAATCTGAGTCTCAAATAAATAGTAGTACATATTTTTATGCTGCCCACAGAAATATTTAGGCTATTTACCGTATTTTCTGGACTATAAGTTGCTAAAAAGTATAAGTGACAGCCCCTAAAAATGCACCTTCTTGCAACAGTCTATCACATAACGCCTCTGAGTATGAGTTGTGAGATTTTACCGGTAGGACCACAGAGCACTGAAGGGGTTCCCCAGGCCATGACTGCTCCCTGTAGACTGATTTAAAATGGCCCGTGGCCCGGCAAAGCAACCTTCATGGTCTGGTAGTGGTCTGTGGCCATGTGGTTGAGAATCTCTGCAATAACTGATGATCAAAAAAGGCATCAGCCATGTTGACTTGTCTGTAAGAAAGTATGAGGAATTTTCAGGTGAATGCTCGGAACATCTATCAAGCCTCTCCATGGCCTTCCACTTTCCATGCCATCATAAGTAGATGGTTAACGTTTGTGTTTATAGATACTAATGGACCGGCACCCCATCCAGGCGGGTAGACTCACAGCAGGATTCCAGGACAGGATCTGGACCATCGTGACCCTTCTCTCCTCAGAATAAAGTGGCTAAAGGATGGATGGATAATGCCAGCAAACTTTAATCGTGTTTGTTATTCAGTCCCAGTGACGCATGCAGTAAATCTCAAGGTCGGCCATTCCAAGGGTTAGTTTCTGGTGGGAACCCCAGCATCGTTTTTATTACTGTTGTTCTCTAGTGAATATCTCTTTGTTGGAGACACTGCTAGCCCGATCTTGGAAAAGCAACCTGAGTCAGTTGTAGGGTTGCTGCATTTCTCGCCCCAGCACAGAAGTCATGTCAGAGGAAGATCTGAAGCATTCTTTTGAGCAGAACCTGGGATGAACCAGGTGAATTCCGCCTGTTAAAAAAGTATCCGTCCAGTATTACGGCACCAAATAAGGGCAGAAAGTGGCCCATTGCTTTGAGGCTGATGCCAGATTTAGACTGGATATGGGAAAGGTTTGGAAGCTGCTACATTCCCGCAGTGCACAAGTAAAACAAGGACACAGTTCAAAAACAGTGATGAGGAACCTGAGTTGGGCTCCAGCTCAAAGCCAAGCAGTTTTTCAGTACTCCCCAGAGATTGATCGGAACTGCATCCTTTGGTTAGGTCTGACAAAAGTCTTGAATCCTCCTAGCTTTGGACCTTGTAGACTGTGTGAGTGTGAGCTTTGAACCCCATTTAACATTCTTTGCTTGAGAACACGAATGAATAAACAGTAACTAAAAATGTTCTCCTTCCCAGTAAACTTGTGATCACACTGATAAAGAGGTATAACTAAACATTTAGTTAAATGGCAACTTAGCAGAAAATTTCACTTCCATTCAGCTTCAGGCTGTTTTATAGCCGTTTATTAAATATCAATGATGTGTCAAACGTATTTTGAGCATTTTTAAATAAAATCTATCCATCTCCTGAAAAAAATATGGACTCATTACAGTTTTAAATGAATAACCCAGTTCTGGTAATTCTATTTATACAATGACCCCCCCCCCCCCCCTTTCCTAAGGCCTGTCTTAAACTTTGAGGCACCCAAGTGATGGATAACTGAAATTTGAGCACATGTGAGCTGGAAGGAAAGGATTTTTAAGCTGATGTTGTACTGATATGATGCGGATGCAGTTTTTTTTCCATGATAACGAGAAAAAACAAGGGGGAAATAAGAGTTCCGTTATTTTTGAAACCAAAGTTTATTTATACAGCATGAGCTCCCAAGCTTGCAGACTGCTGCGCTTGTGTGGTGGAGCTGCATTTTGGATCGGGGGCTTTTTCCGTTTTGACTTGGGCCAAAAGCAGCACACAAGTTTTGCACTGAGCACTTCACTGACCTGGGTGCTGCAGTACAGTACCACCTACTCGTACCTCATTATCCTTATACACACCAAACAAGTGTGCATCCAAACTGAGAGCATTGTCTACACATATGAGCTGCTGAAAGGCAATTTTACAGAGAAAAGATTTAAAAAATACCCTTCATTCAGTCACATAGGCTTTCCCCCAGGCTAAAGAGCTGATAGGCCTGAAGAGAAGGCTTTGTGGAGATTGTAGCTGATGTCCATGTTCCATCTCACATAACCTTCTCAGCTGTGCAGCCCCCTTCATCTGAGGCAGAGGTCATTGACAGTGTCTGGCTTCCAGTTCCATTAGCACCGCATCGTCTTCATTTCATCTCCCATTCGAAAAACATCCATGACTCAAGAGTGGTGTCCATTTTCTCCAAAATCAAATTTAATGCAGTGTCATGGCTAAATATACTACAATATCCACACTGTAGCAATACTCCCCCGACCTTTTTTTCTTGAAATTGCATAACAGAGTGAAAGTATGTTTGGTCATTCCTCATTTACTGTTTTTTACATGACTACTAAATAAAATAATACAATTTTTTACACTCCCTAAGCAGTGTGCAATTCTGCACAACAATGCCCCCCATTAGCAGTAGGAAGTGGATTCGTGTTCAGATTCATTTATAATATCAGTGCATCTGCCTCATGGGTGTTCAATAAACTTTTTATATTTTAACATCTAAATGAGTGTAAAACCTTTGTAGTTCCATAAAACAGGTGGCACAAGGCAACCTTTCAACACCCTGTGACAGCAACTTCATTTCAGTGGTAGTAGGTGAGTATAGACAAAAAAGGTGTAAACCAACTGTGCAGAGAAATCGCTGGCAGATGAAAGTTGGACATTTGTAACTGTTACGTGTTTTTCTTTACTTTGCTGGACCCCCATGAACTTTATATAGCTTCACAATGCTGAAGCTGGGGCAATAACAGGGAGGGTGGGGGCAGACACCAGTGATTAAACAAAGCGATTCCCATTCTATCCTGTAACAGATGTATGGATTTGACATGCCACACTGGCATAACACACCCTTCCCTAAAATTACTACACTTTCATTCAGCTCTCACTCATTTACACTTTATGGTGACACCCCCCTCCCCACTGCCCACCATTATGGATGGATGGATGGACAGACGCCATATTTTACTACCATGTTATCACCTAAAGTCTTTCAGTTCTTCCCAAAAGCATCAGTAAGGGCACTGTAGTGAGCTAGGTAACAGCTAAGATGTAGGACCATGAAATCAAAGACTTGACCATGTAACAAAGGTTGATGCTGCTGAAATGAACCCCTTGTTAGCAGATGCTTCTTTAAATGCACAACCCCCACTTGTAACTTCCAACTTGTTGTTGATCAGGGTTATTAGATAAAATAAGTTCAAGGACTGCAGCTGTAGTCCTGTATGTTGTGGAGAAGATAGGTAAACAGACTACACCAGGACAGATACTCGCAGAGCTTCAGAGGATTAAAGGATTATCTGAACAGCAATTTGTAAAATTTTTTTTTAAACAAATTGGGTATTTTGATGGTGCATTCAACCTTTAAATTACATCTGGATGCCAAAGTAGTGAAATGAAGTGAATTCCCATGGCAACAGCACATAGTCATTACTAAAGTGCCAAGATGTTATCTTCTTCAGATACAGTGATGAATTGTCTTTTTTCATTTCTTCAAACCTAGGAGACGAAATTGAATTCATAGTTTATCTCCCTCTTGTACTTTCATTATATTTTCCATGAATAAGAGTTGTCTGCTCCTTTTTTTGTTAGTACATATAAACACTCAAAGAGAAATATACACTCTTCCACAAGCCTGTGGTGGGCAGCCTTACGGCAAATTATTACTGAAGCTGGTTTACATCTGCTTTCATACAGCATTTTCAGAACTATAAATTTATTGCTTTTGTGCCACGTTTAAAACTTGACCACTGTTACAAAATTTATTTTAAATAGATTAATCCCTGTATATGTAATAGTCAGTTCCTAGAATGTAAGGGAATAAAAAATTAAGCTTAAGCTCAGCATCAGTTTGCCCATTTGTTCTTGATGCACAGCTTTATTTTTCAAGCCACAAACTTGGAAATTTGGCATGAAGATGCCTATCAGCTCAAGTCAGGTTTTTGCAAATTCAAGTTCATTAAACAGATGGGGCAGTTCAGCTGCTAAATACAAAAAGGAATTATTGTACATTTTGTGATACTGTATATAATTTATTACTCTGTGCACCAAACACATATATATCAGAAAGCTTTTTTTTTGTTTCCTATGTTGAAACAGAATGTTGAGGGGTGGGCAGCGGTGACAGTTGGGGGCAAAAGGGAGGTGAGTGCTGAGCCAAAACAGCACATGCACGCGCACATACATATACACACACACACACACACACACACACAAAATAACACACACGTGCGCACGCATGCATTAGGAATACGAGAGTAATAAAGTTAGGTATTTTTTAATCACGTTTTACCTTCCATGTTTATGACGTGGGTGGTGCTGGGTAACCCAGTTAGTGACATCTAAACTGTGTGCACCAGGTCAAACTTTCAGTGTCTTTCCTTTTCCTGCTATAAAACAGCCTTCAGGTTGCAATACTGTATCCTTCAGTGAGACGGTACAGAAATAAATACTGAATGCAGCAACAGTAACGCGGTAATCTTTCTCCAAAAACACTTGCATTCAGTAGTGAATTTACTGCAAAGGACCAGTGTCTCATACATGGTGAACCCTCACCAGCTCGTGCCCTGTGCTTCTGGAAAGCCTCCAGACCACTGCAACCCTGACCTACAAAAGTGGTTAACAGAACTGAGTGAGTGTGAAATATAAATTCAGAAGCCTCAAGCAGGCCATAACATTGTGGGTTGAGTAACAAGCAACAGTCACTGACGATAGACTTAAATCAAACTGAAAAAAGTCCTTCTTACACATCCGTGTCCATAACTCATCCTGGAACTACATTTTCGCCTACCCCCATTTCAGAGTGATGACTGCTGCAGTCCTGTAAGTATTTTTAGCTCAGTCATACAGAGACAAAAGTTTTATTTGCACAGTACTGTGAACCAAATAATTTGCCATTTTTCCATCACTACACATAATGATATAATAGAAAGCTTTTCTATTATAAATATACAAAAAGAATTTATAAATATAACAAGTACAAGAGCATTCTGAGGCAAACAGTGTGGTTACATGAGCACTTTAGTGTCACTCAAATTCTCTCAACACACTGTTTGCTGCTGTTTTTCAAATGCTATGACTCATAGGCCATCGATGCAGGAGAGCTGAGCAAAACAGAAGTTATCCCCCCCATCCCACTCCATGTATACAGCAAGAGGAATACCCAGGCCTTCAAACTGGTTGGGATGAATATGCCCACTCAATTTCCTCTGCCACTGCAGCTCATTGCATTTCTTGTTTTTACTGTTTGAATTTTCATTTTTAGCCAAGTTTAGTTAAACGTCAGCAAAGAATAAGCTGCTTGTTTTACCATGGAAACGGCCCAATGTCACTCTGAAGGCCCATAATTGCAGCACATGGTACCAACAATGTGGGGAAGTGCTGCCCTTCTGAAGAACTCCTGAATCTAGACGATCTGTGGAAGCAGAACTTTACACAAAATGATATTGCACATTTATAGCATACTGAACATACATGTCTGTCTGAGACATTCAGAATAAATAGTCAAGCAAAACTATGAGGATACGCAGAATAAACACAAATTATACTTACAGTTTTTTGCTCAGAATAAGTATTGGGTGAGTTCGACCTCATTTGAATGTGACTTCTATTTTGGGTCCCTTTGTATTTTTTGCATCGACACAATGGTTGTGCCCCCAGCTTCTAGTTCAGTATTCCTCTGACTGAATGATGGGTTGCTGTAATGAGGACAAGTGGCCACTTGAATTCAG